>CM069932.1:11837896-13037896 GCA_036172225.1 Cryptocoryne crispatula var. balansae | reverse complement strand
CATTGGCGAGCTAACCGGCTTCCGCCGGTCCTTCCTCCCCGCTCGGAAACCCCCTTGGCGACGTTGGAGATCTTCGGCCCTCGGCGATGGAGTCCTACGGCACCCCCTCCCTCTGTCGACGGCTCCGGCGACGGCGGCTTCCGCCATTTCCTCCTCCGCCCCCTCCGCCGCGGACGGGCCCGCGCGAAGACACCCCTCTGGAAGCCCTCGCCCGCGCGAGGCGCCGACGACGACACACCCCCGACGGGGTACACGGCGGCCGGCCGCGTCTCCCACCCCCGCGGCCAACCGCGGGCGGCCACGAGCCCCCCCCCCCTGCTTAAGTTCGATCGGCCGCGCCCTCGGCCGGCGCCGGTTCGCCTCCGCCAGGCCGGCCCGCGCGCCGGTTCGCCCGTCGACGGGCCAAGCAGCCGGTTTAGTGTCCAGACCGGGTCCGACCGCCGGTTCAGGGCCGGTTCGACACTCCAGAGGCCGGTTCAGGCCATTTTTGACCGGTTCAGGCCGGTTCAAGCCATTTTGGGGCCGGTTCATGCCCGTTTTGAGCGGTTCGGGCATGGTTCAACATATTTTGGGTCCGTTTTGACCGGTTTAAGCCCGGTTTTGCTTGTTTACTGCATTTTTAGGTCTTTTGAGCTCCTCCACGGTCTGTTGCAGTGCCACATCACCAGTCCGTCCCGTCTCGTCCCGCATCACTCTTCCCATTGTTTTTACCTTATTAGCTTATGGTTTAACATGTATGCATGTAAACATGCATAGCCTCCCCATGGCATGATGGTTATGATCATTCTTTTGTCCATAGCATTGTTTATGGAATCGGTGGATTCCGATCCGATTCCATGCGGAAGGACCGATTCCGGCATGAATTCCGCAGAATCGGTAGGAATCGGTCCGGAATCGGCCGGAATCGGTCCGGAATCGGAATCGGAATCGGAATCGGATCGTTTTTTTTCATTTTTTGCTATTCCAGTCGGATCGGCCAGAATCGGTCCGAATCGGTCCGAATCGGCCGGAATCGGCCGGAATCGGTCCAGAATCGGATCGGAATCGGAATCGGATCAATTTTTTTTTTGCTTTTTTTCTTACCGATTCTGGATCGATTTTCTTCCATTGAATCGGTCGGAATCGGTCCGATCCGATCCGATCCGGATCGAATCGGTACCCACCGATTCCGATTCCGATCCCGCAATCCTTGGTCCATAGAGTTGGAATTCTATGTCATCGGGGGTATGAATGATACATTGGGTTCTTCTCCCTTTGTGAGATTGACCTTTGTATGCCACCGTTAAGTTTGTTTTTCATTCTTTTTAAGTTTTGCCAAAGCGTAGGGCGTGCCTAGGGCCGGGCCCCAATTAGCCTTGATTGTTTGACTAACTTTTGTGGATTGTTATTTAGATTTGATTAAGATGTGGGACTTGTCTAGGATCAGCTCCCAATTAGTCTCAAGTTGGCTAATGGTTTATTTTATCTGATTTTTGATGGCACAAGGACTGTTTACCATCTGTTTTGGGCCTGAAGGGCTTGTTGCCCTCTGCTATCCATTGGCTGGAAGGCCCCCCTCTTTCTTTTGGCTGATGCTGCCTGGATCATCTTCTGCACCTGAACATTGCTACCGATATGCTTCCTGGTTTCCACACTGTCTCCAAGGCCTAAGCATTCTCAGAAAACAGGTTGTTGACCTACATGACATCCTACAGTCTTTGAGGTCAGGGTTAGGATGGCTAGGAGGCCAGGAGGGTATGCTCGGGCATGGATTTTTGCTGGCAGGTTTGATGTCTGTAAGGCCAAGATCTGATGGACAGCTGCAGTCTATTTGAGAGACTATATGACCTGGCATGCTTGAATTCAAAGTATGGTGCGCAGGACTGGGATGTATTTTCTCTTGACATTAACTTTACTAAACTTTGTGTGGTTTATTCATAGGTTGCATAACCTGGTATGCTCAGGCCTGATGGCTGAATGTGAGGGTGTATGTACAGTATTTGGGAGACCATTTTAAAGGGATTTTGAACTTGAGCATTGGTAGACTGGAGGGTGCACATGGAGGTCACTGGGGAGACTGCTTTTGCATGGCTGCAACAGATTTTTATTGCTCAGTGATGGGGACCAATTTTAAGAATTTTTTATATAGTTTTTTGGAAATTTTACATCGAGTCTATGTCTGTAAATATTATTTAGAAGGCCAAATTTGTAAAATGCCACCTTTATATAAGGCGCATCCATCCGTGAAATCAATAGACAAATTGTAATTGGAATTTTTGGAAGCGCCTTCGCACTGGTTACGTCTGCAAGGGGGCTCTGCCCCGTCACCTTCACTCCTCCAATCCCTGGCAGGTGGCCAGCATTTCTCCCCCAGATCCCATCGATGAGCGTTGATTTCTTCTTCCAACCACCAGCGAAAAGGCCGTCTTCTCATCTCTTCTTCACCTCCGGCAGATCAGGCCGGTTATCACCTTTCCTTCCAAAATCCTTGACAGATTTGAGGCCGGTGCTGTTCTCCCCATTTTCTTCACAGGAGCTCCATCGACTCTTTTCCCTTTCTTTGGATCTGCACAGAGGGAGGTCCGACGATTTCGACAGCTTCGGTTCTGATGGCTGCTGCTCACATCTGTTCTCATTTCGGCTGATCAACGACGGAGATCCGGAAGTCCACAATCTTCAACAGAACTACATCGGATCTTTTTCAACGATGTCTTCCTGCCTTTGTCCTCAGCTCCGATCGACATCCTCTTCATCGGTTCCGTCAACAGTTCACTTCCCGCTTTTTGAACAACGTGGAAAGAATCCTTCTCCAATGACAAAATCGACTTCGACAGTGTCTGGAGAACCCCAAACAATTGTGGTTGATGTCCAAACGCACCTGTGGATCTGTTAGCCGCACCATCAGATCCGGAGATTGGTGTCGTCGAATCAGGCGGTTTTGCATGATCTTTGGGCTGGTCATTCGCGCAACTTCATCGTAAGTTCCAACACTGTGCAGTGCCTCTGCCACCACCATGCCAACTCCACTCAGATCCAGCCAGTGCTGGGAGATCCGGGCGATGCAACCTTCGGAGACATTGGCGAAGAAGGAAGACAAAGCCGGTGGCCCGAATCTTCATCTTTCCCTCCCAACCATGCTGTCGCTGCTGATGCAGTGCCATCTGCATCCCTGTGCCCTGCTGTCTGTGTCCATATGAGCGATGAGCTGGGAGGACTCCCATATTCTTCTATTCTGTTCGACTCTTCCGCGGTGACACCAACTCATGACCTCTCTTCCAGAAGGAACCGGAAGGTTTGTGAGAAGTGCTGCCGGGGTCTTCCTTGCCTTACACATGCCTACACGCCATCCCGAGTGTCCACGTCGGTCTCCGTTTCGTGCAGTCACCCCGTGCTGCCACGACACCCCCTCCAATGGGATCTAGATCACGGGTCCTGAAGAATAAATGGAATTTTAGTCGGTTTAATTTCATGTTAGACAATTTATTTTGATTTCATCATTTTAGATTCATTTTTTTTTCATTTCATCCTGCATCACTCAGGGCAGAGGCTATCAATCCCGTGATGTTCGAGTCATGAAGGGGAACATGTAGAGCATTGTGAGAGGCTGGTGGTAGGGCTCTTCAAAGCCTGGGTACGAGGGTCTTCAGGTTCGGGAACCATCAGGTTCTGAGGGTATTAACAGGGCCTGTTTTTTTTAATAGGGCTATGAGGTGAGATGGGGAGGGCTTAGGAGAAGAAAGGGGCTAAGGTGAGGGCGCAACTCCCTGACCTCCTCCTCCTCCTCCTCCTTCTTCTTCTTCTTCTGATGTAGAGATTGAATTTGACCTCAAGGTCAGCATTCTTCTTCTTCCTCAGGCACAGCAACATGCCAGCAGCAGGCCTGGACTTCTCTTAAGATAGCTGCGGCTAGTATGCAGAAATTTTTTCTTTGGATGGCTTCCTGCTTCTTCATTCTTCTCCAGTGATTGCCGGGGCTGAGGTGTGCAGGGATGCTTCTTCTGGAACCTTGGTGAATGGCCGCAGGGCTGTTTATAATTATATTGGAAGAAGGCTTGTAGCCGTCAGGGGAGAGTCCCCTTGCTCTGTAGACTACCTGGATGGCAAACCCGGTTGGTGGAAGAGAATCTGATGCCCCATTCCTATCTTTTAGGGGCATCTGGCAGTTCCGGTTGGCCTTTGTGATGCCCTCCTTGCCACCAGAGAACCCTATTTTTGTAGGAAGATGGTTAGCAAGCTCTGGAGAAGGACCTGTTGACCTGCTGGTTCTTCTCACTCCATTTCCAGTAAGCTCTTCATGTTCCAATAGCCCTCTCTTGATTCTTAGGAGCCTGCGGTGGTAAGTTTTTGAATTTTATGCCAGGTGGCAGGTCCAGCTGGCAGTCCCGATGATATCCTTACCATCGGATAGTTCTGGATCTCTGGAGAGGGGCTGGCTTGCCCTGCAGTGGCCCCACTGGCTTCAAGAACCTGTCGCTGCAATTCTGGAAGGTTGGAGATGGCCCCGGTAGCCAGTCACTGTTTTTATGGGATCCGGAGATCCTCTGGACCTGGTGGTTATGGCTGGCCTCCTTGATAGCTTCTTTGCCCCCTTGGCCCCTTCAGCTCCTAAATGGTAGGATCTTGTTGCTGGCATATCTGGTACCTGTAGGTTGTTACCACCGGGCCTTATTGTTTGGGATAAAATTAAAGAGGAAGGTCTAGGCAGGGAAGGAAATTAATAAAGACTCCTCCCTCGGATGGGCTGGGGGGTAGGTTAGAGAAGATTGAGCTGGATTTCCCTATTTATTAGGGATTTTCTCATGATTTTCTCTTGATTCAAACAGTTGGCAATGGGGAGATATATCTCAAGGTGACATCAAGGTTTGCGTCTCGGATCTCGGCTTCGTCTCGGGGGGTGGAAGAGAAGAGATCTCGGAGAGATCTCGGGAAAATCTCGGGAGATCGGATCTCGGATTCTCGGATCAAAATGTATATATGTAATATGTATAAAATGACAAACATAACAAAATATGTTATAAAGATGGGAGTACATCAATGAATTTACATACATTATATGAAAATAAATAACATAACATCTTTACACACTAACTATGTGAATGAACAATTACAAAACACCCTCAATGTCAAACTCTACTCCCACACTAGCTGTGTGAATGAACAATAAGAAAACACTCTCAATACCAAAAAGATGATCTGTGTGCTTCTGATATATCACTTTGTTGGTCACTTTGTGATTGTTGTGCCACAAAATCACCAACAAAATCACAATATTCAACCCATGACATATGAGACTAACGATCTCCCTCTCGTGGCAAACTGAATCTTTGTTCATAAGAATCGAAGATGTTTGAAGAGTCATCTTGTGTTGTATATCCATGGCCATAATGACCATGACCAAGGAGGGTAGGGTCGGGGGTCGCGACCGGGTCGCGGGACCCCCAGGCCGACCCGGTCGCGACCGGGTCGCGACCCTATTTTTTAAATATTTTTTTTTGAAAAATTCAAAAAAATAAGAAAAATGCGAAAAAAAATCTTAAAAAATACAGAAAAATTGGATAAATTAAATGACATGATTTAAATGAATAATGCATCAATTTTATTCCAACATGATGTGTTGTACACTTTGTAGGTAGTCGATGTACTCTCCCCATGCCATTCGGCTCGAGTACAAAGCTCGATACATGTACACACGACGATCATATTCGTCTGTCCTCTAGAAACTATCCTAAGACTTGATCCAAAGGAGTCACCATAACTATAGTCGATTGATCGAAGTATCCGATGACTCCACATAATTCATTCCACAAGACTTCGATCGTACGTAGGGAACCAAGAGCTCTTGGGATGAATCATACACATAGTCGGGGGCATCGTGGTGACTCGCTCCAACCTACGGCTACGATGACCTCCTCTACCTTGTGGCGGCCTTCTACCATGATCGGTATCTTCGGGTCGTACGAGTATATCGCTCCTCGCCAGTAAAACGTAGCGACGTGGTAGGAGATATGGGAGGATCCGAGGTCCTCGTACCTTGTAAAGTGTCCGTGCGCCCCGTATCGAGCACCATCATCGCCGTTACTCTTCGACGACGAATCCCTGGACGTCCGGTACCGCACTCGGATGTTCGGCTCCGCGTATCTTCTCGATCGTCTTCGACCGTATCGCATCCGCAATATCAAAAGGATCACTCATAACTTCTTTACCTTTTCGCCTACTTCGCGTACCTTGGCAGTTCTTCTCCCACCCTTCCGCGCTAGGGAGGGATCCGGAATTCTTCGCTAAAGTGGACATCGTCGAGCACTCCTTCGGCCCATCGTCGGCCTTTGGGGTTGAACTCCGGTTCTCCCAACCCTTCTGGCCGTTTACCCAAGCTTCTAAGAGTTCTTCTCGTAGAATATTTCGATCCAAATCGATATCCTCCTCTTCACCCGATTGGCGGCTCGTCCACCGAACGTCCCGCCGCCCGCGCTATCCATCTCTTTGTCTATCCGGTTTCGCTTCATTCTATCCAAATTCCTCAACTTTAACCTCACGTTGTAACGACAATACACGAGGTCTTCAAGCCTCGATGTCAACCTATTTCTCGCTTTTGCGCGAACTCGCTCGAATGTGTACCTCACCCCGCCGTGCCCGAAGCCGATGTGGTTTGACTTAGACCCCCGATAGCTACGTCCGCCAAGTCCTCGTACTCCCGGTACTTTACCATGGTCCATCCACCAATCACCGCATAAATTGAATGTCGTGCATTATTATCTAAGTAAGCTTTAATTAATTAAGCGATGAAAAACATTTCTACGTACTCCGACTTAGTATCATCACAGCTCGGCCAACTCGCTCACCCAAAGTGATAACTCCGCATTCTCGTAATCATACATCTTGTTGCAAGCGATGATTGCCCCGGTCGTCGTCACCAAGCAACCGTTCTGACGACGCCTTCACGTCATCTAATAGCTCGTTCGTCGCCTTGAAATGTGCACTATAGCGTATTCGGGTTGAAAAAGTAACCTACGAAACAAATAGTATTAGTAAACAAGTTATACACAACAAGCGATTACTAAAAGATTAGTAAATGTTTAAGAAAATATACCCGCCGCATGTACGGGTTGACGTAATGTACGCTCCCGCCGACTATCTATAATATCCCACCACTTGGCGAAGTCCGACACGGTCTTGGACATTTCTTCCTTCGCTCTCTCAACCGCATCGAATAAATACCCCATGTCTGCTTTTCTATCTCCGTCAACTATCCTTAGTACCTTCACTATGGGTTGGACGATGTCTAACGTCTTCTTCACAACTTTCCAAAAATCTCCACTCTCTATTGTCTCTTCTACTTTTCTCCCCTTTCTCTTATCCGACCGGGTCGGGGCCTAAACCCGACCGGGTCGGGGCCGGGTCGCGACCCGGCATACCATGACCATGACTATGACCATAACCATAATAACTATTGTCATAAGGTATGTTTGAAGGTACATGTTCACTTGCAGTATGTCCATATCAACATGAAGATTCATATCCTTCATTATAAAATGTATGTGAATTGTGAAGAACCTTGTTGCATTTCCCCATATCCATGTCTGTGTCCATATTCATATGATGATGAATCTCGAGAGTGTCCATATCCATAATATCTCCTATCAGAAATATCCATTGAACTGAATGTGTGAGAAAGATCATATTCCTCAAGTTGTGACAAACCTTGTTGATTTGACGGACCAGCACTCTTCTTCTTGCGTCTATATGTTTTTTCACGTTGATGATGAATTTCCTCAGCAGCATCAATGGGGAATGGTTGGTTTTCTTCTACATCGTCAACACCACCATCACGAAAGACATTACCTCCATCTCCATCATCATCACTTCCATGTCCATTGGAAGCATCCATATCAGAGGTTGGATCATCATTGTGAAGATGAGTTGACTCAGAAAATGATTGAAGAATTTGTTGTACAGTTGCATCTACATCCATTCCGGTTTCATGTGCAACACTAACAATTTCTTCAGATGGGCGACCATCATGTTCATCCATATCATTGTTTGCAAACCACTCAACATAAGGATTTTCTCGATCATCCATGTCATTCTCTCATAATAGTGCAAAATAATCAAGTGGGTCATCTTCTGGATCATCTCCTTGCTTTTGTTCAGCCTCCATTCTCCTTACCTTTAGCTTCATATTATAATAACAATAAACTAGTTTCTTCAACTTTGAATATGACAACTTATTTCTAGGTTTTATATGTATCAAAGAAAAAGTGCTCCAATTTCTTTGACAAGGAGAAGCGGATGAAGTCTACGATAAAACTTTAATTGCAAGTTTTCTTAAAGTTGGGAAATCATCTCCGTACTTTTTCCACTATTCACCTGAAAATGAAACAAATAATCATATATTTGTACTTCGAACCAAGTAAGTTGTCTTTTTGATTAAATAATTACTAACCTGGCCACATAGATTCTCTGCTTGCAATAGCATTTTTTGCCCCAAAAGAGACCAATGCATCTCTAAACTTTATAATCTAGTATAGAAAATTATTTAATGTTAATATCAACTTAAAAGATGAAATCTATAAATATCGTAGCGTTACCTTATTTCCAAATTGGCCTCTTCCTTTAGATTTTGGAAACAACTTCTCGTAAGCTTGATGAAGTGCTTTAATAAATGCTTGATTATCTCCAATATGCAATTTATATTGGTATTTTGGATTGAGAAAATATGTTGTATGTGCAAATATTATTTTTTAAAAGGTTAGTTTCATAATTTATTTTATACATTTATAACACAAATTCAAACTTTGGATACAGGAAGAAAACATACTAGCCTTGTAGATAGGTGCATCCATTGATTTTGCCCATCTATCATCTATGATCTTATGAACCCATGTGTAATTTCTTGGTGAAGTTGTCTTTATTACATTTTTCATCACAATAATTGCATGATATACACTGCCCATAGTTGGATAATTTTCAGTATCCATCACTCTCAAAACTTTATACATGGGTTTCATAATCGTTATCGAATCTCTTGCATAATCCCAAAACATAGGATATATGATTTGTTCCTCATTCTTTCCAATAGGAGTGTTCCTGAACTCTAAATTAAACCACTCTGAGCAAAGAAAGAAACCTCTCAAACTATCTTTTTCACACAGCAAACTTTGCAGTGTAAGATAATTTGTTGCAAAACGAGTGGCACCAGGTTGAACTAAATCACTACCACAAGCCTTTCTTACTCGATTCACGACTCAATCATGATTATATATGAAACATTGTAACAATTCAACCCATGTCTATAGTTTTTTTTACCATAGCATTTTTTGCACATTCAAATATCAAATCTATACAATGAGCAACACATGGTGACCAAAAAAGATTATATTTTGATGCCAAAAGTGTTCTTGCCTTTTTATAACTGCTGGCATTATCGGTTATAATTTGTATAACCCTATTTTTTCCAATTTCTTTAATCTTGTCCTTTATCAACTGCATAATGAACTCATAATTCTTCTCTTTACCTGATGCATCAATTGAATCTAAAAATATAGCATTTCCTGCACTATAAACCATAAAATTAATGATGGATATTCTTGTGGGTCCTGTCCATCCATCACATAAAAGAGAACAACCATAGGTATCCCAATGTGATTCTAATTTTTTTATTTCTGTTTGCATGTCTGTAACTAATTCATCTAAATATTTTCTTAATATGTCTTTATGTGTGGGAGGTTTGACTGCACGTCCAAGATTTTGTGCTTCAACAATCATATTCTTGAAATGATGATCTCCTGCAATATGAGCTGGAATGTGATTGAATATAAAAAATTTTTGAAACCATCTTACCAAGTGATTCTCTTAAAGGTCATTTGTTTACCATTTCCTCTATTCTTTTTTGTCGTGCATCATCTGATTTATACAAACTACCTTCTACAGCTAAACTTTTACCAATACCTACTGATCTATGTCCTCCACGACATATAAAGTCAGTTATGCTTCGTTTCATTCTTTTCATTCCACTTCCACTTTCACCCGCAATTCCTACACCACCACTACTTTCAACTCTAATTGTTTGTGCATGTCTTATTTGATACTCGGACTCATCAATTTGCCATCTAACTTCAGCATATGCTTTTGCAATTTTTCATTGTATTCTTTCCTCATATCCTTCTTCTTCATTTGATGACAAACTTTCAGAATGACCACCTATTTGTCGAAGTTCATCCATGACTACTTCTTTTGCCAACTTACTTTTCATAGTCTGGATGTTTTTTTGATATTTCAATTTTTTCAATTGTTTACGCACTTCAGATGGACAACTTACACATTTACTTACATCTGATTCTTTGTCTCCAATCAAGTGGTATTTTAACATAGTAACACCACTTGCTTGCATTACTTTTCCACAAAAGTTACATTTAGAACCCTTGTTACCAATGGGAGTTCTATATTACCAGCCTATGTCATTCGTAGACATCTTCCTTCAACAATTAAAAATATAAAGATATCTAATAGTTCTACCAAATAGAACTTCTAGCGAAAGAGAAATTGTTTCTAAAAGAAGGTGATTGACTATTAAAATTTTATAATATATAGTGTGTAATGTGCACTCATATACTGGCAATATTAATTTATTATTATAATATATATTCGGCCGATATTATATATTAAACGTATTTGAAAAATAACATGGTACCATTTACTTGCCAAGCACCCTTGCGAGTAATATATTACATGTATTTAAAAATTAATATTAATTTAAGATTATGGTAAATGTTTGCATAAGTTAAACAAATTAAGTATATCTTAACGATTGAAAAAATATTATATCTATATGTTGCGTTGTAAAGAATATATATTAGGATGTGCATATTTGTCTCCCCCTCACAATTTGGTTGGAGAATGAACCACTTAATTTTTAGAATATTTTGAACAATTGTCGTTACTATTTTCTTTATTGATAAGCCATACACAATAGGAATAAATCTTATATCACAATAAGAATTTTTTAAAAACTTCTGCTCCACTTTCCCTTGGTGCCATGAGAGACGGGTGGATATTAAAATAATATGACCGATATACCCTTTGCCATTTGCTGTGTATTACATAAATTTGAAACTTGATATTATGTATTTAATAGTTTGAATTAATTGTAGTGATAAATAATATATAATAAATATGATATGATAAATAGATGTATAACTGTAATATTTTTTTTGTTTCGATCATGATAATATAATATAATTATGAACAAGATATAACTAACGTCCCGTAGTACATTGATTAATATTTACATCATATTTAATAAATTTTATAACATTTAAACTTCATAACATCTTATTATATTAAAAAATATATTAATTTGTATTGTATTAACAAAGTTAATAACATTAATTTTATTATTAATATAGTAGTTTGTATAACAATTACTTTATTATAGTTGATTGATCAATTAACTTACTTATTTAGTTAACCACATAATAATGATTATTGTAACGGTACTACTTACAATAACCTAAAAAATAACAAAAAATAAGATAAACTAATGAAATATATTAACATTTAATAATTTAAATATTCTTAAATACTAAAACTTAAAAAGTATTCAAGTAGTTTATACTTTAATATAGTATAAATTTTTATACTTAAAGTAGCTTAAAAATATTATTAACTAACAAAGTTAATAATATTAACTATTTTATTAATAAAGTAGTTTGTAAAGCTTATACCTTGTTTTAGTTACTTGAATACTTAACTTACTTCTTTATTTAACCACATAATAATGGTTATTGAAAAAGTGCTAGTTACAATAACCTAAAAATAATAACATAAAAGTAAGATAAACTAATGAAATACGTTAACATTTAATAATTTAAATATTATTAAATATTAAAACCTAAAAAATATTAAAGTAGCTTATACTTTAATATAGTATAATTTTTTATACTTAAAGTAGCTTAAAAATATTATTAACTAACAAAGTTAATAATAATAATTTTATTATTGATGTAGTAGTTTGTATAACAATTATTTTATTATAGTTGATTGAACCGTTAAGTTACTTATTTAGTTAACCACATAATAATGATTATTGTAACTGTACTACTTACAATAACCTAAAAAAATAACAAAAAATAAGATAAACTAATGAAATATATTAACATTTAATAATTTAAATATTATTAAATATTAAAACTTAAAAAATATTAAAGTAGTTTATAATTTAATATAATATAAATTTTTATACTTAAAGTAGCTTAAAAATATTATTAACTAACAAAGTTAATAATATTAAATTTTTTATTAATATAGTAGTTTGTATAGTTTATACTTTATTTTAGTTGATTAATATGATAACTTACTTTTTTTAGTTAACTACATTATTTCTTTAGTTAAACACATAATAATAGTTATTGTAATGGTACTAATTACAATAACTTAAAACATAACAAAAATAATTTAAATAATAAAATAATTATTATATAATTTATTTATATTTATTTATGTTAAATAATTACTTTAAATTTAACAATACAAAAATTAAAATAACAATTAAAAAATGTTAACATTGATTACGTTAACATTTATGTGAATTATGTTTAACATTAATTAACAAAATATTAAGATCACGTAAATTAAAACTTACCTCGGCGACTCCGGAATCCCGATCGCCTAAACCCGCGGGGCCGCGACTGCGAAAGCTTCTCACGATTGCCCTTCTCCTGTGTGGCCGCAACGGCGACCGTGACCGACAAAGCAGACGCCATAGTTGTCAAGGTGACAAGGTGCCCAAGAAGTTGAAGGGTACCGATTCCACTTAGGCGACAAGGCGGCCGCTTTGGCGTCGCCTAGGCGGTATTCAAGGAAGGCTGAGTTGGGAGGTTGTTATATATAAAAATAAGTATAAATATAATTATATTTTTTATGTTATAATTGAATATGAGTGTTTTATCAATGTACATAAGTAAATATGATGTGTGTGTGAAAGAGAAGAAAGTTAAATAGATTTTTATAAAATTAAAGTATATAACTCATTTATGATTATAAAATTTATATATGTGCAATTGTATAAGTGATGGTAAAATATTATTATAATATTATTAAATGGGGGGAGCGCAGAGTAGTTAAGTATATAATATTGTTTATAATCATAAATCATAAATATGATAGTATAAGTGATAGTGTAATATATTAATATATTCAAACTATCATTAAATAAGTGTTCCTTATGAGAGGTATCAAGGGAGAAAAATCTCTCAAAATTATTTTTTAATGTTGTAAAAATACCCAAGGCGCCTTGCTTGGGCGCCTAGGCGGGCGCCTAGGCGGGCGCCTTGGGCGCCTTTTTGGCTCCAGACAAGGCGCCCTGGCAAGGCGCCCTTGGAAAAGCGCCTTGCCGTCTAGGTGGGCTCCTTGACAACTATGGCAGATGCCGACTGCAGAGGAGGGGCTCACCACGAGAGGTCGTCCGCCGGAGGTCGTCACCACCGTCAGAGTCGGCGCCGTTGGTCGCCGCGTTGACAGCCAGAGTGTGGAGAGGATGCCGCCTCCGCCGCTGCCGCTGCCGCCGTGAGAGTTAGAGAGGCCGCTGCAGCCCTCGGTCACCTCGCCGCCTTGGTAGGTCGCTCAATCGCCTCTCCTATGTCTTCCATTGGGGGTTTTAACAACCCACCGTGAGCTCGCGTGGCCGACCTGCTTCCTTTGCCACGTGCGATGTGTTGCACGGCGTGGCCAACCGGCGATAATGCCATCATCGCCCTTTGCCCCTTGGTGCCCGCCAGCTTGTGGCTTTCTCTACTCCTTTTGACCATCAGAGTGGCAGCCCCTATACACCCGAGTGGCCCGAGACTAGGATTCCATTTTCGGGCATCTCGTTTCTTGCCATGCCCGCGAGACTGAGAATCTCGCGAGATTCTCGCGAAATGACGAACCATGGGTGACATGTAACTGATGGGTCTTGGATTTTAGAAACAAAAATTGGCTGCGCAAATGAGAAGTGAATGGGTTATTATTGACATTAAAAATTTAAAATAGGCCTGTTTCGGAGTTGAACCCAGCCCAATAGGTGAATGCATGATGGGTTGCGCAGGTGAGTCTTAAATTAAGTAGGCTTTCAATTGAATTGGGCTTAGGATGATCATCAGAATTGGGCCAATTCTGAATAAACTCAACAGCCCAATTGAGCCTTGGATTTAATTATAATCCCAACTCAATTATGAAAGAAGGGTGATGGCGCAAGATGGGTTTGATTTAAGTGGGAATGGGGTTTGGTTTTGCTGCCCATCCTCATTCAATTTTTTTATGTCTCTCATGAACATGTCCTACCATGGTTATGGCGCAGGAACCTCTCTCTTCTTCCTCTCCCTTTGATTTGTTTTGTTGAAAATTTCAAATGCCATCAGATACTCTAATCAAACATGGCAGAAGTATGACATATTGCTTACTTCATAGACCATAACAAAATGTTCTCGTGAACATAACTCCACCTTTAATCCACATAACATAAGATCTTTGCATCTCTTCAGAACAAAAGATAATATTGTCACATCCTCACAGAATAAGATAACACAACCCTCTTTTGCAGAGTATAACAATATAACTAACCTTTTCCATAGGACAGAGCATGGATTGCAGATTCGGCTAATTATGGGATCGGATTGGGTATTACTAGTCCCATATCGGGGGGTGGGTTCCGGAATGGCTGATTCGAATTGAATCGTCTGATCCAGACGCTTCCACTGGGGAAAAAATGAATTGGAGCTGAATCAGATTTGGATAGAGATAGAGTTTAGAAATGCCGCAATCACTATTTGGATATGAATATGAGTCCATTATGACTTCTCATTCACGGTGGACATCGAAAAATCAAGAAAATGAGAAGTCATCATATGATAGTTATCATGATTTTTGGTGATCGTAAGATACCACTTGCATATCATTTGTACCATGTAAATGCATCGAAACATAAATTTGATAGTTTATATTTGTTTATTAATATTCGTACATTTAAATTGATATGTGTGTGCTTGGATGTTTCTTTCTTTCTTTTTATAATTTTTATCATTTTTTGGAAAAAAAGAGCCAATTTGAGCCGATTCCAGATCGGTTTTCTTTTCAGTGGATTGGCCAATTTTGCTGATCTGATCCGGGTCAGAATCTGAGTTGGGCAGGGCCAATCTAGGACTTAATTCCGATCTCACAATCTTTGGGATAGATGAGAACATAGCCCCTTTCTAGTGCATCTCTTTAGAACATAAAAACACAGAATTTAGCTTAATAATGGAGCACAACAGAACGGAAAAGGACCTACATTGAGGTGTCACTTTATCCTTAATTAACATTTATCAAAAGAGAAGGCAGAAATTTGAAAACTGCAAGATTGGATTTCACTAGATTTTGACAGTCTAGAAATTAGTATTGAATAATAACAAATATGTATTTAGAACATAACAGTATTAGATACTTCTATAATTTGAAATTGATATTGATATAAATCATCAAGTGGTGTTTAACTATTAATATCAAATTTGAAATTTTTATTTTAAACAAGGCATGAATTGTGATACAAGTGTTCAACTGTATCAACTTTGCTATTGATATTCTGTTCTCTATAAATATCAATATCAAAATAGATATAGTATCATTTTTATCAACCAAACAGTGCATAGTATTAGAATATAAAATTAGGAATTATTGGAGTCATACAGAATTACAGATCAGAAAAAACCAATAAAACATTAGGGAACAAACTGAGGTAGTTCCAATTAGAACATATCAATCAATGCATATATTAATAAAACAAATATTAAGTTATTTGCAGATTAAATAAAAGCAACCCACCTTGATGGGTGAGAGCCAGCGACTTCCACTCCGTACTTCTTTACTTCTCACATGCCAATGTGAAGTCCTAAACTATTTATCATTTCTTCATCTTTTCTCTCTCTACTTCTTTACTTCTTTCCTATAGAGTGGCTGGGACAGTAAGTAGCCCCTAATGTGAAGTCCTAAACTATTTCTCAGCCCCCCCCGCCCACCACACACACACACACACACACACACACACACACACACACACACACACACACACACACACACACACACACACACACACACACACACACACACACACACACACACACACACACACACACACACACACACACACACACACACACACACACACACACACACACACACACACACACACACACACACACACACACACACACACACACACACACACACACACACACACACTTGCTCCAACTAAACCAGCATATCTTGGGAGGCCGAACTGCTTCTCCCTACCTACTTCTCCAGATGGTGACAGGCAGTCCATCTTATTCTAGATAGCTTCCCATGCTGGCCAATAGGAAGTTGCACATAAAACCTTAGATGGACACTGCAAAACCTTTGGAAAATCTCAAGTTTATATAATTGCCTCAACTTTCATAAACTGTTCAAATTTGACATAAGTAAACTGTATGCTAGTCTTATCGATGACCATGTGCAATGTACAATCTTGTTTGTATAAGGGTCTGGACCAAACTTGTGTGCCAGTGAGAAGGATGCTTACATGAATTTTTCTTTTTGATCGGTAGGTTGGAGCTATTCCACCTCAGAGCATGCAGCCATTATTGCAAAATATTCGTGAATGTCTTGAGAACACTGATTGGACCACTCGCAAGTCAGCTGCTGAAACATTGTGTGTCTTGGCATCTCATTCAAGTCATCTGATCGGTGATGGTACTGCTTCTGTAATGGCTGTTCTTGAGTCGTGCCGTTTTGATAAGGTACATTTCCTTTTCATGTTTTAGCATGCAGGTCTAGCAGCAGTTCTTTATTTGTTTTCTTTTTCTTTTTCAGAAGAGAACTCTTGGTTAGTGGTTGCACTCTCATTTTTTGGTCATGTTCATGTTTACATATGGCCATTCTTGCTAGTCTGACTTCAAAATGAATCAAGACGTATCTTGTTTCTCTGAACAGTTTGCCCGATATTATTTTTTGTCACATGCATTATTCTCTTGTTAATTTGTTTCCTGCATCTTGTCAAGTCATCCTGTGCATCATAGCTTTGTATTAGGTATATTTTTCTGGTAATCGTGGGAACTTTGACAATATAAATTCATGAATGGTAATTTTGATTCTGTGGGAGACGACATAGATCACTTTTATTTTATTAGTTCTTTTTGGTTTTTGGGAATACAAGCATTCTATTTTATTTTCATCTTTTTTCAGGTCAAACCTGTTAGAGACAGCATGACAGAGGCTTTATTAGTATGGAAAAAGGTTACCGGCAAGGAGGAAGATGAAGAACTTAAAGGTGTGCTCTATGCATGGTTTCCCAGATTGACGGTCCATATTTGAATCTGTGATTCAGCCTTGATGGGCCAGTCCTTGGCTGATTCCAGCCAGAATTTAACAATATCAGCCTGGATTAGAAGGAATCATCCATGATTGCCTGATTCCTTGTTGGGATCAGCTGATTTGGATCAGAATTGGTTATTCTGGTTGAACTGGCTCTGTCGATCTGAGAGTGGCCAGGAGCAGTTCCAGGTTGGCAGCCTAAATTAGCCCGGATCCTACCCAGATCAGGGTTAACCCTGGTTGATTCAGGGTCTGTTCCCAACCCTGTCTTCCTTGGCATCATGCATACCATCGTTCTGTTGATAACTATTGTCATGCATACTTTCTCTTCTTCCTATTGCGTTCCTCATTGAATGTTGTAATGGATTTATTTTTCTTATGTTTTC
The DNA here is from genome assembly GCA_036172225.1 of Cryptocoryne crispatula var. balansae. NCBI lineage: Eukaryota > Viridiplantae > Streptophyta > Magnoliopsida > Alismatales > Araceae > Cryptocoryne > Cryptocoryne crispatula. The sequence goes on along the minus strand of CM069932.1, from coordinate 13,020,173 downwards.
AGCAGAATGCAGAAGCTCAGTGTCAACAGATCCCAGAGAAAAAGTGTGTACCAGCAATGAGAAATCAGACAAGTTAAATAAAGATTCATCAAGTAGCCCCCCAGACAGTGATTCTTTATCTAGAAGCAAAAGCAGTGGAATACCTGAGAGAGCAGCAGTTCTATTGAAGAAAAAGGCTCCTTCTTTAACTGATAAAGAATTGAACCTAGAATTTTTCCAGAACCTTGAAACTAGAAGGTCAGATGATCTGCCAGTTGAAGTGGTGGTGCCACGCAGGTGTATTAACTCTTCTCACTTGCCTGGTGAAGATCAAGAGAAGAATGATGGTTGTTCTGGGGGAATTGAAGGTCTTGATAAGAAACCATGTCATGACATTAGTGATGTTCCTGAATCTATTGACGTTGTCCAAGATTCTGGAAAAGGAAAACTGTCTTTCAACAAGGTGCAAAAACAGGACGTAAGTACTTTGGACAGTTTTACAGGACCAAGAGCCTTCAAGGTCAGAGATTCACGAGCAAGGCCCTTAAATTTGGATGATGGTACTGAAAGCACCATCAAGGATTCCTCAACCCCTCTTTCAGTTGTCTCCCAAAATGATGGGCATTCAGAGCCTTTCATGAGTAATAAAGGAAATTGGTTAGCAATCCAAAGACAGTTGTCATTGCTAGAGAGACAGCAAGCGAGCCTTTTGAACATGCTTCAAGTGAGTTCTGATGTGAATCTTTTCTGAGAATCCCTTTTGTCGAGGGTTGTTCTATTTTGCTGTTGTGTTGAACTTAAGTATGTGACATGTTCATTTTCTTTGGCTTCTACATCTTTTACTAGTTCTATAATCTTATGGGCATTTCATCATGAAAAAACAAAGGCTTCGTGTGATGATCTAACAAAATTTTTGGTATGAAATTACTGAATGGAGTTTTGACGTCAATTAAAATGGGCCCAACTTCAATTTGTTTAGTTCTTTAAAGACAATCGTAGTGATAAGGCAAAATAATATGGTTACCTTGGGTTTATAGTTGATAAAATAAAACATTTTCTATGACCGGATAATCCCATGTTCGAATTGGCAAGTTCTTGTACTACAAAACTTATAGTACCATATAGGTGAGGTGGTTGAGATGAGAGCTTGGAATGCAATCTCTCGAGAATCTCTAAAGATCTCTTGATAAATTCTATCTTACCATAGTTCCGAGAAATGAGATCACTGATACGAGATTTATATAAATATTTATTATTTTTTACTTTCTATCATATGTTGATTACTCCAACTTTAAAGTTCCATACTAATTCAAATTGTCTGTCATTCATATTATCTCTCAAATTTTTTTCTATATGAGATTCAAATTGTCATACAATGTCTCATTTGCAAGATCACTTCTCTTGATATTGTTCGAGAAAAGTCTAGATCCATGTTGGAACTTATTGATGTATCTCCTATTGACAATAATCATCATTCCTATATGTCTTGATTTCTCTTGTCAACTTGTCTTGTCTTTGTCCTTAAGTCTCATGTTCCCTTTTGAAGAGATAAGTCATTTTATACTAACATACCGAGATCTAATCTGATCTTTTCCTGTCATCTCTTCTCTTCAATCACCTTGAAACGAAACTGAGATTTGAGATGAAATCCTTGCCTCCATGTTTATTTTATTTCTCTTTTCCATCCTTTAGGCATCTATGTAATTCATTCTACTTTTTCTTTTTTCTGATGAATCATGAATGGTACTCTTGCAATAAAAAAGATCAAAACTGTTACTGTACTGCTTGATTTCCAATATGAAATCTTCTCCTTAGAATTTCAAGGTTGTGCGGTGCGTGGCCACTTTTGGGAGGAGCATGGTTTGCGGAATCAGTCGATTCCCAGATCAGATCAGCACCCACTGATCCAACTTTGTCCAAGGCACCCAATCCCAGCCAGACTCTCGTCGGAATTAGCCAAATCCCCTTGGATCAGGACTGATTCAACTCCAATTGGTCGATTCCAGACCCGCAGAGGGCGGTGAAGATGGTCGTACCTGGACTTGGTACAATGTGCATCCCAGTCATTCTTACCCTTACAGGTCCCCTAGACCCAGTACAATGTCAGGCAAGGAAGATGCCAAGACGGCACAATGCCGCTGTGGCCACCATTTCCGGCCCCGAAATAGCTAGGGTAGACTAGAATCTGATCTAACTTCTTATTTGTGATTTTTTTTTTATTTTTACGGTTGTTTGGAGAACTGATCCGGACTGATTCCAGATCGGTTTTTATTCCGAAAAATTGACTGATTTGACCGATTCGATCCAGATCAGATTGGAATTGGCACTCACTGATCCTGTGACTTAATCTGATTCCACTTTCCTTGGGGTGAAGATATCATTGCCATTTTTCTGGATATATGACAATTGGAACAAGTGTGGGGTGTTGCTTCCTGGGTGATGTTTTGTGTTTTTCCTATTTTGGCTGCCATCATTTTTATTTATTTTTAAATATAATGATTTTATTAATTAATTTATGTCAGTGCAAATTGCAATCGTGCATCTGTTTTTCATTGTTTCTCACATTTTCAGTTATCCTGCTTCATGAATGTGGTTTGGATATATCTTGTTCCAACTTTTAAAACTAGCAGCCTGGTTAAACATGTGTTCATGTAGTTTTTGTGTGAAGGCTATTTCTAGTATAAACTATGCATAAAATGTTTCTAGTGGTGTAATTTATTATCTGAAATATTTCTTTCTAGCTTCAGTATTTATTGTTTTTTCTTAGTCAGTCAAAATGGAGAATGCTCTCAAGAATCATAAGATGCTGATTTCAGTGCATATGCGTTGATAATTTTCTTGGAAAAACAGAAAATGGCTGAACATTGTGAACACTTTTGCTCTTTTTTTTCTTCAGTTTATTCATCTGTTGTGCCCAGCTGAAGTAATTTGTGATTTTCTCTTAAGTAGCGTCGTCATCTTTTTCATATGTTGTCTAGACAGTTGGAATGTGATAATGGATTCATGTAAAAACGTTTGAAATTTCAGGACTTCATGGGTGGCTCCCATGACAGTATGGTTACATTAGAAAACAGAGTGCGAGGACTTGAGAGAATAGTTGAGGAAATGGCCCGTGATTTATCCTTATCATCTGGTCGAAGAGCAAGTAGTATGATGCTGGGGTTTGAAGGATCTCCTGGCAGGTCATCCAACAAATTTAGTAGCCTTTCTGATTATTCTAATGGAAAATTTGTCTGGAGTGAGGGAAGGATGCCATTCTCAGACCGATTCCTCTCCTCCGATGGTATTGTCCCTGGAGCTCGAGGAAGAGAATCCCCATGGAGGTCAGATACAGAGGCATGGGATTCCTATGCTTATGCTGCTCAAAAGATTGGAATTGCAAACTCCAAGAAAGTTCTTGGTGGTGTTGCAGCAGATAGTACACTATGCAGATTAGAACGGGACAGTAATCAGATTGCTAACAGGAGGGCCTGGGACAAGGGTTCAGGCCCGTTTAGACATGGGGAAGGTCCTTCTGCTAGGAGTGTCTGGCAGGCTTCAAAAGACGAAGCAACTCTTGAAGCTATCAGAGTGGCTGGGGAGGAAAATGGAACTTCACATGCTGTTAAACAAATATCCACTTCTGAGTTAGATGCTGAAACAATAGGTGATGAGAGTTTGGCTCGTGACAGGAGCCAACTGTGGGCTTCATGGAATCATGCAATGGATTCACTTCATGCTGGTGACTTCGAGTCAGCATATGCAGAAATCTTGTTCACTGGGGATGATTTGCTGCTAGTGAAATTGATGGACAGATCAGGACCAATCCTCAATCAACTTTCAAATGAAATAGCTTGTGAAACTTTGCATGCAGTTGGGCAGTTTCTTCTAGAACGAAGCTTATTGGACATTGCACTTTCCTGGATTCAGCAGGTATTTTTTCAAATGCATTTCTAGTGTTGTTCCCGCCTTATTTTTTATTTTTTTATTTGTTCAATTTGTTGGATCCAATTTTCTGGTGTTTTAATGTCTTTAATGTCTTGGTAGGAATATGCCTCCCTTATTTTTCCTTCTCTTTGTATTTTGCCTCTTTCTCCCAGTAACCTATGACTTCTGTCCAGGGCCCCAGGCTGTTCCAGTCACCCTCCTAAAGCTTGCACTTCTAGTGAATAGGTTGATATTCAGAATTCCATCTAATAATTGCTTTCTCAACATTCTTGCTGCACTTTATGCAAGGTATTTTGAAATGGACCACCTTCATATCCTGCTTCAGCCTATTTGGATGATGCCCAGAAGTGCCGGGACAGCCCACTCTAAAAATCCCTCTTCCTTGTTTTCCTCCCCTGCTCCTGTCTATCCTCTTCTAGCAAGCTCACCATTTTGGAGGTCTCATGAGATTCATTCTTGCTTGAATTCACTAGAATCTCATGAGATGGTAAACCATGTTAGATACATGGCGTGGACAAAATTGGTTAAGCTAAATTGGAATTGGCCATGGCCATTCCAACCTGTTTGTAAGAACCGATCCTGATCAGTCAGTGGTAAACTCTGGGATGGGCTGATCCATTTAAGTGATTAGGTGATCCAATCCTACAAACTGTGATCACTCCTTGCCGATTCCCAGTTTGATTGGTCACATTGCTGGACATAGATGCGTCACCGTAGCAGCATATGCTGTCATGTTGTCTGATTTTGGCTGTGATAGCAGGGGATATTTCAGGAATCATTATAGTCAGATGGGACAAATAAGCCAAGATGGTGGTCTTATTGTTTAAATTTCAGGATCAAACCAACCTCAGCTACCAAATAACTAGACCCCATGCCAGACAGCGCCCTCATTACTCATGTATAGAATGGAGGGTATAAGTGGCAACAGCTTTGGCTTATGAGTTATGACAAGCCTACTGTTACTAAGAGGAGGCTAATATCCTTCAGTCTTCATGCCATGCAAATATATTACTATGAAAAAGTTGATTCTATGTATGTTTTCATAATAGAATAAGTGCCAAAAAGATCAAAACTGCATGATTTAAAAAATTGATAGCCATAAAGGACCTTATAATCACATTTGGCAGTTATTATTTCATCAGTTGTTAGCAATTATGGGATTTTAATGTTCTCAAATGTTCTCAAATAGGCGGCATTGAGCATTGGTGTTGGTGACCATCAGTAAATTTTTTCATCAGCCTACTAAAAAAATCAGAATTGGACCTTTAGGATTTGGAATTTAGGTTTTGCGAGAACTATAGGTTTCTGTGATGTCAAAATTAGTTATCTTCTGGTCTAAATTAGAAGGGGAACTGAATATTTTGTAGCAGCAGCTTCAGAAAATTCTCTTCATCTTCATCACATAACATGATTGCAAGGGTCGCTATTCTTATTGGTTATAAACAGTTTAGGTGAAGTTTTTGTTTTTCAAGACAGAATTTTATTAATTTTTTATATTTAATAATTATATTTTTATATGTTGCTTCCCCTTCTTCTTTAGTGCAAATCAAATATTATCATAATCTGAAGACTCTTTGTTCTAATGGCTGAAGAAAATTTTCTTATAATGTAAATGCATGCTTATTGATGATTGGGCAAGTCCATGGGGACATGGATAATGTCAAACGTAAGGAACAATGCTATAGGATAGGAGCGAAAAGAGTTGGAGAGGGATCAATTTTAGTGCTTTAGAGACTTAGAGTACAGAGTAATAATCGTAAGTAAACTATATTTTATGGTGAAACTTGAGAATTAAATTTGTAGAAGTTAAAGAAACATTAAATATGATGAAAATAAACAAGACGTGGTCTTTATAGCATCTTTATTGAAGTATGAAAATGTTTGGGAGATTTAAGGGTTGAATGGTTAACTCAACTTTTTAACTAAATTTTAATCTTTAAGAAAATACAGAATTAATGGAGAAAGAGCATCATCATACCAAATTTTAAGAAAAAGGAGATATACAAGATTATTTAAATTATAAGGAGATCAAATTTATGAGTAGTAAACTTGAGAGCATCAAGGCTTATGTTTTTCGGAAAGGGACCAATGACAAGAAGGGTTTACATCTTATTAAGTGGTCTCATGTTTGCAAGCCTACCAAAGAAGAAGTGGGTCTTGCACCTTTTGAATCTATCAACAATGCAATGCTCTGCAAGTGGCTTTCGAAACTGAATGTAAACAAAGATGCTCTTTAAGCAAGGATAGTTCATTCAAAATACAGAATTGGCAAGGATGGCTCTTGGATCGCAGATTTCAGGAATAATGGTAGATTTTCTAGCATATGGAAATGCTTACTACACAATTGATACTTCTTCTATGCTTTCACCACCATTCAACTGTGAGATGGAAGGATGACTTATTCTTGCTTGACAAATGGGTTGGTCATGATTTTTTGGCGAATTTGTTTCCTTCTCTTTTTACCTTGTGTTGTAATCCCCACACTAAAATTAGAGACACTTGGGATGAGGAGTCTGAGATTCAGAAGAAATCTTAAAGACGACGAGATTAGCGACTTTTTGCTATGCTGACTTTTTTAGGGGATTGTATATACACTAATAAGTAATAATGAGGACAAAGTTATTTGGTTGCTTTGTAATTTTCTGTTCATTGTTAAATCTGTTTTGCACATGTTGACAAGAGGAGGTGTGAAGCGTCTCAAGGAGATTTGGAGGCAACCAATGCCTATTAAAATCAAGTTTTTCTTTTGAAAAAGTGGCTGGCAAAGACTAGTGACTACCACCAGGAGTTACTTGCACAAGATGTTTCTGACAGTGCCCATTTGCTGCGTGTTTTATGGCATGAATGAAGAGAATATTGATCATCTATTTTTCAAGTGCAGAGTAACCATTTTTCTGCGGAGAATCTTGTTTAGAAGCTGGATTGTTGCTGATGTAACGTCAAAAATCTCAACGTCTCAACTGTTCTGGAAATGACGTTTTTGTTTAGCTTTAACGGCTATGAAAATATGTGGTATTCTATACAAGTATTAACTACTTCATGATATGTAAAAATATATATTGAGGTTGTTGGGTTCTTTGAAAATATTTTATTTTGACCTCTTCCTAGAAGTACCGATGTTAATCACATTGAGCAACGACTTGAATACCCTTAATTTACCGTCATAGCAATTCATTAATAGAAGGCATATATCCGCAAAAAATAAACATGTGTGCAACAGCTCTATGAACTTGATGGAATGCAAACATTAGTGTTTTGAAATTTTTTATTTGATCTGATTTTATTTGATTTAGGATTGTTTTAGGAGTTTGATTGTTTATGTTTTGAATTTGGTTTGAGTTGACTTGGATTTTATTTGAAATGTATTTTGTTGGGTTATGCTGTTTTGGTTAAGGGCTAAGACTTTGTTTCTTTAGCTTTGCCATCTGTTTTAGGTTTAATTTGAATTGAGGTTCATTTTGAATTTGATTTGTCTTAAGTGGTTCTGCTGTTAAGATTGGAACCACGAGTTGAAATTCTGGGATCTTAGCTCCATATTCAAGCTGGGATCTTTTTATTTCCCATCTTTAATTTTGAGGGCTCTTCCAGTTTCAAATTTGGATTTTTTATTTAAGATTCCAGATTCCAGATTTTTGAGTTTGAGATTTTAATAGCTTTTAGGTTTTAGATTTGACGTTTTGAGTTCAATTTTTTTAGATTTTAAGATTCATGTTTGGACTTCCATCTCTGATTAGAAATTTATTGTCTTGGAAGTTTGAATTGGTTTTGGAATTTCAGATTTAAGAGGATTTAGCTCAGGTTCCTCAGACTTGAACTTTGAAGATTTGAAGGTTTCTTTTTGTTTTGTTTTGAGATTTGTATGTTCAAATTTATAGTTTTTTTTTTCAGATTTGGTACTCTTTCAGATCCTGAATTTGAGATTGGAGTTTTGTGATCATTGGATCTGAATTTCAGATTTGAGATTTCAAATTTCGTATTTGATGATTTGGAGTTTGGAAGTTGAATTTAGATATTTGGACTAAAACCTCAGATTAATGACAATTTGAGGTTTCAGATTTTGCATTTAAGTGTTTTGGATTTGAACATTTCAAATTTTGGAGGTGAAGGTTTGAGATTTGGAATTTGGAAGGTTTGAGTTCGACCTTGTTGTTTTTAGATTTAAGTTTGTTCTTCCGATTTGAAATCTTGGTGTTCATGATTTCTTACTTCAAGTCAGTTCCTATGATCTGATTTTATTTGATTTTAATCAGCTTTTACATCTCGGAGGGGTCAGATTTCGAACTTTGGAGCTCTTATTTGCATCTTGAACTTTCAAACTTAAGATTGAATTTTTTTAAATTTGTAACTCTCAGATTTACAGTTTATGGACTTGATTTTTTGTTTGTTTTAATGGCTGATTTTAATCTTTTTGGGGATTAATTTGCTGATTTCAAATTTATTGATGTGTAGATTTTTCAATAGTTTAAATTCTTCCAATTTGTTTTACATCACTCCAACGTTACGGGGCTGTTTTAGCCAAGGTAAGTGGGGCGGGGGTCGGGATCGGGTCGGTTGGGCCCAAACTGACCAGGGTCGGTCAGAGTTGCAATAAAAAATAAAAATAAAAATTAAAAACATTCACCGAGTCGGGGTCTTAGGGGTTAGGACCGAGTCGATCAGCCCAAAAACTGATTGGGTAGGGCCCAGGTCGTGACCCCGCATTCCATGGTTTTAGCTACTATAGGGCGAATAGTGGTTAATTCTACAAATGTTATTGGCCTCTCAGTTAATCTAAAGCGCTTGATGAACTTGTGCTACATATCTTCCCAACATGTGACTAAGTTGGGCTTCAATTTGGAATATCACTCAAAGGCAGATCATGTAAGAACAATGGTAGCAAAGTAGCGAAGGAGATATGACTCATCTAGGGTCAATTCACCCACCCATATGAGTCACATACATTGTCAAGTGCTCTTTAGGTGACTCTCGTCCATCGAATCTAGAACATTTTGGAACTTTAGTCACCTCAGATGGCAACTGCTTGAACAGGTTATGGACGCGATAAGGAACCCGATATAAATCTATGGTTGTTAGACCGTCATCATGCTCCGCCAAGTTGGCACCCACAATTTGCTCAATCATTATCTTTTGAGCAACTACAGGGTGATCCGTCAACGTGTTCTGCTCCTGGGCATTGATATTGCCCTCTAGTTCGACTTGTGATGGGGGTGCAAGCTGTTGGCTTGGTCGAGGCAGTTCTAGTTGCTCCGAATTCCTCTCTCGGGCAGCTTCATAAGCTTCAACTAATCTAGGTTGTTGTGTAGGATGAGGTTGGACTCCCTTCAAACTCATCACAAGCATGGAATGCCGGATCGGGATCCGAGTCCCGACCCGGGCTCGACCCGGTCGGGTTTTGGGCCAAACGACCCGATCCCGACCCCAAGATCCCGACCCCATAGGTGTGTTTTAATTATTATTTAATTATTTTTTATTCCGATCCTGTCCGATCCAAGTCCCGACCCGGGTCCCGATCCTGGCCGACCTAGATCCATTCGGGCCCAACCAACCCACTCCCGACCCACGACCCTGCCTTCCTTGATCACAAGTGTCTTAAGCCTCTAATTTTCTTTTCATAACTCAGTCAAAGTCAGCATGAGAGGTGTGGCTTCGGCTTCTAGAGGGGGGTTGTGGCGACGTATTTTCCCTTTCCCCTTTTGTTGGAAAGGATCCGCTGGTAGATTTTGCTACATTGAAGTAGCTTGTTGTCGGGTAACCAAGCCTATTTAAGCTTGCTATCTTGAAACTTCATCGACATCGTTGGACCAGTTATTAGAGCTGGAAGTGTAGCAACCGAATATTGACAACTTGCCATGTGCCCCCAGAGTGGCATTTCTTGCAGCAATGTCTTCTAAGAAGGAGAGTCATTCGAAAACATACACCCTCCTTGATCATTATTGTTCCGTTGTGATGGCGGTGGGGTTGGAGAGATAACTCTCTTATTCATATGCCAAGTTTTTTGATTTTGGGATTGAATTAATCCGTAACAACTTGTAGATCGAGATGCATCCGTAGTAGTGTGATGAACTTAGGTTTTGGGAACCCCCACTTGCTTTAGCTTTGGGGAATGACTCCTCCTTGGATAGCCCACACCATGTGTCAAGGAATTCTTCCCTGACTAGTTTGGTGCCCCCTGGGTAAAGGATTTGTTCCTACTTAGAAGGACAGTTCATGAGATAGAACTCTTCTTAGCATTCTTGATAATGACTTTTGGTCGATTCAAAAATCGATCGATCTTCATCTTTATGGAGTGGTTCCTTGACTAGGAAAACCATGTAGAATGGGTCCGTAATAGACCCATTGTAGCAGCAGAAGGGGTAGAAGATTTGTTCTTTGCCTTGGCAAGTTGGACTCGTGTTGAGTCCGCCAACGTGAGTAGAACGGAGTGGAAGTCTACCCCTTTCGGAAACTTTTGATTTTTGGCTGTGTAGGACAGTCAATGACGTCAGGGTTAGCGCCACATTCATTTTGGTGATGTCAGGGAGTACAAGCTTCATCGCCTTGATGGTAGTGATAATTGCTTTATATGGACTTAGGGTTAAGTTCTCAATTGTTGGAGTGGCAAACTTCACCTTGAGGCAATCCGGTTGCTAGGTGACAGAGGGAAATGCTCCAAACATCAATGGTACATCAAGGTACCCCCTGACGTCGTTGGTGATGTAGTCCTCCAAGAAGAAGAGCTTTGCCTCTTCTTTCATTACTTGATGCTTTGAGTCTTGCTTCCTGAAAGGGCAAAGATAAACTAAGATGGTATTAAGGTATATAAGAAATTGGTGGATTTATGATTTCACTGAGTTGTTGCGATAGAAAGAGGAAAGAAGGAAGAGGTCCTATCGGACGTGCCATTTATTAAAACCTTTTTTTTTCTTCTTTTTGAGATTTTGTCTAGCATTCACGACTATAAAAATATATGATATTTATAGAAACATTAACTAGTTTGATATGTGATATTGCTATATAGGAACATTGATGGTTCAATAGATTTTTTAAGCATTGATATAGGGCTCGTCCATCGCGTAGATGATCTAAACCACATTTTATATTTGAGATTATATGAGTTCTTTGAATATAAATTTTTGACCTTTCCCCACCGAACTTGCAATGTTCGGGTGTTAATTGTATCAAGCAACTACTGGAATCCCCTTGATTAACCGTTAAAGCAACACATTGAATTGAAGTTATTCATCCACATAAAACACAAGATTAGAAGACATCCCCATGGCCTTAAGAGATTGGATTTAGTTTGATTTAATTTATTTTCTTTTTGAGTTTGTGGTTTTGATTTCTGATTTGGTTTGTTTGTCTTTTATCATTAATTAATTTTTACAATTTGAATTGAAAATTTTGTGATTATTTAATGCATTGAGTATGCTTTTATGTTTTTTTAGGAAATAATTTTTATTTTTATGTATTTTTATTTGTATTTTGTTGTGAAATATTTACTCAAAATGTTGGCTATAATAATATTGTGGGTTGAAAAAGTAACTTGTCAAGGAAATGATGCTAGTAAACAACTTATATATATGTGTGATGTAACCTCAAATTCTCCAAAAAAAGATTTGATTCTTTTGTTTTGGAAATTCATTTTCCTTTTGAATTTGGATTAGACCTTAGCATTGACTTCTTAGGAAAATAGATGGTATTCCATAAAAGTACTAACTAGGGTCAAAATTATGTGTTGAGGTTGTTAGGTTCTTTGAAATTTGTTTTGACCTCTCCCCGTCGGATGGTGCGAAGATCCGACGTTAATTACATCGAGATAACTCGAATACCCTTGATTAAGCGTCATAGCAAGTAGAAGACATGCATCCACAAAACACAAATATAGGAGAAAACAACTCCATGAGCTTGATGGAAGGCAAGCACTTAATTTTAGTTTGAATTTGGTTTGAATTTGATTAAATTGATTTGAGTTGAATTGGTTTGAATTGATTTGAATTGAATTTAATTTGAATTTGATTGATTAAGTTTGACTTGGCTTGATTTGGAAAGTTTGATTTGTATGTGAGTTGATTTGATTTAATTTGAATTTGAGTTTGTTTAAATTGGCTGAAATTTGGATTTAGTGTGTGAGTTTCAATTTGATTTGAATTTGATTTAATTTGAGTTGATTAATTGGTTTAAGTTTGTTTGGATTGAATTTGAATTTGTTTGTTGATCCTCTTAGAAATGACATTCAGATTTGAAGTTCGGATTCTAGATTTATTACAGTTTCCTGAAATTTAGATTTTTGAAATGGGTTGACCTTGTATAGATCACAGATTTCGGATCTTTACAGTTCCAGATTTGATTTAGTTGAATTTGATTGGTTTGGATTTCAGTTGATTCTGCAGATTTTGTATTTCATGAATTTGACAGTTTCTGGATTTTCTTGTCTTAGATGTGAGGTTCAAATTTTAATCTTGATTCAAACAGGTTTATGTTGGGACTTTTATGTTCTGTGAATTATCTTCAGATTTCTGCCAAGTTGACAGATTCTGCATGTTGATGGATTTCACGTTTTGTTTTCAGATTTTTAGATTCAAGTTATGTTTCAGATTTTGGGTTCGGCAGGCTTCAGAGTTTCAACTTATGCAGACTTCTTTTAATTTCTGATCTTTTGGCTGCAGGAGCCTCAAATTTCCAGATTTTTATGGTGACGACAGATTTGGATTTCAGATTTTTATTGTCTTGCTTTCCAAAATTTCATGGTGCAGTCCTCTCCTTATATCATCAACATGTGCACCGAATATGAATTTCCATTTGTTTTTCTCAACATGAGACATGATTTACAACTTGGCCAGCAATCCGGTCTCTTGAGTTCTTGATGAACTTGTTGATTCATGGGCGGCATGTACCCGGTCTTGAGTGTAGTCTCCAGCCTTTGATAGGCATCTGGAAATCCTGCCTTGTCTTTTCAGAAATTTGAGCATGGTCCTGCCTTTGATAGGCACATGCAGTCTTCTCCCAACCGGTTCAAGGCTGAGCATACCCGGCTTTTGAAAAGCTTGTGGGCACTCATCCCATGGTTGGTCTACCTCATTAGCCTATGGTTTGGGCATATTGGCATGTTGATCATGCACAGCCTCCCCGTGGCATAATGGGCAAAACAACTCCCTCTTGGGGCATGGTAAGACACTATGTTATCAAAGGCGCTCGCCTTAGGCGCCTAGGCGCTGAGGCGAGGCGAGGCGAGGCAAAAACGCCTCGCCTCGGCAGATCTCGCCTCGCCCGGGTGAGGACCCTATGAAAGTCAAATTTGGCAACTTAAATCCTCCTTCCCCATCCCGAAACCCCCAATGCCTAGTCTTCCACCTTGAGATTCCGATATCTTGATACATTATAGGTCCTAGAAGTGAGTTTTTTGTATTTTTTATGTTTTTCTTCAAAAGTTTTAATGTTATATATATATTTTGAGAAGTTCTTCAATAAAAAAAATGTCGCCTCGGGCGCCTGAGGCGCCCGCCTCAAGCGCCTGAGGCGAGGCGAGCCCTCCCTCGCCTCAGTCGCCTCTCGCCTCTGACTACATAGGTAAGACATTGGGGTCTTTAACCAGACCTTTGTATGTCCACCTTAAAGGGTCAAGGGGCGTGCTTAAAGCCGGCCCATTGCTTTCCCTCTTTGTTTTGAATTCTTTTAAGTTAAGCCAAGATCATGAGGCGGGTTTTTAGCCGGCCGGATGCTCGTCTCGGTTTGTTGATTAATTAAGTAGATTGTTATTTAATTTATGTTTATTGTTTATTTTATTTTTTTTTTGAATTATGGGCCAATAGACGTGCTTAAAGCCGGCCTATTGCTTGCCCACTTATTTTGATTCTTTTAAGTTATGCCGAGACCATGAGGCGGGTTTTTAGCCGGCCGGATGCTCGCCTCGGTTTGTTTAATTAATTAAGTGCATTGTTATTTAATTTCTGTTTATTGTTTATTTTATTTTGTTTTTGAATTACGGGTCAATAGACGTGCTTAAAGCCGGCCTATTGCTTACTCATTTATTTTGATTCTTTTAAGTTATGCCGAGACCATGAGGCGGATTTTTAGCCGGCCGGATGCTCGCCTCGGTTTGTTTAATTAATTAGGTGCATTTTTATTTAGGTTTGAACTTGATTGTTCCTTTTAAAATTCTCTTCTTTTTTTTTACACCTTCAATGGTGGGCCCCACCATAAGGTTGACCTGCGGGTCAACCTTCCTCGTCCCACAGCCTCTCCCGCGCGCGCGCGGCCTCTGGCCGCGGCCGCGGAGGAGTTTTTTTTTTGTTTTCTCTTTTCCAGGTGGGCCCCACCCAATTTTGACCCGTGGGTCAAAATCGGGTCCGACGCATAGTCCCGCCTCCCCTTCTCCTTATACATGCCAGGTGGACCAATGTTGACAAAAATAAACCCCGGCGGCCCTCTTCTCCCTCCCCGACCAGCAGCGGCGGCGGGACGGCTTCAACGGAGCTCCCGTCTCCTTCGGCGGCAGCGGGAGAGGGTGGAGGCCTCGGCGGCGTGTCCTTCATCCTCTAACGGTGGATTGCGGCCATTGTTCGCGAGTTCCGGAGGATCCAACGCGGTGAAAGGGGACAGCGGCGGCGGGTTTGTCCGGCGGCGGTGCTCCTTACCAGCTTGACTTGCTCGCGGCGGGAGGTTCCGGCGGGACGGCTTACGGACGTGCGGGCTCGGAGGCTTCCGGACGGGCAGACTTGAAGGAACTTCAAACAGCGGCGTCGGGAGACGACTCCGGTGAACTTTTCTGTCTCCACGCCTTCTCTCGGTCGCTCGACAGCTCTCTCTGGGGGGGGTTTACGCAGGGTCCAGCCTCTCCTTCCCGGGTGTCTGTCCTGCACGGGGGATCTTCTGGGGGTCTCTCCCCGGGTCTGCGCGCACGGGGGGGTCTTCTTATAGGCTTGGTGCGGTACCCCTCCCCCGTCGGGAGACTTCCTGAGATGGGAGTTGCGGCTCCGAGAGGGACTCGGAGCAATCCCAAAACATACGGGATCGACCTCCCCCTTCCTCTTATCCTCCTATTGCCTTCGTACGACAGTTTCCTACTGTCGCTGGCCACTGAATCCGGGGGTGAATCCGGGGAGTCGATTCCCTTCCTAATCTGATTGCTCCTCTTCATTTATTTATTTATTTATTTATTTTTGGTCGCGGATTTCTCTTGAACGGGCCTGTCATAGGAGAAGAACACAAATGGGCCAGCATTTGGGCCATCTGTGAATAGCTAGCTTCATTGGGCTATCTTGGTCGCGACTACCCATCTCCTGGCCCAACCGGTCCTTTTTTAGCTGCTGGCCTGCTTCCCCCCCTTTTTTTTGTAAAAATTGTGGGCCAACAATGTGAAATGAACACAAACTAAGGAAATTTATTTATTGCATGTATGGGTTGATATAAGGTACATTCCCACCAACGATCAATGATGTCCCACCACTTGGCAAAGTCGGACACTATTTTAGAGATTTCATCTTTAGCTCTCTCAATTGCATCATATAAGTACCCAATATTTATTTTTTTATCCCCATCAACTATCATAAGTACCTTGACTATATGTTGGACTATGTTTAAAGTCTTCTTTACAACTTTTCAAAAGTTCTCACTTTATAATGTCTCTCCTACTTTTCTCTCTTTTTCTCTTATTTGAAGGGCTACATCTAGCCATCCAACTACCTCATTCCAGTGAGATTACTATGTAGGTTAGAGGTCTTCTCTGACTTATCAAGCTCTCTAACAAAATGTAGTGGAAGACGAACCGAGTTGCACCGGGCCATAGCAACTCTCAACCCTTGATATGTTCTCTCCTTAGGTTAAGGATGTAGTTATGGACCTATGCTGTAAATGAACAAGTAAACTAGGCTAGCTTAACTACCCTAATTATTTGAAGATCTTTGCATATATCCTCTAACATCAAGTTTAAGTAGTGGGCATCATAAAGTGTTTAATACAACTTCAGTTTCTTGACCATCAACGTTTGTTCGGCTGATTTATATGCGGCTGTGTTGTCTATGACTACTTGGACTACCTTGTCCTCTTCTATCTCTTGAATAACTCCGTCTATCAAATGAAAAATGTACTCAAACATTTTTTACCTGTCTCGATGCATTAATTAATTGACTTTCAAAAGACTGTGTCAGTTTGACAGTACACTAGAAAATTGATCATCGTCTTCCTAATTATACATGTTAAGAATAACACATTAAGAAATTTATACTAACAAAAAACATTTAGAAAGGTACTAAAACAATTAGACTTATCGGTTCATTTGTTAGTCATTAATGTGCAACCTCTTCATCCCAAATTCTTTCAAATGAGCTCACATATTTCTTTATATCTTGCACCTCCATAGGAAGATACATATTGTATATCTCTTTTGGGTTTGGTTCTGGCACCATGGATTGCAGAATCGGCCAATCCGGATCGGGATCGGCCGATTCTTGGATCGGATCGGTACCCACCGATCCGATTCTAGCAGGAACTACCGATCCAGCTGGGACTCCCGGCTAGATCGGTCTGAATCGACCGGATCAGTCGATCCTGGACTGATCCAGGTGGATCAATCCGGGAATCGGTCGATCCGGACCGATTCCCTAGAACCCAGAAGGGTCCAGAATCGGATCGATTTAGGACCCGATTCCGGACCATTTTCTGGTCCGATCCCCCCCAATAAGGGGGAGATCGGACCGATTCCCCCTTCTCACCCCTCATTCTCACTTCCCCCCCCTCGGCCCCTCCCCTTCATTATCTAGGGCTCCCCCTAGCCCCCCCCCCCCAACAATCCACCTTGAACATTGGCCGATCCCCCCTAAACAGGTAATTTTAGGGGGGGCTCTGATTCCTTTTTCCCCTTCCTTTTCTTCGGGGGCGTTGCCCCCCGATAGCCCCGAGGCGGCGCTGCCCCCTTGACCCCCTGCGTCCCGTTGATGATAGTGTAAATATATTAATATATTTCACTATCACTTATACTATCACATATATAGAAGATTCATAATCATAAATATATATTATATACTTAAATTTACATAAAGATCTATTTAACTCTCTTCTCTCTCTCTTTTATATAATAATTTATACTTATATGATAGTTTCTTGAAAGAAACTTACGTTGTATGGCATTGTTTGATAGAATGTCATCCACATTGTTTTTTATTTTTAAAATTTTATTTATTTATTTCTATGATTTTTTCTAATTTTTTGAGGATTTTTATGATTTAAAAAAATTTAAAAAAATTGTTCAATCCAGACCGATCCAGGACGCCCTTTCTTTCGGAGGATCGGCCGATCCGATCCCGATCCGGATCGGATCGGTGGTCATCGATCCCGATCCCGATCCTGCGATCCTTGTCTAGCACTCCTCTCCTGATGTTTGCGATTGGGTCGATCATGTTCTCGTATATAGTCCTTTTGCGGTGTTTTGCCGATATGCTGAGGTGTAAGAATCATCTCGACATTGGTCGTCCAATTTTCTTCTTGCACGATTTTAGATTCTTCATTGCTGTTGTGATAGTGTTTTGACGTTGTCAAAGCTGGTTATAACTGGATCCATAGGACCCATTGTCGGGTTGTCTTGAGTGAGATCATAAATCTCATCTTTTGGTTGGTTGTTGAATCCTCTTCCATTTCTTCGTTCACTCCCATTTTCTAACCTTTGACCCATCATTCGGCCGGTGTGTCGATAGAGGTCTTTATCAGTGAAAGATCTTCAACTTGTCTTCATTACTCGAAAGAGGTCAGCTATTTAAAAAATATTTTAATATTTAATGATAAGTAAAAAATGTATTGAACTACTTTTATGAGTAATACAAACGTACCATCGTTTAAGTCTTGGTCTTAACGAATATTTGAGTGGTTTTATCCTATCCAGTAAATATGTATGGAATATCTCATTGGTTATGACAGTTCTTCCCAGACGGTCTCCTTACGTCGCTTAGAAGTTTTCTTTGCTTGTTCTATCACCTGTAAGTGCCTACGAAATTGGACTCTCATCTCTGGTGGAGTATGTGTGCAAGGTGTAACATTGTTCTTCATTCTTGCAATGAAATTTCAATCAATAAATACCACCGAATATAATTTTGTCACAATATTTACATTGCACCTTTTTTTCCGCCATGGAGAGCAAGTTGCAATGTGCCCAAGTTAGATCGTTCCGAGTCACACTTTGGGTTGTGTAGTTTAGAAAAGACATCTTTAATTAAACTAAATAAATATGTAATTATACATAAACCTTAATGAAGTTTAACACTTTAACTAATTAAACTAATCAACTAATAAAATAATTAAATAACTAATGAACTAATTAAATTACTAATGAATTATTTTAGTAACTAGTTAACTAATTAAATAACTAATGAACTAATTAAATAATTAAACTACAATGAACTAGTGAACTAATTAACTTAACTTTAAAAATTAAATAATAAAATAATTAATGAAGTAATTAATAGTTCGACAAGATATAGAGTAAAAAAATGAGAGCAAAAGAGCAAAAAGAAAGCAAGAGGAGTGAGGTGAGGAAGAAGTGCCAAAAGTGCCCCTTTGAGCTAAAGAGAGGGGGGGGGGCAAGCCCCCCTTGTGCGCTTGCAACGGTTAGGTGTTGGGTTGGGTCGCACGACCCCGCTACCCAACCGGAGGATAGGCCTGACTGGATCGCGGTTGGGCCGGTCAGTGGCAAAACCGACTAGGTTGGACCGGGTCCCGACCTAGCTCACCATGTTATGCACAATTAGTAAAGAACTAAGAAATTTTTCTATTTCAATTGACTTATATTAAAGGTCTGTAATAGGTCCTTATCTTTTTGCATTGGCCTATACAAGACTATCATGGTGTATGATGTTGCAATTAATATCGTATTGACATAAGAGACAAAAGGAGTAGAAACTTAGAACTTTGGGGGAATATTTTAAAGAATAAAGATTTCAAGATATACATAACCAAGATAGAATATATGTTTTGTAAATTTGATGAATACCTTATTGAAGAATACGAGGGAGTTATTTTGGATAAGATATTAAGATTATCTTGATGTACACAATTCAAGTACCTTGGATCAAGTTTTCTAAAAGATGGAGAATGTGATGAAAATGTAATCATAAAATTGACACATGTTGGAAGAAGTGAAGATTAATTACGAGGGATATATGTGATTGTAGTTAAAAGAAATTATCATACAATTATAAGACATGTAATATTGTATGGTAGTGAATATTAGACAATAATAGAAAAGTATACCTCTAAAGTAAGTGTTACTGAAATGAGAGTGTTAAGATGGATGAGTGTTCATATTAGATTAGATAAAATAAGAAATAGATATAGTAGAAAAAATATGGGAGTTGCGACAATTATAGACAAGTTGAAAGAAAGAAGATTAAGATAATTTGAACATATTAAACTTAGACCTAAGAAAATTTTTGTTATAAAAATAGAAAATATAAAAATAATAGAAACAAATAAGATGTGGTAGACCTATGTTAAATTGGAGAATGGAGAAGGGTAATACAATATGCTTTGGATGATTTAAATATTTAGGAAAAAGTAACTCAAAAGTGATAAAAGTGGAGAAATAAAATCTATATAGCCAACCTTAAATTAATTTGGGACTAATGCTTTAGTTGAGTTGAGAAAGCAGATGGTTTAAAATACACTAACGAATAAAAATATTAAAAAAATTATGTTTGCCCTGATTGGTTGATTTTGGACCACTCTGGGAGGCTTAGTGATGGGACCATATTGGATCGGGTTAACCAATTATTTAGAGATAATATCGTTCGAGTGTTGAGTTTTTCTTCATTTCTTTCGTGTGATTTGATTGAAATAGTAGTTTCTTTTATTCTTTCCATTTTTATCCTTAGTTCTTGAATTAACATAGCCTAGAGCCAAGCTTCCAATTGCCACCTTTGAGTCCCAACAGGGTGCTCCCGGTTGTTTCTCTTCCACCTCCGGTTAAGTCCAGCAACTTCTCTCTTCTTCAGTTCTCAGTGCTTCATCGACACTACCCTCCACCCCCTGTTCCTTGTTCGTCCCATCAGATTGCCGCAACACCCAATCATCTCCTCCAGGATCACTAGAGCACACCTCCAAGCTCGTAACCTTCTCTCCAGCCTTCCCTCTCTTCTCCGTGGGCACCACCCACCACTGCATACCTATGCTTTGCCAGACCACTATTTCCCATCTCCGATCGCCCTTGATTCAACATCTCTAGATGGAATTGATGGCAGAGAAAGAGGGAACGGAGGAGCACAAAGGCGAGGACACTGCGCTGAGGCCCAAGCCCTCCCATCGTCCCCTCTAGCTTCCTTTCCACTGCAATGACCCTCCATCCTCTCCGCTCCCCAGCAGTCATTGCTCACCCTCTCTACTCCCATCGTCATCTCTCTCCTTCATCGTTGTCTGCTTCCTTCACCTCCGGTAGTCCCTCCATCAACCCTCCATCCGTGCCCTACCCTTGCCACCATCCTCTTCTTTGATAGCCCCAATCACACACAACAACGCCATCGCCTCCACTTCTGCCAATGCCCCTCTTCCCTGCCATTCGGAAACAAGGACAGAGAAAGGAGGAAGGAGAAGACGATGTCGGAGCCGACATCGAAATGTTTCTAGGATCTGCCACTCCTACTTGTCACCTCCATGATCTGCCTTGAGGCCCTTGACCGCCTTCTGTGTCACCTGCCATCCAGACAGCCACAGTGACGTGCGAGGGTGACGAAGCCCTCGCGAGGGTGACTGCCCTGGCCTCCGGGTGTGGCCAGAGACAGCAACGAACCTGCCGGGTTCAACTCACGCACAGTTTCGTGTGCACGTGCGGCCACGAGCCTTGCCCTCCTTAATGTGCACAGCAGCTCCTCAAGGTGCCTCCACAAGCCCCGCCAGGATGCCCTGTGCACTGCCATGATTACCGCACTTGAGCTCTCTAGGATCTCACCACGGCTCCTGTCGAGGTGTCTTTACGCACCGTGGCTCATGCAGTTGAGCATCCTCACGCGCCCAAGTGCTCCTCATCACCCTGTGTGACTGCAGCATCAGAAACCTGCCATGACACCTTCATCGGGGTTCGTGCGACAGCAGCCCAACTGGACAGTCTGACCAATTCAGCCGGGTTTAAAGGCCGATTCAGCACTTTAAGAGGTGGTTCATACTGGTTCAAGCTCCTGCAGCATTGTTTAATCTTAATCTCGTTCACCAGATTTCAGCTTGATTCAAGTGGATTCTAACTCGGTTCAGCCTGATTTCAGCACGGTTGACCCATTTGGAGGACCGATCAAGTATATTTCAATTTATTTGTGCCCACTGGCGCATCTGTATGGCATCATCTTCACTATTGTCCCGCATCACTTTGCAGGCTAGAAGGCTGACCTTCTAAGCCAATCCATCCCAGGTGCATTGTTTTCAAGGCATTGCCTTGGAGACAAGGCACCCTATAACCTGTCAAAACGAGGGGCGCCTAGGCGACCAGCAGATTATCTTCCCATTTTGTCTAAATTAGGAATAAATAATACTAATTAAGTATCATTATCACTTGATCAAGTGATTTCGAAGTAAAAATAACTAATTAAAATAGTTAATTTGATTATAAATAGTTATTTAAATTGAATACTAATTCAATTTAATGATTAATTCAAATTAAGTATTAAAACTAGCTTAAATCAATAGTTCTATTTAGTTATTCTTGTTTATTTAGTCTATTTAACTATTCACTGGCACCTTATCAATCGATTTATATGTTGTCATGGCTATTTTTATGTATTATTTGTCACTCAAATTTTTTATTTTATCAATTTTACTAAAAAGGGTGCCTTCTGATGGAGTACCGCTTTACCACCTAGCTAAGTCACAAGGTGGTACTACATCTAGATCGCCTTGAAAACTATGTTTAGGAGAAAATGTGGGTCTTCTGACATCGGCTAGTCCTATCCTATCTGGCCTTGCTTTCATTTAGATGATCAAAATTAAAAGATTCAGCTAGTAGTATGATGTAACCTCAAAAATCTCGAAAAAGATTTTGTTCTTTTGTTTTGGAAATTCATTTTCCTTTTGGATTTGAATTAGATTTAGTTAGACCTTAGCATTGACTTTATAAGAAAATAGATGATATTAAATAAAAGTACTAGCTACGGTCAAAATTTATTTATTGAGGTTGTTAGGTTCTTTGAAAACTTGTTTTGACCTCTCCCCGTCGGATGGTGCGAAGATCCGACGTTAATTACATCGAGATAACTCGACTACCCTTGATTATCGTCATAGCAATCCATTGAAATAGAAGACATGCATCCAATAAACATTCACACATATAGGAGAAAACAATCCCATAAGATTGGTGGAATGCAAGCACTCAATTTTAGTTTGAATTTGATTAAATTGGTTTGAGTTGAATTAAATTTGTTGGTTTGATTTTGATTGAGTTGAATTTAGTTTGAGTTGAATTTAATTGGTTGAATTGTTTTTTGGTTGATTTGAATTTGATTGAATTGAATTTAGTTTTGAGTTGAATTTGATTTATTCATTTTTTGAGTTGCTTATTAATTTAAGTTTGATTCAATTTGAATTTGTTGATTGATTTTAAACTTGATTGATTTTGATTTGATTTGTTTATTGTTTGATTGGAGTTGAATTGCATTAATTTGAATTTGGTTTGAACTTGAATTGAATTTGGTTTGATTTGATTTGGGTTAAAGACAGTTGGTTTATGGATGGGATTTGGGTTTGTTGGAATGGGTTTAATTTGAGAAATTTTGGGCTATGTTGGATTTGGTCTAATTTGAGTTTGTTTCATTAAATTTGTTAGAATTCAGTTGAATTTTGTTTGATTTGGGGAATTCAATTTGAGTTGGGTTGATTAATTTTAAACTTGATCTGAGTTTGATTTAATTTGTTAGAAATTTGATTGAATGTTTCCAAATTTTGGATTTTACGGTTTCAGATTTGCTTAGAGAAATTAGAGTTGAGTTTGATTTAAGTTCAATTTTGTTTGATTTAGATTTCAGTTAAACCTGCAGATTTTGACAGTTTCTGGGTTCTCTTATGCAATTTTCGGATTTTAGCTAGCATTATCGAGTTTATACAGATTTCAAAGTTGGCTTGGATTTCAGATTTTTGGAGTTCAAATTCTGCACTTTCAGTCTCCAGATTTCTACATTTTAAGTTCTGCTCATCCCTCTGTTCCTTGTTTTGGACGCAAAGCTCAAATTCTGACCTCTTCAATTATCAGACTCCCAACTTTATCAATTCAAACTTCAGATTTTGGATTTTTAGGCTCTGCACAAATTCAGATTTATTAAACTTCAGACTTTCAGACTTCTGCACTTCAAAATTTTGGTTTCAAACTCCCGGATCTAATACGGATTTCTGATTTTCCAGTTTTGGACTTGACTTGGGTTTCAGATTCCTGACCCTCATGGGTCCTAATCTCCCTGCGGAATTCAGATTTTTTTATGCTCAGATTCTGCTCTTTTCTATTTCGGATCTAATCTAAATCCCAGATTTTTATAAATTCTGCATATAGCATATCTCTGATTTTTCGGCTGCAGGTTTATGTGCTTTAGACTTTCAGATTTCTTCCACTTACAGGCCTCATATTTCAGACTTCAGATTTTGGATCTTATATTCTGCACATTTCACAGCCCTCGGCTCCTTGCAAAGTTCAGATTTTTCTTGATTTCTCCAAATTCCAGACTTCCTACAGATTCTGCATTTTTTTCAAATTGCAGGTTTTCTTAAGTGGATTTCTGCACCAAAACAGATTTTCAGAACTTCAATCTTTCAGATTTTTCAGATGTTTCGATTGCGGACCTTATATTTCAGCATTTCAGATCTCTAGATTTCAGATTTTTGAAATGGGCTCTGGCTTCCGGTGCCCAGGCTCTAATTTCTGAGTTCTCGGTTTGTTGCAGACTTTGGGTCACAAATCTAAGTCTGGCCTTAAGGATGAGAATTCAGATTTGTGTACAGATCCAGAATTCAGATTCTGCACCACTCCAAATTCCAGATTTTTGATTTCTCTCCAAACTCTCAGCCTCCAGATTCTGCAGCAACCCAGATTTTGCAGATAATCTGGATTTCAAATACCCAGCTGCGGCTTGAATTCTAGATTTCCAGATTTTGTTTCTCTTCCAATTTTCTGCATGTTTCAAATCCCTGGACTTCAACTCAGCTTCTCTACGGAATGTGATTTATATGGGTTAGATTTCTGTTTGTGAAACCAAACCGGATTGGACAGAACTTAGACAGAATTTGACAGAATTTGACTCCAAGTTCAATTACAGATTCATGTTCTGTTTTCTCTTTTCTCCTCTTTTCTTTTTTTTTCTTTTTAAGTGCTTGGCATCCCATCGGATCAATGAGATCATTGACTCCTCTCAATGATATATTGAAAAGTACAATCTCTTGACTGTCTGTCTTGGACGTTCATAGTCCAGAAAAATACAACTTGTTTTGAGAATATTTTTGCTCCACTCTTGATGAGTATGGTGTCTGTCGATCCCTTGAAAGGAACTGCACCCGGTCTGATATAGACTTATGGGTATTTCCCTCCACTCTTCATGAGACAATTTGTAACCTGACTGGAAAATCAGTCTCTTGAGTCCCTGATGGACTTATCGATCCATGGGCGGCATGTACCCGGTCTTGATAGACTTATGGGCATCCCCCACTATTTTTGATGATTTCACTAGCATATGACCGGCATGATAGCATATTGATTATGCTTGAGCCTTGCATAGCTTGGTGAACTTGGTAAGACATTGGGGTCTTTTATAGACCTTTGTATGTCTACCTTAAGGACGTAGGGGCGGATGGTTAGTCGACCCCCCAACTAGTCCATATTTTGAATTCTTTTAAGTTAAGCCGAGACGTAGGGGCGGATGGTTAGTCGACCCCCCAACTAGTCCGGTTTGTTGAATTAAATGTATTTTTTTATTTAATTTTCACTGTTTTGTTTGTTTTAAACAAAATTTCTTTTTTTTGGTTGAAGAAGGGTCCCTGCGCTTGTGCGCAGGGTACTGTGCGCAAAGGGGGAAGCTTCAGCACTGTTGGACCGGCCGGCTTGGTGTCCCGGACCGGCGGGCCAACTCAGCGGAGGGAGAGAGCCGGCCGGCTTCGCCCGGTCGCGCTTCTCTCCCTCTTTCTTTTTTTTTGTGCTTTTTCCTCCCGGTGGGCCCCACTTGGTTTTCCACGCTGGCATATGATCCGGGGGATATATTTCCCCCCTGCTACAGTCCCGCGCGATCAGTCTTCGGCTTCTCCGGCGCTCGACGGCACCGCGGCAGCTCCCGACGGCGTTTCTGGCTTTGCTCGACGGCGGCGGCTCCGGAGGAAGAGGGAGGAGGCCCCGACGGCCCTAGGGGAAGGGGGAGGAGGCCTCTCCGGCGGTGCTTGGAGGCTCCTCCGGCTTCTACGGCACGCGCGGCGACCTGCTGAGGGGCTCGCGGCGTCCGGAGGAAGAAGAAGAAGAGGGGGGGTGCTTCGTGCGGCTCCAACGGGACTCCAGGGGATTGGTAAGCTTCCTTCTTCCTCTCTCTCTTCTGTTCCACCCTCTCCGTCCTCTCTCCCTCTTCTGCGGCCTGCATTTGGCCTTTTTATAGGCCTCGGGAGGACTCCTCCCGAGCGGAAGCCAGTTCCGGCTTCCAGAGGGACTCGAGATTGCTAAAACTGCTGGCCCCCATATTCTCGGCAGGAGATCGAACCCCCTGCTAAAATGGGGGATGCTCCCGTCGACCATTGCCCCCAGCTGTCTCCGAGTAGGACTCGGAGCTGCCGTAGAATCGGATATCGACTGGGATTCCAGGGCTGGTTAATATCCGAGACAGATTTCCTCCTTTCTGTCCGATTTCTTGCCTTGTTCAACAAAGTCCTCTTCTTTTTTTTTTTGTCGAACCCATCTTTGAGCAGAATCGCGGGCTGATCCCTTGGCCCATTTAGAAGGATGTCCGGTCCATTTGTTCAGGCCCGTGGGCCTTCTATAGGGGGGCCTTCTGGGTGGGCCGCAAATGGGCCTTTTAACTGGCTGAATTGGGTGAATCGGAATGCCATTTTAAGCTCTGTCGATGGGCACTTCAGGTGGACTGAATTGGGCCACTCAAGGTCCTGTTATGGGCCTGTATATGCTATACACAGCCCAGACCTTCATGGAGGCCGAGCATGCCATTTCTTTCATTTTTCTTCTCTTTTTTTTCTTTTGAAAATTTTTGGTTACAACATAGTATTTAAAGTCAGAAGCTTTGTCATCAGAGTACAGGTAAGGCAGGAGCTAGTTATGCAACGGATGTAGAGATTGTCAGTCTCGGCACACCGGATGTTTGTAAGAAAGTCACAAGGAGTTTGTTACCCGGCGAAAATCGAGCATGGTTTTCATGGCAAAAGCCATTCCACATCCATATATAGGAGATTTATACAGTGAAGAGGCCTGCACGCCCTACTCATTTTGACTGGACTGACTCATGAAATTGATTTGAAAAGTAAAGCTAGTCTATTACCATCTTAAAAACATAAACTTAAGTTTCCTCTAACCTTGAGAAGTACTTATTTTATGCTCAAGATGTGACGTGATTTAAGATTCCTTTCTTCTCATATTATCGATGACAGGATTCTGTTCAAACCCGATGGTAAAATTAAGATGACTACTTTTCGTGCTGTTTGCCATTCAGTGAACTTCTTGTGATGGCAAAATACATTTTTATTCAACATCGACAAGCTATTTATTTATTCGCCTCTTTACGATGTGTTGTTACAGCTGATAGATCTGGTGTCTGAACATGGATCTGATCTCTTGAGCCTGAAAATCGAGAGCAAGAGGGACATTCTGCTGAGCCTTCATGAGGCTTCCGCAATGGAACCACCAGACGACTGGGAAGGGCCTACCGCAGAGCAGATGATGTTACAGCTTGCTTCATGTTGGGGGATTAACCTGCAACAGCTCATCAAATAGTCACCGTGGCATCTAGAACAGTTTGCATATTCTTTTTTTTTCCTTCTTTTTTTTTTTGGAGAAACTCTTGTGTTGGGCCAATTGCTAGGTTAGGTGGAACATGTCTGACAGTGTACAGATTGCAAAAACAATGGCATCAATATCTCATATGGCTTCTTCTTTGGTCTGCTTGCGTATTAGTGTGATCAGATCATCACCCATAATTTCTTTTGCTGAAAAAGGTTGGATATTTTTGGTTTCTTGCATCATATCATATGGCGTGAAGGATTCGTTTTGTCTGTTCACCTGCTGTGAAAATTGACCTAGGCAGCATTCAGCATAAGGTTATCTGTGGTCTGGACTCTGGACCATGAGATGGGTTGTGTGCAACAGATGTTTGTGTGATCAGGAGGCTATGGACGACTGCTGGAAGAGCCCAAGAAGACGGCTGCCTGAACGGTTTCATATCATAGTTCTCTGGATCTAGAACTTCATGTTGTTTTACTTCCCATATGACATGTTAAAACTTCGAAGCATGATTAACATAGCAATTGATGGTGATGTAGAAACAAGCGAAGCTGAACTACTATGCTAATGCGATGGACAGATGTTGGGTTAGCGTATATAGCAATGGTATTAATATCATCGATTTTGATATTTATATTTACAGACAATAGTAGAGGATCAATATCAAAATTGACACGTGGATACTTGTATTACGTAACATGTCTTGTTTGTTTTACAAGTTTCAAAATTGATATCGTTGACCAAATATCTTTTCATGATTTATATCAATATCAATTTCAAAAATAATGTTGTGAGATGTCTAATATTGTTACCAACAAGCAGGGTCTCATGTTGTCATTTTGTTAAAAAGAAAAGTTTCACAGTGGTTGATGTGCTGTCTTAATGCTTACCCTTCTGGCAGTTCAAGGGGCAATTTCAATTTTAATCTGCTGGCAGTGTTGGGGTTTTGAAGCGGACCCGCGTGATCGAACAGAGTTTGTTTGTGGATTGTAAATCTTATCATAAATGAGCTGAAGTTAGGCTTTCTCAAATGACTTTTAATTAATTTAGAGTTTTATAAACAAGTTTGTATTGAGTTTGAACTTAAATATAGATTAAACTTAAATTAAGCAGCGATTTGAGCATGAGTTCAGCTCGCTTACTCTAAAAGCTCGAGCTCGAAATTAAACTTATGCAAAATCAGCAAACTGAACTTGAACACTATAGTAGTCGGCTCAACTCGGCTCGCTTGCACCCCGAATTATAATGATAGTCATTAAGGAATAAAACATATATTCATGCCGGTAAAGTAGTGGAAATGGGTACAAATCAAGTGAAGATAAAAAAATACAACACAGAAATTCTGTTTCTAACTTCTATAATATTCCTATCTACTTTTCAGATTGCTCAAGAGGGCTGAATGATGGTAATTTATGGCGTTACATATCTGTGGTCATCAATTTAGTGTTTATCATCATCTCCATGGGACGGATATGCATATGGCAAATTAGAAGCCGTGTAACATCTAGTATTTTAAAAATATATAAGAATATAATTAGTGAACAACATCGAGAATATCAATTATTTCGAGAATAACATAGATTAGTATTTTGAAGAGGACAATTAGAAAAGAGTAATCCAATACTATTGGGAAGATACTTTTTTTCTTGAAGATATGTAGTTCAAAATCATTTTAATTAGTGGGTAGAAAAAAGCCATGTAAATGGTTTTTATCGATAATAAGCTGCGAGGATCATAATTGTGTACCCACTAGGATTAATCTAATGGAGATTGTAAGACTATTGAGCCCTAAATAATGGTTGCTTAAAGATATATAGTATACATTTGAAAACATATAAATACTCTGCGCATATTGCAATGCTTGATAAATACATTGCATAATTTTGTTAAATTTAATTGAAAATAGTACAATTATAGTTATTTCTGCTATATGATAGATTAAATAAAGTTTAGTTTAAAGTTAAATAAAATATAGTGGAGAATGACGAATCATTGTCTAGGGTTTAGAGTTTAGGATTTAGGACGAGACGCAAGAGACACTAAAACAAGCGAGTCATGGCAATTACTTTAAGTTGTTTTGATAAATAGTATCAGATTATTATATTGATGTGAATGATTAAGGCTGGCAACATATATGATAATGCTAGCTTTAGGGACTGTTTGGATACACCATTTTAGGGGCGTTCTAATGATTCAAATCAATGGCAATGAAAAAGTGTACGCAAATGAGGTACATAATACACTAGCTTCTGGGTCAATGAAGGTTTTATCTTATTTTTTGGTTTTTTGAAAAGAAAAACGAGCATACGTAGTGAAGTGTTCGTAACTCAGCATAAATATTTTATCTTAAATTTTAAAGTTCTTAGACAATTGTATGTGGTGCGGCAAAAGGATGCACCTAAAATCAAATGGCAAAAACTGAGGAGAAATAAGGAAGAGATATTTAGAAATAAGGTTTTCAAGTTTAAGGAATGTGTTTGAATGGAGAGACTGGGTCAATGTGGGCTAATCTGTCATCAAAAATTAAGATGATAGAAAAAAAAATTTCTAGGTGAGTCTACTGGATGGGGCCCACTTATGAATGATTCATGGTGGTGGAATGATAAAGTGCAGAAAATACTGAAGAACAAGAAAGAGTGATTTAAGAAATTATTCAACTATGGCATCGGTGAGGTATTTGAACAATATAAGTGAGTTAAGTACTAGGCAAAAAGGATAGTTAAGCAAGTCAGGGAGTCAACCAATAGTAGGCTATATGACAAATTGGATAGTAAGAAAGGTAAGAAGGATATTTACTAACTGGCCAGGTTGAGAGATAGGAAATATTGGGACCTAGGACATATTCTATGTATTATATATAGACAGGGAAGAGAGGGTGTTAATTTGGGATGAGGACATCCAAAAATAGTGAAAAATGTTACTTTGAAACACTTGTCAATGAGCCTATTTTAGAAGTACTACAAAGCTGAAAGGGGACCGAGGGCAAGGTTTTGAGTTCTCCCAAAATATTATCTTTCTAGAAGTGTGCCTAGTGCTAGGAAGGATGGGAATATCAAGGTGTGTGGTCTTGATAACACCCCGATTGAAGTCTAAAAGTGTTTGGGTGAGAAAAGAGTTGAGTGGCAACTCTTCTCTTTGATAACATAGCTATTTCTAGAAAGATGCCAAATGAATAAAAAAGAGTGTCATCATCCTAAATATTTAAGGAGACTTCGGGAATGTATTAAGATCTTAGGAAACCAATTTAGATCGAAACAAAATAAATCAACTACAGAGACCATCTTCCTAATTACATTGTTAGTAAAGAAGTATAGAGACCTGAAAAGACATTTTCATACGATTTCCCTTGATTTAGAATAAGCTTATAATGGATATGTGGCCACACATGGGTAGACAAAATTAGCAATGATTGTATTAGGGATAAAGTGGGAGTTTCAAGAATTGAGGATGTAGTAAAAGAGAAAAGATTTCGTTTGTTCAAGCATATTAGGTGACGTCTTCTTGAGACACCAGCCAGACAAGTAGAGGCATTGTATTGCCGACATAGAAGAAGGGAAAAGGTAAACTCAAGTTAAGTTGACATAGGCATATCCAATATGACTTGGAGGATCTAGACATATGGAAAGAACTAATGAGGAATCAAGTAAAATGGAAAAGACAAATCAATGGGACGACCAAAATCGTTTGGGACTAAGATTTTGAGTTTAAGTTTGACTCTAAAAAGAAAAGCAAGGAAGGTTTTACTCTTATGCAAGAACATTTTCATTGGGCGCATACAATAGGATGATCTACGGGTGTAAACAGTTCGGTTCAGTTTTGACCCTTTTTTTAAACCGAAACTGAACTGAGAAGTGAACTGAATTGAATCAATTGATTCCATTGAACCCTGAACTGATTGTGAACCGAACCAGTTTGGTTTGGTTCAATTCGATTTGTTAGTTTAATGTATATTTAAATAAAAAAATTATAATAAAATAAAATTGTAAGTTATAATAACTAATTAAGGTTAACATGAAGATTAATACTTTGTTTATAGTATATAATTATATATTTATGTAAATAAAATAAAATAATAGTAATATATATTTAAAATTAATATAATATATATTTAAAATCAATATAATACATAAATAAAGTGGGTCAAACTGCGTCAACCGGTTTAATGGTTCGATTCGATTTGAGATGGTGCCGAACCAAATCAAACCGATAAAAAGTTATTAGTTTGGTTCGGTTCAATAAATCGAATGAACAATCCTTCGAATTGAACTGAACCGGTCAATTCTATTTGGTTTACTAATTTATCACTTTTTGATGAACACCCCAGAGAAGGATCCCCACATCTGCCCCTATCTACACCACTCGTGCAATATTGTGCACGGGTCCCACTCTATTTGCGTCAATATTATATAAACATAAAAAAATACAGAAGTTAAGTCATAAAGCATCGTTTTAAAGCCATACCTCTTGTGTCTGCTTCATAGACCATTTACTAAGATAGGTGATCTTGGGCAATAAATATCAATGATGAATCTGTAATTGTTTAGTTAGATTTCGATAATCAACGTATTGCCACCTAGATGTCAGCTTTCTCTGAAGAATGACATCACCTATGACGTCACACGGATGACACCAGCTTGATAAGGGAGAGAGGGCAAGATGCAAACTTGCCAACAAGTACGTCTCAGCGTGGTGTGATGATATTTCCAAATGTTCCCTGTAAAGCCTTACATATATTTCTTTTAAGACTGATCTGATTATATTAGCTAATAGTCTTTTTTTGTTGACAATGTAATGTTGTCTTCATACCCATTAAATGAGTGAAGAGCATCTAGAAGGCCTACATTTACTCTCATAATTTTAAACATCATGATGATAGATTCTCGATATGCTTATTTTTTCCAAAGGAACGTGTCATAGATGAACAATCAAATCTAGTAAAGGAGTGAATCTTCATCAATGTAAAAAAAAAAAATCCATCAAATATTAAGGGATAACAATGCCTATTTTGCCACACATTGCTCTACATTTTTTATCTGGTTAAATATATTTAGATTTTTATCAGAGTTGAAAAAAAAATCCTCTAACTAACGACTCGGTCAAATGATTATCGGAGATAGTGTTAGGTATATATTTTGGTTGCAGTGAAAAAGCTTGTCTGCACTATTAACCTGTCCCTCCGAGAGATAACAGTTGCAAGTTAATTTACCAGCACGCATATCCCATTTTTTTTTAAAAAAAAACCATCCAATACATATTCGTTTCTCTGTATATTTTATCAATAAATGTTATTCTTTTGTATCAGTCATACATATATCCTGTTTGAATGCAGTCCAATCAAGATAAGTAGGGTCGGGGTCGGGACCGGGTTGTCCCGGCCAAATCTAACCCGGATCAGATCGTTAGCTAGGATCGATCTGATTGAAAAATAATGTATTTCTTAAAGGTTATAAAAATAATAAAAAAATTTATTTTTATTTATTATAATCAAACATAACCATTTAGATAATTAAAAAAATATTTTTATAACTAGTATAATATAATATAAAAAAATAAAATCGAATTGCTGCCACGGGCAACTTCCTGCATCGTCCCCTTGACCGGGTTGAGTGACCTGACTCGACATGATCAGGATTGGCATTCCATGATTCCATTAATAACCACAGATATTATCCTTAAAATGACATTTACAAAGCAAATAGTGTCCATTGAATCTGAAGTTCGTGCGTATTGAAGAATGCTGAACATGAGATGTTTAAGACTTTATGCCCTGTTTGGTAACACTATTAGGTATCTCTATCACTATCAATTTTAAAATTGATATTGATAGAAACCATTATGAGGTGCTTGGTTAATTGTATCAATTTTAAAATTTGTAGTGCAAACAAAGCATATTATGCAATACAAGTGTCAACTTGTATTACTTTTGATATTGATACTCCAACAATTGAAAATATTAATATCAATATTGATATAGTATCAAAAATAAAACTCTAACCAAACGGGGCATTAAGTAATAGTACCCATGGCTATTTGTAATTTTATATTTCTAGACTCTAACCAAACGGGGCATTAAGTAATAGTACCCATGGCTATTTGTAATTTTATATTTCTAGATATGTCCCCCCAAAAATTTTAAAAAAAAATCATATCAATCCGTGAAAAATATTGGTCGTCATTCAGGGGTTATTCTTTTTCATAGTCTAGACTCTAGACCAATGTCCTCTCTTTTCTAGAGAGAAGAAGAAATGGGTAGGAAATACGAGAAAGCTAGAGAGTATACGCCACAGAAAAATTTCTTCATTATAAAAAAACAGACTGACTTCATTTTAGAGAATTTTCAGGTGGCATAGATTATATTTTCTCAACATTACTTGGAATTCTAATTTTGACGAGAATATATTTAGAAAGATGAATACTCAGAATAGGGGTGTCGATGTCCAAAAATTCGTACAGAACTGACACTAACAATTGTTCTACGAGCAACAAAACAGCTCACTTATTTCAATCACTGCAAAAGGAGCCAGAGGAAATTCCCCGAAGACAAACAGTGTTCATACCCTCTCTAGATTTGCCAAGATAAACAAAGATATGCACAGCGATGCAATGTTTACACATTTTGCACCATCTTTATACAAGAAATTAAAGAATTTGGGCACACTTCCTCTATAATATCACCTTCTACTAATCTGTGATTCCTGCGTCTTCTCCAGCTAGCAATGGAGCTTGGCATGAGAGGCAGAAACACATGAACGCCCATTGACACCAACTGAAGCAATGGATATATAGATATAGATAAAGATATATCGTAGTTAGAAAGTTAAGAAGATAGAAAAGTAAGAAACCTGTGAAACCAAAACATCCCGTTTTCTGTCTACATGTCTGGTCCACACACGAGCAGCTGCACGAATATTGGTCTCCTCGAGAAGGTTGCACAACGCTCTTTGGGCGAGCATTTACAGGCAGCTGATGCTTTCGTTCATCGTCGATCGATCGGGGCTCTCTCTCGGTTGGGCAGACAACTCGATCGAGCACGCATGGCCAACCTCATCGAGAAGCACCATTCTCTTGCAGGTTGTGGTCTGCAAGAGCGTTAACTTCGTATCAAGAATTGGGAATACGATGCTTAACTGAAAAGAAGCCCCAGGTGGGGAAATACTATCGGACGAAGCAACGAAGCTACGGCGTGGAAACTTGAGGAAGAAGAGAGCGATACCGCTCATGTCACAGTTGGTGAGCTTGAACAACGAGGCGGCGCTCTTCAGATCATGATGCTGCGTCTCATGTTCGCTCATGTCTGCCTCCCCTTTCACCTCGAATTGTGTGCTGTTGCTGCAAGATATGAATTGAGAGAGCTGTGTTTCACTACATCAGTCGATCTTGGCAGTCTTCCAAATTAAATTCTCTCGTGCAAGAAGATGTAATAATAGGGTATTTGGTTACAACATTCATATCTGGATAGTTTCGTATTACAACAAAATAACATTGTGGTGTAGGTTAGCATAGTTTTCCGTAAGTAGAGACATGGATATCTGTAGTGCATATGTACGTGTCAAAAATTACAGTTTTCAAACATTACACAATGTGGCTTACTTTACTGAGTAAACAACTAATAATTGTACATTTCAATGCAATGACAAATTTTACCAAGTGAATGATCCGAAATACATGAGGAACAGCAATTAATATGCATGCATCAATTTTCCCTATTTACATCCTCTTGCCACATCTGGAATGTGTAACTCTATTATATATACCTACAATGGGTAGGAATAAGAGAGCCAAGCATCCCCAGAGGAAGCAACCAGTAATTAAAAGATGTATAAAAAGAAACTGCAACAGCAGTACGTGCAAACAATATCAAGAAAAGGGAATGACGACATGGGAAGGAAAATTGGTTTATGAAGATGGAAGATATATTATTAGAACGGCAATCGGTAAAATAATATATCAAAATGAGATCATGTACGTAGCATTCAACAAAAATAAAATACACACCTTTTTTTTTTGTAGCGAGCATATATATATATTTATATATAGGTGACATGGCTCAATTCAGTGTAGGATGGGCAGCCGCCATCAACAAGAAAGGTTAATTCTAATCATGTAAGAACAAAATAAAATTTCCCATGGTCATCAAATTTTTTTTTTTAGTTTTTGTTTTTTGGACCATCGCTTGCCTTTCATGTATTTAAGGCACTTAAAAGATTGATATCATGGGATAGCCGATGGCCATATATATATATATATATATATATATAGAGAGAGAGAGAGAGAGAGAGAGAGAGAGAGAGTTGCATTTGGAAATAGTACGTACGTCATGAAAGATATAATATAATAAATTACAGGCGGCTATATTGAAGTGATATAGAACTATACAAATCTGATGCGAAATGCTTCACAATGAATCTCAAATACTATTTCTGAATAATTAAATTTGTTATTGGAATCAGAGGAGATCACATTATATATAATCATTAGAATACATGAGTGGCATACGCTGAATCAGGTGAACAAAATGCACCCAGAATTTTTGTAATCAGCTTCATAATGTAGGAAGAGGAGATTTAGTTAATTATCAAATTTTTTTGAAGATTAATTTTCGCAAATTTTCGAGATCCGGAAAAGCATGAAGATCATAGACGCATGCATCAAAGAGGCGAGCGTGCAAGGACGTACGTACGTAGCTAGCTAATTAAAAGCTCTAGCTGCATCATGTTGATAAATGATGAACAGAGAAGATTAAAAGGGATGGTCGATCAAACCTGTGATCCAGCATCAGATCTGGGCTGACATCGGATTGATCATGCCCTTCCTCTCCGCCGAAAAATTGGCGATGCCTTGCGTCGAAGAATTCCATGGACGGCTTAACGTCGTCGTCGTCGCCGCCGCCGTCGTCGTCGTCCGCGCATTGCCGCTGCTGGAGGTACTGTTGTTCGAAGCACTCGTTGCTCAGCAACGGCGAGGGGTCGATCGAACAGTGCCCATTAATGGGGATGACGCCGCCATTATTATTGTGGTAGTGTTGATTGTGAGCCGCATCGTTTCCCGTATAGAAATACAGTTGTTGTTGCTCCTGCTGCTGCTGCTGCAAGAGGGAGACGTCGCCGGCGCCGTCGGCTGGTTGACCATGATCGGATCCGATCATGTTGATCTCCGGCAGCGTCGACGTCGGCTGATGGTGCGGGTATTGATGGTGGTGGTGTTGGTGTTGGCCGTGGCGCTGCTGCTGGGCCTGGGCGCGGTAGACGGCGAGCTGGCGGAGGACCAGCTGGAGCTCCGCGGTGTCGCGGTCGATCTGGCGCTCGAGCTCGAGGATGATGCGGTAGCAGCCGCCGACGGGGTCCTGCGCGCGGGCGTCGGACTGGAAGATGATGGAGTTCATGGCCGCGGGGCGCTGGGAGGGGTCGAGGCCGCGGAGGATCTTGAGGATGTTGGCGACGCCGAAGAGGCGGTGGGCGTTGAGGAACTGGCGCTGGTGGTCGGCGGGGAAATAGGGGGCCAGGGTGCAGTCGGGGGTGCATTTCCGCCGCTGGTACTTGCAGGAGGCGCAGGCGGGGGTGGGGTTGCCGCCACCGCCGGCGGCGGCGGCCCCCCCACCGCTGCCGCTCGCGCCACCGCCGGCACCTCCCCCGGCCCCGCCGCCGGAGCCGGCGGAGCGGCGGGAGGTGTCGAGGCGCGGGTGGTTGTTGCTGCTGCTTGTGGCGGAGGTGAGAACGCTGTTTTCGTGCGTGTTGTTGGAGGCGCTCATGTTTAGGGGCTTCGGGCGATGGCCCAAGCTTCTTGCTGCGCTTACGGTGCCGCCCGCCCGGCCGGAGCGCATGGCCAAGCTTCTATCTCCTCCTCTCTTCCATGGCAAGGACAAGACCACCCCTCTCTCTCTCTCTCTCTCTCTCTGTGTGCTGCGAGCAAGACGCGGAGATCTCAACGGAAGTCCGTTGGGCAGATTGACACTCCGGCAGCTGACTGCCTAAAAATGGGGAGCACGGCGGCCCGGCGGAGTTCGTTGCTGGCGACTGCCTCCGACCGATTGATGACGTCGGCGGTCCGACGTCACGCCCACGTGCCATCCCGGGTCCAGCTCGGAGGACGAACGGAGAGAACCAGTCGTGGATTCGGGAGAACGTCGGATCTGTGCGTATTTTCCATTAATTGGGAAGCTTGATTCCATCATTTACATTATTTTTTTTTCCCGACACGTTTATGGCGATCGGATCTGCATCTGATGAGGTGGTGCAGCAGATGGGCAGATCTTCGTAAGCTTTGTAATTGGATTGGTAGACAATACTAAATATATATATATGTATATTAGTTTGAGAGATTCATATAAAAACCGTATGATTTGTGATGTTCGGAAAACGGTGGAGGTAAAAAAAAAATAAAAATAGTCTCTTACGAACGTGCCTGGCTTGAATTTCTTCCATCCATATTGCACATATATTTCCCCGTAGAAATCACGGTGAGAAAATCTATGCAATTCTCGTTAACCTTTGAGAAATTTAGAAGATCACGAAGTGAGGAAGCACACAAGTCATTTATATGACAGTGATCCTTGAGGTGTATGTTTTGAAACCTTGATACTGAATACTACTGCTCTTATCAATACCCTTATATATAGGGTGCCTGCTGCTTGCATCATAAAACAGTTTTTATTTTTAAGAATAGATATTATTGTAACAAAACTTGCTAGAAAAAGATGTTTGGCTATTACGACAGAAAAATATAATTTCATAGAGAATTTTTCAAGGATAAAAAGAGAGGTCAGAACGGTGTCCCCCTACACGTGGTGCTATGCATCTTTTTTCTTATCAAATCAAACTACACGAGATAATGTTATGTTTATAGCTACCTCACGTTTATATAGGATCAAAATGCAAATATGCAATATACAAGTCCTAAGGAAACTCAAACCAAATTGCACTTAAATCCCAACCCTCTTTAATCCTCTTACTCGAGCTTGGCTCATCTATGTTTATTTGAGCGCTCAACCCACCGGTGTAATTAACTTGGTCACGAAGATCAAGCTTGCCATGTTTGGTATTTATGAGTAACTTGTTTGCCCAATCAAATCGAGTTGCAGAAACTCAACGTGAACTCGGCTCAAATCTAATCAAGATCGAGTTTGATATATAAACTCATTTATAAACTTGAACGCCATCCAATATAAACTTATTTATGAAACAAATGTATAAACTAATTTACGGGCTTAAATTAAATTCCATTCTTGCTTAATAAATTTAATCAACACTATTGGTTTGTTTGCAGAGAAGGAAGCAATACAGCTTGGACGATGATGCATCACACCGATGGGAAACGAGCAGCAATCTGAGTCTGGTTGATTGTATGATTGCAACAAGGTGCACGTCTGATTCATTTTAGGGCTGTCGGCTGGTAAACATGGTGGAATCCTATATTTTTATATACACATGAGACACAGCACCCTGGTGCCATTTGTTTAACCAGGTGGAGTCATTCCCACTGTGAAAAATCATGAGGAATCTACCATTTGCCTCCTGTCGAAAATAACAAATGAAAGAATAGAAAGAGAATACTCAAGGAGGAATCGAAGTCGGAACAGTCTGGCGGACGCAAAGCCAACGTACCGGACGGAATGAGGCCATGTTTCTAAATATATAGAATTTATTAACTTATTTCTAAATAACATATAAAACGTATTTCGAAAATTATCAAATTCAATTAGTGGAAAATAATAAATCTAAAATATCTCTACCCGTATTAGAATCAGAATTAGATACAGATCCCTCTGCAAAATCTAACCCATTTGCGGCAATAATTAGATTTGTTGCAATTTTAAAAGACACCATGCACACTGAGCCATCACCTAAGTAAGGGTGTGCACTATTAGGTTTGGTCTGATTTTAGCCCTTCTTTTTAAAAAAAAAAATAGGACCTAACAGAATAAAATAAAGGTCCTAAAACAAACCAAAGCTCAATCTGGTTTGGTTCATCTAATGCACAGCCCTAATCACAATAGCCAGATTAGTAAGTACCATCCCTCTTTCTTTTTTGCATCTACTCCACAAAAAGAAGGGCTTGGTTGAAAGAACCAGATATTCTAAAATCCGACGACTGTAGAAACAAAGCCTCCAGCTCCTTGTCAGCAACAGCTAACAGCTCAATGGCACCAAAATGTGTAATAGTATCATAAAGTGTTCACGTTAGAACTAATACAAGCATTCCTGAATGGGTGCAATGTATGATGATTGGAGGCTCATTGCCAACGGGAAGAGATTAAGCACATCAAATATGCACCACTTTTAGTTGATTCAAAGAAGAAAATAAAGCAAATAAAGCAAATAGCATCCAAAGAAGAAAATTTGGAGCCAAATTCAGCATCAGCGTCAGATAATCTTAATTAATCTATGATCGCTTAGGGGGCACATACAGGACATTGTTATCAGTGCAGACGTTCTGAGAAAAATCATGAAACAGATCAAATGAGAAACCTGATTAGAAGGATACACTAAATTTCTTAGACGAACACCAGTCAAAAACTTGAAAAGAACTTGAAAGAAGGTTCACCTGGTACTCTTCTGGAAGTTCCTCTGAGACCGCAAGGGTGTAGCAACCGGGAATAAATCTACCTGAAAACATGAAAACCAAAAAATTAACTCATGTCCCATGCATAATATGTAGTTATTTCAAACATGCTGAATTTCAATTGTATTCCCAAAAAACATGCATGGAGTTAGTAAAAGAACAGATAACAAATATGATTTTCATAATGCAAAAAAAAAAAACAACGAGTTACACAGTAAGGAATGGATGAAATTAGTGGCTTGCAGCCTGTTCTAATAAACTTTCAATTAGGATCATAAGCAAGACAAAAGCTGAAAGGGTATAGATACTTACGTTTCAATTTTATATATAGGATATTAATGCTCTCATATTCGTCCATTTTCACAAAGAAGACTAAATATATGTCCTTATATCCATGATTCAATTGGAACTTAAAGCCACCCACAATTTGCCACCGTTATCATGTGACAAATAATTCTGTTTTGTACCAACAGATGTGACCTATGCATTCCACTACATTGAGATCCCAAGACTTATAATAACCCTCCACATCAGAAGAGAGAGAGAGAGAGAGAGATGGAATGCCAATTGGATCTTGACCTTGCCTTGGTAGGTCAGAGAGACAAGATCTCGCAAGATCCAGCATGAGAGACTTGCCGGAGAAGGCCCTGCCACCTTTGGGTGGCAGCAGATATTGGTGGTGAGGTGGCTCGGTAGGGCCACCTGTGTCTGGAATTGCAGACCTGGCAATAACCTGAAACACCTGATCCAAAATTCTAACTTGCAGATCCAGGCATTTCAGGCACTAGGTCCCAGAATCTGTACCCAGTTGACACGACACTTCTTCCCTGGGACCCTGATCAATAGGGCAGGGAAGATGACACCCTGTGGCATCACAGGATTCTGTGGCCATGAGCGGGAAGATGGCACCCTGCAGCACCCCTGTGCAGCCAGGTTCATCTCGCTTGGATATCATATGCCCGCCAAAACCAATAATCTCATGAGATCTTGATGAGATGGAAAACCACAATGCTAGCTTGAAGTGTTTGATAAAATAGACATGAACAAACCTATTCTCAACCACCTAGCAGCCCAGCTTCTACTTGGGTCCATAACAGATATTATCCTGGAAGAAGAAAACAAACAGCAAGTATCAGAACCAAATAAATCCTCAAAATTAGAAAAGCAATATCTTCCTCCCTTGCAATGGATCTAAAATGAAAGATTTATTAATTGTAGTGAATTTGAGGCAAAGTCTAAATTACATAAAACCTCATAACATTCTGGAGCAACAAGAAAAAAGATAAAATTAAAGATAATATGCTACTATATTGTAATGGAAGTTCATAGGTCAATGAAGCATATAATTATCAAGATTCACGAGAAACTAATATTGTGTCAAGGATATAAAAGGGCATGCTGAATAAACAAGTAAACAACAAAAAATGAGACCTAGCAACTGAATTTTGAATATTCCCAAGCTGTTCATCTTTATGCATACCCACATGAGTAGATTTATAAGGTGCAAAACCAGAACCAGAACATTTAAAAATTTTATTACATCTCTCTGGTCCATGCAACTATTTACATCTACAAAAGCTTTTTCAGTCATTATGTTCTAAGTTATTCCTAAATTTCAATTGGGTCATTGTAAACTATTTATCCATGCCAACAAACTTGAAGTACCAAATGCTCTGGAAAACCATGAATTTCAGTTCCTGTACAGCTGTCCTAGAAGAATGTACAACTTTTCTGAAGATGAAAGAAAATAGTGTGCTTAAAGATGTATAGTGTTTGCAGAAAATAAATGAATCAAAAGAAATCATCACTGTCTGAAATAGAAAGGAGTTAAGAACTAGAGGAATTGATTAAAAATTAGATCACAGAAAAAATGCAAAGTATGCCATGGTTAAGCTGTTTTTGGACCGAATCATTTCATGAATAAGGTTCCAACAAGTAGCTGCAGGGAATACTTTGTGAAACAAGAACGATGCATTTGGGTAAAGCTGGGATCAAGCACCACGAATATTGAGAAACAATTTAAATTCATAAAAAGCTTAATATATAAGACGTTTTTGTTGAAAGGAAATACTAATCACGCTTGTAGGTACCCATAAACGCACAAAGATGTTTTCTGAACTTGTATCCCTTGCGATCTTGGGGAAGCAGAGTAAATTAGAAATTTCTAGTCTGAATTCTTAACCTCGTAAGGTTCAGAAGTAAATGAGTACAGTTGGTTCAGTAAGAGGAGTTAAGTGGGGTGACAAGGAGAGCTCATGGTCACACACACCCTGATGGTGAATAAGGGGATGGTGTGTTGGCATGTAAAATTTTCACAAAGAAAAAAAGAACAGGAAATTGTCACCCGAGAGACCTGATGCAACAAACAGGCAGTGAGGGGTATATGTACAAGGCATATATATACATATGAGCATGTCAGAATCTGGGTAAATGCACATCAGAATTTCTCAGATTTCCACAGAAGCGGGCAGACAGGCAATGGCATGACCTGAGGATTCTTTCGGGTGGTGAACATTGGCAGAAGCAAATGAAGACTCGAGGATCCCTAAACTGAAATAAATAAGTTCAAACAGGATGCCCTGGAGTTGGGCAATCATTAGCTAATTACAAGCGCAAATCACACCATATACACATGTATATTCAGCCAAGGAAGCATGAGATGGTAACTTCCCATCTAGCCACTATAAAAGGCATGCTGACAAAATCTGGAAGATACGAGGGATCTGAGAATTAGCTGCAGGAAGGGGACCCCAAGGCATATATGCATGTCAATAGTAAAATGGTCATCAAAAGTGTAGACTGGCAAAAAGCACATCAGATCGGAAAAACAGCAAAAAAAAAACATGCAAGACCCAAGACCTCATA
Organism: Cryptocoryne crispatula var. balansae; assembly: GCA_036172225.1. Lineage (NCBI taxonomy): Eukaryota > Viridiplantae > Streptophyta > Magnoliopsida > Alismatales > Araceae > Cryptocoryne > Cryptocoryne crispatula. The sequence goes on along the minus strand of CM069932.1, from coordinate 12,977,935 downwards.
AGCCCAGGGTGACAAAGATAGCAAATGAAAGATGCCCTTAACCCATGGGCATTAAGATCTTAATAAGGTTGTCACCACGGTAACTTCAGAACATCAAAATCTCAATATGATCACCATCAGGTTGTAGCAAAAATTATACATCCAAGCAGTGTTGGCCAAAAGGCACGATTGAAGTGGATACCATGGGAATTACTAGCCTGAGACCACTGAAATCTAAGCCCACCGATCAGCAAATGGGAAATTGAGAAAGCACATGTGCCTCAGACCACAGTTAGCAAGGATAGCCCTGGGGGGGGGACTCAGTTTGTCGTCAAGAAAGTTAGGTGGGCAAAACGGCAGTACTGGAGATTAAGCAGAGATGATTGGGGGATTAAAAAAGAAAAAAAAAGTCACCTGCTGCAGTTGAACAAGGGAAGGATTAACTGATGCCCGTACAAGAACTTAGGCTTAGGCAATTTAGAGCCTAAGGCATCCATGAGCACCACCATAACTAAACAAGAAAGAGGGAGCTTGCAAATCTGCTACACTAGAGGGGAAAGAGAAAACAAAGGCCCAAGCCCTTCTCAGGTCTCCAAACATCCATACAGAAGCCTGCTTTAGAGACAGGCTTGGCAGACAGTTGATAGAATCGAAAAACGAAAAAGCCTGCAATTTGTTAGGCTGGGTCAAGCTTAGCCATGACTAAGAAAAAAAATATGAGAGCAAGATGAACCCAGTTGAGGGTCCAACAAAAAAGTAGGAAATTTCAAATATATATCAGTCTGGAAAGGCCAAGATAGCCGGAGGATATGATGGATCTCACCTTCCTTGAAGCCAAGATGCAAGCCCCTGTACGGGCCCAAATTTTGACAGCAAGAGAGGATGGAACAGAGGGCAGGGGAGAGGATTCTGTGCAGTAAACTCAAAAGGGTATGTCTGTTTGATATATATAAAAGGGATTGGACACGAGCTTGAAACAATTCAGATCCAAGTCCCAAACAAATCCAAACTGGTGTGTAGCACCACTCCTCTAAGATTAGGACTATTTATCCAAAGTGAATATGAACTGAACAATATAATTTTCAGCTAATAACCCATCACCAAAGCATGAAAATGGGCCTGTGTTGGCCGAGATATTTTACTTTCATTCACAAAATAAGTTTCTGGTGGGCTATGAATATCACTTAAGAATAGGCCCATTTAACATCAGATCTGGCCCATTTACCACCTGTTCTGCAAATAACTTTTTGGCCCAAAATTACAAGATTGGTAGCCGCGGGCAAGCCTTGATCCCAGCATTACTGGGATCTCTAGCCACCTCAGCAAGCATGGTCAGGAGCCTCCTCTTGCTATTTGAAAAGATTATGGCCAGATTGGAGCTAATCAAAAAATGAAGATGATAGTAGGTGTCATTGGGACTGATGGAGTCTCAAAGAAGATCACATGGCATCTCAGTCTGTCCCGGAATCAAGCAAGGCTAGCAGAAGATCCTGAGAAATAGAAGGAAGCCATTGTGACTTCCCCTTCATCACTGAAATTGTCGCCTAGCATCGCCAAAGCAATCAGCCTATCCCCGCCAATTGAGGACTCCCTCACTGGCTAGAAAACTTGCTTGCGGATTTTAATCCATCTATGGAATGTATAGGATCATTCCAAATCCTATAAACCAGCAAGTCAACCTCTACACACCAGCCAGGTTCTCCAGAGGGGAAAAGAAGCATCACAAGGATCAGTTGGGTATCAACCAGGCAGGAGATCAAAGAAGGATCTCATAAGATCCTATTAGATAGCCAGAGCACCTATCAGAACCAATCTGATCCACTGGAGGGTGTAGAAGAGATCTTCAGGCCACCCCGATCTGCAGTATCTATCTTCGGGAAGGGTAGGAGGACAACACCTTACCACCGAAGCCCGTCAACTTGTCTCTGAGAGCCGGGAGCTTTCGGGAGATCACAAAGATGCTGCATAGGGGGTAAGGGACTCCAACAGCCCTTGAATTTAACAAGAAAAGATCACATAAAGAACACAGAGACTTCACGGCTTCCGTCGAGCACCGCGATTGCCATTTTCCGGAGCCGGCTTCCTCTAGGACTCCCCCTGATGGTGGGAGACCCAGATCCTTATCAAAACATAACTGTAACTTTCCTAGGATGGCTACGGCGGATTGCACAAGGCATCTGAAGGCTATGAAGGATCTGCAGCTTCCGTGAAACTTTGGACTTGCCGTCTGGAGAGGCTAATGCCCACGAGGCTTACCCCAATAGCGCGATGACTCCCTGCATATAAGAATTTCCCCGTGGTATCGAGAGAGGGGTTCCAGGAACAAAGTAGTTGGACGGCTTCCGTGGCAGACCAAAGGCATCATCAGCAACAGGAGGAAGTGCCAACAAGAGCTTCCAGGCAGACTGCAGCCGCTGACAACCAAAGGAGACCCCCGCAACATTCTCAGCGACCATCCACGTCGAGGGACGGTTCTGGAGGAGCTTCCTGGTAGGGCACAGACGTCGGCTCCTGGATGAGGAGACAAAGGAAGGAGAGGCATCCACAGACGGAGCTGACCAGCCTTGTTTGTTTGCTGGACATTGGAGTCATCACTTGAAGCTGAAAGGTACAAAGAAGGGCATGGAGAAAGACCCCAACAGTCTCTCTAGCACTATGCTAAGCTTCTATTGAAGAGGCTCACCCGACGGAGAGTGAGGTGAGCAAGACAACATTATAAGATTTTCATCCTCTCCCCTTTCTCATCTAAGTCTCTCTACAGGCATCCAAATAGTCACCTGTGGCAGTGTAAGCCTGTAAGGTTCGATAGAACCTTTACAGCATGACTAGGCATCTCCGATGATCAAAAAATGTAGGTAGAGATAGGCAGAGAAGAAAAGTAGATCACACCGGAGCAACCAGTGGACAATCATGCTAATTAGCAGGTCCATTGGACCTAGAGGTCCCAGACGATGTTTAAGACAGGCCAACAACCATTAAAATTGATAAAAACCAACGATCAGTCCAAATGAGATTGATACAAGGGCTGGCCTCATGACACATCCTATATCTCAACCAAATTTAAATAAAAACTCACAAGCTAATCAAACAATCAAGACTAGTTTTGGGGGGGCACCCATACATCTTTAAGGTTGGTATACAAAGGTCAATCCCAAAAAGGGTAAAGATCCCAATGTCATACTGTGGCCCCAATGCTATAGAGCTCCAACTCTATAGAACAAAGGGAGGACTATACCCATTAAGCTATAGAGAGGTCATGCATGTGTAACATTCAAACATGCCGAACCACAAGATAAGAAGGTTCTTTAACCAATGAGAGGAGTCACTGTGTGCCTATCTAAGGCCGGTGTATACTTTGTCCTAAACTAATGAGGATAGTTTTAATGCCTATCAAAAGCCATAGAAGACTTAGTTCCAAATTAATTCATGAGCTAAATTTCCTATACCTATCAAAGACTAAAAGGGATTTAATCCTAATTCACTCAAATTCATGAAAATTATGACTTCCATGCCTTCCCTCCATGTATATGTATCTCAAATTGAGCAAGCAATAAAAATTCCATGTTCAATGCACATTTGATGTTGTGAGGAGCATGAACAGCTCTGAAGATCAAAACAGAAGAAGAGAGAAATCTTGAAGTTAAAATTCAGATCTAGAATACCAACCTCACATTTGAGGAATCTCATTTCCTGGTGTAAGATCTATAACTTGAAACCAAAATTTTTTTTTGGATCTGAGCTATTAATCCCAAATTCTAAGGATTCAAAGCCATAATCTTCAAAGATCAGAAAAGAATGAAATGTTCAAAATCTGAAATCTGTATTGTCCGTTTGGGAGAGGTTTGGTGTTGCAAAGGTTTGAGGGATTCATAGTGAAGACATGCGTGCTCAGGTCCGATTCGACCGGATTGTGTTTATCAACGTTGCCAACATCGGTTAGATTCTATTTCGTTTGATGATGTTCTTTTTACATAGAAGGTATACTTGTAATTACAAATTTTAGGCATATAGTTCTTTAGTCCATTTTTACCTCATTTTTGAGGATTTTTTACAAACTTTTTACTGTCCTATAAATAGGACCTCTATGTACAATTTACAACAGTTGAGAATAATAAAATTGAAATTTTCCTGCATCTCTCCAGAACTTTCCTCCGGTAGCTTATTCTGCAAGCTCCCCCTCTCTCTTCTCCCAAGATTCCTTTCTTCCTCTCCAAGCTTTCCTCTTGTTGAAACCCTTTCCCTCCGTCCATTCTCATTCTCCGAGACGTCTTCCTTCCTCTGCAAAAATCCCCCTTAGATGAAATCCCTTCTCCTTTTCCCTAGCTTACTCACTCATCAAATCCAAAGCCCCTCAAATACATTGAGTTAAACACCATTTAAACAAACTAAATCCCAATGGAGTCTCAAAAGCTTAAACTAAAATAAAGCCACTTCAGAGTCCCACACTGGAATGCTTGCAGGAACGGGTATAGCATCATCACTCCCTGGATCCCTAGCCATCAAAGGACTGATCGCCTTGACGGGCTTATTCTGAACAGCCAGAGGTTCCAGCGCAGGAACAATGGCAACTGAAACAGAATCCTCAAAATTGAGTATAGTTTCTATAGATAAAAGTGAAAAGAAACAAAAACTGAATAGGTTTTTACAAACTACGGATGCCTTTCTCAAGTAATGAACAAACAGCTCTCAAAGCTTAAAACTACAATTTTTAGTCTCTGTAGATATCTATTCTGAGTTATGAACTGCAGGTTGGTAATGAAGAAAATAAAGGAAACCAGTAACTACTTGTGCATATGGTTTACTCAAGGATTGTCAAGATGAGTACGGTTTTTATTCCATGGAATCTAAGAAATACCATCAGAATCATCAAATATTCACCAGTTATAGTGATAGAAGGAAATTATGACAGCTGTCTTTCTGCTTCATCATGTAATGAGAAAAATTTAATCAACCGAACTGAAAATAAATGCTGATAGATCATGCAAAATAAAAATAAAAAAGAATTTTCCACTATCTCCATCCAGTTAACAAACCCAAATATTGATGCAATGGCAACTCTGAAGTTGTTCCATGCAAATATAAATCATCCATGCTCAAAGTGCAAACAGTTTGTGTTTCTGCATGTGTAACAGAGAGAACAACATACCCTGTAAAGTTTGGTGTTGTGCAATTCACAACATTGTCATGGTCCTTATCCATTTCAAGAAAAGGGCAATTTTCACAACCTGATTCTCTGAACTGCAGAAAAAAAAGAGGGCATAAACTGAAAATAAAGGTCACAGGACAAGGATATTAAGCAAATAGCAGCAAAGTTGTCACGCCTCTAGGAGAGAAATAAATGATTTTCATTAAATTTTAAGTATCACCTACGCCGCAAAAGTACATAAGGTTACCAATCAAACTAGTATGGAGTCCAATAAAGACAAAGTAGATGCATCGAATTGGGAGTCTGGGACTCATCAAATAGATATGTTGATCTGAAGAAGTTCAACTGGCTCACAAGCAAATAGATAGGTAGACAAACTATGCAAATGTGAGTAGACTATGTAGTGTTTGCAGGGATCTATGATTTTTCAAATGATAATTGTAAAAGATATGACAACATATCTAGCCTAAAGTTCACAATGACTACTAATCTCAAGAGTACAAAAACATTGCTAAAATTTCAAATAATAAGATGGTCATAAGGTGCCTCCCTTCATCAAGGGCATGGCCCTTAAAACTTAAGTAATCAAAGAAATTAGAGAACACAGGATGGACAGACAACACTTAGCAGGTAATAGATGCTTTAAAGTGGAAAAATATATCACTCAGCAGAAAGATATCATTGTATGAATTCTATTTGGATCAAGATTGTACGTTCAAAATATGATGAGGTAGTGGAGCATGGATCAAAGATTTCAGAGATTGTGGCAGAATATCTGACATTCGGAAAGAGTACAAATTTGGAATCTTTTTACTCATCCACATCTGTTGTCTTGGGATATGGAAGGGCTTTTCCGGAAAAATCATTGGGTCAGTCCTGCACCTCTAGCATATTTGTATCCCAGGCTATTCAGGATTGCTAGTAAACCATAAGCTAATGTCCGGTCTCATTGAGATCATAGTACCACATGATCATTTAATCTCAAAATGGAATTTGAAGGAAAAGAAAGTCTGAGAGTTAGCAAGCTTCAAAAAACTACAAATGTCTGGAGACTCAGAAGAATAAAATGACAAGGCTTCCTATTGAGCCTGGGGGAATTGGGGTGCAGTGGTGGAAGGTTGCTTCGGATTCAATTTCTCCAGTTAAAATTAAATTATTCTTATAGAAAGTCCAGAGGCAGATTACCAATCAAATCATGTTTACGGAGAATTTTTCTTGTTCAATCAGTGTTGTGTATTTGAGGTACCAACATTGAAGACATTGATCAATTATTCCTTCATTGCGGAGTCATCACTCATCAGCTCTCTTTGGTATACTCTTTTCTGGTGTTGAAAGTTGTCATGGTCAGAACCTCAAGATGTTGCAACTCTGATTCAAGGCTGGAACAAGGGGATTCCTTAGAGAGAGGATCTAAGATTGTGGAGTCACACCCTTCCATCAATGTTATGGTCTATTTGGAGTACATGGAACAGAAGTCTTCAACGATCATTTAGAACCAGCGGCAATCATGGTTTGTAGAATCAAGGGATTGGTGGTATCGGGGGGGGGGGGGTGACTCCTCCCCCATATCTCAGCCGAATCAGCTTGAATCATATTGGAATCACCCAAGACAGGAATAAAAAGGTAATCATACCCGATTCCTATAAATCGGGTCAAGAGTCATCCCAACTCCCAATCGGCCCTCTCCCTCAACCTTATGCCCAACACTCCCCAGTCCCCCCTCCAACCGGAGGAACCTGCCACCGCCGCCGCCGCTGCTGGAAGTGGTGGTTTTGGCTTTTTTTAATGCCATCGTTCTTGCCAAAAAATGGTCGAAAAGCTGCCAGATACTTGCACCACTATCGCTGATCAATGCCGCCGCTGGCAAAGATGCACCTGATGCCTGAAATCAGGTGTTTTTGAAGCTCCTTGGCCATTGCCCAGCTCTTCCATCAGAGCTGCCACTGCTGCCACTTTTTTTGCAGTTTTTGAAGCTCTGCCACCGCATATAGGCTATTGGACATCCGTCACCGTATTTAAGGGCTGCTGTCAGAGAGGTGATTTTGTTTTCAATCCAGATCAACTAGATATGATCCGGATCTAGCTGAACAACACTTGGATCTGTTGAATCCAGTTCGGATCTAGCTGATCTGCACCAGGATCTACTAGATCGGATCAGGATCAGCTAGATCATATCCCATTTGATCCTGGATGGCACTAATTTTTATTTAATGAGTTGTGCGTGCAAAAAAATGACTGATCAAGAATATGATGATGCTGGATCTCGTGGTATTAAATGAGATCATGGATTTATAATGGATGTGGTAAAAAAGAATGTCCAATGAAAGTGATGCCTGGTACGAAAACAAAGAAAATCTTAAATAACATATAAGTAAAATAAGTAAGAATGCAAAACAATGTGATAAAGCCCATACAAAATTATGAGAAGATATGAGAATGTACTTAATAAGAAAATCATCTTACAAAGAAATAATGATTGAGCTCAAAAACTTACATGCTAAGTTGCAGGGATAGAGAGATACCGATTTAATAACCGAGATGAGTAAGACAAAAGGAAAATATAAATTGAGAGTACTTCATACAGTTTAGATGATGAAAAGAATGTATAGATAAAAACAACAATGCATCAAAGCAACATTTCTTAGAAAGAAGATAAAAGAAATGGGGGGGAGTCTAGACATTCAAGCACTCCTAATCAAGGATCGCCGGATCGGGATTGATGATCGGATAAGTCCGATCCCAACCAATCTGATCGCAGATTGGTCCTACCCCAACCAATCCACCGGAAGAGATGGCGATTCGGAATCGATCTGGATCGTCAAATTTTTTATTTTTTATAGTTTCAAAAAACATAAAAATCAAAAAATAATCCTGCTACAAGACACTAACACACAAAGAAAAAAATTCTAAAAAAACTCATTTACCACCTTTTTCATGTAACTATGAGACACTAACATAAATGGATACAAACTAACATAGAATACATTCTATTAGATAAGGGAAATGGTACAGTGATGTTATATGTATTAGAAAATATACCTTCCAATCACCACCAATTGCGAAATTGTCCCTCATAATCTTTCTCTTGCTCCTCACTTACTCGAATTCTCCACTGGCTTTAATCACTCACGATTGACCTGTAACCATATAAAATAATGACTGGGTCATCTCAGTAAAATCATATAATCCAAACACGAGATTGGTGTCTTTCCGTCATAGCAACTCATAAAATAAGATTTTGCCTTCGTCCTCTCATTTCTTCTCTAAACTCAACCAGAATCTTATTACACTTCACATCACCACCCACACTGACTATATGTAATTTGAGACAGTATACATCTCCACTCATGTCTTTCTGACACCATTTACATCTCATTCTCTTCTTCTCAATATTCAGTAAATAATCATGTTTCCATCTAATGTTGTGAAGTGCAATAGCACCTTACACCTCATTCGACATTTTATCTGTATTCACATACAACAATTTAAAAATTGTAATCAACATAATCACCCCTTCGGGGTTGACTAAGCATCACCCTAAACTACAGAAGAGGTGATCATCACCTCCATTCGGAGGTGAAAAAATTAGAAAACCACCCCGATGGGGTGACTAGGGCTAATCATAGCCACCCCTTTTGACTATAGGTACTTAGTCATCACCCCTAAACATGAATTGCAGAATTGGCCGATCTGGATCGAGATCGGCCAATTCTTGGATCGGATTAGTACCCACCGACCCGATTCTGACCGGAACTACCGATCTGGCCCAGACTTTCGGCCGGATCTGTCGAAATCGCTGGAATCAGTCGATTCTCACCCGATCCAGCTATTTTCCATAGCTGGACTATTTTCCAGTATGATCCTCCCCAATAAGGGGGAGATCGGACCGATTCTCCCTTCCCACCCCTCATTCTCACTCCCCCCCTTCATCGTCTAGGGCTCCCCCTAGACCCCTGCCCCCAACAATCCACTTTGAGCAACGGCGATCCAGGCATTTAAGATGGCCGATCCGCGACTACTCTGCACCCCGTTTATGATAGTGTAAATTTTAAATTTTTTTATTTATTCATATGATTTTTCCTAATTTTTTTAAAGAATTTTTATGATTTAAAAAAAAATTTTGCCTGATCCAATCCTGATCTCGATCCCGATCCCGTGATCTTTGTCCCCAAAGGGGTGGTTGATAGCCTCCCCTTCAAGGGTGACCTATGATCAATCACCCCTTTGTGGGTGCCTAAGTATCACCCACGGATGAGGGTGATATCTCCTTCGAGGGTGACTGCAAATGGGTCCCGGATCGCCTGAGGAAATGCCGGATTTTTACCTATTTTAGGGGCAGATCGCCGAAGGAAATGCCAGATCGCCGGAGGGGGAGTCTAGATTGTTGGAGGGGAGCTCTAGAGGAAGGGGAGAGATGGGGGGACATGTAATCAGAGGGTTGGGGCAGAATCGGGACGATCTCCCCTCGATCGAAATCGGGTCCCAGATCAACTCGATTCTAGACGTTCCCATATTCTGGCAAATTGGTCGGGATCGACCAATTTGCGATTCAATTCGGTAGGATCAATTGATGTTGGACTAATCCTACCGATTTTGACCCATTCGGCCGAAAATCCATGTAGGATCAGTTGTTCGTGAGGGAATCGGATCGGCCATGACTGATTCAATCCAAGAATCGACGATCCAATCCGGATTGGCAAATTCCGCAATCCATGCTCCCGATCTACGCAACCTGAAGCTAGGGGTTATGAGTTTCGTCACTCGTAGTCGACTCGACCTATAGATGAGTCGATGTTTGGAATAAGATTAGAGGTGTTCACTATTTGGTTCAATCTAAAAAACTATTGGTTTGGTTTAGACTATCAATTGGTTTGGTTTTGTTTTTAAGGTTCTTCAAACAAAACCAAACCAGTAAACCGAATAACCCAAATTAGATTAAATATTTATTTTAAGTTAGACATATTAAAAATATTTATATAAATTTTATTATGAAAATAAATTTACAAACAATATTAACATAGCTATATTAACATAATATAGTTTAAAACAAACTAAATGGAATCATACATTAACATATATCCTATGCCTTATTAAGATATAGTTTGTATAAGATTAAATTGAATTAATTTGGTTTGGTTTGGTTTGGATGGTTGTTTGGTTTGGTTAGAGAAAAAATCCTCAAAATTTAAACCATGAACACCCTAGACATGATATTGGCTAACAAACAAAACATCAAACATCCATAGAACTCAAAGCGACTACTTCAACTACAAAGCATAACGTAAAACATATTTGCAAGTGATTTTTGTATGTAGGTTGATAACTTGCAACTCTAACACTTATTATCATTTGTGTTATTGTCACACTGAGTTTGACACTTGGTTATATGTCATGTTCATGTAAGTGTCATAGCTCATACAACTTATAATCCATACTTTCATACTATAGTGGATGATATTAGACTGGTCAAACCAGAATTAAAAGTCACAATCTCAAAGTCTATTTAAGAAATTGAGCTTGATGTGGAGGTTGATGAAATGAATTCCTAAATTGATGAGTTCTGCCAGGTCAGGAAAGACAGATTATACCATCATGTGTGATGTATGGATAGAAATCACAAAGAGTATGACAAACTTTCTTATGTATTGTTATGAGGATACAACTTTTTTGAAATATATTGATGTATCAGGTCAAATAAAAAAATCAGATTATTTGTTTCCTTGATAGATGATGTAGTCAAGAAAACTAGTGAAAAACTATTGTTCAGATTGTGATAGATAGCAAGCCTTCCTATAAGGCCGTAAGCATGAAGTTTTTTTAGAATGTGGCAACATCACAATTCATTAATAATGAGATAAAAAGCATATAAAAGAAGATACAACATGAGAATGCACAACAAAACCACACAAACCTTCCCCACTCATTGCCAAGGTGGTAGACCACGTGGGAGATGGCCGAAAGACCAACAAAATACATACAAAATCTCTCATTGCCACAGATGTGCCTCACATATATACGTTCTTAAATAAAATTTGAATAAACTTATATGCAAACATGAAGTTGTTTGATCAAAGAAAATATAAATTTTGGTACCATTTGCATCACATTCTATTGACCTCAATTTTATCTCTTATTTCCTATATAAGTTTATAATTTGTATTTCCTACTTTATACTTCTCTCCTATCAAATTACTTTCTTGAATGCAAGCAATATTAATCTTTCTTTCTCTTCATACCATCAACAAATTTCATAAGTTTCTTATGTAAAGAACCTAATATTCCAAGCATCTATTCTTATCCTTCTTTCAATATTTTCTTTCCTAAACTCCCTTTTATAATAATGCCTATACTTTTAAATTTGTTCTAAAACACTTTCTTTATTCATATCCATCCTTGATGTGGGAACCCTTAGGAGTTGTTTGGTCCAAGATTAATTTGAAAATAAACTAGGTTCATCCCCTAAATCTGGTGGCAAATGGACCTTAATAATTTAGTACCACATTCAGGTGCTTATATAGCGTGTTGCACCCTCACCCTTGCTCTTTTCACTACACTCAGGCTCTCATGCAACATCATAAGATATGAATGCCCCAACACTTGCATCATTTGAATCCATGAGATGTGACAATATTTTTATGTCACTTACAGCAACCCTCCTCTTTTATCCAAACGTAATTGGCAAAACACAAGTAAAATTGTAGTCATGATGCAAGAAAAAAATTAACCGGCACAAATTCTATTTTCCATAAGTCAATTCACCTAAATTGGACTAAGTTTTAGGAGGAGTATCTTTGGAAGAGCTTCTGTAAGCAACAGATTGGGTTCGATTGAAAAAACATGGATCATATTCTTGTTCATCGGAGTACTAGCGTACGGTGGATAAGCTGTATTCGACATTGTCACGGTTCTATGGACTCGGGGATTGCATATTGAGACCCACAAAGAATGAACAGGATAAACGGGCACGTACATCTGTCAAGATGCCTTCTCTGCCTACCGGAAATTTTGACATACCTTACTTCCACGAGCTCTAATAAAAATTTTCCTACATAACTGACAACTTGACGGGTTGGAGCCGCAAACATACGAACTAGTCCGTGACATGACCAAAGTGAAACAACCTCAACATCAGAATGGAGGTACTGGGAGAAAAGCAATTGGTGTCAAAAACCTGGTCGTAGGTTTTAACAAGGCGGCAACGGAGACACGCCCGAAGCTCGTGGCCGAAGCTGGTAGGTATCTGCGCAAAATTGGCAAGCTGCTCCTCGTCCGGGTAGACATCGCGGCCCCTTCCTTTGCTGCCCATGGCACGCCGCTGCGGCTGGGAGGGCAACGCAGACGGCGCTCTGTCCACTTTCCAGAGGAAACGAGAGTAGGATGTCAAATACATTAAACTATACAAAAAAAAAAAATATTATTAATTTTATTTTTAATGTAAATTAAGTGTTGACTGTTACATTGTCTTAAAATATAAGATAAAAGGTACAATTAAAGATGTATCTGCTATTTGTATTTTAAAATAAAAAATTAGTGTACTTTCAATTTTAATTTATCAAACGAACTGAACTTTAAAATTTTATTATTTTATTTAAATATATAAAAATGTAAACTTTTAATTTGAGTTTAAATTTTTTTAAAAAATTTGATTAATTTCGAATTTTATAAATAAATTCGTATGGAATTTGATGAATTAAATTCGAGCCCATTGTTATTCAAACTAAGTTTAATTAAGTGACGAATCCAATTTAAACAAAAATTTATCGTACTCACGGAGACAAAGAACTTCAATACTTGAACTGGCTTGACGACCATTAAAGCCTCCATGATTTTTTCTGCAATTTCTATTATACATCAATCTCAAAAAAAAAACATAGAACGAAAAAAAAGCAGAAAAATTGTTTTTTCAAGAAAAAGTAAAATCGTGTAAAATGTTTTCACCATTTTATCTTTTAGATATCTGGCAGTTTTCGTCGCATCACACCTGATTTACCCCCACTCACTTACCTTGTGGGCGGAGGGGAAGAAGAAAGAAGCCAAAAGTAGTGGGTGTGGACTCATCTTCTTTTTTACGGCTTTGCAAAGATTGGAAGAATAAAACGAAAATAAAATTCTGAATACAACATGTTCAGCGAACCAACAAAAAAAAAGAAAAAAAGAAAGTCAGTGAGAGAAGAGTAAAGAAAAAAGAAGAAAGAACAAAGAAAACGAATAGTAATATGAGATTTGTAAATCCTTTAAGTCAGATAATTTGAAAACGGAAAAGTAAAACAAAATTAAGGTAAATTTAGTAAACTCTGATGAAAATGAAGAAAATTGAAAATTGTTAAAAATGTGTAATCCACCCACGAAAACATCACAACCGGTCTCAGTCGGTCGACCGCAGGTCTACTGGCACGACCTCCGCTCCCGAGAGCGGAGGCGAGGGTTCGAGGGCCATGAGCCCGCCACCCCATGGGGGGTGGTCACTCGTGGAGATCGAGCTAAGACTCATCCCTCGCTACGCGCACCATTAGCGTGTCTCCAAACCAGCTGGGCCAATGTGAACCAAAAAAAAACAATTGGTCTCAAAATTCGTGAAAAGGGAAAAAATTATATTTCATATGTGACTTACGGACAAAACTTCTATGAATTGCATGATGTGTTACCCTTTTAGGTAGAAGAAATACCAAAATAAATATATATGCTATTTCTTTGTTCCCAGGGAAAGTGATGAATTGCACTTGAAGAACTGTCAGACAATTATATCCGAAAGTTTACAAATTCAAGACCCAAGAGTACACATACTTGAAATTTAAAATAAAACCCAAAACCCAAAACTCCCAGAACCGAAAGCAGAAGCATGGATCAATCATAAAGGACCGTACCTTTCTCTAAAGAGCCAACGTTGGATGCCCCTATGGTGACGTTTGACTAGGCTCAATATGAGAATCTTAAGTCTTAATTTTACATCTAATCTCTTAATGAGTGGTAAAAAAGTACTTAATTTGATTAATACACAGGTGATTTACGTTGTTTGATAAAAAATCTGAATCATGCACTTAATCTTCCTAAAATTGTAAAAGTACTTAGGTCGCCGTGGGATGCTCTGGTAGGAGAGCTGGCTCCAATCGCCGCGAGATGCTCCGGAGGGAGAGGTCGGGAGAGGTTGCCGTGGGATGCTCCAAGTGGAGATATCGCTCCAGAGCGCCGTGGTTCCGCCCTAGTTGCTCTGAACCAAAAAAAGCTAAAAGGAATATCTGATTCATTCAGAGGATTTTCAGACTTAATACATCAAATTGGATTTTAAATAAGAGATTTTATCAAACACCCTAAAAAATCTGATCTCTTACCGAATCAGTGTTCAGAGGTCCATTAAGTTTAATCAAACAGACCCTAAATCTTGGGTATCTTTCAGTGCAGGCTTAACAAAGCTAAAAACAGGAAGTTTTGCAGCCCTCTTACTTGGAAGAAAATGACGGAGGAAAAAAGTGTTCTTTCAAGAACTCAAGTCCCTGAGAGAAACAAAATAGGCCACTGCCCCTTCAAAAGCACGAACAGGAGGGGTATGGGAAGTTGAAAATAACAAATAAATTTCCATAAAAGTTACATTTACATAGAAGCAGAATACATACATCACAAGTAAGCTATAAAGAGGAGCTACATTTACATAGAAGCAGAATACATACATCACAAGTAAGCTATAAAGAGGTGAAACTAAACCCACCTTGCGCCGCCGTTCACCTAGTCCCAATTGGGTTACAGGGTTAACGCAGGCCTATGAAAAATGCCATGATCTGAAAATTTTAGAAGGTTCAAAAGATCTGGTAGTTTGAAATTCACACAAACTTGAACGGGTCAGAATATGAGGATTCCCAGAAAAACCAGCAAATCAGTTCAGAAACTCTCAGAGAATCAGGGGATTCAAAATACAAAAAAAGATAAAAAAAACTGGAAAGTTCAATAAATACTGAAAACCAAAAAGTTCAGCAGGCCAAAAAGATGGTTGAAGTATGAGAGTCCAATCATTAAAAAGACCGAGATCCTACAAATTCAAACCTCGAACCACAAATCTCAAATCGGAATTAAGTAAAAAATAAAATTTATAAGTTAAATAAAAAGATCTCAGACCCAAGAATGCAGAGACTTGAAATTTTAAATAAAAAACCCCACCACCTTATGGAATTTGGAATTCCAAATAGTTAAAAAAATCTGACAGAGTAAAAATTGCACATACCTGAATGTGTCAGAATATGAGGATCCAAAAAAAATCAACAAATCGAAAAATTTGGAATTAAATAAAAGCATCATGTCTAAAAGCTAAATAAAAAATATCATGCCCAAGAATGCACATAATTGAAATTAAAAATAGCTTCACACATAGGTAGTCACCTATGATGTTGTGCAGAAAGAAAGAAAGAAAAGCTCCTGTCTGTCACAGCAGTAGGGAGAGCTTCCACCGGCAACCTCCACACATTGAACACATCAACAATTAGGGGTGTTCATGGTTTGGTTTAATTTTTGAGTATTTTTTTCTCAAACCAAACCAAACCAAACCATCTCCCAAACCAAACCAAACCAAATTAATTCGGTTTAGTTTGGTTTGGTCCGATTCAAACCATATTTTATTAAGATAGAGTAAATATGTCAATATATAATTTATTTTAAATCACATTCTATTAAAATTCAGTGTATTTGTTTATACATTTCATTAATTTATCTTAAAAACTCTCAAAACAAGTTTATTTTTATAACTTGTATTATATATAACTTAAAATAAAATATTTAATCTAATTCGGGTTATTCGGTTTAATGGTTTGATTTGGTTTGAAGGGCTCTAGAAACCAAACCAAACCGATCGATAGTTCAAACCAAACCAAACCGAACCAAACTTCTGATTTGGTTTGATTTTTAGAGTTGAACCAAATAGTGAACAGCCCTATCAACAATGAATACAAAATTCAAGAACTATGAGCTCAACTGCAAGAAATCACATTATTCCTTCCACCACCTGCGATGCCTGTAGCTCATAAGGAATTCAAAAATTCTAATCTTGAACAAGCTAACGTACAGATGAAAGCCAAAAAAAAAAAGTTTGTATGACATTTGAGAATCAGCTCATCCGCAGAGCTCGTCTGCTTGCATCCCTGTTACAAAAGAAACGTTTTGAATAGAGATTTTCACGTATAATTCTCTATAGTTATCTGTATTTCATTTTTATTCAACAAAAGATTTTAGGGACGCAATCAGATTTTTAATTTTTCAAAAAGAAATAATAAAAAATAAAAAAATAGGTTGTATAGATAATGTAATAATCTATTCGGGGGTAAAAGTTGAAGTTCATTGACAAAATTGTCCTTTCAGGTTAAAAACTTTTCAAAAATTATGATAGCCTTCTAGTTCGGTCAATGTAATGTATTTTTAAGTAAACAATGGTGAAAAGGTGACAGATGTAATATTTCAAATGCAATTGCAAAAATCTGCAAAAGTCTGCATACCAAGCATTATTAAATAGCTTCGTGAAGTTGGTGCAGAAAAAGAGTTAAAAGTACTTCTGCCCAAAATTAGCCATGCAAGTACTTCAATTTCACCATTAACCTAGTTTAACACGAGCAACCATCGTATTCAATCCAATATAGCTTAATATACTTCACAATATGAAAGAAAAATGCCTAGACTCTCAGATACAACAACCATATACAAAAAAGGACGAATAGCTTTGGAAAACATTGGCATGACGGTATTAGGATGAGGAGTGTGGCATCTATCTGGTCCTTGGAGTTCTTACATATCTCCTGAAAAATTCTTGGGTATCCTAGATCCAATTAGACACACCCATGTGATTGTTGGTGTCTCCATGCTCCCTCCCGTGTTAACACCCCAAAAAGATCACCATATTTGCATAAACATGATATCTAGTAGTGCATCTATGTGCTGCCTACAAATCAGTTTTTCTGATATTCTCTGCAGAAGATTGCGAACAAGCTCTGCTGGAGTCATTTAAAATTTGTTTGCCCTGCTTCATTTCTTGAGAGGTTCTTGCTAATGTCGGATCTCAAGCTATCTGGTGGACCAATCTTTAACAGATGAACAAGCAAAAGCCTGCAAGAGTTCTCTTTACATTTGGTAACATATGAAAGCCTTGATTCCATAAAACATGCCATACAAAATAAAGCATGTGGTGATAACATTACCTTTCTTGACGTTCCGCTTCCTCTCCTTGCATTCATCTATGCAGACCCGTATTTACCCATTCGTTCTCCTACCTCTGGAACCCTTTTTATTCCGTTGCTTTGTGCATTTACGTGGCTTCGTGCTCCCTTGACCCTGGTTAGAGATGCTGCTGCTGGAACTTTCTGTGCAAGACGGAGCATCCTTCTTTGTGATGTATGGGTACAGGAATTCCATCAGCTTTGGCTTCCTTCCAAGAAGTCTAGTGCAAATTTCATCGAGCAGGGGAAACTTTTCTTCTGGTTCTTTGTCACTGAAGAGCAAAGAATGAGCGAAAGGTTTAGACTTCAAGCTTGTTACAGAATCCGGAACCTTCATACAAGAGGCATTATCTGAGCAGAAACTATTCGAATAATCTCACCAGAAACACAAGTCAAGCATCTTAATCATTTATCCTTGAAGTACGTTGGACTCCTAAGATTTCTTATTTGTTCCCAACATCAAATCAAAACACAAAACATTGATGGTACATTGTGCAAGGAGCAAATAGCACGTACTACTGGACTGCACAGCAATTTTGCCTATGTCAAGAAGTAGATATGAAATGTAATATTTTGAGGGTTAATTTGTAATAAATATCTATTAATACATAAAGTGACTGGCTTTCTAATCATCCTAGTTTAAACTCAACTATCCCCTTCATGGTATAAGAGCCACGCCCAGGATTCACCGCTACCTTGGCCAACCCTCGACTGCCATAGCCAGAGCTTTGCCACTGATCCTTACATGGCTGCCTTGGCCAGCCTTCATTGCCCTGTACATAGCTGCCTTGGCTGGCTCTTTGTTGTCGAAACCAAAGTATTGGGATTCACCAGGTATCAGGGCTCGTCTGGAACTTTCTACCACCACCATGGAACACCAGGTACCTTAAGTACGACACCTTCGCCATACCCAACTGCTGCAGCCACAGTCTGGGTTTGAAGTAGGTAGCGTCCTCCCCACACCACCAGTGAGAACATCCAAATGCTCTAGAAAGAGGCAGGTTTCCAGAACCCTCGTATCCAGGTTGTCGTACTTCAGTTCGCCACCAAATCCACGACATCAGGGCTTGTCTGTTACTCTGAGGCCATCCCACCGCTGTGGTGGCTGGACCAACACTGCCCGTTGCCATTGCAGTTGTCTGTTGCCGAGCATATGAAACTTGTCATCGCGCTTAGTCACCTCTGGAGTTCATCCTATTGGCTAGTCTGCTGCCATTAGACCAGTTGAGAAGGTGGTCGTAATCTTGCTATGTCAGATTCATTTCTGTGCTGTGCTGGATACAAATATGTGCTGAAAACAGTTAACTGTTTAGTTTTAAGATTCTTTTCCAAATGTGTTGAGTAGCCTCAGTTTAAAGGATCTTCTACGACATGAAGGCAATTCCAAATAGTAAATGCAATATATGCCACTAGCAACTATCAAAGTGTTAGAGAGAAGAATAGTGCTCCTCAGTTGCTAGAAATTTCACAATCTAATGCGTCTGTTCCCTCCTTGTCAGCAAACCCATTTTTTACAGTTTAAATTAAATATTAATAATTATATTGATTGGTCCAAAATTGTTATTGTTTGGATCATTGATGATCACCTTCTTGGGCAAATGCCATTAGGTCTAACTATAGCTGATCAGAGAAAATGAAAAAGACTTGATTGCAGATTCCTTAGTCCTTTATGACAGTCCCTAAAGGTGAATATTCTAATAATATTGTGCATGTTAAACTTGCAAAGAGCTTTGGGAACATGCTAAAATGATATATACTAAAGATAATATGTGAATGTATAATGTTATTTCCAAAAGCTTATATGCACAAGTCAAAGAAGATGATTTAATTGATTTCTACGCTCATTTTTGCACCTTACAATGAGTTTAATCAATTAATCCTGCCTATTAGTGCGGATACCAAAATTCAAATTTCACGATGAGATCAACTGTTATTTTTTTCTTGCGAACTCTTGTTGCTACGTATGAGCCAGTATGTAGTCAAATTTTTGGTGGTCGGGTTACATTCTCCAAAATTAGCAGGTCAGTCCCTCTCACCTTCTCTGAAGATTTTTAATCCCGGTTTCAGATGGTTGCATGCTTGTTTTCAGATTTGTGATTGAGAATTTTTTAGATTTAATGCTTGAACAAGAGTTTTAAAATTTGAGGTTTCAGATTTCAGTTCTGAGAATCTTTTTATTTGGCTTAGATTTCAAAATTTGAGATTCTGAGTTTTCTTACTTTAGATTTGAAGTTTTAGATTTGGAAATTTGAGATTTAGACTTTGGGATTCTTCCTGTTTTATGCTTTTAAGTTAATCTTTGTATTTGGTTGTTTTTAGACTCGGGATCTTGGATCATGGATCGCATGGATTTAATCCTTGATACTTAGAAGCTTTTAATTACAGTTTCAACTTTAAGCTTCTTGGTTTTTGTTTTAGATTTTGAAGTTTTGTTTTGGGGCTTTCGGGTTTGATTTGAGTTGCTTAAGGTTTTGTTTTTTTGAGATTTGGTTTATTTTGGATTGGTTTTTTTTATTTCATTAAGATTTGGTGTCTTCTATTTTTGATTTTGCCTTGTTTTAAATTTTTTTGTTCAGTTTAGGTAAACTATAGTTTATATGGTGTCTTGCTATAATGTATTTGTGAAGTCTTAGTTTGAGTTTAGGCCTTAATTGATTTTTACACTTTTAGGTTTGGAAGCTTGGAATCTGAGCTTCAATTTCAGATTTAGGGACTTCATTCATTTGGGTTTAATGTTTGGCATTTAAGGTTTTATGTTTTGAGTTCCGAATTAATGTTTTAGGCTTGTTTTTCTGATCTGATTTTTTTATTTTGGTTTTGTATTTTGGGTTTTTTTTCTTTTGGTTCACCTTCAAACTTCTGTCACAAGATTTGTGGTTTTGAAGGTTGAAATTTGAATTCCAAAGTTGATGGTTCAGAATTTTTGGTTTGGTTAAAATTTCAAGCTCTTTTTTTTGGGGGGGTTGGGACTTGCAGCAGATTTTGGTGGTTTTCGGATCCTCAGGTTTGGGCATATTTCAAACTTTGGGGTACTTTGAAATTTCTAAGTTTTTTTAACTTTTGGTTACTGAACTTTCAGATTTGACATTTCTTACATTTTCCAGAACTTTAAGATTATCAGACTCTTCTTATTTTGGGACTCTAAATAGGTTTGATGATTTTTTTTATTTGAGATTTCCCATTTAAAGATTTGACATTCTTGAACCTTTGATTTGAGGTTTAGAATTTCAGATTTGAGGACTTGAGATTCTTAGTTTCAGATTTGAAATTCCTGATTTGAAGACTTAGGATGTGATGTGAAGGTTTCTCTGCCCCTAATTTTAAGCTCATTCATTTTCAGTCTTAAGCTCGGTTGATCACTTCCACTCTTTTCTGTTGGGTTTGACTATGGTTCTGGTTTTGGATTTGAGCATCTCTTTAACTGTGGTTTGGTTTTCTTTACCCCCCTCCTTTTTCTTGTTTGCGGTATGCCGGTATGATCCCTAGAATTTTACTCTCACATGTTGTCTTTTATTTAAAATTTCAGACGTAGATTATGAAGGCTGCAGATTTTAGGATTCTACACTTGCCAAACCTTAGAATTCAGACCATTCCTTTTAAAATTTTCCCACAGCTGATGTT
This sequence comes from Cryptocoryne crispatula var. balansae, assembly GCA_036172225.1. Taxonomy (NCBI): domain Eukaryota; kingdom Viridiplantae; phylum Streptophyta; class Magnoliopsida; order Alismatales; family Araceae; genus Cryptocoryne; species Cryptocoryne crispatula. The sequence continues at coordinate 12,957,001 of CM069932.1, read as the reverse complement.
TCTTTAAATTTCTTGCATTCTCAAACTTTCTGGACCTGTGCAGACTGATGTAACACCTTCAATTTCAGATTCAAAAATCCGATGACTCTGATTTGCAGAAGTACCAAGCTTTGATTTTCTGTTTTTCTCAATTTCCGAATTCTTTTTATAGTATGCTGCTATCTTGCAGAATTTGGGGTTGCCGGCCTCTTGCAGATTAGCTGTCTTAGGAGCCCTGTGATCTGAGGATTAGTTTCTTTAGATTTACAGATTTTTTTTATTTCTCAGATCCCCTTTTTTTGTTCACATTTATCAGGTTCGTAGGGCTGTGGATGTTTTCTCATGATATCCAATATGACATTGAACATGATATCCTTCATTGCTTGGATCAAATTGCAATACACATACATAGGAGAAGGCATGTAAGCCAAAATTTTCATGGATTAGGATTAAATCCCCTTTTACCTTTAATAAGCATTAGGAAATTCATCCTTGTTTGATTTGAGAATAAGTCTTCTTTGACCTTTGATAGACATTTGAGACTATGTGCATGAATTGATTTGGGACTAAATTCTATGTTATCTGAGGTGCTCGCCTCAGCACCTAGGCACAAAGGCGAGGCGAGGCAAGGTAAAAACACCTCACCTTGGCATTTCTCGCCTCACTCGTCTTGCCTGGATCCAGCGGAAGTCCGGATCCGGTACTCAAAATTCTCTCGAAACTCCCAATACTCAATCTTCCACCCCAAGGCCCTAACATCTTGATGCTCTGCAGGCCCTAAAAGTGAGCTTTCTTGTTTTTCATGTTGTTTTCCAAAAGTTTTAATGTTGTATATAAGTATGTATTATTAAATATATTAAAATAAATACCTCACCTCAAGCACCTGAAACGAGGTGACCCTCCCCTCGCCTCGAGCGCCTCACACCTCGGACAACATAGAGATTATCCCCATTGATCTATGAACCTCATTAGCCTATAGTTTATCGTATATGCATGTCACACATGCATGGCCTCCCCATGACGTAATGGCTGAAAATCCTTAGTCCTATAGAGTTGGAACTCCATGGCATTGCGGATGGAGTGGTCTGGCATTAGGGTTCTCTTTCTTTGTGGGATTTGCCTCGTGTACCATCATTAAGATTAAAAGTTCTTTCTTGTTGTCCATTTAGGCCCATAGGCCTGTTGTCGATTACACCGACCCAATGTTTGAGCATCTTTCCACTGTCGTTTACTGCATAGCTTCATGTGCACTGCTCTTTTAGGCTGCCCTTGTACTGTCCAAGATGGCCTCGGATGAGGTTCAGTCAGACCATAAATTCTTTTGCCGTAAGTCTTAACATGGCCTGGTCCTCAAAATCTGTGGTTCTGACTGTGCAGCATGTGGAGAGGTGTATATGAGGTCGGGTAGATGACTATACAGATGGGTTTTGATGTGTATGTAGCTCTGATTTCATTGGATTCCAGCCAGAAAGATCAACTTGTCGATGGGCTGATCCGATTGCCTATGGGTTGGGTATTTTGAGCATTGGGTGACTGAGTGTTGGCGTACATTTTTTTCAAGAAAAAAGGAGGGAGAAATGAACGGACTGGTAAGGGCAGGCTGGAAGGCCCACAATTCAGTCAATTTTTGGGCCCAATTGGCAGCCCATTTCTAGCCCTGACCAGTCAACCCATAATTCAGAAAATTTGACCCATGCAAAGGTCTGCGCACCAGCCCATGGCAAGGACTGGGGTGCAGCCTCTTGCTGGCCCAATTCAGGTCCATTTTGTGGCCAGACCGTGGCCCATCTTCAAGGCCACCTGCGGCCTAGTGTGAACAGGCCACCTGCCACCTCAGCATGTCCAGCCGCACCATGCTGCCACCTCAGCCCCAGCTCAATGGTCAGGTCAAGGAGAGGGAAGGCCAAGAGCCAGCCAGTCCATTAATCTGAAATTAAATGGAGTAATTGCCTTGAAGAAGCCAACAGCCATCTACGTACACACCTGGCTGTCCCTTCATCTGCCCCCAGCATCTATAAAGAGGAGGGGACGTACCAGCATCTGAGAAGCTGCTTCAGACGCCGGGAGGCTGCCAAACTGCCGCCTGCACCTGCTGCTAGAGAAAGAGAAGAGCTGCTGGAGACACCAGGAGGCTGCTGGACTGCACCCTGCTCCTGCTGCCTTGCGCCCTGCCCCCCTGCTGCTGCTGCCACCTGTTGCCAACCGTGCTCTGTCCCCTGCTACATAAGCTGGTCTGCGGCCAGAAGAGGAGAAGAAGAAGAGAAGAAGGAGATCAGACAAGGTAGGAAGGGTCAATATATATATTATGTAGCCCTCTAAGGGCTTCTCTTATATTTGTTCCAGCGCCCATCTCCAACCTCTGAGCTGTCTTCAGAAAGAATTCTCATGCACAGCCCATGACCGGCCCTTGATCAAACCCCCTTCAGGCCCATGGATAGCCCCTGTCGGCCCACCTGCAGGCACCCAAAACAGACTCCTGCAGGTCCACCCTTGGTCCAGCCAAATGCCCCTTGTGCAGACCCTGTTCTAGCCCCTTTGCGCAGCCCATAACAGGCCCATGTTCAGCCCATATCTGAACTCCAAACAGACTGCCAGTAGCCCCTTTGTGGCATCCATTAGAGCCCTAGGTGAGGTGGATGACCCGGAGATTCTTGGAGACTGCACGACGGTCCAAGTGTACTCCGGGCGGATCCTCAAAAAACCGCAGCAAAACAACCCCTTTGTGGCCATCCTTGATTCCCCTTTCAGCCCCTTTGTGGCACCCACTAGAGCCCTAGGTGAGGGTGGATGACCTGGAGATTCTTGGAGACCGCACGACGGTCCAAGTCTACTCCGGGCGGATCCTCAAGCCCCCCCCTGTTTTCATGCCCTTTGAGCAGCCCCTAAACAGGCCCAAAACCAGGCCATCAAATAGCCCTTTGCGCAGTCCAAAGCCAGGCCACCAAGCTGTCCTTTGTACAGTCCCAAACAGGCCCCTTAAAACAGGCCATTTTCGGCCCCTCCTTGGCCCATGGTTATGCCGCCACAACAAAAGAAGAGGTGCCTCAAGACAAGTGCTGCAGAAACAAGTCAAAGGCAAATGACAGCAGTTTGAAAACAGACCGGCTTGAAGGTGACAGCCCGGCACCCCTTGGAAACCGCACGACGGGCCAAGAGCATAGCCGGGTGGCCTTCCAAGCCGGTTCCATCAAGAAGCTCCAGCAAGGCAGCAGAATTTTCCAGCAGGCCCTTCCGGCACGAAGCAGTTCAAAACAGACCCGTTGAGCCTATGAAGACTGAAGGCCGGCTAAGAACGCCGATAGAACTTGAATCAGCCTAGATGGCCTAAAAAAACAACAAATAAAAATCAGAAAGTGAAAGCAACATCTAAATTAAGGAGATTCACCCCTAGCGGGGAACTCCACCTTGGACGGGGGCGCGGGCATGTTCTTGTAGCCGTCGATCCGGACGGAGGCGCGGGTATGCATCCCGTAGCCGGCGATCCTTCCCCCAATATGGCTAAGCTAAGACTGGCTATTTTGGATGGGTAAACTTCACTAAGTTGGAAATGACCGGCATGTCGTCGTAATGCCGGAATTTTCCAAAATTGGTGAAGAACCTATGTTGGGGGAAGAATTGCCTATCTTTTTACATCATTGTACTTCATCACATATGAAATGAAAAGCGATCTTCAATGTTGACTTGGAATGCATAAGAATGGGCACTGATTGGCGGCCCAATGGGCCGGGTGTGATGCAAACCACCAAACAAAAAGACAATATGGACAAATCTGAAAGTTCAACAGAAAACAAAAAAGTCAGAATTGAAATAAACCTAAAACAAGCAAACCGGTTTTCAAACAATCTGGAAATAAATAAAGCAAATCAGGTTCTGAAATGGGATTCCCCTGCCACATTTGCAGACCTTCACGTAGGTCTTTCTTTTACTCCCTATTTGGTCCCTTCCCCCTCCAATCCAGGTCTGGCCAACCCACGTTCAGCCACCTGAGCAGGCCCATCTGCAGGCGTCGAACACTCCCCCGCTCAGGTCCCAAAGCAGGCCTGCTCAGTCCACCTGTAGACATCCTACAACCGGTCCATGTTCAGCCCATATCCAGGCCCATTTTCAGTCACCTGCACCCCACCTGCAGGTGCCCATAACCGGCCCCTGTTCAGGCCCACAACCGGCCCAGGAGCAGTCCTAAACCAGGCCCACAAACAGGCCCATTTCCTGGTCTTCACCCAAGCCCTCAAACAGGTCCCTTTGAGACCCAATTCCAGCCCACTTGCTTGAGACCCAATTCCAGCCCACTTGCAGGCCCACTAAGCAGACCCAAAAACCTGCTCCTAAAACCTGCAGCAAGCAGCCCCTCTGCGGCCCCATTCAGCACAGCCCCTCTGCTGGCCTCAAAAAAAAATGAAATATGTCCCGGTTGAAATGCCCCTTGTGCAGGCCTAAGCCGGCCCATTTCAGCCCAAGATGGGATTCCCTCTTGGGTCCGGGTGAATACTCCAGTCAGGTCTATTTTTATCCCATCAAAACTCCCTCAAACAAGCCCCTTTGTTGCCAGCTTCCTTGCCCTCTTTGGCAATCACACTCTAGCCCCTTTGTGGCTCGGCAGAATCCCAAATCAGTCCTCAAGTGAAAATCAGATTTCAGTTACATCCAAAACACATAAATTTCAGATTTTAATCAAATCTGTCAACACCAAAAATCAGATTTAAGCAATCTGCAAAAAACACAGATTCCAACCAACTTCAACCAAATATGAAAAATCTGATTTTGGCAATCTGAAAAATCCATTCAAAAAGACACCAAACCTTGTTTAAATAAATGACAAAGATCAACCTTTTCAAAAGAAACCAAACAAACAACATTCCAAACACCCAAAAATGGATCAAAATCAACTCAAAACCAGAAAAATCAGAAATCAGCAAAATTCAGAAAAAATCAACCAAATCAAAAATCCAAACATGCTTAAAACACTTCAAACACATCAAAACCAAAACCAAAACAGATTCAAAACAAAAATCAAAAGTCAAAAACCAAACCGAAACCAAAATAAACAACAAACAAATCAATCAAACAAATTGATTCAAAACCCAAAAATCAACAAAAATCGACTTTCAAGTCAACCAACAAACAAATAAAACAAACCCGAATCAAATCGGTTTGCATCTCATCGGACCTAAAAGGCCGCTGCCCTTTTGAGTTCACTTTATTTTGTGGATGTGCATGTCTCCGAAAAACAGGTTGCCGCGACAGTTAATCAAAGGCGTTCGAGCCGTTGCTCGATGTAAACTAATGCCGGATACTCGCACCATCTGGTGGAGAAGGGTCAAAGATCAAAATTTTCAAAGAACCCGAACCTCGGTTCTAGTATCTTTTTAAACTATCACCGGACTACCTAATATTTTAGGTATCATCTATTTTCCTAGATAAGTCCGTGGTATCAAAAAATGTCTTTCTTTCTAAAGAACAGACGCGAAAAAAAGAGGTTCACACACTGAGCTTTATAGGACCAACCTCAGTCAGCAAGCTAAGCTTACCCAGGGGCTGATTGATTTGGCCAAACAGATGCTAAGTCATGTGAATGATGGATTGGCTTTTGGTCCGGTAGAATTGGCTACAAGGCATGGCTTAACCGGCTGTGTAAATGGAGAATTAGGATGGGGAATTGGTTGGATTAGGATGCATTTTTAGCCAGCAAGATATACTTGCCCAGAGGCTGATCGGATGGCCTGAAGGATTCTAATTTTACGGGTATGATGCTCCGGCCATGATGGATAAACCCATAGCCAGCAACATAGGCTTGCCCATGGGGCTAATAGGTCGTCCGAATAGGCCTTAGAGTATAGGAATTGTAAACTAATTTTAGGTTTGGAGGTTGTCAACAAGGTTGGTGTTGGGATATAGGACAACCGGCCATATGGACGAAAGTCACAGGATGGACGCAGGGAATAGGAAACAGGTGATAGAACAGATCAACAGGCAATTCTCACCTTATACTCTTCAATTCTCTTTTGATTTTTTTACCTTCTTTCTTGGGTGCAGCTGTAGTCTTTACCTTGCTGGAGATGCCAAAGCCCGTTGCTGCTTCCCCAGAACTGATTGCAGGGATTGCGAGAGTTGTTGCCAACTGCTATGGCCTTGGCCGTTGGAAGAAGCCCCTCCCGGTGCTAGTAGACTTGTGTGGAGTTGCTTGTGGATACCTCTATTGAATTCTGCCTGCTGCTGCTGGAGATGCCAAAGCCTGCTGCTGTTTCCCAAGAACTGACTGCAGGGACCGTGAGAGTTATTGCCAACTGCTGTGGCCTTGGCCATTGGAAGAAGCCCCTCCCGGTGCAAGTCCAGCAGCCTTCACACTTAGAGAAACCTCGATTGAGATAGATCCTGCCGGAATCTTAGCATATCTAAATATCCATTAGGATTATCCCTACACAATAGCTGTCCCAGCTATTTATTTTGATTCTGGCTATCTTTTAGGATCCCCACGGTGCTCAGGGTCCATCTGATGGCAGTTCCGATGGCAATTGCCTCCTTCACAGGCTCGTGATGCTCTTTGCCTGCCTCCGGGGTCTCCATTCCTAAAGAGATATCATAGCTGTCACCATTGGCAGCTTTTTTAAGCCGCTGGCCTGCCTTCTTTGGATAGACATAAAGAAGAAAGTGTCTGGTCCAGGATATAGCTAGATAGCTATTTTTTCTAGATCCGATATACATAAGATGAGATCTTATAGCTATAAAATAGGAAGACCAGGCTGGGGTATGCAACAGATAGAAGGAATAACTTCTGGAACTTGCTGTTGATGTGGTTTGCTGCGCAATGGGTAGGAAATGCCATCCGGTGGGCCAGTTTTGCATTTGGGTTTTGGCTCATTAACAATATGATTATTGCTTACCAAATTGGCCCCATCTTAGGCCAGAACTCAGCCTATTATCTTCTTTGTAAGATGGTCCAAACAGGGCACTTCATCTTGGACTCCTTTTATTGGATAAAACCAAGATAATACTCAGATAATACTCGAACTGTCGGGCCCATTCTATAGCTCCAATTTTGGGCTATGTATTCAGCAACTGTCTGATCTAAATAAATTTAAATGAAGCCTTGATAATGGGCCAAATAAATATCTACTTCATGCACAGCTTATTGTTTAATCCAAATCCAACTACGATTAATTAGTCCTAATCCTAGTAGAACTAGGACTGGTGGCGGTAGCCCCATTGGGTTTGGGTGGAATTAGGATCTGATTTTAATCCAAAATCCTTCCCATACTTTTTATAAGCCTTTTCATCTTGTCCTTTGATGTCAGTTGTGTCCTTTGATGTCAGTTGCACATACAACTTTTTGTTTTCTCTTTTACTTATTCAATCCTACTCCTAGTAGGGCTTGAAGGCTGCTGCCAGCAAGTTTGGTTTTGAGTGGAATTCGGACTTGGCTTCGACTCAAAACACTTCCTAAGCTCTTTCATAAGCACAGGTAACCTATCCTTTTGAGTCAATCATAAGGACTAGAAGGGCGCCACAAGTGAGTTTAAATTTGATTGGCTCTTGGGTTTGATTTTGACTCAAAACCCCTCCTAAACTCTTATATAAGCACAATTGACTTGTCATCTTGTGTCCATTGCGCCAACAACTCTTAGTTTCCATTTTGAATTATTAAATCCTACTCCTAGTAGGACTAGGGAGAGCACCGGAAGTAGGTTGGGAATTGGGTGGGGTTCGGATATTCTTTAGATTCAAACCCTTCTTAAACTCTTTCAAAAGCACAATTAACTTATCCTTTTGAGTTAATTGTGCATGAGACTTCTAGTTTCCACTTTGCATCAATTGAAAGGCATTGGAATCAGAATGAGAATTCATTTGATTTTGGATCAGACTTGACTCAAACCCTGTCCTGGCTCTTTAGTACAGTCACCAGGCCTCTTCTTTACAAGTATTTGCACAAGGGGTACCCTCCCGACCTGCTCTTTCTCCTTCTGATTTCCTCAGCTAGCTTGGTTCTGCCGTCACCCTCTGAAGCTTGGTTAATGGCCATCTGGTGACTGGTTAGTCACAACTGAGCCTCTCTTAACCTACTCTTCCTGCTCCCTAACTGCCAGTTGCCCATTTGCCATGTGTCTGCTACCGGACTTGAGAAGGGCTTGGGCCCTTGCCTCTAACCGTTGGTGGTGGCAGGGACTGATAGCAGTGTCCTGATTTCATATTTCATTCATCGGAAATCTCAGGTATGCTGCTTATGCTGATTTTCGTTCATTTATCCTTATACTTGACTCCTCCAAAGGCATGAGAATTTGAATCCCCCCTTTACAGGCATCGTTATACTCTTGGTTGAGCAAGAGTTGAAGTGGAACTCCTTCCATTCAACTCATCTGCTGTCAACAAGTATGTTGCCCTTTTTTTGTTGTCATGATGTTATAAAGTATACTAGGCCATAGATTGCCTAACTGTAAACGTTCTTTATTCATGTATATCTGATTTTTTATGAGTCTTTAATGGCCAGCCAGACCACTATCCACTTCCATTTTAGAAGTGCTAGGTCCTTGGCTTAACAGCCAGTCCCCGAACCCCACTGGTTCCTGGGGTTTGCCTCTATTACTTTGATGGGTTTTTATGGTTAACATAGCTTCCCTAGGAGATGATCATAGTGGTCCTATGCCGATAATTTTTATGCCTTCTTTTTTTTTATCTTGGTACTTAGGCCATGTTGATAGCCTGGGGCATTTGAGGTGTATTCCTTCCCCTTGCTTAGTGAAATTTGAGGTGCCAATAGTCAGGTCTTGGGTTGAGACAGGGTCAGATCTGATAAGAATAAAAAAATAAAAAATCAGGAAAAAGTCGGAAAACTTTAAAAATTAGGGAATATGACATAAATAAAAATTGTATTCATTTTTGTGCAAATCTTACATTTTTTGTTGTTCTACATAATTTATATACTCTCCAGGACATATGGAAAGAGTACCTATTGTTGAAAGTGTATGCATGCTCATTGTACTCCACACTTTCTCCTACAATCATTGTAGGATAAGCTCTTTAAGATCCACCATAACCACCATAAGTGGAGTGCGTGAAAGTGTTCGACAAGGATTCGTAAGTAGCTTGAGTCATCCCATAACCCTTTTGGTCATATGTAAGAAGCCAAGAGTTTTGAGATGCGTATATCTGGATCTCATTTTGGGTAATCTGGGTTTCTTTAAATTGGCCATTAAGGCTTAAACCATTGAGAATGTATTTTTGAGTTTGGTTGATTATGTTAGGAATTTGATCTTTCTGTCTTCCAATCATGAAGGGCTTTTAAGAATCCAAGTTATGAAATTCTCCTTTCTTATATGTTGAGTTCGGTTTGACTTTTAATTGGAACTTAGCTTGAATTCTGTTTTGAAGTTAGGTTTGGTTTGAACAAATTGGTGTGTTCCACAAGGAATGGAACTTGTTTAATTCACGTTAGTTTAGCCAAGATCAAGATTCCTGTTGCTAGAATAGGTCTTGAATTGTTTTGATTAAGAGACTTGACAATCAGAATTATTCATTAGTATGAGATTCATTTTATTTCTGAATGTGATTGCCTTCTCCTGGTGATGGCCACCGATCCTCTGTCTCTTGTTGGTGTTTATTAATCTAAAGATAAGAATTGTGGACTTCAGATTGGGATATTTAAATCTTGGGAGCTTTCTAAGAAAACTATATTGATTTCATGAATGAAGATTGCCTTGGGATTTCAAAATTGAAGGTCACTGAGACTATCAGGAGGCCCATCAGAATATGGTTAGAGGAGAAGAATACCCGGTATTACCTGGAAATTGGTAAATCAAATCTGAATAGGTGTCCAGCGTGGGTCTGGCAAGACAATTCTCCAATGTGTTTAAGAGAGGAAACAACATCCGTGGCTCCTTCTCCCAGTCTCGACATCTGATTTTTATTATTTAGATTCAATGAGAATTTTGGTTCATTTGATTTCCTATGTTTGCATTCCTTCAATTTTATGGGGCTATTCATTTCCCTCACCACAATAAATATGCACCGAAGTTGAATTTCTCATTATTTGTTCAATCCGAGACATGATTTTACAGCTTGAATGGCCTGAAATCAGGCCCACCTGATCCTTGATGGAATATGCCTTGATCAATTTGGGATAGAAAATACTCAGCCTTTGATAAACATATGGGCATTCTTCCCACTGATTTTGTAGATTTCATTAACATATGACCGGCATGCCAGCATATGAAATATGCACAGTCTTGCATAGCTTAATGAACATGGTAAGACATTGGGGTCTTTTTAATAGATCTTTGTATGTCTACCTTAAGGACATAGGGGCGGGTGGTTAGCCGACCCCCCAACTAGTATCGATTGTTGAATTAGATTGATAGATTTTTATTTAATATCTATTGATGGTTTGTTTTAAAGTTTTTTTTTAATTGGACCTACCTGCTTGAAGTCCTGCTCGGTAGGTCTATTGGATTTTTACGGGAACTGCAGCCCACTTGAAGGCCCCTGTTGGGCCCGTCCAGCCGGCGGCCCGCTGCCGAGATCGCCCCTGTCAAGCCTGGCCCAGATGAGGCTTTGGTCCATTTGGTTTTTTTTCGTCACATCTTTTTGGTAGGCTCCGCAGTATGCCATCGTGGACTATAATGGGAGGAAAATAAACCCCACAGCTGCCCAAGTTTTCCAATAGACCCCAACTTTCAATTAAGACTAGAATAGAAAGAACTCTTCTCAGATCCAAAGAGGTACAAGAACAGGGTAGAAAATTCACAGTTCCTAGACCTGATTTGTCATATAATGTTAGTGTTATTAGCCAATTTCTTCATGCTCCAAGAGACTCACATCGGAGGGCAATAGTTACAATTTTGGAGTACATTAAGAAGGCACAAGGACAAGGCTTATTGTATCCACATGAAAGACTTAAGCATATAGTAGGTTATTCAGATGCAGATTGAGCAGGTTCTCCTTCAGATAGGAGGTCAACATCAGGAATTGTATTCTAATGGAGGGGTACCTGGCTACATATAAGAGCAAAATACAGACAGTTGTTGCAAGATCCAGTGCAGATTGAGCAGGTTCTCCTTCAGATAGGAGGTCAACATCAGGAATTGTATTCTAATGGAGGGGTACCTGGCTACATATAAGAGCAAAATACAGACAGTTGTTGCAAGATCCAGTGCAGAAGCAAAATACATAGCTATGGCGATTGCTACTTGTGACTTGATATAGATTAAACATTTTTTAGAAGAGCTGAAACTAGATTTCTCTAAACCTATGGAGTTAGTATGTAACAATCAAGCAACAATATAATTTGCTTCAAATCTTGTCTTCCATGAGAAGACTAAACATATAAAAGTAAAAGTTGTTGAGCAAGGAGATAAACTTCCCTTGTAGTCAAGTGGTCAACTGGTTGATATGCTCATCAAGTTTGTAAGAGGTCCAATGATTGAGTATATTTGTAACAAGCTGAATAATTATGACATATATGCTCCAGCTTGAGGGAGAGTGTAAGTATGATACACATACTAAATCTTTTGAGAGATTAATTTGTAATAAGTATCTATTAACACATAACATTGTGATTAAGGTTTTCTAATCACCTTGGTTATAACTCACTATCCTCTTAAACCTCCACATAGTAGGTATAGTACAGATATTGCCTAACCACAAGAAGAATAATCCTTAATCTGCATGTTCCCGACACTACCATGGAAAGGTATTACTGGGCAATAACATCCTCAAGAACATCATAAAAAACAAAAAACTAAAAAATGATTGAAGTAATAGACTGAAGTTGAACAATGTATTTGTACAGACATCTAGGAATGCAAAAGTACAAACTCTGATAAGAGATAAAAATATTCCTATCATTATCATGCCCTAGACCCTAAAACTAAGCAATCTTTTTTATTGAACAAACCTCAGCAAGTCTGATAGTTGCTTCAATTCATCAACCATGGAAACAGCATCCTCAAGCCTCCCTTGACCATACTTTTGGAGTTCATCCAGATTCAAATGGTCAAATGACGTGATAAGCAGTTCAATTGATTCCTTCAACTGTGAAAAAGATTACAGGAAAAAAGAAGAAGAAAGCATTTAGTAAAGGCATACATGTAATATGCAGTAATTCAGACTAACCTAAATAATTTCCCACCTTTTGAATTTCTTGAATCTTTGAGTTAAAACCTCCAATATCTTTGTACTTTAGGTACTCCTTGGACATAAAAGCATCTAATTCTGCCCAAGAATTAAGATAAAGCTCATATGAAATGAGGTCACTATTTTTGGGAGCCGTAAATTCCTTCTTGTCACATGTTTTTGCATCAGAAATAAGCTTGCGACCATTCCTCTGAGTATTTCCACTCAAAGAGAGACTGGTCTCACATAAGTTTACAGTCCTGTTACCTTTGGCATCAGCATTTTCTTCTGATGATTGCGTAAGTATTTCAAGTATGTCTTTTTGGCTCTTTACTGCTTCTAGACGTATAAAAACTGCACATTCAGATGGCCAACTTTTGCCTGTTTCAGTTTCAAAAGTGACAATAACTAGAGAATTATTAGCAACTTTTAGAGCTCTGGCAAAAACCTCAATGAATTTGTCTTTCCCTCTTACATGAAGGCAATCAAAGAACACCCGAGGAAGTTCAGAAGCAACATGCTTCAACCTAAGTATTTTCTGAAGCAAGTCAAAATGACTACCAGAATTCAGGTGGACAAGTCCAGCAATGATTACAAGTCTCAATACCAACAAATGGTAGTAATGATCAGCATTAATTCTCGACCTTCTAATCCAATCAACTGTGGTACTGTAGTTAGATAGCATCTTTTGCACAACAGATGCCAAGAAATCAAAGCAGGTTCTAAGATGACTTGGAGGATAAACATCCTGAGCTAGAAAGCTTGATAAATCGGTCTCACATTCAGGTGAACTGACAGCTTCCACAAGTGAGGATTTACAGGTAAAGAAGCATTGGTGACAAGCTGACACCATATATAGTACACGATCAGCAAGATACAAGAAGCAATGAGGTGATATGTAATCAACCTTGTTGTGCCAGTTAACATTAAAAAATGTATCCTTTAGGGCATCATGAAGTACCATGAGCTGGAGCACTTTATCCTTTGAAGATTTGGATACCAGATTCTTCAGAACTTCTCTCCACAGAGAAACTGACGCATCAAGATGCTTGTCAATTGTTGGGTAAAATTCTTCACAAGGCATCCTGGAAATTAACAGTACCATTACAGCTCTGCTTATCTGGCCAAATGTCAACCTACAATCCATCTTGATATTCAGATTGAATATCTCCTTTAACAATTTCACTGCAGGATCCTGTAGCCGCAATAAAAAGTTTGGATGCATTGCTACTTGTCTCCAATCAAGAGGAAACACAATATCAAAAAAACTCTGTTTTGTTAACTCAACAAAATCATGTAATGGCTTCCTATGTAATTTTGAGCTGTCCAATTCTGACTCCAAAAGGAACTTTGAGACCTCATAGACATGAAGGATAATGAACCCTTGGCAAAATAAGGAATAACCATTCACTACAGAAAATTTCCTCAGTTCATCAAGCACATTTAGTACCTTCATACCCATGGCAACTAATTCAAGCGACCAATAACACTTGGCAACAGACAACAACTGTGGAGCTCGGATAGAGATGCAGCCTTTAATCCTGGTTAGAGGTCTAACATCAAATTCTTTCATCCATGAAGCGTCAGAAACAACTAGAGTGTACCATTCACCTTCTCCCTTCCTTGCACCCATATACTCAAAGCAAAAATCTACATATGATGTGTGGTTATCATCTTTATCTGGGCATGAGTTAAGATGTTTCAGTATATTCAAAATCTTCTCCTTCCAGAAATTCCAAATTAAAATCAATGATCCAGGCGACATAAGATCTCTTAGCAGTAGACCCTTCACATGCTTATCAGGAGTGAAGTTAGCATCTATTTCCCAGAAATAATTAGATGGCTTTAACTGAAAGTGGAGATCCAAAATTTTGTGAGCAGAAAAAATCTCAGCTCTAAAATTTTGATGACAAGAACTTAATTCCATGAGTTTTAGAAGATCCGACAAAGTAATATCCTTGTCAGATAACAACCAACACTCAGCACAGACAGACTCACAAAAGTAAGTAGAGCATTTTTTAGCGAGTGTCTCAGCTTTTTCCAGACAGTCCTCTTTGCCTTTGAATTTCTTCATGGGCCATCCTTTTCCAGATGACCACAATGAGTTTGAAACAACATGAAAGAGTAGTAATCTTGAGGCTTCTTCAAAGATCCCAGCTTTAGCAAGCATTTTTGCCTCAAGAACTAAATCCCCTTTCAGCTTTGCAACACTCGCAGCATCGGCGTAGTTTCCCAATTCTTCCTCCAACATTATTAGTTCATCAAGATAATATTTAGATTTCAAGAATATTCTCGCATAATCCATAGAGCTAAAAACTCTGACAATTTCAAACAAATTCTTGTTTTTGACCTCACGGAAATGGACAAAACACCTTTCCAGAAAATGGTCACAAATTTTATCAAGCTTCTGATCTCTTGTAGCATGATATTCGGAATTTGCATTGTCCTTCCAATGCTGAATGAAGTTAAGCCCCATCTCAAATAGGTTACCCTTGGAGCAGGAAGAAAAACATTTGCAGTATTTGTTTCCCTTGGCATATGCTATAGCAGCAGAAGACCAACATTCGGCCATAGAAAAGCAGTCACCTGCACTCTCGAGCCATACATCACTACATTTCTCCATATAAATGGTACCTAAAGTCATTGAAACAGAAATAGATAAACATTTATGTTGACACCAAAATTTACACAAGAAAAAAAGGAGATCCTATCCAAACTAGGATTCCAAATCCTACTCCAATTAGGATTCCAAATCTACCCCAATTAAGATTTCAAAAACTACCCCAATTTGGACTACAATCCTACCCCAATTGGGATTTCATCCAAAAAAACAGAAGGGAAAATAATAAACACAGAAATTCCCAAAAAAATCAAAAAAATTTATCATATTTCATTTCTAAAATTCCTGTATTTTTAAATATTTTTATTTCTAAAAATTCCATAAAATTAATTTTCTCTCACAAAAAATCATAATATTAGTCATAAATTACACAAACATAGCCAATATAAAGTTTACAACTATTTAAAAATTTTATAAAATTGCCATTTTTTCGGATCCTAAAAAGCCTGGTTTTGGCATTTTCAGCCTTTTCCTATTAAAGATTCAAAGAAAAGAATAATGAATATGATTATCAGGCATAATTCTACAATGGTACGTACTCAATTCAAATGACATAACGAGAGTACATAAATTATACAGAACAAGTCAAAAATATAAAATTTGAATAAAATGAATAAAATTGATTCTTAGTATCCCGCCTTCCTTGACTAGAAAAGCTCCCTATTTTTTATCCAACAACTTCTATCCATGACCTGAGATCATCCTCAACCCTAACAAGCCTATTGCGCACCTACACCTCTCCTTGCCATCCATAAAAACAGCCTAAACAGTTTGTAGCGGCGATGGCCAAGTAGTCTCAACCAAACCCTAGCCGCTAGATTCAAAGAAAGAGAGAAATAGTAGAAAAGAGAAAAGGAAGTTGCGCCCAGACCTCCTTGGCCGCAACTACCTTTAAAAAAAAGAAAGAAAAAAAAAGAAAAAGTGGATCGAATAGGGAACGACCAATTCCCGAAAAATTGGAAACGTCCAAAATCGACCTGATTCCATACTCGATTCCGTACCGATCCCCCCCTTTAAGGGAGAGATCGGTCCGATTCTCCCCCACCCCACCCGATTTCACCTTCTCCCCCACCCCCCTAGGGTTCCCTCCAGTGATCCCCCCAAATTCAGTATATTTTTCCTCCCTTTGCACCGATCCTCCCTATCCCCCTTCTCCCTTCCCCCTTCCCCCCTTCCCCCATCCCTTAGGGGCTCCCCCGAAGGGGGTGTAGGTCACCCTCCAGGGCCTTCAGGGGTGCTTTTCCCACCCCCGAAAAGGAAAGCCCCATTCGGAGGTACCTGCAGGGGGACCTGCAAATGGGTGCCCATGCCCCAGTTTAGGCACCCCTTCGGGGGTGACCTGCAATCACCCCTGAACGGGTGACTATAGGTGTAAGCAGTCACCCCCAAAGGGGTGCCCTACCCCTGTTAAGGCAGTCACCCCAATCACCCCCTTATGGGGGTGCCCTTCTTTAAACACCCCTTCGGGGGTGTTTTTCTCACACCTAAAGGGGGTGATCAATAGAAACATAAAAAAATTTTTGTTGTTACAAGCATTTAACATAAATTTTAAATGATTTCATGTGTATACAGATAAAATGTCAGACGAGGAGCATGATGTTACTAGGCAGAAAAATATTGGATGGCAACATGGACATGTTGGATGTGACAAAGAGGAGAGTAATATTGATGCCAAAAGGATATAATTGGAGGTGTGTACTGCCTCAAACAACATATAGCTGATCTTGATGAGAATGGGAAGAAATGTGATAAAGTCCCAACTGAGTTGAAGGAGGAGATGAGAAGTTATCTTATTGGGAGAGCATCTCAAAGAGATA
This sequence comes from Cryptocoryne crispatula var. balansae, assembly GCA_036172225.1. Classification (NCBI taxonomy): domain Eukaryota; kingdom Viridiplantae; phylum Streptophyta; class Magnoliopsida; order Alismatales; family Araceae; genus Cryptocoryne; species Cryptocoryne crispatula. Next base: position 12,940,483 of record CM069932.1, on the reverse strand, counting down.
TTAGAATTGAGCACAAAGCTGAACTTCGTGATGAGTTGCTTGGATGGAGGGACACCGATCTCATTTCTTCAAGAGGTAAAAAGAGAAAGTTCGTTGCTCATGTGCAAGTTGATTCATCATCTTTAGCTGATGAAGACGAGGCAAAGATGAAGAAAGCTATGCATGCTAGTAAGGCTCAGGTAAGAGAGCATAAAAAAAGAAGACGAGTAGGAGATTCGGGTGCTAGTGCCCTATGATCGGATGTGGAAGGCATTCGGCCTGCACATGTGCCAAGCCGAGATAGTGAATTCCACCGGTCGCAGTCACTTAGGCCGATGGACACTACCTTGTTTAGGCAAGGTGACAGGGGTCAGAGGGGCATCAAGCGAGCCTTGAAGGAAGTGAAGGCTAGTACAAGGGCTACAAAGAAAGCAGTAAAACATATATGCAAGCGATTTCTCCATGCAAAAATATGAAGGTAGAGTTTTTCTTTTCTTTAAACTGATGAGTTTTCCATTTTTAAATAAACATCAATAATGATGTGATAATCTTCCTTCATGTAGGTTTCCCAACACATGCAGCTACTAGTCCATATTTTCAAACAATCGCAAATGCCATTGCTGAGACTAGACCTGGGTTTAAAGTGCCTACATCAAAATATATTTATGACAAGGGGTTGGAAGCAGAGATCGATGAGTTAACCTCATAGATAAATGGATTCAAATCCATTTGAAAAGAAAAGGGTTGCACTGTTATGTGCGATGGTTCGATGGGAATCACAAGGAAGCCCCTTATCAACTTCCTTGTGTATTGTTCTGAAGGTACCATCTTCCTGAAGTCCATTAATGCATCAGGCTAAGTGAAGAATGCAGATTATTTGTTAGGTCTAATGAACAGTGTTGTAGAGGAGAATGGTGAAGAGAACATTGTGCAATTTGACACTGATAATGAACCTTCATACAACGCTGTAGGAAAGATTCTAATGGAGGCAAGGCCTCATTTGTTTTGGGTGCCATGTGTTGTGCACTCAATTGACCTAATGTTGGAATACATTGGGAAAGAGGCAAGTGTGAAGTCCTTGGTGAGTCAAGGACAATTGATTACATCTTACATGTACGGGCATCCCAGGTTGTTCTTCATCATGAGAGAACACACTGATGGTCATGATCTGATTTGTCCCGGTCCGACCAAAATTGCTACAAAATTTATTACATTAGAGAGCCTCTACAGGTACAAAAATGACTTGAAAAGGTTCATAATCTCTAGGATAGACACAAAGAGAAGGAATATGTTGAAGATAAAAAAATTGAAGAAATTAGTCTTCTGCCATTACAACATGAAGTCGAGAATTTAAAATGTCAAAGATAGACAAAAGATATCTGAGGAGAGATTTGCTAGATTTGTAGATAGTATGTACCAAGAAAGAGCTGCAGCTGAAGCTAGTAAGGGCTTATCACAAGGGGATGTGGACTTGGAATATCTTTTCCAAAGAAAACATTCACTTTCAGCATGAATGGATAAGAAAGATGCTAAGGAAGAGCCAGAGTTCGACCCAAATGATAGATCTTGGGCCAAAGTTGAGCTTGGCAGCATCATTCATGAGAATGAGCATATGGAAGAAGGGCAAGAAACTTAGGTTCCTTGCATAGCTCCAGTTCCACAGGCAGATCTAGCTCCGCAGATTGATGCTCCAGCCACAACTCCAGCACATTTCAATTACAGGTGCTGAACCGAGCACTAAGAAGAGTGGTGCCTTTGGAGGATTCAAGACACTTAAGAGAGCTGTACAACACAATACTGGTATAGGACCACCAGTAGAACAAAAAGTAAAATTGAAGAAGAAGAAGAAATTGAGTATAAGATAAAGACATCTAATTCAGGATGACAGCACGCAGTCTAATTCAGGATGACAGCACGCAGGCACCTTCCTCAGATGATGATGAATAAGAGTTTACTCCTACCACTCAACAAGAAGACATGGGTTCAGGTGGAGTTGGAGGATCGGGTCATTCGAGTGGCTCTAGTAGTGTACGTACTAGTGGAGCAGGTGCATCAAAATTGGGTGAGAGGCAGCATACTAGTGGTAGGAGTCAAAAATGGGGTCAGATGGGATTCTTTGATGAGTATGTTACAGCCCAATATCCAGAACATGCCTCAGATTTAGAGCCTTGTTATCCAACATCACCTCCACAATCAGACAATGTATATGACTTTAGCCCGATGGCCCACTCACTATTTTCGTATGGATATGGGCCGCCAATAAATCAACAAAGTCAGTGGACCATCCAAGAGAATGAGAATGAGCAAACAAAGGAATACAAGGGACAATTTCGTTCATGGTGATCAGAAGGTATATTCAATATTTTTAGCTTTCAGTACTCCTAGTTGTATTCTAATGTTGTATTTCATTTCTTAGTATTATACCATATCCCTTATTTAATAGAATAAATGTTAAATTGTTGCTAGTATGAGAATTAAAATAGCCATTTAGTTAATGATGTTTATAAAACTTCACTCAGGTATAACTTGAAAAATCACAACTTTTCAATAATATCTCATTTTTTCTTATTATTTCTGATTTTTCTGTATTTTTAAATATTTTTATGATTTTTTCCTGTTGAAAAAAAAATGTAAAAGAAAACCAATCCAGATCAATTCCTGTTCCGGAGAATTGCCCGGAATTGGACCAATTCGATCCCACGATCCTTGGTTAGGATGTGTTTATGACTTACTGGGTCATTAATAGGATCCGGATCTTACTTAAGCAATGAATCGTTACAATTGGATGATGCTAAATGATAGAAGAATCATGGGGTACTAATTGACAAAAGATTCAATGGATGAGATCCTATGTTGAATTAACCGATGGATCCTCTCCTTAATGAATCCTTAATAGAATCCGGAACCATTGTTCACAAAATCGGCCCCTGCTGATCCAATCCACCAGCTGGACAACCGATGATACCCAGAGGAATCAGCTTGGATCAGCCGATTCTCCTAAATCGAATAGAAAATCGGCAAATATAGGCCAATCAGCTTAGATCAACTCCCCTTTTATGTAAAAAATTAAACTCAACAATTTATCTGCCATAATTGGACATTATTTTCCCTCTTTCATTTTTCCATATTTCTTGAATTAGTAGAGGGAAAGGTCCGCTGACTGCTCAAGTTCAAAATATCTTTAGTTTCCCTCCTTTTCATACTTCACTTCCCTCTTTTTTTGGTCAGCTGAGTGTGAGATTTAAATTTCCTCTCTCTCTATTTTTGTTCACCATCTGAGGCCCATTGCTTTTCCCTTTTTTGTTGGGATTGACATCTTTGGACATGATGGGTGGGGCCATAAAGTAACTCCCCTTAATTGACTGTGCAACTGTGTTTTCTCCTCTTTTAGTTTCCTTTTTATGTTTGGGTAATTACATTGCAACAGGCAACCACTCCAAAAGGTTGATAGTTTGATTCCAACACATTTAAAGAAAAGTTTGCCATAGAGCAGAAGAGAAAGTGATGCGGGACAAACCGGCTAGACCGGGCTAAACGGAATGAAAATGACTTAAACAACCCAAATCGAACCCAAAATGAAGCAAACCGGACTAAAATAAAGCGGACCAGCGCTAATCGTCATTAAGCGACTTAAACAAACCCAAAATGAAGTAAACCGGACTCGAACCGGTCGAAACAGACCCGAAACAGGACGAACCGGGCCCAGAACGGTCTGGATCAACCCAGACCGGCTTGAACCGGCCGGTTCAGGCGTTGAACCGGGTCGAACCGGCCTGAACCGGGTCTGAACCCGGTCGGACCGGGTCTGGTAGCCGGTCTGGGCCGCAGACCAGCCGGCGCGAGCCGCCGCGGCGAACCGCGGTCTCGGCCAGGTTCACCCGCGTACGCGAGCGCAGGGGGGGTCGTGGCGCGGCTTGGACGACCGCCGGGGTGGCGTGGCCGATCACCGACCGTTGGTCGCTGATCGCATGGCGGCACCGCGGTGGCCGCGTGAGGCATCGGCGGGATCACAACAAAAAGGGAGAGGGCGGGCGGTCCCCACGTCATCGCCGTCCGGATAGCCCCGGCGCCTCGTCGATGTCGTCCGGTGGTCGCAGCACACAGGCGGAGCAGAGGGAGGGATCCGGAGGGCATCTTCTCGCCCTCGTCTTCGCCTGGCTCTGCCGTCTTCTCGCGTCCGCGTCGTCGTCGTCTCCGGCAAGGATCCACGCACAGGCGGCAGAGTAGGCGCCAGCGATCTCGCGTGCCCGCAGTGGCTGTCCCGCGTCGCCTCGTCGCCGTGGCAGCATCGCGAATAGCTGCGCGCGTGAGAGGCTTGCGTCCGGACAAAGCCCGACGGGGCTCTGTCGTCTTCGACCGTTCCGGCGTCATCCGATCGTCGCCCTCGCGCAAGCGGCGTAGCAGGGAGCAGGGGAGCTTCAACGACAGGGAAAGGAAGTCTCGGAAGGAGCTCTCGACGTCAGGGAAGCGGCTCGCGGCGACAGGGAAGGAGGCGGATCTCGGAAGGAAGTCGAGCAACAGAGAAGGGGGGGTCAGGTCTGGGGATCGCCGGATCTGCCTCCTCCCGCAGCCCCTTCGCCTCGGCCTTCTTCTTCTCCTCTCGTCGTCCTTCGTCTGGGCGGTGCCACGTGGGTGGAGAGTGCAGGGGGGCGGCCGCGACAGCTTCGGAGCCGTGACGTTGTCCCGGCATGAGCCCCGTGCAAATGGCAGCGTAGGGAGGAGCTGGTCGCTAAGATTGGGCGCGAGTCTTTGCTGCCGTGAAAGAAAACTCGAGAACGGGGAAAGTTTCGGAGAAATGGCACGGAGGCCGGAGGGTGAGGAGGAAGGAGGGGAATGGCTTCGCTGGAAGGTGGGGAAAAGCAAGGGGATATCGCCTGGGTGGAGGAGGAACAGGGCAGAGTCCCTGCTCGGGAAAGACCCAGCCGAAAGGCTCCAAAAATTATCACTTTATTGTATTCATTCCGATGGAGCTCCTCCTCTTATATAGAGGAGATTAATTATAGGACTAGACAATCAAAAAAAATATTTACAGACATGTCCATTCAGGACTTGAAGAAAATATCTAAAAGACTCCTTAAGGACTCAAAAGTGAACATAGGCAGAAAAATAAACCTAAAAATGACAAAACAAATATTTACAGAATTTTGTCCCCATCAGAAAGTCTATTCCACATTGTCACAAACAAAGTAGTTTATACTCCAATTGAGGAGCTTCTCACTTGAATAGCTTGAATAGCTACCTTTCTAAGAACTAGAATCAACACATTTTAATTTTAAGGTCAGGCTCGTTTATGCGCTCACTCACTAGCTCGCAACTGCCAGGAAGAGCCTGATGACAAACACAAATAGGCAATGAACATGGGGGACCTTAAGCCCAAGGGAGAGGAGACAAGCATTAAACCCACAACTAGAACTGGATCAGAACAATTTTTCTGTTTACAATTGCAGTAAAAAATTTGGCAATGCAAATAAATGGCCTGAAAGTTGGTCACAGTAACCATTTGACAACTATCAATAGCAAAAAATTCACCACTGCAACAAAAATGTCTACCATGGGAATTAAAAAGCTGGATGATAAATGAATGCTTATGTATTTACATCAATTGTAGAAAAAAACATAGACTAATGAAACAATAAATGATTAATAAACAATAAAAGACTAAGTAGTTGCACACGGGGTTTAGCCAGAAGGACCTATACCTTGTAGACCTGTGTAACTATGTAGCAAAAATGCTAAAGATATGTTTCTTAAGAAAATAAAAAAAGTATTTAGACTAATAAATTTAGTTTTCTTTACAAAAATGAGCTGTGTTGCAGGAACAGCAAAACCCATGCCTGCTTTTTGGTGATCTCCTAGATCAATGTAACATTTTGCAGCTTGCTCTGCTTTCCCTATGCTTTCATACATCTCAGCAGCCTCAGTCAAAGAAATGCGAGCCATGTCATAATTTAGGTGAAGCAAACGAATAGCTGAAGCTCGAAGTCCAGCAGCCCTTGCCCATTTTTCTCTGTATGCATCCTTAGCTCGTTCAAAACACATGGTTGCCATTTCAAAATTTCCTTCCTTGAATAGCTGCAGAAGTAACAGTTTAGGATGCATGACAACAAAAAGGTAGATGTGTTAATGATGAAAACACACAACAAAGTTGCAGAAAGCAAAAAAAATGTAACAGAGGCAGAAAATAGTAGTAAATAAAAAATAGAGCCACAAAATGTCCAATGGACTAAAAAACTAACCATTATACCCCTTGCTCTCCACTCATCTTTGCTACTGGCAACTCGCATTGCTTGCGCAAGTGAACTATCCAGCTGTCTGCTTTGTACAAGACACAACATTTTCCAATACTCAAACATGGGCTTGGAATACTCTTTGTCACCTTCATATATCCATAGTCTCTGGCGTGTACGAGTAATGGCCACATATAATTGTTTTAGATCCGAGCAGAGAACATTGTGCTTAGCCATCTCAAAATGAGGAAAATTTCTCCGAACATTGTCATCTAAGATGTTGCATGATTCCATATAACTATATATAACTCTCCAGTGATTTTTCAGTAGAGAAGATCCAAAAAAGTTGTATAATAGCACGTCCTGAACATTAAAAAAACAGTCTACGATTCACAAATGCATAGAGTACGCATAAACAAATAAACCATGAACTGTGAAATATAAAATTAATCACCTGAAACTCGAGACCTTTACACTCGAGTATTGTCAAAACAAGTGCTTGCTTGCCCACATAAGATGTAACTTCTTTCCTGGAGGCATCATCACGAACCAAAATAACCTGCTCAGCTCCAAAGCCATTTGAGATGCTACAGCTCCCATCACCTCCATATCTCCCAAAAACGGTAGCAAGTGCATTTTCATCATGACAAGATTCAAGTAAAATTGGTGCTTCCCCATATATCAAACTTCTCTCTGGTAACAACCGATCAATTGATTGAGGAAAGAAGAAATATATTAACTCCACCACACTTTGAGCCAACCTCAGAACACCAGCATGTGTACGGAAGTTTTGAGACAGATGAAACATATCAGATATTTTTTTGTCATTGACCTTCACTTTTCCTGAATAAATACCTGATGAATCCAATAGAAATTCAGTATAAAATAATGACCTTATGTCTTGAAATCTGAAGTCAATACCCCGAGCAATAGTTTGGGCAGTATCACCAGCAAAAACAAAACCATCCTCAAAGTTGCTGCAGACATACTTGAAGAGAGCAATCTGCAGCATGGTAAGATCCTGGACTTCATCAATATAAACAAAGTCCACTTTGTCGCCATTGTATCCACCAGCATCTTTTAATCTCCTATGGAGGTCCATGACCAAGTCTGACAAATCAAAATCCTGGTTTTGAATCTTCATCTTCTCATAGTCAACAAAAATGTCATAGATATGTTCTCGCATGTCAATGGAAATAGTTGATGCTCGTCCTGCTGAAAGTTTGACATAATCATCCCGGTTCAATACACTTATTGGCCATTCACCTTTGATATGAGATATTATCTCTTTATAAACCACTGCACAATCAAGTTTCTTTGTCAACTGAATGTTGAAATGTGGCCAGTATGCTAAGCTGAAGCGATCATAAGTAACCTCTTTTCGTTGGATAAAAGAACAGAAGATAGAAGAAGAAGAATATGCTTTTTCATTAAATAGGTCACCCAGCTCATGAAATCTTTCAAAAAAAGAGATGCCCAAACTACCATCAAGCATCATGAGAAATTTATGAAACGTGATCACAAGTGGATACTTCTCATAAGGTATGTCAGCAAAACTATCAGGTATATCAGAAAACTCCATGTCATCGATGTCATTGATATCATCAGAGTTGCTGTCAGCAACAAAATCACACCCACACGTAAACCTGAAAAATGAGCATAAACATTCACCATTAGGATAAAGAGTTCTCTCGTATGTAAAAAATGAATTATTCAGAGTAAGAACAGGAGTCATCTGATATGAAGAAAACAGAAGTGGATACATACGCTAGTATCCTTTTTTATTAAACCTCAAATTAATGCAAATGTGAAAAATTCTGGGTCGGAGGTAATATCATTATTATACAAATGAGACACCAAACCTCTGTACACAACCAGATCCGGACAGAAAGATGGTCACCCGTGCCAGTCAAATGGCTTGAAGTGTAAATTTTACCAACAAATTCAGGCCTGGATTTGGGTTGGTCAAACTGCGCAGGTTCCAAGCAACTTTAGCTAGCTGCCTTATCAACTCATCCAGATTCTAGGTTTATCTTCCATGAAAAGAAGGTAATCTCTAGTCTATAATTTCTAAAAATTGTAATAGAGAAGGCGATCAGTATACAAATAGTAAGTAGACATTATAAAAACAGTGTTCAGAAAGTAGGAGAAATGTTGAACGGATGACAATTCAGGTAACCCATATGGTAGGCAGCAGTAGATCAAACACTCTGGTGACTGTCGGACACCTGGTTGCCACTACTCATGGTTTGCAGCAATGGCCAATCCAAATCAGAATCGATCGATTCTTGGATCGAATCGGCCCATGTCAATCTGATCCATCACCAGAACCACCGATCCAGAATCGATTCCCAAAAGAATCGGCCTAGATTGTGAGAATCAGCCTTGCATTGGCCAATTCTTCACGATTGAATCAAGAATCGGCCGATCCTCCGAGAGTTCACAAGTTACGGATCCTTACGAAATCAGGTCCAATTCCGGATCTGATTCCAATCTAATTTCTCCCCATTAAAAGAAGAATCAGTGATTCCCTCTCACCCCTCCCCGATTTCCCTCCCTCCCTCCCAATTCTAGGCTCCCCTCCCTGATCCTCCTCCCATTCGGCATCCCCTCCAACGAAGTCAAAACCTCCCCTCCAAAGATTTTCCCCCCTCCCCTCTTCTCCCTACCCCCAGATGGCTTCTCCACCTCTCTCTCCAGTGAGGATCTCCCCCCAGGACCTAATAGCTTTAAAAGTTAAGGGGGAGATCGCAAAAAAATTAGAAAGAATTCCCCCCGCCAGGCCAAGTGCCACCCCCCTTTGGAAGATGGAATCACTGCACAGTCACCCTACACAGTCACCCGAAGGTGACTGCCAGTGGGAGTGGGGGAACCGGGGCGAGGGTGGTCAACTGGCCGGTGGCTTGTTTGTTTCCGTTCCGGACGGTCTAACTGTCCGAATCGTCCGATTGTCCAACCCTTATCTGCACCGTCTGATTATCAAATATAATTTTTTAATATAAACATTTTTTGTGTAGAAAAAATGTCAAACAAGAAGTAACGTGCCCCTGCACATCGTGACATTGGATATCAACACAGACACATGTTAAATGCTAACAAGAAGAATGTAAAATGTAAGTAGAGAAAAAAATGAATAGAGATGTTCATCGTCTCAAACAACACATTGATGGGATGAGTGGAAATGTTAATAAGGGTGACAAGTAACCGGTAGAATTCAGAGAAAGGACGAGGGCATATTTAACAAGGAGAGCATCATACATGGAGATCTAAATTGAGCAGAGAGCCGACTTGCATGATAAGTTGCTAGGGTGTTGAGACAAATATCATAGAAAAAAGTAGAAAAAAAATGAAAATTACATGCGTAGGTTGAGGTGTCTTCGTCAAGTTCTGAGGATAAAGAAGAGACACAAATAAAAAGTGCAATGCATGTAAGTAAGACACAAGCAAAAGAAGATGAGAAGAAAAGGAGGCAAAAGAATCTATTGCCAGGTAGTTGGATGTAGAAGGCTAGCCCTACATCTCAGTCAGGTCGAGAGAGTGAGTTCCGTCGATTGCAATCAATTCGGCCACCGACGGACACGTCCATGTATAAGCAGAGTGACAAAGGTTAAAAGAGTATCAAGCAAACCTTGACAGCAGTTAAGGCTACAATAGGGGCTACAAATAAAAAAGTAAAGCACATGGTTTTTACATGCCTGTATATACAATACTTAACTTATTTGGAATGTGTCTCTTTATGTTATTGAAATTTGAAACAAATATTAATATTATCTTATCTTGACTTAACGTAGGTATCCCAGTCCATGCGGACAGGAGTCCATATTTTTAAACAATGATTAATGCAATCAATGAGGTTGAACCATAATTAAAAATCCTGAATTTGAATACATCTATGTTGGTTGGTTGGATTCAAAAGTCGAAGATTAGACCTCATAAATAGATGAGTTCAAGACAATATAAAAAGAAAGGGATTGCACTATAATGTGCAACGAATGAACATGAATCACAAGGAAATGAACAATAAACTTTCTCGTTTATTGTTCTAAGGGAACCACATTCTTAATAAGTATAAATGCATCGAAACGTCAAATAATTAATTAGTCATATGAATGATGTTGTCAAGAAAATAGGTGAAGATAACATTATGCAATTTGTCATTGACAATGAATCTTTTTATAAGGCTGTAAAGAAGAAGCTGATAGATGGAAAATCACACTTATTTTAGGTGCCTTGTGCTACAAAGTCCATAGACTTGATGTTAGAGGACATTGGGAAAGAAGCTATCTATCAGGTCCATGGTGAGTGAAGGATAATTGATCACATCAATTATATATGGGTATCCTAGACTTCTAACATGAGAGAACATATTGATGGTCGTGATCTAATGCGACCTAATCCCACAAAGATTAGTCATGCATTTCATTGGCATTAAAAAGTTTGTGGATACATCAACATGACTTAAAGAGATTCATACTTTCATCAACATACATCGGCTACATAGTAAAACTACATAACAAAATAGACAAGTTTGATATCCTAATAAAGATGAAGTATATAATTAAGAATAATAAATGATGAGAAACAATGCAATATTACATGTCTGTCATAAAACCCTTGGTACATATGTTTAGATTGGTGGATTCCAATAACAAAAACCAAAAGTGGTACTTCTATGATGCAATGGGGAAAAGCGCAACATTCAAAGAGTTACAATAAATGGTGAAAGATAATAGATAAAATATGAAATAAAATACTCCCCCACAATATTCATGCTGCAAGTATTTGTTTCTATATTATATTTCATACATTTCATTGTAGTAATGTGTTACTGTCACTAATTGTTGTTTTCCCCTTTAGCTCAAAATGTCTGCCCAACTTCTAAATGAACAATGCCGGTGTCGGATCATTGATTTGACCCACATTCGGGGAGCTGTAGACAAAAAATCAAATTTGGACGAGATTCCATGCCCGTCAAAGAAAAAATGGTCCAAACAATCTTTGGGCAAGTCTATTTATGTGAGAAGATCATAGTTGGACTCATGGTTCGCCAGATCGCGACCCGGTTGGTTTTGCCCTCGACCGGCCTGGTCGTGACCCGGTCGGGCCGACCCAGCAAGTCGGGTCGAGGCGGGTCGCAGAGTTGCACGACTCTGGCAGGGTCGCGCGACCCGGCCAGATGACTGTTGCCAACGGTAGGGGGGGCCTTCAGCCTCCCCTTTCAGCCCCTTAGGGGCTATTTAAAGCCCCCAAGGGGCTCTCCTTAGTCCTTACCCTCACTCTCATTGCTCTCACTCTTATTGCTCTTATTGCTCTTATTGCTCTCAAATTTTGCTCAACAATGTGCTCTTTTCTTCTTCATTTACTTAATTTTTTCATTAAGTGTTTCATTAGTTCATTTAGTATATTTATTTAATACTTGTTTCATACATTAGTTACTTAATTAGTTCATTCTTTTTAATACTTCCTTCCTTACTTAACTATGCATATGATTCATCCGAAGACTCTTGGTTCCCTACATATGGCTAAAAGTATTATGGAATGAATTATGTGGAGTCATCAGATACTTCGATCCAATCAACTTATAGCTATGGTGACTCTTTTGGATCAAGTTTTATGATAGTTTACCAATGGACTGATGAATATAATCGTTATGTATACATGTATCAAGCTTTGTACTCAACCCAAATGACATGGGGAAAGTACATAAATTACCTACAAAATGTAGAACATGTCACATTAGAATAGAGTTAATAGATTATTTGTTTAAGTCATGTCATTTATTTTTCTCTTATTTTTATGTATTTTTTTAAAATTTTTCGTGTTTTTTAAAATTTTTTTGAATTTTCAAAATAAAAAATATTAAAATAATGGAGTTGCGACCCGGGTCGTGACCCGGTCGGACCGGGTCGGCCTGGGGTCTCGCGACCCGGTCGTGACCTACGACCCTACCTTCCTTGGTTAGACCACATTTTAATTTAATTACATTTTAGATGTAATTTTCGTAATTATCGAGGGCGGAGGTATTACTGTTCGAGAAGATCACCGAATTCAAGATCTCAATGCAAATTGGAAACTCTAATAGGGTGTTTGGTTACGTTTTTTTCTCTCTTTTTTACTTCAATTTTAAAAATAGAAAAGACACCGTGTTTGGTTGCGATTTTTAAGTTCTCAATCGTTTTTAAAAGCGTTACATCTTTCTTCTTATTGCTCTTTTAAATTCGAAACAGAAAGAGACATGTTTTCTTTTCAAGATAGACGCGGGAGGCAGCCGGTGACGGTGTGTGCACGTTACCCCCCTCTCTCTCTCCAGTGCGGGCCGTCGCCTTTCTCTCTCGCTCTATCCGTTGCAGCAGAGTCCAGCAGGCAGCCGCCTCCCCTCTCTCGCCCCCCTCTCTCTCTCTATCCGTCGCGGCGGAGTCCAGCGGGCAGCCGCCCCCCCTCTCTCTATCTCTCTCTCCGTCGCAGCGGACTCCAGCAGGCAGCCGCCTCCCCTCTCTCGCCCCCCCTCTCTCTCTATCCGTCGCACCGGAGTCCAGCGGGCAGCCGCCTCCCCTCTCTCTCTCTATCCGTCGCAGCGGAGTCCAGCGGGCAGCCGCCCCCTATCCGTCGCAGCGGAGTCCTCCGTCGCAGTGCCGCAGTGGAGTCCAGCATGCCCCTCTCTCTCGATGTCTCTCGCTGTCCCTCGAGAAGAAAGCAAACCTTCACATCGTCGGCCTTACAGAGGGCATTTGTTCATATGAAAAGTGACTGCCAAACGTTATGATATAAATTTTAAAACTGACGACAGTTTTGCCAAACACAGCAAAACACTGTTTCTGTAATTTTAAAATTAAAATTGAAGTGATAAATAATTTTTATTTCAAAAATAAAAGTGTATCAAAACTAAAAATACAACCAAACACCCTATAAGTCTCAACCATAGATTTGATGGTGCATGCGATCCACGACCATCGGAGCATGATCTAAATATTATCTAGTAATATTTGCCAAAATAAATAATGCTAGGTAGAAGCTTATTTTTGACCGTTAGATCAGCGGCCGTCTTAATGAAGGTTAAATAAAAAACTCGACCTAATTCCAGCCATCCGTCGGTTACTGCAAGACAAAGTTTTTCCCAGGTTGACTTCCTACAATAAAAAAAAATTCGGAAAGTATTATCCTGCATTGAAGAGACTTTTTAAAAAAAAAAGAAAAGAAAATCCTTATCTCTCTCTCCCTTCTTATCCCTCTGTCTCCCCACGCACGATCTGGCAGCACACCACATATAGAAAAAATAAAAAAAAGATAAGGCATTACGGGCTGGTGCTGGCAACGAACAGAAGGGAGGCCCGTCTGCTGCACCCACCAGCGACAGAGGAGAAGAAGAAGAAGAAGAAGAAAAAGAGAAGGAGCACCTTCTGCCTGCCGTGCCAACCCAAAGGAAGAGAAAAGAAAGGAGGAGGAAGATAAAGTATAAGCCATGTAGTCTCATCTCTTCCCCTCCCCTTCATCTTCTTCCCTCTATCAGCCTCCCTTCCTTTCCCCTTCTCAGCTCCCCTGTTCATACCCCACGTAGTCCCATCGATCTCCCCATCATCGTCCCTTGGCCTGCCCCTTAACCGATCCCAAACAGCCCCTGTGTGCCCTCCTATCCATGGCCAAAAGCCCCTGCACACATGCCCTTACAGCAGCCCTTAAACAGCCCCTTAAAATCCCTTGTTTTGGGTCCGATCAGATCACTTGCCAACAGCCCCCTTCCTGCCAGCCAACCGACCCTTAAACAGGTCACAAACCAGCCCCTAAACAGACCCTTCCTCAGCCCTGTCTTGACCCCTGATCAGTCCCGTCTGAACCCTTAAAGAGCCCCTCATCAGTCCCCTAAACAGGTCATAAACTGGGCCCCTACACAGTCCTAATAAGGCACTGCTTCAGCGTCCATCAGCATCCCCAAAACAGGTCCTGAACCAACCCTAAACAGACCCTTGAAATGACCCTTACACAGTCCCTAGAACAGGACCCCAACCAAACCCCCTGTTTGGCCCACCCTTATCCCCCTGCCGAACAACCCCTTAACCAGGATTGAGCTGCCTTCAACCTGACCCCCTTTAAACAAATCCAGCCGGTCTCCTATCTGCCCACCTGCTGCACCCCACAAACAGACCCAAAATTGCTCCTATTCTGTCCCGTGTGCAGCCCTTCCAACAAGCCACCAAAATAGTCCCAATCCGGTTTCTCAATCAGACCCTTCGCTGTCCCATTTACAGCCTCTGATCAGACCCCATACAGTCCCAATCAGATCCCCCCTACAACGGCCCCTCCATAGCGCCCTAATTCCTAAACACCCACTGTTCCCCCCTACATAGTGCCAATCAAACCTCTCCAAAACAGATCTCCAAACAATCCACAAACAGTTCTTTCTCCAGCCGTGTTAGGGAGATGATAAGAGAGTCGACATTCGGACCCCTTGCCCATAGGATGGGTTGAGGGACCTCCCGAATGGCCTCCATTCTACACCCCTTAACATGCTCTTGTTCCAATCTTGGAGGAAACCCAAATCTGGTCAAAACAGCCCTGTTTCCAGCCCCAAAACAGTGCGCTATCAATCTGGAAATTGTCCATTGCAGCAGAATTTCCGGAGGGCTTGGGGTGGAGGGCGACAATTGGACCCCTTTCCCACAAGATTAGCTAAGGGACCTCCCGGTTGGACCTTCATCCTCAGCCCAAAAGTGGGGGAACAGCAGGAGGTTGAAGGCATAAAAGAACAGGGCCATTGGTCCAAGAAGTTCAAGGTGGGCCAACCGGGCCTATGAAAACATGAACCGGCCTTATTGAGCTATGACACACGGACCAGCCCATTGAGCCCATCAATCAAAAAAACCAATTTTAAATCAAATACAAACATTAATAAAATACTTAGGAAGTTAACACCACATCGTGGGCACTCCACAATTGGGCGGCTAGTCTAGACCGGCTTTCTGTACGTTGGCCCGGGTGTAAGCATGGGACACGTTCCCACTACAAACGGCCCCTTCGTCCAATACGACTAGTCAAAAGATTTAACTATGTCGAAAAGTAAAATCCAATTGAATGAGAATATGTCGGCATGACGCAGTCATGTCGAACTCATCCCTTAATCTTATGAAAACTTATCCCGGGAGAAGAAAAATGATCATGTTCACGTTTCATTTGTAATCCTATGTACACCGAAGTGAAATAAATGCAAAGTTCAAATGTTGATGAACATGATTGAAACCGAGAACCAAACGTTAGCCCGACGGATCGGATGGGATGCGAACTCAAATTAAATAAACAAGATTCTAAAAAAAAGTCCATTAAGTCCGAAAATACATAACATAAGATTTTAACAATCTAGTAATTTGTTTAAAATTCATTTAACTTAATGGAATAAAATCCTTAATTAAATGTTACTTAAATAACTTTAAAAAATTAAATAAACAACTTTAAAATTAGAAAAATCAGATTGCAAAAATAAAAAAAGAAAAAAACTCAAATCAAAATCTTCAAGCCGAACCGCCAAAACATTTAAAATATATTCAATATACCCAAAACCAAACTTAAAAGCAATACAAAATCCATCAACCAACATAAGAAAGAGATAATAAAAATATATCAATCAACAAGTCAACAAAGTGGAATTAAAGTTCTAACATTTAATCCACCCATCAGGCATTCCAAAATCAAAAAATATATATAATTTCAATCAGGTTAGAATTCATCAAACTAAATCAAATTCTAACCAAATCCAAACCGTATATAAAACATAACGCAACAAAGTAAACAACTTGAACATAAAGTTCAAGTCAACTTTCAAATCTGAAAATTACATTTCAACAAACTAAAATCAACACCAAACATCTCATCGGGCTGCAAGGCTACGGCTCTTGAGTTTATTATTTTATATGAATGTGTACCCTCTATTAAACAGATTCCTATGACGATTAATCAAGGTTATTCGAGTAGTTACTCAATGTAACTAACAACAGATATTCTCACCATCCGAAGGAGAAGGATCAGAATAAATTTTTCACAGAATCCGAATCTCGATTCTTTACTTTTCATACGTATCATTGGATCACTTAATATATTTATAAATTATCACTTATTTTCCTAAGTAGTCCAAAAGCAGATATGAGAAAATGTTTATCTTTTTAAAATGAGGTTCTCACATCAATGATACAATGCTTATGTAGACCTTTGCAAATCAAAACATAAGAGGAAAGTAAAGTAAATTATTACTTACACACGAGTAATAAAGTTTTGAAGACCAATAAACTATTTTTTATTTCATAACATATTTCAAGGTTTTTCATACAATTGAATTGGAGGCTACGAAGATCTAGATCTACAACAATCATCTACAAAATTTTTCTTGGTATGTTTGATAATATTTGGTAAATGTTAAATAATTTTTAAAAAAATTACATACAATAAAGCCTATCTTTTTTGTAGCTGAGTGGTGAATCCGAGTGAACAATAGAAGTAGATGAAGTCCAATTGCTGCTATTGCAATTCAAGTATTGAGTTAAAGCACTAGTTCATCACAATGTGAAAAGAACTAGAGCACTTTTACCCTGATACACAAAAAAATGAACAAAATGAAGAGCAAGAGATTAGACAAACTAGTGTTTTGTCATTACAATATGCAGCGAAGAATCAAGAACATTAAGAACCAACAAAAAAGTTTTGAAAAAAGGTATACAAGATTTGCAGGTAATCATTATAAGCAAAGACACACTCCAGATTGTCAAGGATTATCACAGATAGATGTTGACTTAGAATATCTTTTCAAAAAGAACATCCACTTTCAGCATAAATGGAAGACAAATGTCAAATCAGCTCCAGAGTTTAACCACATTGATCGTGCATGGGCCGAAGAAGAGCTTGATAGCGTAGCTCGTGAAGATGAAGATGAACAAATGCAAAAACAAGAAGATACTCAGATTCCCTGTACACCTACAATCCAACATGATCCATCTCACACCACAACTCCAAATCCTACTACTATTCAAAAGAGTACACAAAAAATAAAGAGTTGAAGAATTCAAATCATTGAAGGATGTATACCAACGCAACATTGGACAAAGTACGTAAGAAGAGGAAGCGGAGAAGGAGAAACTTGGTTAACAGGCAAAGACATGTGAGTCTTACAAACAGTACACAAACACTATCCTCAAAAGATGACGAGAAAGAATTCATTTCACATAAACAACTACAAAACCAAGGTGGTTCAATTAGAGGTGGAGGTAGAGGAGGAAAAAGAAGTGGTTTTGGATCCAGCTGTGTACGTATAAGTGAAGCAAGACCTGATGATTTGGGTCAACGACAACATTCAAGTGAAAGAAATCCCCGATTGAATCAAATTGACTTTTTTGATGAGTATGCAACGAAAAATTATCCAAAACCCACTTCAGACTTCGAGTCATGTTATCCATCGTCACCTCCGGCTATAACACTAAATGGTCTGTATGATTTTAGTCAGATGATCAAATCATTATTTTTATATAGATACAAACCAATCACGTTTGACCAATCTCAATGGAGCATTCACGAGAATCAAAAGAAGAAAAACTATGAAAACCCATTTCGTAGATAGTGGTAATGAGAAAGTATCATTTTTCTTACATATGAATTGTGCCATTCTCTCTTTATTATAAGGAACATTGATGTTATTTTATATCCACTTGTCTTAGTATGTCTCTATGGGTGCCATGTTTTTTTTTTAAAAAAAAAGTGGACCAAACCAGTCCCCAATTGACCAAAAAGAAAGCTTATGGGCCCATCGGCTGGACAATTCCAGCCCACTACCCCAGCCTAATTGTACAGCCCATTGAGTGTAGCCCAATTGGGCCAAAGTCAATTTCAGCTGGCCCGGTCAACCCTTCCATTGCCACATCAGCCATCACCTCACCATGTCTTATCAATAAGATAGCATGGGAGAATAGAAAGTCAAGTAGGATTTATTGTGGCCTAGGAAAATGAAAGATTAAGTTAGAGTAAATAACCTACAAGAATGAAAGGTCGTCTTGAACACTTAATTCCCCCTGCTCCTCTGTTCATCTTCCCCTCATCCTATAAAAGAAGATGGCCACCCAAACTAAAAAAAGTTCATGCCATCAACTCCCTGCAGCCATCCTTGCGCACACCAGCTTCCCTCCAGGCCGCAGCTTCAGCAGTTCCAGCAACTGCCACCTGCGGCATCTGATGCCAAGGAGAAGCAAAGGGGAAGAAGGAGAAGAAAGAACAGGAAGAAGAGAAAAAGGTACCCCCTGGACAAGTCCTCTACCTATTCTCCTTCCTCCTTTCTCACCCTCTCTTCCAACTGCACCTGCCATCTTTTCCTCCTCCCCTTGGCTGGCTCACCCAACAGCCCATATACAGCCCTTTGGGTCTGCCAAAACAGCCCCGACCGGGAACTGTTTTGTGCAGATCCGACCCCCACAATCAGACCCCATTCAGTCCTATTTTGGTCCCCCAATCGAACCCCATTCCAGTCCCTGTTCGGCCTACTAAACAGATCCCATTTACGCCCCGCTCAGCCCCATTAGACAGCCACCACACAGGTCCCTGTTCGGCATACTAAACAGACCCTTGAACAGTCCCATTTCAATCTCCAAACAGACCCCAATCAGACCCCAATCAGACCCCCAATTTTGACGTAAACAGGTCCCCTTTTCAGTCCATCAAAGAGGCCCCAATCGGACCCCCTTAACGGTCCCCTTCCGGTCTCCCAATCAGACCCCAATCAGGTTCCATTTTGACCCTTAAAGAGACCCAAATTAGGTGCCAATCCTGCCCCTCTGCAACCCTTCCTTTAGCCCCCATGAGGCTCACAAAGAAAAACCAAAACAGCCCCTTCCTTTAGCCCCTCTATGGCTCAACAAAAAAATCTGAAAACAGCCCTGCTTTCCCACCTCAAAAAAAATCAGAAATCCATCCATCCCTTGCCGGTGGGAGGGGTGTAATGTCCCGGGTCATTTCAGAAACCGTCCAACAGGCCAATTGTCCACCCGGACGGACCATCCACTTCGCTATCCAAAAAATCCCAAAGAAAACACACTGCAAAAAACCAGAAAGATGTCTTCCCAGTTCCCATGCAGGTGAGTAGGGGTGATGTCCCGGTCCTTTCGGAATCCATCCAACGGGTCATTTGTCCACCCGGGCGGACCTACATCCCACCACCAAAGAGATTGTGAGAGATGAATATCGGAGCATCCAGCAGGCCAGCTGTGCCCACATGGCGCAAGACGGGCCCATCGAGCCCAAGAAGACATGAAGGCTAGCCAACCGTGCTGATGGAACTTGAACCGGCCCATTGGGCCTTGACACAAAAAAAATAATCAAATTTGAAATGCAAAAATTCAAACTAAAATTAACAAATTAGCACCATTTCACGGGCACTCCACCTTGGACGGCTCCCCCGGTCTGCCCCGGGATGTCAATCCATATGGTAGCATGGGCTGACTCCCGTAGTTGACAATCTTTCCCCTGATATGATAAGTCAAGCACTTGTCATCTTGGATGAATAAATTCCATTTTGATTGAAAATAAACCAACATGCCTGTCATAATGTCGAACTTTTCCCGATCTTATGGAAATTTACGTCGGGGAAAGGAACACCGGTATATTGCCTGGTGTCTATTTCATCATTAATACAAACACTTGTATCATGACACGTAATGCAATGAAATTTCAAGTCCGACGGACCGGATGGGATGCGAACTCAAACCGAATAAACAAACTATAAACCAACATAAATTACACTACATTAATTCTAAAAACTAAAAATCAGATTTGAAACAATCTGGAGATTCAACTAAGATCCACTAAATCCAATGGAAATAAATTACTGAATCAAGTAATACCTAAATAACGTCAATAAAAATACTCCAAAAATATCAAAAACAATCAATAAATAACATTGAAAAAAATTAAATAATTCAAAGTGAACTAAATAAACAACATTAAAAATGCTCCAAAAATATCAAAAACACAGATAATTAAACAAACTGAAAAAATTTCAATCAATCAAGTTAAAACAGATTTCTTAAAACACACAATCCACCCATTAAGTTCCCAAAACAAAAAAAGAATAATAACTTCAAACCAAACTGAAACTAAACCAACCAAAATCAAAACAAACCGGAACTAAACCAAAACAAAACTAAACCAAACCGGAATCAAGCAATCCAATGTCAACATAAACCAAACTTAAATTTGAAACTTGTATAAAACTAACTTCAAACTAAACAAAGCCAACTCCAAATCAGTTGACAAAAATCAACGTCAAAATAATTTAAACTAAATTATTCGCATCTCATTGGGCCCGAAAGGCTGCAACCTTTTCGAGTTCATCATGTTCTATGAATATGCATGCTAAAAAAAATAGGTTGCTATAACGGTTAATCAAGAACATTCGAGTGGTTGCTCGAATTAGTTAATGATGGATATTCGCACCATCTGGCGTAGAGGAATCAAAAATAAAAATTTCACATAACCCAAACCTTGGTTCTTCGTATTTTTACAAGCATCACTGTACTATCTAATACTCTTATACGATATCACCTACTTTTCCTAAAGCATCCAAACATCGATACTTTCTCCGAAATTAAAAAGAGGTTCACACAATCTCATAGATAGTGATAGTCACGTAAAAATGTGTTAAATGTTACTTTTATATATTTTTTAAAATTTTTTAAAAACACTTATATTTTTTACTAATAAATCATAAATTTTAAAAAAAATAAAAAAATAAAAAAAATCTTGATCCGGACCAATTCTAAATTGAGATCCCTCCCGGTAGAGGTGTTCATCCAAAACGACAAACCGAACCAAATCGAACCGATCAGTTCGGTTCGGTTCAAAGGGTTGTCCATTCGGTTTGTTGAACCGAACCAAACCGATAACTTTTTATTTGTTTAGTTCGGCTTGGCACCTCCCCAAACTAAATCGAACCAGTAAACCGGTTGACCCAATTTGACCCACTTTATTTACATATTATATTAATTTTAAATATATATTATATCAAATTTAAATATATATTATTATAAATTTAAATTAATTAGTTTAAAAATATAATTATATATTATAAATAAAGTATTAGTCTTCATGTTAACCTTAATTAATTATTATAACATAAAATTTATTTTATTTTTAATTTAATTTATTTAAATATATATTAAATTGACGAACCAAACCAAACCAGACCGAACCATAATCGGTTCAAGGTTCGATGGAACCGCTTCGGTTCGGATCAGTTCCAATTTTCGGTTTGGTTTCAGTTTGGAAAAGAAGGGTCAAACCAAACCGTTTACATCCCTACTTCCCAGAGAATCGGTCCAATTCAATCAGATTTTGATCCGGCAAACTTTGCCACTACTGGCGTGTGGTTTCCCACTGTTAACATGGAAAAGTAGCAGCCATGTTGCTCTGAAAGCTTGTGCATGGAGGAATTAGCAGGAAGAGCTAATTAAGGCAGATAATGGCTGGCCATAGAAAGATGCATAATCACAAGTACAACCATAACAGTAGTGTGTCATCATTGCACGCTAGAAACTGATTCTAGAAACATCCAAGTTTGCAAAATAAACATATCTTAAATACAAATAAAAAATGTGCTTAAAAATTTGTATGCATATATTACAGATGATTAAAACCAAAGATAATGCTTCTTAATGGAGTCAAACAAAGTTCGACACCACCAACATATTTTTCATGATATTTCCATGTGATCCATAATAATGCTTTACCATATAAGTACATACATATAAGAAAAGATAAGTCCAAAATAAATTGCACCGATAAAGTAGTAGTACAACTAGCATCAATTAAGTTCCAATAAGGACGTAATTTATCAATAGTTCTGCATCCATGAAGAGTTTTCACAACAGCACAAATGCAAGTGTAATGTTCAGTCCCATACTTTTCAGTCTTTCAACGAAATAAGTTAACAGAAACTAACATTCTACCATAATCTGTAAATAAACGAAACACAAATAAACTGAACAGCAACACAAAGGACAAATTTGAACTGCATCATTCATTTAACTAACCTCTTCAAGCGATGGATGTGATTCTTTATTGCTGAACAAAGCTTTGGGCTAACAGTTACAAACAGTTGACGCAGCGCATAGGCATCCTGATGCATATAATTTTTTTTGCGAACATTTCCTGTTTGCAAATAGTGAATTGAGTGACAAGCGAGATTATAAGGCCCTTCATGAGAAAGATAATGCAGCTGCTCCTTCTGAATCAACTTCATTGTTAAAACAGTGGTTTTACCAGTTCCTGATCTCCCAAGAATAAAAGTACTCTTGGAGAAGAGAATTATCTCTCTTTCTATGTCAGTCACTTCAAAAGGAAGCTCAACCTCATTTCCATCCAAACTAGAGATCAAGTGTGTTGCAACACCAAATGAAAGGGAGTAAAATTTCATAAGCAGCAAGCTTTCAGAAACCTTCGAATTTTCTGCATACGTCCTACAATCCAATTGCCCATATTCTGGGTCCTTCGAAAAAGTGTCTTCATACAAATTTTTGTACTGTACAATATCAATGCCATTTTCCCAGCTTTTTGGAATTTCTAGGTTCCTGTGCATAAAATTATGCGTCAGAGGAAAACAAAAATGAAAAGAAACCAGCTGATGGCAAGCACAAATAGAAAACGATGACTATATTGATCAGCATTACTCCCTCATCACTAAGTTGTCACTTGTGACCAATGAGGCATAAGAGATAGTCATAACAAAACTACCATTTCAGAAAATTCCCATAAATTCACGTAAAAAAACAGAATAAAAAAAACATACCCCTCAAGATGTTTCACTTTGCATAGCTTGATATAATCATCAGTATACATCATGAAAATGGAATTAAGGCGTTTGATTAAGAACGGGGCATCAGTTAACAGCAGGATATTCCAGATCTTCAACACTTGTACATAGTCTGAATATTTCATGATGTCAACCGTGCATGCAATGTATAGTCCTTCTACTTTATACAGCTTCACTAGATGCAGAGAATCCTCGCTGGCAGCATCAATATATTTCTTTGGGCGCCAACCAGCACCAAGTTTACAAAGAAAAGCAATCAGTCTCCTTTTGATTTGAGATGACCTTATCTTACCAAATGCCTTCTTGAAAGAATCACTGAATAAAACCTATCAAAAATTATGAAATTGGCCAATTATATTATTTGCCATATAAAGGAGGCCATGAAGACTACAACTAATTAATTGCAAGAAAAGGTAAAACATGGACGCAAAGAAAATTCCAATTATCAGGATGATTAAGACTCTTCATTCATTAATTTAATAACAAATTGGTAGCATGGATACACCAATAAAGCAAAGCTCAAAAATAAAAAAAACTTATCACTAAAATTTTAGAAAAAGTAAAGCATGAGATTGATAGCAAGGATACATCAATAAAGCAAAGGTCAAAAATAATAAGAAACTTATCAATACAAATTTAAAAAAAAAAGTAAAGCATGCTAACGAATACTAGATGCATGGCAAGGCAGATTAAAGTATCAAGATAGAACCTTATAAAAGTTGTATCTGTAACCTGGTACTCCCTTGAAAAATGTGATAAATGACAATCTAGTATGTATCCAATAATTTAGCTTTCTACATAATTGATATGAATAGATACACAGATAACTGAGCCAGCCAAAAAGATTCCCGCCCAACACTTCTAACAAACTGACACCAAGAAGGTAAGAAATTAGGACTGATCTACACAGCATAGCTCAAGCCATCACATCCACAAAATCTTTGTGCCTAGAGAGATAGAAAAAATAATACTTGGATAGCAATTGAGGCAAGACAAAATCAATGCCATCTAACCTAAATATAAGCATACAATCACCAAAAAATTTGATTGCCTTCCACATAAAAAACATTAGTATACTCACGATACACATGAGGGTCTCCAAGGGAACAGAAATTTATTGATTTGAGTATTGAAGGTACATATAAATTACCCAATGCAACCTGTGAACTTAATATTAGGGATCAGCACTGACATTGACCACCAAGGATCGCGAGATTGGAATTGGGACCTGAATCGGCAAGTCCCGATCCCAGTTGATCCTCCGAGAGAAAAACCAATCCGGAATCAGTCCTTCAAAAAAACTTAAATTTTTTTTTAAAATACATAAAATGGGCCCCAAAATGAGCCGTATGAGACCCTCCGCAGCGGCCCTGCGCCACTGTGGCAGAGAAGACCGCCTTACTAGGTCGTGGCCTTACCTGGTCCAACAAAGCCAGTAACGCTTCTGCCACGGCACTTTCAACCAATTCCCGCGAGAAATCGCCGGAATTGATTTGGAATCAATTGATCATACCAATTCCATCTAAATTGGGTCCAATTCCATTTCTTTTACTCAATTCCTGAACAATCAGCTGGATCAGCCAATTGCAATCTGATCGGGGGCCAATCCTGACCGATTCCTTCAGGAGTCAACCCCAGATAAGCTATCCCAGAAAAAATTGGATCAGCAGGTGCCAATCCAATCCGAGAATCGGCCGATCCCAATCCGGATTGTCCGATTTTACAAACTATGTTGACCACAGCCCATTCTGTTGTCAACAAGCCAATCCAGACTGGTGCCAATTCTGATCTAAATCAGTTGATTCATAATCAAGACAGACAAATCTGTAAACAATAATGTGGTCTTTTTTGGGTCTAAATCAACACATTTTTTGAAGGCTACACAAAAGGGGTGTGATTAGTTAAAGCTTTAAAAAGAAGAATTACAAAGAGAAAATACAATGCACTGAGCTACAAAACTTTAATTTCCACACCACAAGATCACCTATCTGCCTTACCTTCCATCTTGCTGTCCTAAACAGTAATGAATCATCACTAAGCAAATCATCAATTTGGTCAAGTTCCTTTTTGGCATTTACTACTGCTTTTATCAAGCATTCATCTTCGTCGGCATTGAAGAAACATCCATGTTCCTTAGCATTCTGAATTAAAGTCTCCCAGATGGAACAACTTCTGAGAAGTGTTGCAGCATTGCCAACTATCCAGAGACAATGCCTGTAAGAAGTGCAAATACCAAATAACTAATCTAACACACAAGAGTAAAATAATCTAGCTTATTTGTAGCTTTAACAAACCTTGCACGTGTAAGAGCCACATTAGCCCTCTGAAGACTAGAAAGGAATCCAATTGATCCATTACTAGTTGATCTTACTGTTGAAATTATAATAATATCTTCTTCGGCGCCTTGAAATCCATCAACAGATCTAACATTAACACTAAATTGACTCTGGACCGCACTATATCTCCCAAGCTTCTGCTGTATGGAGACTACTTGGGCTGAATAAGGAGAGATTATGCCGATGCTTGGCTTTTTTTCCTCCATATTCAAGGCTGTTTCAAAATCAAAAATAAGAAAGTTGAAAATGAAAGACATGAAAACCAAGCAATTGTAATATTCTATACAGCAATGTTAACAAAAAAAAAATTGCTACCATTATAACAAGAAAAACTAGTCTCTGATCACCAAAAAATTTCTCAAGCACTCAGGACATCTCTCTCTCTATATATATATGATTATAAACATATATTTCCATCTTTCTATCTATATATACATATATATGTGTGTCCACCAACCTCCATTCCCACCGGCTGTGAGGTCTAGCAGTCTATGGTGAGTTCCCTCCCTCCACAAGTTCATCCTCACCTGAGCTCTGTATTTGAATATATATATATATGTATATATGTATATGTATAGAGAAGCAACTGGCCTGTAGACCTTTTTTGAAGCAGATGTTGGAAACAATGTCACTGTCATATTGTCATATTAAATTTACTTGCAATATTGTTATTTCATCAAAAAATTGATGCATGTACCTATGCTTCATGTACGTATTTTATTTTAGAATCCATGTGAAAAGCCAGCACCTTGTCAACAAAGTTTTCAAGGAAACCTAGGGCACTTCATCACCTTGACAATTACGATTCAAAGTATATTTATAGACTTTCAAGTTTAACAGTGAATTTATACTTCTGATAAACATAAACCATTATTTTTAGTAAATAGACCTCTGATAGCATCTACATACAAATTCCGCAAGCATAGCTATTGTGTTATTTGAAAGGTATTTAAGAACAGATAGTATAACAAACTAGGCACATGAGCTACTTCGTGGTCCACTACAGACTAGGTTACTAAATTTCTGACTTGTCAGCCCAATCTGATAAGCCCCACAAAACCTGCAGCCCAATACAAAACATCGGACATTATGACCCTACAGGAACCTCGTTTTTCCTCACACATCAGTCGAATCATTTAAAAATGACATGGTATGGTAGAGTAGATGCAAATGAAAATGTATCTATGCATAGTTTGGGATGTATAGAAACTCATAAAGATCCAAAATTCCTCAAGTATAAGCATGGAGGTATCTCCACGACTTGAGAATTCCAGCCACATTTAAACTGAAATTATTATGTGGGTTATAAAGACCTTGAACCTCTCCTCACTGAATTGGCATTAATTCAATGTTAATTACATCCAGAATCATTCAAACACCTTTGATTAACCACCATGGCAACATGAAACCATTCATTCACATAAAAAACACCAAGACAACATGAAACCATTCATTCACATAAAAATTGAAACAATTTGTTTAAAACAGAGACGCATTAAAAATCATTTCCTCATAGCCATTTATAATCATTTTTTGTTTGTATAGCTTACTTAGTTATTCCTTTCATCATCATTTCTTCATTTATAAAATCAGTTTTTCTTACTAATTTATGGGTTTATTATGATATAGTCTTACTTATTTCAGATTCGCTCTTGTATTTATTGATTTCATTTATTTAGGTTTATTAATTTATTTAATGAGGATTTGTCTTATTGCTATTTGGTGTTTCAACTTTTTGTTATGAATTAAATTAAAAAATATCTGTCTTCACATTTTTTATTTATATTTTATCATTCATTCCTGTTTTTTCCCACATTTTGCTTTATCAATCATTTTTGTTTTATCTTTTATTTCTGTTTTACCATGTATTACTGCTTTCTCCTATTGATTCTGTTTCATTATTTATTTCTATTGCTTCATTTTTTATTTCTGTTTGTTCTTTGTTTCTGTTTTATTATTCGTATAAATAATTATTTATTTCTGTTTTATTCCTCACTATCAGTTCTCTTACCCCTTTTTTATTTCTCTCATCTGTTCATTGTTTTCATTATTTTTTAGTTATATTTTCTGTTTTATAAAACTGGTTTTTAGTAAATCTTATTTATTTGATAACTGATTTATTTTTAAAATGTTTCCTTTATATACTATCAATTATATCATGTTTATGTTTATTTAGCAGTTTATCACTTATTTAATCAAATTGTTGTTTAATTATGTTTTATCATCATTTATTTAATTTTTTATTCATTCTTTAAAACATTTGAAAAATTATCTAATAATTTCACAATTATTTATTTATTTTACATTTGATTATATGTTTATTATTAATTAATTTATTTATTTAATTATTGTTTAATAATAATTTAGTTGCTTAAAAAATTCATCATTGACTTAATTATTTCTTACTCAACTCTTATTGACTCTGTTTGAATGGGAAAATTTCATTTGCTTGATTCTCTAAAGCCATGGAAAAAGAAATTCACCCTCATACAGCACACATGAACACACAAAATGGAATTTTCATTCATGCTCTATAGAATACAATTTAGATAGGTAGGAATCATAAATAGGTCTAAACCCCTTTGGATAAACATCTGAAAATTCCATGGACATATTAAGGAACTGATTTGGCATCTTAGGAGCCATTTGACCCTCCAATGCCATGTCCTTGACAACATGGGATAACTTTGGATGAGATACTTAGAGGAATGTAAGGGGTATATGCAAACTTTACATGATGATCTCCATTTACATTCTCATTGTTGAAATGATTTGAGCAACTTAGAATAATATATATGCATAGCTCAACATTTTGACAATTTTTGCATCATAGAGCCTTGCTTTATAGACTTGACTATTTTGCTTTTCTCATCGTGTCTTAGACAACTTTTCCTTCTCTTAGAGAAGTTTGAATGGGCTTTGAACTAGAGAGAATGCTTCTGTGTTGAAAATGAGCCCCAGTGAGCTATTTATAGAGTTCAGTGTAAATGAAACCTAACAAACCTATCATAGGCTTGACTTGCAGCATAGAGTCCGTTAGATGAAGTCCACCAGTTCAAAAGTGTGGATGACCGTTTGGATGAGGCCCACCAGTCCTATTAGCATGATATATATGCATAGTTCATCATTTTGACCATTTTTGCAGCAAAGATTTTTGCCTTACAGACTTGACTCTTTTGCTTTTCTCTTCTTGTCTTTAACAATTTTTTCCTTCTCATAGAGAAGTTTGAATGGGCTTTGAGTTGGAACTTCTCTCTCCTCCTTGCAGGACTTCTTCATGTTAGTTCAGAGGTGTGGATAGCTGTCCAGGATTGTCATCTCACATCTCGATTTTGTCTTGAGATGATTGAAAAGAAAAGATCTCAAAAAAATCTTAAAAGATTGGATCTCAATACATTAATGTAAAATGACATAATAATCTTTACAAAAAAAGACATAAGACTTGAGCACCAAGACTAGATAATTTGACAAGACAAATCAAGACAAATATAGAACGGATGATCATTGTTAATAAAAGACACATCAATAAGTTTTAACATGCATCTAGGTGTTTTTCTCGAGTAATATCAAAAAAAGAGAACTATAAAATTAAGAGATTGTGTGGCAATTTAAATCACTTTTACAAATATTCATGTAGAAATCTTAATTTATAAAATATAGTAGAAATGAGTAACAACACCTAGATAAGACTTTAGATAGATGCAACAATAAAGTTGATAACATGTGTAAACTTCATAAAGTCATATAATTAAATTAATAAAAAAATAATAAGATAATATGAATGATACAGACATTTTGCATTCGTATGGAGCTTTAAAGTTAGAGTCATCAACATATAGTAAAAATAATAATAATAAATATTTATATAGATCTCACATCAGTGATCTCGTTTCTCAAATAGAGAGAGAGATTCCCAAGAGATCTCTCAAGATAATCAAAAGATTGTATTCCATTATAGCCGCTTTGGATGAAGCCCACTAGTCCTACTATTAGGAGCGAATAGGCACACTCCCCTGCTAGTCAGAGTGGTTAGTCCGGCCAAAACCTCATATTTTCCCTCTATTTTTTATTTTCATAAGGTTTAAACTCACCATAAATGAAAACTTAATTATTGGCCATTTTATAAGAATTTATCAGTGAATTTTTGAGATGGGACCAACTCCAAATAAAAGCCCTATTTTCAGCCCTATTTATCATCCATTTTTCTGATCTTTGAAGGTGAGACCGCTTCAAACTGTCTCCTTGTTTCAGCATTTTAAAGTATGTGTCACTGATTTATCTACCATTTTTCCTAGGATGGGACCCACTACAAAATAAAAAATAATCATGAGACATTTTTGATTGATTCCATGGTTGAATTTTGTGAGATGGGAGTTGGGAACCACTATCATTAAAAATAAAATTTTCAGTCATATTTATCCCTACTTATGACAGAATTTCATGGGATAGGGCCCACTCTAACTGAAGGACTAAATTTTAGTCATTACTATCCTCATTTTCAAATGATTTTGTTATATTAGACCCAGTCACATTTATCTCCAATTTCTTCTCAAAAGATAAGCAAAAAAGAGGGCTGGAAGAGGCTGGTGTGTGGGCCTGGAAGAGTATTTCTTCCAACTGACCAAGGTCGTGCCTCCACTTTTCTCCCCTTTCCTCTTTCAGATGCAACAGAAAAAGCAGAAGCCACTGGAGGTTTGACGGCACCCTCTCTACCCTTTTTTTATCTCTCGGTTGCAGAAAAGGACAGGGTCCAGCCCTTCCTCTTCTTCCTTCTTCCCTTAGGGTGCAGCAGGAACTGCAGCAATCAGCTGGGGCTTGCAGCCCTTCTTCTCTTCTTCCCAGGCAAGCAGCAGCAGCAGCAGCAGGACAGCCAGAGAGGGCTTTCGGCCCTTCCCTTTCTTCTCCTTCCCTTCAGCAGACAGAAGCACCAGGACAGTAAAAAAGGGCTCTGGCCCTCCCCCTTCCTCTCCTTCCCCTCAGGCAAGAAGAATGGCAGTCGGGCACAGGCCTAAAGCCCCTTGTTTTCTTACTCTACCTCCTTGAGTGCAGTAGGAACAAGGGCAGGACAGTCAGTTGCAGCCACCCCCCTCTCCTTCCTCTTTCTCCATCCTTTGATCCCGTTTCGGCATCGGCTAAGACCCTTCAGCAGGTGAGAGGCTTCAATAGAGCATTGGCAGTGGATATTACACCTTCTAGTCGTCGATATCAGCAAAATAAACAAAGATTTATCCCCTCATTGCAGGCCTAAAGCCATTGGAAGAGCTTCAACAAGGAGTTATCTCCTTAAAGTAGGCCTAAAGCCATAGGAGAAGCTTCAACAAGGGTTTACCCCTCAAGCACATGCTAAAGACCCAAGTTAAAAGCACTACGGGTCCTATATTCTCCTGTTCTATTAATTTACAAGCGTATTGATTAACGAATCCAGCACGATTTATCCCCTCCCCATAAACAGCAACTTCAACAAAGGTCGGTATATCTCCTCTAGCATAGGCCTAAGGCCATGACAGACGTATCATGATTGATTTGGCTTCCGGACAATAAATGGGCCAAGAACAGCCCAATAAATTCTCAAATTGAACTAATAATAGCCCAAGAGAACGCACTACCTTACCAATTTCGGATATTATATCCGCACAAAATGGCACGGATATAACATTTGTGTATGCTTCGTATAATTCGTATCCAGTCCGAGTCAGATAAGGATACAGACTGGATATTAAATTTATGATATTTTCGGATTCAAAGCGAATACAGATAACATCCGACTCAAGATTTTAATTAAATTTTACTTGAATAATATATTTAATAATATATAAAGATGTAACAATAAATTTTAAAATAAAAAACATATCATATATTTATTAATGTCAACCAAGTAAAGTACTGTATATTAAAAAATATTTAAATATATTTTTATTAAAATAAATTTATATATTATGTACATATTATAAAAAGATATTCAAAGTAAATATTAAATAGAGTGATGTGGATATTCCCATGTCTGCTCTAGTTAACAGTCAAATAATATTCGTATCCAGATATCCGCTCCACATAAATGAATACAAATTTCATTTGGATCCGTTTATAGTAATACTGATGGACATAAACCTGAGAACAAGCCCTCCAAGTGTATTGTTCTTAGGCCTAAAGAATAAGCTATAGATCACCCGATTCCAATCCGATTTCCCCCCAGTAAAAGAGAAAACAGCCAATCATGGCCTCCCTCCCCCGATTCTGCCTCTCCGGTGGCCCCCTCCCTATCTAGAGCTTCCCCTCCCTCATGTGGCCCCCTCCAGTATCCCCTCCGACCTCCCCTCCAGTGAGCTTAAAGAACCCCCAATCTAAGGTGAGTTTTTCTCTCTTTACCCCTCCTCCCCTCTTTTCCCTCTCCCTCCTAACCTCCTCCCTCTGGTCCGGATTCCCCTCCCCTTACTGATTGCCCATAAAACTTAAGAGGGAGTGGATTTCCCACCAAATCTGGGGTCCCCCCGCGAACCCCCCTCTGGGAGGACTTAAACACCCCAAGGGTGACTTGTTTGGTTTCTCCCTCCCTGTAGTCGGCACTCAGAAGCTGAAAACGGATCCTTGTCCAAACCGTCCGATTGTCTCCTCAATGTCAGATATACTTATTTAATATTAACTATATTTTGTTGTCTGTGTAAAAAAATTGTCGGATGAGGATTGTGATGTCCTTGCACATCGCGACACTAGATGACAACAAGAACACATGTTAGATGTTGACAAAAATAGTAAAGTATAAATGGTGTAAAAAAAATAAATGAAGGTGCATACCGTCTCAAACAACACATTGGTGGGGTGAGTAAGTATGTCGAGAAGTGTGTCAAACTACCAGAAGAGTTGAGAGAAAATATGAAGACATATTTAACTAGGAAAGTATCACAGAAAGAGATACAAATTGAGTAGAGAGCCAACTTACACGAAAAGTTGCTCAAATGTCGAGACATAAATCCAATGTCCAAAAATCAAAAAAAAAAGAAAAACCACATGCCAATGTTAAGGTGCCTTCGTCAAGTTCAGGTGATCACGAGGAGACACAAATAAAAAAAAACAATACACGTAAATAGGGATCAGACCCACAAAAATGATGAGAAAAGGAGATAGAAAGATCAATTGCCAAACAGTCAGATGTGAAAAGCATTCATCCTACACCTCAATTTGAAGAGTGAGTTCCATCGATCACAATCAGTTCGGCCAATGGACATATCCATGTATAAGCAAAGTGACAAAGGATAAAACGATTAAACATGCCTTGAAAAAAGTAAAGACTACGAAGAGAGTTACAAAAAAGACAATCAAACACATTTGTAAATAGTTTTTACATGCAGGTATATCAACAATTAACTTCTTATAAATGTGTTTTACATCTTTTTAAAACAAATACTTATTTCTTGTTAATGTAGGTGTCCCAGCCCATGCAGCTACCAATCCGTACTTTAAGATAATGATTAATGTTATTAGTTAGGTTGGACCGGAATTAAAAATCCCGTCTTTGAAATATATTTATAAGGGTGGGTTAGACGTAGAGATCGATGAGTTGACCTCGTAGATAGATAGATTCAAAATAATATGAAAGAAAAAACGTTGTGCTGTAATGTGCGATGAATAGACGAGAATATCAAAAAGATGATCAACTTTCTTGCCTACTCTTCTAAGGACACCACATTCTTGAAAACCAAATCATAGATGTATTAGAACATATAAAAAATGTTTATTATTTATTTGATCTCATGAATAATGTTGTCGAGAAAATAGGTGAAAATAACATTATACAATTTGTCACTAAGAACGAAACATCTTATAAGACTACATAGAAAAAGTTGATGGAGACTAGACCACGCTTGTTGTAATGCCTTGTGTTGCACACTATAAATTCAATGTTCAAAGACATTAAGGAGCCATATGTTAACACCTTGGTGACTCAAGAACCATTGGTTACATCCTTCATAAATGGGCATCCTAAACTCATGCACATAATAAGAGAGCATAGCGATGGTCACAATCTAGTGTGACTTGGACCCACCAACTTTGTCATACATTTTATTGTGTTAGAGAGTTTGCATAGACACCGCTATGACTTGAAGAGACTTAACATGTCACCGAAATAAATTGATTACATGGGTCACCTACATAGCATAATGAACCCGTTTAAGATCTTAACAAAAATGGACCATATTATTTAAGACAATAGACGGTGAGAAAGTGCAATATTACATGTCCGTGATAAAACCCCGGGTACATGCAGTGAGATTGGTGGATTCCAATGATAAAAACCAACTAGAATATTTGTTTAATGCAATGGACAAAGTAAAGATAAAAATCAAAGAGAAACATCGAAAAAGTTATAAAAATAGTAGAAGATTATAGACAACAGATAAGATAAGACACTTCACCACGATATTCATGCCGTAGGTATTTATCCATATCTTGTATTTCATTTAAGTCTTGTAGTAATGTGTTACTGTCATTAATGGTTGTCTTCTATTTTTAGCAGGATATTTCTTAAACCTAATGATACAACACATCAGACAAGTATCTAATGATGTAGAGGTTATATACAGAACATTGTCAATGATACAACGTTTAACTAAGATTTTGCAAGATAAAATAGAAACAAAAAATTAAAGTAAATTGTTACTTACTTATTAACTTTTAAAGATCAATAAATCAATTTCTATTTCATATCGTATTTCAGATAACATCATATAAGCACCCAAAATCAAATGAAGTCTACGGAGATCCAGATCCACGATATTCACATGACAAGATGTATCCTAGTATGTTTAATAATATTTGGTATATGTTAAACATTTTTGTAAGAAGATTACACATTATACAACTTGTCTTTTTGCAGCTAAGTGGTGGATCAGAGTGAACAACAAACACAGATGGAATCCACTCACCACTATTATAGTACGAGTATTGAGTCAGAGCATTAGTTCATCGCAATGAGAGGAACTAAAGCACTTTAAGTCTGATACACATAAAAGAAGAACATGTTGAATAGTGAAAGATTAAAAAAAACTAATGTTTTGCGATTACAATATGTGGTTAAAATCAAGAACATTAAAAACCAACAAAAAATTCTGAAAAAAAAAATTTACAAGATTTGTAGGTGGTCCATATAAGCAAAGATGATATAAGTGGTCAACGATTCTCACAAGGAGATGTTGACTTGGAATACCTATTCCAAAAGAAACATTCACTTTCAACATGAAAGGATGGCAAGGATGATAAACTAGCTCCAGAGTTCAACCCTAATCATCACACATGGGCCGTATAAGAACTTGACAATATAATTGGTGAGGGTGAACAAATGCAAGAAGAAGAACTAAGATACTCAGGTTCCTTGTACAGCTCCAGCCCACGATCCACCCCACATCACAGCTCCAAAGCCAGCTCTAGGTCCAGTTTCTCATGCCGCTTTAGCGGCATATCTTTCTACTATCAAAAAAAGTTCACAACAAAAAAAAAGATTTACAAGATTCAAATCGTTGAGAAAGATAGACCAACACAATATTGGATAGGATAAGCAAGAAAAAGTAAAAAAATGAGAAAGCTAAATGTCAAGCGAAGACTTACGAGTCCCACAGATAGTACTCAAGCACCTTCCTCAAATGATGATATGGAAGAGTTCATTCCGCTTACACAACAACAACATGAAGGTGATTTAGATGGAAACAAAAGTAAAGGTGGAAATAGAAGAGGACAAGAAGCATGGATCGCAAGATCGGAATCGGTCATCAGCTCGATCCAATCCAATATGATCCTCCGAATCGGTCCTTAAAAACCATAAAAAATACATTTTAAAGACCTAGGTCAGCTTTCAGGCCATTTTGGGGCTGAAATCGGCCATAAAACTGCCCCAAAACAGCGTAGTGGCGACCTTGTGGCCTCCGCTACGTCTTCCCCGCCCGTTAGGGTTTAGGGTTTAAAGTTTAAGACAAGGAAGAATGAAGCGCCAGCACAACACTGCCACCACACTATTTTGGGTCGATTCCAGCGATTCGCTGAAATCGTCAATTGGGTCAAGTCTGACCCCGATTCGGACCACGAAAAAAAACCAATTTTACCGATCTTTTTTCCAAATCGGTAGTCCAGCCAAGAATCGGATCGGCAATGGCTGATCCAATCCATGAATCGACCGACCCCGATTCAGATCGGCCAATTTTGCAACCTAGGACTAGAAGAAAGTGGATTTTCCAACAGAGCACATACGAGTGGAACAAGACCTAATGATTTAGGTCAGAGACAACATTCAAGTAAAACAAGACAACGTTGGAATCAGATGGGGTTTTTTTGATGAGTACACAACAATAAATTATCAAAAACCCTCTTCAAACTTTAAGCCATGTTATTCACCCACACCTCGAGCTTTAACATCTAATAGTGTGTATGATTTTGGTTAAATGGTCAAATCCTTATTTTCATATAGATACGAGACATTCATGACTGATCAATCTCAATAAAACATGTAGAAGAATCAAAAAAATAAAGACTATGAAAAGTTAGTAGAAGGTAGTGATAGAAAAGTATCTTCTCTATTGCATATAAATTGTATCATTTTCCTCTTTATTAAAAACAAATATTAGTGTTATTTTATATCTACTTGACTTAGAAAGTCCCATAAAGTCATAATCACATAAAAGTATGTTAAATGTTACATATTTTTTAATTTTTTTAAACCTTTCATTTTTTTGTAAGATTTATCATGATTTTCTTATTTTTAAAAAATAATGAAAAAATCCAATATGGATCGATTGGATCAGGATTCCTCCCAGAAAATTAATCCAGATCGGCACTGGCCGATTCTACCCCCAATTCCGATCCGACAAATCTTGCTCTCAACCCCTGACCTGCCTATCTTGCCATGAGACTCTTGCTTTTTCCTTACATGTGTACAATCTGAGGTTAACAGACCCCACCTTATCAATACAAAAACTGAAATCGCATTTTCCACACTTCAGGATAAGATTCAGCTTGACAACAGATCCTCGAATATCAAAAGCCGACTTAAACAAGAAATGGTGAATAGTAAATAGTAAATGCAATACATGAAATATTTCTATATTTCTTTCCATTTTCAGGTTTTTCTGTTGAACTTCAAGTAAAATACACAGATGTTACAGAAGTAAAGTATAACTTTTTTGTTTCGATCATTTTGTGATCATGCATAAAGTAGAAGTCACTTTACGCTGCACATTGGGTGCTGTCTAGACCTTGGGGACCACTGCACCAAGGTTGATGATGCGTTTCAGCATTACCAATCAATTATCATACCTCATGATTTTCCAAACTTTGAAAATTGCAGACATAAATTTAAAAATGTATGTATTTAAACTCAGTTGAATATGCTTCTGGTACCTGACTCCTATTAGAATTGGACATCGTACCTTTGAAAATATTCTTCAAAATTTGCACAACAACTGCAACTTCTATCATGTTTTTATGACTGTGACCAAAATCATCAACTTCTTCTTTTCCATCCACAACATTTATGAATGAATAAGGCCCATACATTCTACCTGGAATATAGTGTTTTTCATACGAAATGCACGAGACACTGGGAGCATTAAGAATGGACCCAGCATAAAACTTTACATTTGGAAATATACTGATTGAAGGATGCATTCTGTATTGTACATTCAGCAAATGCTTTGGATGACCCAGTAAACTAAGGCGCTCAAACAGACTTCTCCCAAATCCAGCATCCCGTGAAACCTAAAAAACAATAAATATTCAGTATTCATAAATAACCTCGATACTTCAAAATTTTAAATTTTTACAAAAAAACTGATAATTACTCTGCTTTTCACAGTTGCAGACAGTTGACATTCATCGCCTAGAAGAATAGCATGGCGAATGCCATGAAGTTGCAAGGGAATCACAGATTCACATTCTTTCAGCTGCGATGCCTCATCAATAATCAACAAACTAAAAGCCTTTTTTCCCAGCATTCTAAATGAAGAAGAAGCAGTGCAAATAACAATAGAAGCTGAACTCAGGCAAAATTCTCTGATTGCTGTTTTGTCGTAGAAACGTGGAAGAGCAAGAGATTCTTGTAGCAATTCTAGGGTCCGAAGGCACTTAAATCTAGCTTGAGCAAGTAAGGTTGAAACAGAGCACTTGATTTGTCCTCCAGCATGCATGTTAAAATGAGTTGAAGCATTAAAATCTCTGTTCATAAATATGTCGTCCAGTTCAACATCAGATATATTGGCTTGAGATAAAAGATCTTCCAAATATTCAAGCAAATATATTAGAGAAAGCATGGCCTCAAAATTTGCACTCGAGACACAGGACGTTGGTAAATGTATGCAAAGATCCAAGGTAAATCTTCTAAGTGAGGATCCAACGGAAATAAATTTTTTTTTTACAAACTGTAGAAATGATGTGGTTACCATGCTCCCTTCATTATTTTCTTCACCCACTTTTTCCTTTCCATTTTCTATGAACACTCTATACTGAGACACAGATTTGTTTAACAGCTCTATCATAGAGATTACGCAATTTCTCCATCCAGACAATGGATTAAAACAAGAATAAAGCTTATCCACACGATTATCCAGAAACACATCAAGAATTTCATTATTCTCACTAATTCCAATGCGTTTCTTGTTTCCAAATAGTATAACATCTCCAAGGGGACAGACGTGCCCATTCTCTGAGGCTTTCTCACTGTTACGTCTCACCAGGCCTACAAGTCTAGTGACTACCTCTAAAGCTGCAGTATTGGTTGCAGCACAAGAAAGAACGTTATGATTCATTTGTAATAGCACCCAGAGCAATTCAGAAAGAGTCCTAGTTTTTCCAGTTCCAGGAGGCCCCCATATTAGTTTGACAGAAGGCCTGTGGTCATGGTCACATTCAATCTCTCTTATACATCCCCTTATTGCTTCTTTTTGTGACTCATTCAGCTCATTATACCCTCTTTCCAACTCTCTGCTCACATTTCCCGGAACGCAGAGATCACAAACTCGACCAACCTGCAATATTGTGGACAACAATAAAAAAGGATGGATACAGTCATTACCAATAATATAGAAAAATGTCTCCGTGTAACACAGAAATGAGTAGCATATTAAGCTAAAATCACAAAATCAATAACAGAAACTGACGACTTGAAGAAATTTTTAACCAGAAAAGACATTAGCTTCAAATCAATAAAAGCTAAAAGAAAAATTAGATAGAACTTTTAAAACCCAAGGCAAATGATCAATCAATCTACAAAATAATTTGATCAAGAAGATCAGGTTACTTACTGATGCATTAGCTCGCAGAATTTCCTGGATAATGTCCAAGTTTCCGGACAGACTGCTGCCTATACCAAGTGCTTTCCATATGCGACTTGATGACAAAATGTTTAGTAAAAATATTGCAACAAATGTATTCTCCATGTCATCGTCCACTTCAATTGTTTTGGATGTCCGTATTCTGAAATCAGTTGTCGAATCACCATACTCTTCCACTCTGGTGATTGAAGCAAACAAGAAAGTCCTACCATACTGACCCAGATCAGATAGGCTTTCAGGTTTAGTATCTGTAATCACATAAACATCCCCAAGCATTGGGGTATACGTTTCCTTCATGCCAGAGATAGATTGAACCACCCATTGCCGAACTTTAACATCATATGACTTGTCAACAGAAAACTTAGCCTTTTCAAGAGATGTTATCTCTGAAAAAGGTGCAAAAGTGATATCCTCCATGGCTGAGCAAAGATCTTGTCGGGTTTCTTCAAGTAACGGATAACAAAAAGATGTTGTGTAATGGCCAACTGAGTGAAATGTCTGTGGTATATCTTCAACCTGAAAACAAGTTCATATTATTTACTTTTGCAAATAATATTCAATTTCTGCAAACACCATTGCGAAAACAATTAAAAATATGAGGTCACAATGAATTTAGAACTTGAATAAGACTATCACACATCATACAATATGAGAGAATGCTTAGAAACAGTAATTTACAACATAAAATTATATTCACTAATTTTGCAAATAAGAATGTCAATTGTCAGTAATTTTTTACATGCGATACTGGTATATTCATCTTCACAATTCAAAGGATAATTAAAGACGAACAAATTTATCTTCTGTGTAATTGGATAGAACAAGCAACTAGCAGGCTGAATAAAAAATTCAGTGTTTTATAATCTCTAGAATTAACACCCTTTTGCACATATTCAAAAAAATTTTGAGAATTTTACATTTATGGGGTGTTTGGTTGCATGATAATGAGCATTTTTATTTTAATTTTTAAAAATTGTAGTAAAATTTTATTTTAAAAGTGTTTGGCATGTATTACAATTTTTTATCTTAAAAATTTTTTCACCCTCCTCCACGTGATGGAGAAAAAAAGAGGTATTGAGCATTTTTTTTTCAAAAGGGGCACAACCACATCACATGGTCCACAAGCCTAACCCATGTGCTACATAAGTGACTTTTCATTTATGCACCAAACACCTTACCATCATTTCTAAAAATGATAATGTTTTTGCCAAACATTATATTTTTATAGTTTTTAATTTTAAAATTTGTCAAGTTTCAATGTGTGATATCATTTTTTATCATGAAACCATATAAAAAATAAAATGCAACCAAACACCCCATTAGGTCCTTAAAAACATTCATATTTTCAAAATAATTTTGACAATAATTTTCACGTCTCAAAATTTTTGACAATAACTTTTAAATCCCTAAAATCTAATTCCATTTTCTAATTTTCAAAATAGATATAGGTTCATACCTGGAAAGTCATTAAAATGCGCAAATTTTAAATTGTTAACGTTATTGTTACCTATTCAAATTACCGAAATACCCTTCTACAACAAACACCCCTCCTCTATATCTATCTGACCTATGGCCTCTCTGCACTCTCATTCTCCGTTATCAATTTTTCAATCTTCCAACTTTGTTCATATTTTCTCTCTACTCAATGTCTATACTTTCTCTATATTCTCTCTCTAAACTTTATCTACACTTTCTCTTTTTACTCTATTTATACTTTATTTTTATACTTTCTCTCTCTACTCTATCTCCTCCTATGTAGTCAGAGGCAAGAGGTGACCGAGGCGAGGAGCCTCGCCTCAGGCGCTTGAGGCGGACGCCTCAGGCGCTCGAGGCGACATTTTTTTTATTGAAGAATTTCTAAAAAAATATACATATAACATTGAAACTTTTAAAGAACATAAAAAATTCAAAAAATTCACTTATAAGACCTATAATGCATCAAGATATTGGAGTCTCAAGGTGGAAGACTGGGCATTGGGGGTTTCGGGGTGGGGAAGGAGGATTTAAGTTACCAAATTTGACTTTCACAGGGTCCTCACCTGGGCGAGGCGAGATCTGCCGAGGCGAGGCATTTTTGCATCGCCTCGCCTCGCCTCAGCGCCTGAGGCGAGCGCCTCAGATAACATAGATCTCCTCTATATACCTTCTCCTCTCTCTTTTATAAACATTAAAAAATCATTTGTCTTTTCGAATGAGTTCCATGTGCCCGAGGGACATCGAGGGTCATCATGCAGTGGAGCACCAGTAGTCAGACGGTGGCAATGGGGCAGCTGGCCCTAGGTGACAGCAAGTGCTGCGGGGGCATGGCTGGTGCGAATTGGCACCCACAGAGGGCACTGAAATGGGAGGGCTCCAGAGAAGAGTAGATGCTAGGAGAATAGAAAAAAGAGATGATAGGGTGCTCAGTCGGGCGGCGACAATGGTCCCTAGGCCCAGCAAGGTTTCGTGGTGCACTCCACAAAAGGAAGGGGACTCCCAACAGGGGCGACCAGGGAGAGGGGCGCTCGAACGAGGTAGTTTTTGGATAGCCGAGGCCAATTGTGAAGGGAAAACTTTGGGGTGGAGAGGGAAGAGCTGGGAAGGGGTAATGAGCTTAAGCAAGGGAAGGTTCTGGTGGGTAGAGAAAAGCCAGGAGAAAGAAGAGAAGGAATAAAAGGAAAAAAAAACTGAGAAGAAGATGAAAATGAACAAAAACAGAGAGCAATCAAGAGACGGAAGAAAAGAACCAAAAGGGGCGAGACTCAAGATCTTCTTCGACCGCACATACGTCCATATAGGGTGGGAGTCTTTATATAGATTCAACATTACAAAATGTAAAAAAACTTATAAAAGTAAAATAAATGTAGGTTTACGTTAAACTAAATATAGTTAAAAATAGATATCCTATAAATAACATACTCTATCAATTAGTTGTCCCCAATTCATACGGAGTTCATGGTGTGGCAACGACATCGGTACATGCAATCCAAATCGAAGCAGATCCGAGTTAGGATGTCCTCACAAATCCTCGTCGAGTAAGGGTGGCAGTCATTTTGGTTGTGCTCCAAGAGATGAATCTAACTGCTGAAGCTATGCTCATGTCATCAGGGTGTTCTCACTGAAAGATCAACGGTTCCAGCGCACAAGATAGAGCTAGTATGCTCTCGCTTGCATTGTCACTACCTACTCATCCACTATGCAAGCGATCCGCTCATTCTGCAATAGTGAAAAGGTTGGAGGAGGACACTCAGGTGTGCAATCTCTTGAAAAAATGAGATGTGACACTAATACCATAGACGTGTGGTAGGTCCACAATGTACGTAATGGTCCCAATTCACTCAACCAATCTAAAAGGACTTGCTCCTCAAGTCTAAAGCTTCTATACGACCCTATGGAAAGTCGTTAAAATCTGATCATGATCATAACATAGTCGCCTACCTGGAATTCTTAAAATCGTCGATGCAAATCAATAGGCTACTTGTATCGCTCATTGGTGTCCTCAATAAAAGACCTAGTACAATCATGCAAACTTATAATATGCTCAACTAAAAACTCAAAAGAGGGTAACACACGGGAAAGAGGCAAAAGTGCAAGATCTGAGAATCATCTAGATCTAAGGTCATTGATTTTCTCAAATGAACTCAAATTAATAGACATGTTGACAAGATCCCATATACGAACATGTTTGCTTAAAAGACAACATACGAGATCACTCAAACTTTGATTGACGACCTCAATCAGTCTGTCAGTCTAGAGAGATAGCCAATGAAAATTTTAAGTTTTGCTCCTAGAAGATGACACAAGGTCTTCCAAAAATAGCTAACGAAAAGTACATCACAATCCAAGACAATCAACTTTGGCAACCCATGTAAACATGCAATCTTTGTGAAAGAAAAGTTGAACTACCACAGATGCACCAAATGTCTTGGAACATAAAATAAAATGAGCTATTTTAAAAAATTGATCCATTACTACATAATGGAGTCATAGTGATGGAGGGTACATGATAAACCAAACATGAAGTGTATGCTAACAACATGCCAATGAGACTCCAAGGCAGAGAGGTGTATTGTAGAGACTGGTGTTCTACCTTCTATACTTGGCTGTGACACCAATAAAGTAATTATTGACATTGTGTAAAACATCGTGCTTCAAACACAGCCAATAGAATTGGTGCTCCACGAGATCGATTATCTTGTTGCGACCAAAATGTTAAGCAAAAGCCCATGTGTAACTCCCATACCAAAAAATCACAGATTGAAGTCTACGGGAAATAAAGTCGAGATCCTCAAAAGAGGTCACCATCTTGTAATAGATATTCACTATCATGTTATCAAAAGATGAAGCAAGGCCGCAACGCCTCGCTCTGGCCCTTGTTGCCTGAGGCGTTTAAGGTTGTTGCCTCTAGTGCTGAAACATGGCGGCGCCTCCAGCATCTCCAGAGGCCTCTGCGGCATCCCCCTCCCCAATAAGGTGAAAAAGAAGCCCCTATCAAATCTATCAGGACATGGTTGAGGGTTAAGTCATCGAATCCGATGAGTCACTGGATCCGGTGAGTCAGGTCTATCAAGAATTGAAGTCATTGGATCTGGTGACTTAAGCCCCTACCAAGTCACGATGAATCCGATAGAGGCTTCTTCTACGTCTGAAATGGTGAGGAAAAACATTGTGGCAATTGTGCCACTGCAGAGGCCTCACCTCTATAGTCAGAGGCAACAAGGCGAGGGACTTGGGGCAAGGCAAGAGGTCTCTCGCTTCAGCCGTC
The DNA here is from genome assembly GCA_036172225.1 of Cryptocoryne crispatula var. balansae. Classification (NCBI taxonomy): domain Eukaryota; kingdom Viridiplantae; phylum Streptophyta; class Magnoliopsida; order Alismatales; family Araceae; genus Cryptocoryne; species Cryptocoryne crispatula. The sequence goes on along the minus strand of CM069932.1, from coordinate 12,897,059 downwards.
TCACGCCTCTAGCTACATAGATTCACTATGATCACTAGACAGCCCTGACTGATGAGAGTGAAAAAAATAAAGACAAAATTTAGGCAATCAGGATACTCATCCTAAATCCATTCAAACATCAACCCCAACAATTTTTGCTCCCACGACCGAAAGTAAGGATCCTCAGCAACTCAAAGTATCCACCGCAAGATTCTCAACTTGGCCCCCATGTTTTAGAATAAAAGTGAACTCTGTTGTTAGAGGCGGTTGCCTCACCCGCCTAGGTGGTGAGGCGAGGCGAGGCGGTTGAAAACCGCCTTGCTTCAACGGTTTACGCCTGAGGCGAGCGCCTCCGGCACCTCACCCGCCTCAGCGCTCGCCTCGGGCAACCTATGTACCTCGCCCGCCTCCCCCTTACCATCCAATAAGAACCAAGATCTGGTAAGACCGGATCCGGGTCGATTAAACACCCCCCCGGATCCGGGTAGCAACTAGATCCGGTAAGATTTGGTTGTACTATCATGTCAGATGTGTGAACAGATATAAGGGGTAGATCATTAATTAACTTTTTGGTAAACACTCCTACTAGAACAATTTTTTTAAGATCGGTTGATGCTTCATCAGAGGTAAAAGATGCCAGGCTGCTAACAGGTCTTCTTAATAAGGTTGTAGAGAAGGTTGATCTATCTAATGTCATGCAGATTGTTACGGATAATAAAACGAGCTATGTGGCTATAGGCCGCATTTTGATGGACACACCGCCATTTGTTTTGAACAACGTGTGCTGCTCATTGCCTTGATTTAATGCTTGAAGATATTTCGAAGTTGTCACCAATAAAATCCACAATTCGACATGCAAAATATGTCACAAACTTTATTTATGGGCACACCAAGGTTCTAGCACTTACGAGAAAATACACAAATAATAAGAACCTTGTTCGTGCAGCTGTAATTAGATTTGCAACTAACTATCTGAGTTTGGACAGTTTAAACACATGCAAGGATGATTTGCGACGCATGTTCACCTCGCAGGATTGTACAAGTAACAACATTCAATGGAATAAAAAAGTTGAAGGAAAGAAGAGTTATGAAATTGTATTGAAGACAACATTTTGAAAAGGAGTGACTTATGCTTTGAAGATCTTCAAACCACTTGTCCTTGTATTGCGGCTAGTTGATAGTGAAAAGTCAGCAATGGGATATATATATATGAAGCCATGGATCGAGCCAAGGAAGGAATAAAAAAGGCAATGGATGATAAAATAGATAAATATGGCCAAACATGGGATATCATTGATAGAAGATGAGATTTTCAGCTACATCATCCATTGCATGCTGCTGGGTATTATCTAAATCCAGCAATTTCACCATGCTAATCCCGATATTGAGAGTGACAATGAAATCAAGCGAGGGTTGTATGATTGCATTGAAAAGTTGGTACCTTTGCATGAAGACCAAGAACAAATTTTTAGACAATTGGCGATGTATAGAGAGGCACAAGGTATGTTTGGTAGGGACATGGCTATTAAGCTACGAAAGACTTCAACTCCGGGTATGATGATTTGTTATTTATTATTAAACTTATATCAATCACTCTAGTGTACTCTAATAGCCATTTGTTATTTTGTACAAATTGGTGGGTAGATTGGAGAAACACGACTCCTCAATTACCAAAGTTGGCATTATGCATATTGAGCTTAACATGTAGTGCCTCTAATTGTGAACGTAACTGGAGCACATTTGAGCAAGTAATATTCTTTTCCAATTTCAAGGCATTTGAACTAATCCAATATCATTTTGTTTAATTAATAGAATGATATTTTCATTTTTATTTGTTGTTGTATAGATTCATACGAAAAAGAGAAATATATTAGAACAAAAGAAATTGAATGATTTGGTATTCGTCTAATACAACCAAAGGCTAAGAGAAAGACATCTAAAGTTGGAGAAATCGGATATAAACCCAATATCCATAGATGACATTGATGAATCAAGTGAGTGGATTGCAAATGAAGACGAAGATCTTGTCCATGAAGGCGAAGACTTGAGATGGATAGATGTAGAAGTTGCTACTTGAATGGAAGAAGAGGAGGGTCCAAGTACGAGGTCGTATTTTGAACAATACATGTCTAAGTTCTAATTGTTAAGTTTGGTTCATTTTTTTGTTCTAATTTCGATGTTATGTTCTAACATATTTAAAACGAATTTCTAGGTCTTCTGGCTAAAGAGTTCGTCTTCTTAATAAAGATTCGGACGATACCAATAATGATGATCAGGAAGCTCTCACCAATCTTGATTCTGATAGTGATTGATAGTGACTACTGAGTGATATTTGTATGGTTGTGTTCGAATTAGACTTATATTATGTACTATGTAACTTATGCTATATTTAATTGCCACTCATGTTAGTTAATGATGTTATGTTTGTTAAACATATCAGTGCTCTTTTGTTCATAAAATTTTTATCAAATTATTGTTTTTATTTCATTTTTACATGCTTTTTATGTATTTATTTCAATTATTTTATGCCACATACATCTTTATTAAATTAAATAATATTAAAATATTCAAAACGCCTCGGGTGCCTGAGGCAAGACGCTGGGTCCCTCGCCTCAGGTGCCTCATGCCTCAGATAACATAGAAAGTGAAAGATTATAAATATTCTACTCATCAACTATGTCATGAGTTGGGTTTGTTCTAAACAAGTATTTTGAAGAGCTTTGTGATCAAAATAAAGTATGAACTCTTACGAGAGAATATAATACCGTCAATGCTAAAATGTTTGCACAACTACATAAAACTCCTTGTCATAAGTGTAATGCTCCAACCTTGCATCACACAATTTATCTCTAGAGTATGTCGCACGGTGACCTTACTTTGGGAGGACTTCACCTACTCCAACTCTTGAGGCATCGCAAGCGAACTCTAACACCTTGAAAAAATTTGACAATCAAATCACAGGTGTCGAGTCATCATCTCCTTCGGGGAGTGTGAAATGAACATATGGTGATTGTGATAGGGGCAATGCCAATACTAAACCCTACATACAACTACCCTATATAACAAACTGACTTGGTTTATCAACCCAATAGGGACAATGACAATCCTATGACAAACTACCATATATACGACTGAAGAATCTGGTTTATCGGCCTCATAAAAGAGCTAAGGGTGTTCAACAACCCGAACAGCATCACATGCCACTCATACAAATCATCCTTCGTCTTGGAGCCATATTTCATTTATAACTTAGCCAAATTTGTACCCAGTGATATCCACTCTTCAAATCAATATTGGAGAATACAAAGACTCCTCCTACCATATCAAATATTTCATTCAAGCAAAAAATTAAAAACCAATACTTGATAGTGATCCAATTAAAGCCCGACTCTCTACCCATATTCACCAAGTGTCATCCTTCTTCTTAGCCACAGGGCTCGTGCTACCTCGAATGCAATAGTAGCTAAGGAGCTCATCTATCTATAGCCTTAACAAAAGATTGTCGAATCTGATTTAAACGGAGTGGCTCGATTCAGGTCAATTCTCCAGAAGGATTCCAAATCCAGAATCGGTCCAAATCGAAAAATAATAATAATTTTTTCCTTTCAAAAAAATCATGATAAATCCTTAAAAATATAGAAATCCCAAAAAATGTTAAAAATGTTAAAAACATAAATGTGACATGTCTAACATACTTTCGTGTGACTAAGAAAATTTAAAATAAGTGGATATAAAATAACACTAGTATTCATTTCAATAAAAAAATACAATTCATAAGCAATACAAAAGCTACCTTCCTATCACCAATATCTACAAAAGTAGCCTTCATAGTCCTCGTTCTTCTGATCCTCTTAAAATCTCCATTAAGATATGCCACTCATGATTACCATGTATTCATATGAAAAATCACACACAATCAAATGCGGGAAGTGGGAGTGCATAACATGGCTACAAATTTGAAACGAGTTCTGGATAATTTGCCACCACACACTCATCCAAAAAAAATCCATCCAATTTGAACGAGAACTTCTTGATGTGGGACCGATTGGGCGCCAACTTAGCAAGCAATGAACAACAGTAACTATGCAATGATAAACTAAACAAGTCAAGTAAAAACCCTTTAATGACTACGTATCAACAGAAACGCGCCCAAAGAAAGGTCCCTCAAAGTGGGAGGGCCAACGTATGCAAGAATTCTACTGAGCTAAAATGCTCAAACCATCAATATAAACGATCTAAGTGATCTGAAATAAAAAACTCACATAACCCGGCAACGTAAGAATTAACATGTGCAATGTACATCTCTCACAAACAACACGTCAATCAACGTATAATAAACGAGCAAGCAAGAAGTGATAAGGTTAGAAACGTACCTCCATACCTCGATGTTTGAAAATGATGACCACGGGTTGCTGTTGGGGTTCCGTCTCTAGCCGCATCATGTTCGCGCGGAGGTCGACGCAGCAACCCCGACCACGCACCGACGATCAGTTGCCCAAGCTCCCACTGCACTGAGGACTGTAGCCGATCTTGCAGTCAACCAGACATCGAGAGAAAATAATCTAGAGGCTATGGAATTCCCCGGACGAAGGGATAACGGCATTGGTGTGGACGCAAGTTGAACGACGACGGGACTTTACATGATGGCACTGGAAGGAATTCCAGTGGACACAGGGAGTAAACGATGATGGATGCTACTATTGAGTAGGAATCCCGCTGACACGGGTGAAAAGAGTGCAGACCCATCTAGCTGCACACGATGCGGGGGGGGGGGGGGGATCACAGCAGCCCTGCCACAGCGGGATGGCATGAACCCATCTGTCCATAGGAGGTGCTCAATCACGACGATGAATGGGCGATTGTAGCACTACTACAAATCCCGCCTGGATGCAAGCGGCAATGACCTGGGATAAGAAGAGACAGGAAACCAAAGAAGATTCATTTTCTTTCTTCATTTCATCATTGTCAAAATGTGTACATGGTGGGGGCCTTATATAGGCCAAAAACAAAACATCAAATATATCCAAAAGTCCAACTATACCTCTATGTGCCCAATCCCTTTGTATATATATATATATCAAAACAACAAATATATGAATGCGCATATATGTCCAATCCATTCCCAAAATAAGTCCCTAAAATGTGTCATGAGCCAATCAAAATAAAATAATACACTCACTGCTCATCTATCCACACTGATGTAATCGGACGTCATTGTCATCGGTAGGCAAACGCCGGGTCGAACTGGACATGTGTGCGAGTGTCCTCACCACTTCTACTTCAATGTTGTCTGACCTAAATCATCAACCCTTACTCCACTTGTATGTACACTACTGGAAAAACCACCTTTTCTTCGTCCACCTCCACTTGAACCTCTTACGTGTTCTTGTGTATGTGGAATGAACTTTCTCATCAACATTTAAAGAATGTGCTTTGGTATTATTTGTGAAACTCAGATGTCTTCGCCTGACAATTAGCTTCCTCCTTGTTCCCACTTATGCTCCTTCTACTTCTTACGTACCATGTCAAATCATGGTTTGTAGAATCAATCGATCCGCATTGAGAACGACCGATTCTCGAATCGGATCGGCCATTGTCGATCCCATTCTCACCCGAACTTACCGATTCGGCCCGGACTTCTGGTTGAATCGGTCGAAATCGCTAGGCGATCCTACTGGATCGAATCAAAAATCAATCAATACTACAAAATCCAAAAACGACCAAATCGGATCGATTTGGGACCCGATTCCGAACCGATTTCAGTCTAATTCTCCCCCACCCCACCACCCCCCACCCCCGATCCCGATTCCAGCTTCCCCCACCCTCGCTAGGGTTCCCCTGAGTCCCTCCGATGATTTCTTGCTCCCCTTCGACAATCACCCACTCAATTGGTAAGTTTCCCTCCCCCTTCCTGATCCCCCCTTTCCTCCACCCCTTAGGGGGCTCCCCAGAAGGCACGGGTGCAGTCACCCCCAAAGGGGTGTCTGTCAAATGCACCCCTTCGGGGGTGACCTACAGTCACCCCTTTGGGGGTGACAAAAACACCCCCGAAGGGGTGCCTAAGGCACCCCTTTAGGGGTGACACCCGAAAAGGTGCCCTTGTTTAGGCATCCCTTTGGGGGTGTTTTTCTCATGCCCGAAAGGGGTGATCCGTAAGAACATAAAAAAAATTTATTACAAGTATTTACTATAATTTTAAAATCATTTCATGTGTACCCAAATAAAATGTCAAACAAGGAGCATGGTGTTGCTAACCAAAAGGACATTGGATGGCAACATGGATATTTATTGGATGTGACAAAGAGGATAGTAAGATGCAAATGGTGCCAAAATAATATGAATGGAGGTGTGTACCACCTCAAACAACATATGGTAGATTTTGATGGGAACGTAGAAAAGTGCAATAAAGTCCCGGTTGAGTTGAGAAAGAAGAAAAAAAATTATATTACCAGGAGAGCATCTCGAAGAAAGAATATAGAATTGAGCACAAAGCTAAACTTTGTGATGAGTTACTCGAACAGAGAGACCGATCTCATGTCTTCAAATGGTAAGAAGGAAAAGTCTTCTGCTCATGTGCAGGTTGATTCATCACTTCAGATGATGAAGAGGAGACAGAGATGATGAGAGCTATAGATGCTAGTAGAGCTCAGGCAAGAGAGGATGAGAAAAGAAGACGAGAAGTAAGGTTCAGGGCCAATGCCCGACAATCAGATGTGGAAGGCATTCGACACATGTGCCAAGTCAAGATAATGAGTTTTATCGATCGCAACCACTTAGGCCGACGAACACTGTCCCGTATAGGCAGAATGACAAGGGACAGAGAGGCATCAAGCAAGTCTTGAAGAGAGTGAAGGCTAGTACAAGGGCCACAAAAAAAAACAATCAAGCATATCTGCAAGCGGTTTCTCCATGCTAGTATATAAATGTAGAGTTTTTCTAAACAGATGAATCTTCTATGTTTTTTGATTAATTATCAATAACGATGTGATAATCTTCTTTCATGCAGGTCTCCCAGCGCATGTAGCTACTAGTCCATATTACTAAACAATAGCAGATGCCATTGCTGAGGCTAGACCTAGGTTCAAAGTCCCTACATCAAAATATATTTACGACAACGGGCTGTATGCTGAGATCCATGAGTTAACTTCTTGAATAAATGAATTTAAATCCATTTGGAAAGAAACAAGTTGCACTGTTATGCATGATGATTGGACGAGAATCACAAAGACGCCCCTTATCAACTTCCTTGTGTATTGTTCTGAAGGCACCATCTTCCTGAAGTCTGTTGATGCATCAGGCCAAGTGAAGAATGCGAATTATTTGTTTGGTCTAATGAACAGTGCTGTAGAAAAGATAGGTGAAAAGAACAGTGTGCAATTTGTCACTGATAATCATAGATTGCAGAATCAGTCGATCAGGATAGGGATCGGCCGATCCAGATCGGGATCAACCGATTCCTAGATCTGATCGGCCATGGCCGATCCGATTCTTAGTCGAAGGACCGATCCGAAAAAAAGTTCCGATAAAATCAATTAGGATCGGCTGGACTGGATTAAAATTAGAATCAAATCAATTTTTTTACTTTTGCTACTTTGGCCAGATCGGCTGGGATCAGCCAAGATCGGTCCAAATCAGATCGGAATCAGAATCGAGATCGATGTTGTTTCTTTTATCAATTCTGGATCAATTTTGTTCCAGTGGATCAATCGGGATTAGACCAATCCAAATCCGATCCGGATCGGATCGGTACCACCGATCTTGAATCCGACCCCGATCTCGCAATCCTTGTAGATAATGAACCTTCGTACAAGGCTATAGGAAAGAATATAATGGAGGCAAGGCCACATTTATTTGGGTGACATGTTGTGCACTCAATTGACCTAATGTTAAAAAATATTGAGAAGGCAAGTGTAAGATCTTTAGTGAGTCAAGGACAACTGATTACATCTTACATATACGGGCATCCAAGGCTGCTCTCCATCATGAGAGAACACACTGACAGTCATGATCTGATTCATCCTGCTCCGACCAGATTTCTTACACAACTTATTATATTGGAGAGCCTCTGCAGGTATAGAAATAATTTGAAGAAGTTTATAATCTCTATTGCTTATCATGATTACATGGATACGGCACAAGCCACAATTGACCAGTATGACATTTTATCAAAAATAGCGACCCTTATTGAGAACAATAGGCGGTGAGAAAAGGTGTAATACTACCTATAAGTCATAGATACTCTGGTACAAGTCTTGAGATTGGTTGACTCCAATGACAGAAACTAAATAGGTATTTATACGATGTCATGGATAAAGCCAAGATGAAGATCAAAAAGAAATATCCAATGAGTTACAAAAAATGGTAAAATATTATAAACAACAGATAAGATAAGACACTTCACCATGACATCCATGTTGCATGTAATAAACTTAATTCTTTACTAACTTGTTAATTTTTTGATTGCAATAATCTGTGTGCATTAATGGTTGGATTGCATTGAAATGTTTTATGACAAGATATTTCCTCAACTCAAGGATGTAATACGATCCCCAAGTATACAATGATGTTGAGGTCTTGTCAGGCACATTGTCAGCCATTAAATGCCTAGCAAGGACTGCGTAAGACATAACAAAGGTTGAGATTGAAGTATGTTAGTTGTTACGTATTTAATATTTATTGATTATTGATTATGAGCACTAAACTTAAATATATTTCACATTGTATTTCAGATGATGTCATACATGTACAAATTTGGAGTGTATAAGAATCCAGATCTTAACTATTGTCATGAAAAAATTACTCCTGATACGATATTAGGCGTATCATATATGTATAAACATTTTTAGTTAGAAGTTTACCACTCTTACTAATTCGGTGATGTTATTCTTATTACAACTATTTGGTGGATTCAACTAAATAATAGGAGTAGATAGAATCCATTAGCTGCCATTGCTGATAGGGTATCGAACCAGGGTACCAACTCCTCTCAATGTAAAAGAAATTGGAGCACATTCAACCTCATACACACAAAAAGAAGAAATAGGTTGAATACGGAAGGATTGAAAAAATTAGTCTTTTACTATTACAACATGAAATTGAGAATTCAAAATATCAAGGATAGACAAAAGATATCTAAGGAGAGATTTGCTAGATTTGCAGGTGGTGTCTACCAAGAAAGAGCTACAGCTGAAGCTAGTAAGGACTTGTCACAAGGGAATGTGGACTTGGACTATCTTTTCCAAGAGAAACATCCACTTTCACCATTAATGTATAAGAAAGAAGCTGAGAGAGAGCCAGAGTTCGACTCAAATGATAGACCTTGGCCAGAAGGTGAGCTTGACAGTGTCATTGGTGAGGATAAGCATATGGAAGAAGAGCAAAAAACTCAAGAACCAACCACAACTTCAGTTCCACAGGCAGCTCCAACTTTGCAGATTGGAGCTCCAACCACAACTCCAACGCATATTCCAGGTGCAGTTGTTGGACCTAGCACTTAGAAGAGTGATACCTTTGGAGGATTCAAGGCACTTAAAAGAGCTGTACAACGCAATAGTGGTATAGGACCACTTGCATAACAAAAAGTAAAATTGAAAAAAAAAATCGAGTATAAAACAAATATATTTGATTCAGGAAGACACTACCCAGACACCTTCCTCAAATGATGAGGAGAAGGAAAAGTTTAATCCTACCACTCAACAAGAAGACAGGGGATCAAGTAGAGGAGGTGAAGGTGGAGGTGAAGGATCGGGTCATTCGAGTGGCTCTAGTAGTGCACGTACTAGTGGAGCAGGTGCGTCAAATATAGGTGAGAGGTAGCATTATAGCGGGATGAATCAAAAATAGGGTCAGATAAGATTCTTTAATAAATATGCTACAGCCCAATATCCAGAACCTGCCTTAGATTTGGAGCCTTGTTGTCCAACATCACCTCTGCAATCAAACAATGTATATGATTTTAGCTAGATGGCCCACTCACTATATTCATATGGATATGGGCTGCTCATGAGTCAACAAAATCAGTGGACCATTCAGGAGAACGAGAATGAAGAGCAAAATAAAAAATATAAGGGGCATTTTCGTCTATGATGGTAAGAAGGTATATTCTATATTTTTAGGTTTCACTCCTTTTAGTTGTATAATTCTAATGTTCTATTTCATTTCTAGTTGTATTGTATTGTGTCCTTTATTTAATAGAATAAATGTTAAATTGTTACTAGTATGAGAATCGAAATAAATAATAAGTTAATGATGCTTAAAAAACTTCTCTAAGTTATAACTTATAAAATCACAACTTTTCGACAATATCACATATTTTACATTTTTCTGATTTTTATGTATTTATTAAACATTTTTCTAATTTTTCTGTTAAAAAAATTGTAAAAAAAACGATCCGGATCGATTCCTGTTCCAGAGAATCAATCGAAATCGGACCATTCCGATCCAATCCGGATCAGATCACTACCCCTGATCCCGATTCAGATTCTGATTCCAATCTCATGATCCTTGTGTCCAATACTGCACTGGTAAACCTTCTTCAATAATTTAAATCCTACAAATCTTCCACTCTTTTGTAAACTCTTCTAAGTAGTGGAAAGACCTGCAGCTGAACTAGCATGAGAAGCTAGAGATGAAGTTGTAGCTAAAGTTGGCTCTAAAACTGTAGTTTGAGGTGAATCTAGAACTAGAGCTATACAAAGAATCTCAATATCTTGTCATTCTTCTTGCATCTCTTCATCCTCACTAATTTCACTGTCAAACTCAAATTCAACCTATGCTCGATCATTCAGGTCAAATTCTGGCTCTAGTTCAGCATCATTGTCATCTATCCATACTGAAAGTGAATGTTCTTCTTGGAAAATATACTCCAAGTCAACATCATCACGTGATAAGCCTAAGCTTGTTTCGACTTTTGTTCATACAAACCATATGTAATTTGAGAAAAAACTTTCTTCGGATATGCTACAGAGCCTAAGAGTTATTTTATTCTGGTAGGGTAGGACTAAAGCCAAGGGGCTACATCTTGTGAAATAAAGTCATGCTTGTAGAAGCAAAACGGAAGGAGACCTCTGCCCCTTGGACTCCATTAACATAGCCCTTCCTAGTAAATGGTTATAGACATTTAAACCAAATTTATTTGGTCTAAATATGACTTAAAAGAGAAGTTAGTTGGGTACACAATTTCAACAATTGCAGCTGGTTCTCCACAATCTGAAAAAAGATTCTTTTCAATTGGTGCTTCTTCAAATTGGCAAGACCTTATTCCAGAGAGACAGGTAGGCTGGGTTTTTTGCCGCTAGCTGAGAAGCTTCATATGCTTTTCAGAGTGGTTGTTAACAAGGACACCAATATTTATTCCGATTGGGACCAGCTGTACCATCGAGCAAAGTGGTCGCTCTTGTTCAGAAAAGCTCTTAAAGAAAAAATCAATGATTCGGTTTACTTAATGGGTCACTTAGAAAACTTTTCATGTACAGAATGTCAGAAAAGATAAATTGCTACGAATTCCCAATAAGGGGTCTTTCTTCACTGTAAAATTAGTAACGTGCAGTCTAGATCTGGGGCTTAATAGTGTGCTGGTGGAAAGCAGTTTGGTCATTGCTTCCATTCAAAATAAAATTATTTTTGTAAAATATTTGCAAACCAAAACGACCTACAATTTCCTATCTGTCGAAGTTGTTCCCAATCAAGACTAGGGGCTGTTTGTTTTGTAGCTTAAAAGTAGCATTGATCACCTATTTTTCTAATGTGGTGTGATTCACTACCTCTAGCTCACGTTGTTTAAAATCTGGGATCTCCCTTGGTTAGACCCCAAGTCTTGGGAGGCCGTGTTGCTGCGGTGGTCCAAGAGCAACCCTTGGTGTGTCGAACCACAACTATGGTACTTCATTGCCAGCAATGCGATGGTATGTGTTGAGATTCAGGAACTCAAGGATTGTTTGGAGTAGTTTCTTAAGCCATCCGGAATTCTCAAGCTGATGACATCTTTTGTCAAAGACTGATATTTTTCGTACTCTAGGTCTTGTCTAGACATAGCTTTGTTTAAAGACATTTCTGAATTGAATGAGTTTGTATTTAAAGATTACCAACCACCTAGGATTGTCATCTCGCATCTCGATTTTATATCGAGGAGTAAAATAAAAGAGATCTCAAAAAAATCTCGAGAGATTGGATCTCAGAAACGTCAATCAAAAGTACATGTGTAAATGTAAAATGTCATATAATCTTTTCAAAAAGAACAAGAACGCTCATATTCAACATCAAAATAAGTTGACAAAGAATTAAAAAAGAAATATAAAAAGTGAACTATTGTTAACTGGAAACATAAAACGGATTTTATGTCACACCTAATCTTCATCTTGAATAGTATAAAAACGAGATCTCTTTGGAACCTCTAGAAATTAATGACAAAAAATATTAAGTTATAAAATTTTATTAGACATTAATGTCGAGATAAATCTTTGAATAGAAAATAGAATAAAAAATACATAATATAGGCAGTTTGTCTAATATAAAGCTAAAAAGTTAAAAGTAATAATAAGTGAAAAAAATAAGAAACCAAATATACAATATAAATATTCTCATTTTGGTGATCTCATTTCTCATATGAGTGGAAAGAAAAAAAATCTCGAGAGATTTCGAAAAATTCTCAGAAGTTCGCATTCTATACCGATCACTACTACCATGGTAGTGGGTACATCTGTATCCTTTCTTGTTTCTCCCGCAACCCTTGGTGTGTGGAACCTCAGCTGTGGGACTTATCTTAGCCAGCAATGCTTTGGTATGTCTAAAGATTCAGAAACTCAAGAATTTTTTAGAGTAGTTTCTTTGACCCCTATGAAATTCTCAAGCATATGACATCCTTTGTCAAACATTGATATTTTGCGCACTCCAGGTCTTATCTAGACATACCTTTGTTTAAAGACATTTCTTAGTCAGATGAGTTTGTATTTAGATAATACCAACCACTACTACCTTGGTAGTAGGTCCAGCTGTATCTTTTCCTGTTTCACCCGCAACCCTTGGTGTGTGGAACTTCACCCGTAAAACTTATCTTTGCCAGCAATGCTTTGGTATGTCTAGAAATTCAAGAACTCAAAAGAGTTTTTAGGGTAGTTTCTTAACCCATCCAAAATTCTCGAGCTGATGGCATCTTTTGTCAAAAATTGATACTTTACGCACTCCAAGTCTTATCTGGACAAAGCTATGTTTAAAGAGTAAAAACATATTTCTGACTTGGATGAGGTATTGAGAGGTTACCAACCACTACTACCTTGATAGTGAATCCGGCTGTATCCTTTCTTGTCTCACCCCTTACCCACTTTTTTATTTCTTTCTTGTACTTAGTGACTACTTTTAAATGATAAAATTGTAAATTCAGTCACTTTCTAAAACATCTCCAGTCATCTACATGAAGATCCCCTACACTTGGGTGTTGTTGACTGTTGACGCTCCTCCCTTGTGTCAATTCCTTCAGTCTTCCATCTGTGTTGCTCACCACCATGTAGAGAACAAGACACTAATAGTATTTAAGTGGCACTGCCTTTTAAAAAAAATTCTAGAAAAATAAAAAAATTACACTAGATCACTAGCTTGAAGCTCAACTATGTACAAAGACCCATGAACAAGTTTGAACAAATATAAAATTTCCAAAAAAGAACTCAAGTTAAGCAGAAGTTAAGCTTGAACACCTAAATGTTTTCCAGGACTGTGCTAAAAAATTTTTTATTTAAACCAAATAAGTCAAAATGACCTTAAATCAAACCATAGTTCACGAAATCAGCCGACTACCTGATCGGATCGGCACCCACAGATCTAATTTTGGCTTGGACTCCCAATCCAAGCCATTCTCCCTCCGGAATCAACCGAAATTGGTCGAATTGGCCTAGATTGAAGCCATAATCCATCGAGTTGGCCCAACGGTGGCTACAGCCGTGGCCATTTCCAGCCTATTTTGGGGCCAATTTCAGCTCCAAAAAGACTAGATTGGATCAAAATCCAGTCTAGCCTCTTAATTTGTAATTTTTTTCTATTTTGAGGGTTTTTAAAGAACCGATCCGGACCAATTCCGAACCAACTTTTTTCTACAAGTTAAAATATAAAAATACGTTTATTAACGTAAAAAAGTATAAACATCTTTTGTATCAATGATTCAAAGTTATATCATGTATTTTTAATATACTTATTCGGTGTGTCAATTTGGTTTGATTTCAGAACCTAAAAATAGTCAAACAAAGACTTGTTTCAACTCAAACAATGAACCAAATTGAGCTGACAAGCAACCAAACAATGAGCACTACTATGAATGCTAGTCAAATGAGTCTTTGTTAAAGAATAGAACCTCCACAATATCTTACGCACAACTCAGATGACTTTATTTTGTTCAGACATCCTTTCAAGCCCATAAAGTAATATTCAATTTATTTAACTTGAAATGTAATTTGTATAATTCAACCATCTAAAATAACAATTATGTAATTTGACAAGAATTAATATAGTTAAACTCACTGTTTTCAAGACGTCGCCTAGGCGACAAGACGCCCCCGTAGGGGGCAAGGCGATGGGCGCCTAGGCGCCCATTGCCTTAAATAACTATTTTATATATTTTAATAATAAATAATGCTAATTAAGTGTCAATATCGTTGTTTTAGAGTAAAAACAACTAGTTTTAATAGTTAATTTGACTATAAATTAACATTTTAATGAAATAATAGCTAGGCTTAAAGGATTTCTTAAGTGTTTACTAATAGATGATATAATTTAAATAGTAAAATTAACTAATTTGTCAAGTTATTTAGTCTATGTAACTATGCACTTCCCACATTATTGATTGATTTGCATGGTGTCAAAGTTATTTTGCATCATTTTTTACACATATCTTTGTTATTTTATCCATTTTACTATATAAAACAAGGCGTCGCCTAACGCCTCGCCTTATCGCCAAGGCGCCAAGGCAGTACTATGTCACCTTGATCGCCTTGGCCGCCTTGACAACTATAGATAAACTTGGTAAGTTATTCATTTAAGTTTAAACTACTTTTATTTGGCTTCAAGAATTTATAGATTGGTCTGCTCTACTTGCATACTCAGTACGAACTTGAACTCATGAGCACATAAACAAAACTTAAACAAAAACTTTGCCTTTAGTAATATTAACTGAAATTCAGATCAATAAAAATTGCAAGAACTTGACCACTGTGTTTGAATGAACTTTTATCTTAACAAAATAATGCTATAAATAAATTGCATTAAGAATAAATTGCATTAAGTAGTGGTCATCCTTTATTAAAAAGATAAGGTACTTTATAGGTACAGAATCCAAACAGGAGCTGAAATCAAATGCTTGATGTGCATCAAAAGTCAATGGATAGTGGTATTGCCAATGCGGGTACAGGGAGCTGAACTTAGCAGTACACAATTAGAAGGTTGCAGATAAATAAGTTCACCAGAAAAAGTATACTGCCCAATATTAATAAAAAATAGTTCGGCTTGATAGATGTACATTTATCTGCGTAACATCCTTTCATTTTAGTAAACTTTGGCCTCGTTTTGGTTCATTCGCAGAATAAGTATTCAAGCTCAGATCAGTCACATAGATCAGCAAGTATAAATCCTGATCAGGATGTAAAATCTTATTCAAATTGGCCAATCCTGTATACCACACACTAAGTACACTTTCCATTCAAACCTACAATTCATTCACAGAAATAATCTTTCTTGTTTCTCTCTCTTCAAAACTAAAATTCGTGCATCAACTAAGGTGGCAAAAGAAAAGAATGTAAAACATACTTAAAAAGAAAAATAGCATGCTGTCGATGACAATTGAAAAATTGATGTTTTAAACTTTTAATAATAAGCGAGGGACTTAAGCTTAAATGAACTAGGCCTTGATGTTTGATACCATCAAGGACTGGATCTCCATTTCTTTCTTTCTGTGCCTACCTCACATGTATAAATTCCTGAATGGTTTACGTAGTATTGCTCATAAACCCTCTACAGAGAAATAAAAAACAAGTTGCAACTTGCAAAACAAAACGTATAAATGTCACAAAAATGTCGGTACCAGAAAACTCAAAAACTCAATCGATAGTTGATAACTATCATACTTCAGTATAAGGTTTCCTTCCAGAAGAAGAACAATGGAGTAGATACTGTCTAGGAACAAAAAAATGACATTCTAAAGAACATATTGTTTCACCAGAGGCTGAATACCTCTAACGATGTTTCTTTAATCATTTTACGGACGACATTTAGATGATACTGAAAGTAACAAGTACTAAAATTTCAGAGTCTAAAACAACAATATTTAAACACAATTTTATAGAATCTTAATAGATTTAGCTGGTTTTCGGTTGCCTTCGTAACAATAAACCCAACATCCAAACACAACTTTTTCAGCTACACAAATTCATAATGGCCATCTTGCTATCCCAAGATTAACCAAATTATAAAATGGTGTCCTAGTTTATTATGCTGTGTGCGAATAGTTTCATCTTTGAAAGCAAAAGCATATACGTATAATGTAAAAACTAAAAAGGCATCGTCTCCATTCATACCTTTAAATAATAATTGGAAGTTCGGAAACACTTTTTGCTTCTTTTCTATCTTAAAATAAAAAATTAAAACAAGAATTACACCAAAACTTGTTTGGCCGTGACTACTTCAGTTATGAAAGAGAAATATTTTACTTTTAAAACTCCCTAAAAATCTAAAACAAGAATAGACATGTTTTTATTTCAAGGTAACCACAGAACGTGGCTTGCGGAACGTGGCTTGTTCCATATAACCACCACCCCATTCTCAGCCACGCCATATTAGAGTTCAAATACATGTTTTTAACACATTCTTATTCTTAAACTACCGGAAAATATCCTCTATTTATCATAGAAAACCATTGTATATTAATTATATTGATCATCAATAAAAAAAACATAAAAAAACTTAAGTTCAACATTTTTATCATTTCATAAAATAGTCCCACATGAATGTCCTAATATGGTGTTAAATAAGTAAGAGTTCCCACGTCAAGAACATATGTGAGTAAAAAAGTTAGTTCACAGTGAGAAGCAAAATATAAGATTTAAAACAAATTTAAAAACAACTAGACATTATCATAAAAAAAATTTAAGAAAAAAAAGATTAAAAAAATAACAAGAATAAGTACTTTATATAGGATCTCTCACCAACAAATTTATGGAACATATTGATAGCATAGAAAAAAAAAATTAATATTGCTTGCATTCAATAAACCAAATAAATATAAAAGAAATGCAAAGCAGTAGATAATACAAGACATAAACAATGAAGCAAAAAAAATAGAAAACAATAATAGAGTAGGCAACAGTGTTGATAAAACATTAAAAAACTCAGTAGTGACAGTGAAAACAATAGAAAATAAAATTATTATAAAAAATAATTATAAAAAATAAGTAATTAATATAATTAGTATGTATGCTCCACAAATTACATTAAAAAATAAAAAAATTAAAAAATAAAAATAAGCACTTTGAATGTTAAATCTCACACAGAAAAACTAATAGAACATAATAATAGCATAAAGAAAAAAAGATAACTATTGCTTGCATTCAATGAACCAAATGAACATAAAAGAAATACAAAGAAGTAAATAATACAAGACATAAACTATAAAACAAAAATAATAAAAAACAATAATGGAACAAATATCATTGTTGATAAAACATTGAAAGATTTAGTAATGACATTGAAAACAATAAAAAATAAAATTATTATAATAAAAATAATTATAAAAAAGGTAATTAATATAGTTAGTATATAGATGCTCCACAAATTAGATTAAAAATGACATTAAAAAATTAAAAGAATATAGATGATAGTACAAAGAATATGCTATAAACTCAAACTCAAACTCAAAGCCTTAGTCCCAGAAGATTGGGGCCGGCTACATGGATTCGTCTTTTCCATTTTACACGATCTTTCGCTAATTTCTTACTTATGTCTAAATCATTCAAGTCATACTGGATACGCCTATACCAAATTAATTTAGGTCAACCTCTCCACCTCCTATGTGCTAACAACACCAGAGTCTTAACTTGTCTGACATGTGCCTTAAGAGAGTGCCACCTAATATGCCCGAACCAACGAAATCTTCCATTTTTTACTATATCCTCGATTCTCGCAACTCTCATTTGACCCTAATGCACTCATTACGGACTTTGTCCACCCGTGTGTATCCACACATCCACGGTAACATCCACATTTCAGTTACACTCAATTAGCAATATGTTTCTTCTTAATTGCTCAACACTCACTACCGTATAACATGGAATGCCTTATAGCCGTGTAATAGAAACTTTCTTTCAAGTTTTGGGAGATTTTACAATCGCAAAGTATCCATGTCATTTGTCTCCATTTCAGCCATCCCACTTTAATCTTATAATTGACATCGTCATCACAATCTACATCCATATGTAAGATTAAATCCAAATATTTAAAATGAGTACTCAGTACAAAGACCTTTCCGTCCAAGGTTACTTCAGTCTCTTCAACTCATGGGGTTTCGTTAAATATGAAATGCATAGGTTCCATCTTCGTCCTACTAATTTTAAACCCCTTAATTTCTAACTCGGTTCTCCCTCATTCAAGTTCTTGTTAATGTCGTCTCAAATCTCATCAATCAGAACAATATCAATGCGAACATCATACACCAATGTAAACTCTTTTGTATATCCTTAGTTATTTTCGCCATGATTAAGATAAAAAGATACAGGCTAAACGCAGACCCTTGGTGTAACCCCACTGGCACCGAAAAGGCTCCTGACTCCCCTCCTGTAGATAAAATATGGGCGGTCGCACTCTTGTACATGTCTCTGATGATGTTAATAAACCCACTGGCACCATATTCTTACCTAGCACCCACCAAAAAAACTCTTTTGAAATACGGTTATACGTTTTTTCTAAATCAATAAAACCATATGGAAACCTATCTTCAAGTCACTATATTTCTCCACTAAAGATATAGCAGGGAAGATGGCCTTCATAGCTGATTTACATGGCATGAATCCAAATTAGTTTTATGAGAGACACCTCTCCATAACCTTCTCCTACAATTTCATAGTCTGACACATAAACTTAATACCTTTGTAATTTCTACAATCTTGTATATTTTCTACAATCTTGTATATCCCACTTCTCCTTAAATAGCAAGATGATGACGCTCCTTCTCCATTCATTTGGCATTCTTCCGGAAGTAGCTATTTTATTAAAAAAAATTAACAACTCCACTTCTCTCTCACCCACACACTTTCAGACTTCAATTGTAATGTTATCAGGACCACACACCTTTAAAGTCCACATTCTTCCCAACGTTAAGCACACTTCTAAAAATAATTTTTTGGAAGGACTCTAACCCTTGTCCTCGGTCTCCTTCCAACTATGAGAGACTTTCTGCATACCCAATGGACATGTAAGAAATGAATGCCATAAATATAAGAAAGCCTACATAAGTTTCAAATATGGTAATTTAAATAAAATTAAAACATATCATAAATTTCACTATGACTTGTAATCATATACTAACAAAAACTCATTTCATTAAAAAACCGCACTAAATAACATTTAAAATTTGGCAAAACAAAAACCAAATCCATTACATTCTTACAAGAAAGACTAGCTCTTTGTAATAATTGTAAAGTTATTCCTAGTAAAGTTTTAACAAACCAACATAAATGAATCATTTTAAATGTTAACATCAAAAAACAAACAAACGCATTTCAAAAAAAAATTCTAGTAAAAACATTAAAAATTAAAAAATATAACAATAAATATTTAAAACTAAACTTCTTAAGATAAATGATAGTAAGTCATGTAGATGAACGTAGCTACAAAGATAAAAGAGATTGCTGAAACATACTTAAAAAGTCTAAAAGACATGTCCCACCTAAAAATGACTTCGTAGTAGAATAGACAAATGCAAAAGGTAATAAAAAATAAGAGAGGTTGGAACAAAAGATTGCTAAGCAATAACAACAAAACTTATAAACAATACAAGATAGTAAAAAAATATAAAATAAACTATTAGACAAAAAAAAGATATGTTTTTAAACAAATGTAGAAAAACTTAAAATTAAATAAAGCGAAACAAAATATTTGTAATGAAAAACTTAGCCAAGTTTAAGATCTCAGCCAAGTCAAATATATCAATAATAAAAAAGAAAAGTTCTAAACAAAAATGATGACATTAAAAAATAAAAACATTATCTGTTTACTCTTTGTAATGACCACTTTGCTAAAAACATAGAAGAAATAAATAATGTAATAAAGTTTAATTTAAATTATAGTATAAAATTTAAAATTTCAAAAGTTAAATAAGTATTAAAAAAATAAAAACAAGTAAAACATATGGTCCAAATAACATCCCTATAAAAATATAAAAAAATTTGAAAGATTTAAAAATAAAATAAAAAACTTGACTTTTCAACAAAATTTTAATATTTTAAAAAATACTAAATAAACAAAAAAATAACATTACTATACCTTTTATAAAAAAAATACATAAAATTTTGTAAATTACAAAGAGATCAAACTCATAAGTCATATTGTGAAATTATAAAAAAAGTTAATAAACAAAAATTAAGATAATGTACAAATATTTCAGTTAACTAACTTGAATTTATGCCTAGTCAATATATAATAAAAATTATTCTTCTAATTAAAAATAATAAAAAATATCAAAATATAAAAAAATGTTCCTTGACTTGGAGAAAACTTGTGATAGAGTTTCAACTTTCAAGAGATGTTTTGTGGTGGGAGTTAGCAAAGGATTGGGCATGTTAGATATATACAAATAATAAAAAATATGTATGATAAAACAACCACTAGTGTATGCACGGTTAGTAGAGAAACAATAATTTTTACTATTTCAAACAACTTGCATCAATGGTCTGCAGTAAGTCCTTATCTTTTTTGTATTAATTATAAATTTAAAAAAAAGTATACAAAATGAAATATGGTATAATATTTGCAGATAAAATTGTATTAATATATGTTTTTCTTGAAGATGACTAATGTTACATTTCATTCAACAAAAAAAAGTTACAACATTCTATTTAATAGATAAGACATAAGAATGTGTTACTAAAAAAATTTGTTTCCAAAATAAGTGTTTCTAAAATGAGAATGTTAATATGTACGAGTGATCATACTAAAATAAATAAATAATAAGTATATTAAAAATTGTGGAATTTGCAACAATTGTAGACAAACTGAAAAAAAAAAGATTGAGATAGTTCAAGTATATTAAACATAGACCTAAAAAAGAAAGGAATAACAAAATAATAGTTACAAAAAAGACATAGTAGACATAAATTACATATCTCCGAAGAAATAACTCAATATCAACATGAGTGAAAAAAAAAAGAATCCATATGACCAACCCCAAATAATTTGAGATTAAGACTCGAATCAAGTTGAGTTGAGTATGAACAAGTCAACTCCAAACTTATATAGCATATTATTTTATTTAATATTGATGTATTACATGCATAATGTTACATACATAGAAGTTAATTCTGTATGCTACTTTCACATAACTATAAATTTTTGGACAATCATTTGAGTATATAAATTAATATATTTCCAAATATAATTACATAAATTTCAACTTTTATTTCCAAAAAATCAAATACTCTTCCATTATTTTTAATATTTATACCAGCATATAATGATGTATAAGTTTTAAAAATAAAACCATACATATAAAAAAAAATGAAATGCAAAGACCCTATAAGTAACATGACTCAACAACCTTAGTAATAGTCAAGGTCTAATTTGAAACTCGTGCACTGTAAAAAAGCATACGAGAGAAACCCCACAATGAAATATAAAAACGTTGACGGTATAAGATAAGGTTTTGAGTTAGATGACCAACTGTAAGGGGAAAATGCATGAAAATGCACAATATCCGTTTGAGTTGAGCAGTATAATTTACGACAACTAGTTAGTAAACATGTTTGAGCGTAAATGACTTGTCTAACAAGGCGTAGCGAAGAGAGACAAATAAAATTGATTGCCATTAAAACTAGGAAGAAGCAAGGTCGTCCACTAGGTTCTGGCAGGAGTACTAGGTTTATGCCGTGCCAGGAACCTTATTTTTAGGGGCACTAAGCTCATCCATTCGGAACCGCAAATCATACTAGCGCACAGGTAAGCAGGAAAGCAAACGACAAAGCCAGCACTGGAGTAGGAGAAGATAGACGCAAAAGGGCACTCAAAAATACATATACGCTGACAAGAGCTGTTTGAAATGAGATGTGCAACTCGAAAAAGAGCATCTTTTTTTTCCATATTATCGCACCATTCATGCAAAAAATTACAGAGATAAGCAGGCCTCCAACTGAAGAGGCCATAAAATGAAAGACAGATGAGGTTTCCTCACCTTGTCTGCGTAGAGCTGATCGTTGAGGATGTCCTCCAGCGACCAGGTGAAGACGACATCCAGTATGTCCGCCGGCAACCGCGGCCCGTTCCGCTCCATGGAAGCCCAACCCTCGACAGTCCGCGGCGCTCCTATTTCACGTATCCACGACGTGCGGCGCGTACGTCCACCCTTTGCTTGGTTCCTCCAACTCAAACTAGGAGAAAATCACGAGGTAGGGGATCAAGCGCGAGGAGAACAACAACTGAGGGAGAGTGAACAAGGAAGAAGAAGAAGAAAGATCCTTACTTTCCTCCAGGTTCGGCAACGACGACAACGATCTGAAGAGTGCCACCAAGCGATCCGTACCAAAACAGAGACGAAAACGAAAAGTCGAAAAGGCGCAGTCTTCCGGAGACTGGGAAGCTTCGCGGCGAAGGAAAGTAGTATAAGAGCGAGTACAGTGCTCTATAGAATGTTTATACTCAGTGGCGAGTGCGAGTACTGCGGAGTCTCGGAATCGGAGCCGCCGGAGCAGGAGACGCAAGAACACGAAGCGTCGGAGCAGGAATGACGTCGCCGACGTGTGAACGCCCCCGCATGCCGTACACGAGAGATCGTGGCGACGTGCACCGCCGAGGGGCGAGTCCGACCCGGCGAACTCAAACCGAGTCACCGAGTTCGCAGAGTAACGGTAGTTTTTTTTTTGTTTTGGAAAGGAGTGGAAAAAAAACGAGTGACCGACAGCTGTCCAAACTTTTGAGCGTCTTTACTGTTACTATTTTCAAATTTAATATTACTATAAATCATCACAGTACTCTTACGGGGGTGTTTAGTTACATCATAATGAAAATTTTTATTTTAATTTTTAAAAATTGTAAGAAAATTTGTTAAAAGAGATGTTCGACAACTTTGACAATTTTATGTTTTGAAAATGATTTTCTTATTAAACAAAAAATTTCTTTTTTCTTGTGGTCCCCTACTTTGTTTGGTCATGAATGATAATTACTCTTTTTTGTTATTACATCCCTCCAAACATGATAATTTTATATCATGAGTTGGTTCACTTTTTATTTTAATATAATTTTTTATCATGAAAATGTACAAAAAATTATCGTACAACCAAGCACCCCATTATCTATTAGTTTATTGACAGCAATTTTAAAATTTATAATGCAAACAAAATATAAATTAGAATGCAAACGTTCAAATTTGTTATTACCATGGTGTTTGGATACAATTGTTTGGCTTTTTTTCTATCATCAAATTAAAAAATAAAAAGATAGATGTAGAGTTGTGTGTTTGATTATATCCTTTATTGATTTTAGAAGTGGTTGTTTCACTTGTATCCATCTACCTCAAATAAATTAAAAATGAGGAACGTATGAGAACCTGGAAGTGTGGAGCTACCCATTAGGCCGCTATCCTTTTTTTTTTTTGGACACGCTGGCCCAGTGGCCAGGATGATGGCGCAGCGCAGCGCCGGCGGGGGATCGAGCGCTGCCGGGCACAGGCTCGATCCCCACTAGATCACCTCCCCCCTGGGCAGGTGGTCCCGCGGCAGTCCGCCGCCGGGATCGATCCCCCGCCACCCCCCCCCCACGGGGTGGCGCCGTGCCAACCGAGCCACGCTCGGTCGGCCAGTAGGCCGCTATCCCATCCCCACGATCTATTTACTAAATATTTTGATTGATAATTTTTAACAATTATGTTTTTTTTCAACCAAACGTGTCTATGGGGTATTTTTTATTTTAGATTTTGTAATACCATACAACATATCATAAAATTTAAAATAAAAATTATTTAAGAACAAAAGTTGTATCCAAACACCCATACTCTATCGATGGTTAAAATACAAATATTAAAAAATATAATACTCTGCTGTTAATATTCCAACCAGATACGGCAAAAGATGAAGGAGATTTTAGCTTTTGTACTGGAAAGTTATTAGTTGCAAGGTTATGTATTTAATGGGTTGTTTGGTTGCGCAATAATTGTTTATATATTTTCATAATCAAAAGGTATATTATTATGAAATGTGAACCAACTAATCACATAAAATTGTCATGTTTGACGAGACCTTATAACAAAAAAAGTGAGCATCATACATATATATATATATGACCAAACAAGATGGGAGGGGGGGGGAGATCACAAGATAAAAAATATGAGAACCACGTTTCTGTTCAAGGAAAACAATTTTCTTTAAAAGTAAAAATTTGTAATGGTTACCAAAAATCTCTCAAAACAAGGTTTGTTATAAAAACGTAAAATTGTGCCAGAGACTCAGTTTATAATGCAAGCAAAACATCCCATAAGATTTTTAGGTCAGTCTCTTGTTGTGACGATGTGTATCAATATAAATTTGAAAATTAATGACGTTTTATACAAAATAGAGTGCATTTCAACCATATGAATGTTACCCAATAAAGATATGGTAAATCTCCTACCCAATGATTGTCTTACATTAATCACACTCGGTGGTCTCTGGATATTATGTTTGGTTGTGGGCATATAATATATATTCGCGGGCGGCAGGGTATTGGATGCTATCTGCAGTTCACTTCAGTACACCCTGACCCGCCTCAATACACACCACTTCTTGTGATAAGATATTATTTATGTTAGAAAAATATTATCTTGTGGATGCTGACTATGCAAATACAAATCAATTTTTGGCTCCTTATTGTGGAGTACGGTATCATCTTAAAGAATTTGGGCCAAACCATATTACTCCACAAGATTATAAGAAATTATTCAATTTACGTCATTCATCACTTAGAAATGTTATTGAGCGAATATTTTGTGTTTTAAAAGAGCGCTTCAGAATTTTTCAAAGTCCCTTGCAATATCTATTAGATGTACAACCAAAATTAGTTGTTGCTGCTTGAATGCTACATAATTTTATTAGAGATTTTACAGGTGGAAAAGACACATTGTGGATTGATATTGAGAATGAGCAAATGATTGCAATTGATGGAGATATAGAACAAAAAAGACAAGAAAGAATCAGGAATAAAGATAATGTTAGAAGCAATTCAAGCATAAGTGAGCAAAGACGTCTTGGAAAGCTTCTTCAAGATAATATAGCAAAAAAATGTGGGAAGATTATGTTAGGCGTCATAGATTGTAATTATATATTTTTAGATGATTGAATTTTTATATGACATGAATATTTTGTCATTTTCATGATCTTGTGAATTTTTAAATTTGCATGGCATAAAGTTCTTGTTTTTCGATGTTTATGGAGTTGATAAAAATTGAATTTAAAATGCTACCAAACACCTCATTATCATTTTTAAAAGTTAAAATATTTTTGTCAAACATATTCATTGTCACGTTTTCACTTTTAAAAATTATCTTATTTGGTATTATATTATAATTTTTTATCATGAAACTTTTTTAAAAATTAAAATGTAACCAAACACTCTATTAGGAATTGCATTTTTTTAAAAGAATAACGGAGTTGGTCAAAGTCATCCGCACAAATGCCCATGGCCCGGTATGCTAGGGTTCAAATCTAGGGGAGACCTGTTGAGCGATGATGTCCCACTACGGCATAACCGCACGGACTGCATCCTCTCCGTCGGATCTAATAATTAGTTAATTGACTTCATCCAAAATTACCTCACATTTTTGTTTTCGGAGTAGTAAACTTAACCTATAATTAATAACCGATCATAAGAAGGGTCAGATAATATATATATATATATATATCGATCCACGACCTAGATGTCCTGGTGACCAAAACATCAAGTTACAGGTCGTTAAATTATAGGTGTATGTATTCCTATACATGATTAGTCTCGCCTTTCGAACTCTAAAAATATTATTTTTATTTAAAAAGATTAAATATTGTCAATATATCTAAGTTAAAATAAGATTCAATGTAATTGGCATTATTCTGGTTACCGGCTTGGTCTGTTTTGATGGACCTTGGAGACCAAACCAAACAGGTTGCTAGTTCAACCCAAACCTAACTAAACTAAATCACTGGTCTTGTTTGGTTGTTCTGGTTGAACCGAGGTTTGTGAACATCATCCCTAGGCAGAACCCTGTATGAGAGTACAGTAAAAGCATATCCTGAACCTCTAAACCGAGTGTAAGTCATGAAGTTAGTTGTACATTGATCTTCATACCCTTAAGGTCACCTCCCCCAATTAGTGTACTATGTTCTGTTCTCTGTTAGCAAGCAAGCGAAACAGGGGCCAGGCATACATCTTAAGCCATAACCATTGTGAACTTTACAGGGAATGCATCATATGCAGGGCGTCCTACTAAAAACAACAGGTTCATCAGAATTTCGTCATGAATCTTAACGAAAGGTGCGATGACTTGACAAGGTTAACCAAGCCACAGAGCAATTCCTTCACGTTTACCAGAAAAAAGGGTTATTCCTTCACACTGAATATGTACACATCCGAATGTCAGTATGCCCACATATTTCAACAAAAAGTAAGTGATCAGATTCTACAGTTTTATACCATCTATAGCACCGGGCCCATAGGAGGTGCTTGTTGATTGATATCTTGCAAGGATATAACAAGCATTTGTAACTTCATTAATCTTGGTGAAGTTCTCGCGGAGGGGCAAACCTTGCATTTGCCGGGTGAGTCACGACAACAGCATCATCAGCAAAGAGTGATTTGATGAAGGAAGGGGTCTTGAGTGGTCGGCGGCCTGTCATTCGTGGGTAGACATCCTCTAGAAAGTAATATGCATGTCCCGCAATCATGCCCTACATTGGAGATACACTGTTATCCAATCGTTCTGTAATAGCAAACAATACCATAACACTTGACTTACTAAAGGCAAGAAGTTAATTAACTCGAGCCTGAATCTTTTCAGGTACGTTAAACCAGAATTTTGTTTCTAAACCCTGTAAAAAGTAGCATGTGTGATTGATGTTTTTAAACCAACCAATTTAGTGTTATATGTAGTCCATCAAGGCATCAACCATAAAGCTATCTTCCCTATTAAGAACTTAATAAAGAAATGTCAAGATATGAAAAATGATATTTGTTTGATGTTCACGGACTACAAAAAAATTTGATGCTCTGTGGTGGGGTTAAAGTTAAACACAACTGTATTTATTACGCATACACTAATCCCTAAGGCGTCGTTTGGTATCAGGATAAATTTAACGGGGATAGGGATAAACCAATCCTTGTGGTTAACCCTATCCTCATCATGTTTGGTTTAACTTAGGATAAGTTTGGGGATAATCCTATCCTATGTTTGGTAGGTTAACAATAAAATTGAGGATAACCCTATATTTTTATATTTTTATTTTATTTATATTATCTTATTTTATTACTCATAACATATTCATAAACATCTTAACCCACTTACATATTTATATAATAAATTTAAAATTTTATTTAAATATATAAATAAAAATAAACTTAAAAATATAAATTTGAAAAATATAAATAATGTAATTTATTAGACGAAATATTTTAACGCAAGTGTGTTCCTCGCGCCCCCCTCCCCTCCACCCGCCGGACGGACCCCCCCGGCGGACCGACGGCGTGCTCCCCACCCCCCTCCTGGCGAACGGAGCCCCCCCCGGCGGACCGATGGTGCCTCGCAGCCGCTCCCCGCCCCTCTCCCCGGCGTACCGACGGTGCTCCCCTCCCCGCCCCCCGGCGAGACGGAGCCCCCCGACGACCGGCGCGCTCTCCGCGAGCCGCTCCCCCCCGCCCCTCCCCGACGCATCGACGGCGCTCCCCGCGGAGCCGCTCCCCCGCCCCTCCGGCCCCCCATTGGCGGACAGCCCCCCGCGGGACCGATGCTCCCCGCCCCCCCCCCCGTAGACCGATGCCCCGCCCGCCCCCCGGCGGACCGCGTTCGGTTCGATTCGGTTCGGTTTGGGACCCGTTCAATTTGGTTCAGTTTGGAAAACCTCTAAATCGATTTAAATCAAACCAAATCATTTAAATCGACTTAACAAAAAAATTTATAAAAGATGCACGGTGCTCCCCCCCTTCCCGGCGGACCGCGGCGGCGCTCACCCGGCGGCCCGCGGCGGTCCCCCCCGGCGGGCAGCCAGCAAACACCCCCCCCCTTCCCGGCGGACCACGGCGGGGCTCCCCCCGGCGGCGGCATCGCGGCCAGCGAAACCCCCCCCCGCGGCGGCTCCCCGCTGGACGGCGGCGCTCAGCCCCTCCCCCCGAGTCTGCCAGCTCCCCCTCCCGCGCGAGCGCCCCCCGGCGGCGGCATCGGCCAGCGAAACCCCCCCCCCCTCGCGGCGGCTCCCCGCTGGACGGCGGCGCTCAGCCCCTCCCCCGAGCTGCCAGCTCCCCCTCCCGCTGAAGCGCCCCTCCCGCGGCAGCTCCCCGCCGGACGGCGGCGCTCAGCCCCTCCCCCGGAGCTCCCAGCCTCCCCCTCCGCCGGAAGCGCCCCTCCCCCCCGCGGCGGCTCCCCGCCGGACGGCGCTCAGCCCCCACCCACCCCCCCTCCCGCGGACGACGCGAGGCCCCCCTCCCCCGCGGCGGCTCCCCTCCGGACGGCGCTCGTGCCCCTCCCCCCCTCCCCGCGGACCTACGCAGCCCCCCCCCCCCCCGCCCCCGACTCTCCCCCCCCGGCGGCCGACGCTGGCCGTAGTCTCCCCCCCCCGCCGGCTCCCCCCCGCACCCTCGCGCTGCGGACGCCGGACGGAGCCCCCCGGCGGCGCGCGTTCGCTCCCCTCCCGGCCGGGCGCCGCCCCTTCCCCCGGCGGCGTTCGGCCCCCCTCCCCCGTGCCCCCCGCGCGACGCCGCCGGCTGGACCGGCCGGAGTCCCCCCCCCCCCCGGCGGCGCGTTCGGCCCCCTCCCCCGTGCCCCCCGCGCGGCACGCCGGCTGAACCGGCCGGAGTCCCCCCCGGCGGCGCGTTCGGCCCCCCCCCCCCCGGCCGGCGTTCACCCCCCCTCCCCGGTGGCGTTCGGCCCCCTCCCCCCGTGCCCCCCGCCGCGCACGCCCCGCCCGCGGCCCCCCCCCCCCCCCCGTTCGGCCCCTCCCTCCCTCCGGCGGCGTTCGCCCCCGGACCCCCTCCCCGCGCGCCTCCCCGTACGTCGTATCCCCAACTTGAGGATCAGTTTAACCCAAGTATTAGGTGGGATGATTTATCCCCACACTTATCCCTAATTTTGGGGATAATCTGGATTAACTTAATCCAGGTTAAACCCAATATTAGGTGTATACCAAACAGAAGATTGGGGATAAACCAGGTCTATCCTAGGTTATCCCCATACCAAACAAGGCCTAAAGGGTTGTATGGAGGAGGACCTATTCACCAAGTGCAGGGGAAGCAACCTGTTTTTCTATAGCATCATTTATTTCAGTCCACGGAGAGCCATAAGTCACCCATTGTATCTTAGATGTTTCTATTTTAATCTCTTTCAACAAAAAAGTATTATATTAATCAATTACCCTTAGTGATCATCATTTTTTTTAATTTGATCATGGTTATTTAAGTTGCTAGTTGCACATAAAAGGAAAAACCGATGCCTAAACCCTATATCTCCCCGGGTCCACCCATAGTTGTCAAGGCAGACGCCTAGGCGCCAAAGTGCCTTTGCTCGGGTGCCTTTTGGGGAGCCCAAAAAGGCGCTCAAGGCACTCGCTTAGGCATCCAAGGCGCCCAGGCAAGACGCCCTATATATTTTTACATGATTAAAAAATAATTTTGGGAGATTTTTCCCCATTGATACCCCCCACAAAGGACACCTATTTAATGATAGTTTGAACATACTAATATATTTCAGTATGACTTATGTTATCATATATATAATATATTTAAGATTTATGATTATAAACATATATTATATATTTAAAATTTATAAAATTCTCTTTAAGCTCTCTCTTCTCCCTCTCTCTCACACACTTAATTTATCAAGATTAACTCCATATATTAATACCCACACTTTCATAATTACATATATAAAATCACATTTATATGTATGTACACATAACCATATACATTCAATTATAACTTATAAATATAATTATATTTTTGTATATATGTTTGTATGCTTGCATAAATATATATAGTATTAATATATAATTATATATGTGATTGTATATATTCATATATTTGTATATACATATATATACACATCTAATAATACCGTCTTGACCGCATAGGTGACGCCTAAGCGGCTGCGTTGTCGCCTAAGCGGAATTGGTACCCTTCAACACCTTAGGCACCTTGTCACCTTGACAACTATGGGCCCACCATACATTTCTCATTCCCACTCTCTTCCACTACCACCGCCTAGTACCACCATCCATAAAGTAGAAGTGGCATGCTGCCATGATGTGCAGATAGAACAATAGCCACGAAGTTACTTAAGAGTGAATTGACCGGGTCATCATCTGTAACAAGGAGATATAGAGTACGGAGATAACAAAATGGCTTGAGAAAAATGAGAAATGGAAAGGTGACAGAGCAGTAGTTACAGGAAAGGAGAAGAGGCATAGGTGCGCACACAATTTTGACGAGTAGTTTGATACTTGGCTTGTACTATGCTAGATGGTGATGGGGACATATTTTGAATATTTTGGGTTTTTCTTTTATTTTTGTGTCCATACGAGGACAAGTCTGTAAATAGGGTACTTAGAGGTCTTTTCTTTAATTTTCCCACTCCTTCTTTATAAGGAGGGTCGATGTACAGAGTTCATTAAGTGATTGAAGAATTTTTGAAAGAGGCCTTGGCCTGGTTCTCCCGTGTAGGGGCTTTGCCCCGGTCTTCCTTCTCTCCACCCCCCCATGGCGATATCCCATTTCCCTTCCACCTTCCGGCGAGGCCGCTCTTCTTCCTCCTCCTCACCCTCCGGCCTCCGCGCCGTTCCTCCCTATTTCCCCTTCCCGGTTCGACAAGGCTGCGCCGGCATCGACCTCTGTCTTCCACCTCCGACGGCTTCCTGCCCATCAACGACGACGATGGAGGTGGGCGGTCTTCCCCTTCACGGACGAAGGGCGACGTTGGAAGAAGAAGAATAGGAGGCTGCGGGAGGGGCAGATCCGGCGATCCCCGGATCTGTGCCCCCCCCCTCGCGTCCGCATCCGCCTGCCCTTGTCCCGCCTGCACGTTGTGGCCATCGGACGACGACGACAAAGAAGAAGAAGACGGAGACAGAAGGCGGGAGGTCGAAAACGGCGACAGCGTCGGTGCCGCGAGGATTCCGTGCGCCGCGCACGGAATGGGCGATCGCCATCGCCGGCACTCGCCAGTGCCGCCCGGCCCCCCTGCTCCATCGTCTCCGCTCGGAGGCGGCCGTACAATGCCGCGGCCGCTGCCCCTGCTCCGCCACCTGCGCGCGACGACTGATTGGACGAGAGCTCCGCGCGCACCCGCACGACGACAACGACGACGCCTCGCTCGCCCGCCCTCGCTCGGCTTTTGTCGCGGCGCGCGCCGCACCCGGAGATGGCGCCACGACGCCGGATGGGCAACGGCAGGATCGCGGCCACGCGACCCCGCCCGGGGGCTCCCCTCGCGCGCCACGACCCCCCCCCCGACGCTCGCGCCTGCGAGCGCGGCCGGCGCCGGCTCGCCGGTTCGCGGCCCAGACCGGCCAACCGGCCGGTTCGACCGGATCCAGACCCGGTTCAGCCCGGTTCAGGGCCTGAACCGGCCGGTTCAAGCCGGTTCAGGGTGTTCTGGGCCGGTTCTGGGCCGGTTCAGTCCATCTCGAGTCCGGTTCGGACCTGTTTGGACCGGTTCGAAGCCGGTTTAGGCCGATTTTGGGTTCGTTTAGGTGGTTTAACGGCGGTTAGCGCCGGTTCACTACGTTTTCGTACGGTTCAACCCGGTCTAGCCGGTTTGTCCCGCATCAGATGGCAAGCTTGAATAAGAAAGCAAGCACAGCGTATTAATGAATCTGAGCTCTTCAGCAACCCATAGTCGATAAAGCTCACAAGCAGCACACTTCAGCACTTGATTAAGTACTATGACTAAATACTCAATCAGAAACTTGACTAAATACATATTTGATATTTATATGAAAGAATGAAACCTATGGTTATAAAGTGTCAACAAAAACTACTAAATGAGCTGCAATCAAATTTAACCCAAGATTGAATCAATCTTGAATAAATCGAGCCAAGCTTCCATAAAATGAGCTTGAGTTACAGCTTGGACCAAGCTAGAACCAATCTCCTACCTGTTGAACTCGAACTCCGAAGGACAAAGTAAATGAGCAGCTCAAACATATTGAGCTCATAATGAATTTAGCTAAAACAAAGAACCTTGCCTACTTGTTAGGTATCAAGCTGAGTTTGATACGAGTAAAGTAAACAAGCCAAATTTGATATTGACCAAAAAAAAGCTCAGCTTAAGTAGCATCCTCCTTTGGTTTCACATGTTTGCACCCTAGGGAATGAGCAGAAGCTGTTATGGTGACGGAAGCAAAGGCAAAATGACGTAGGGCTCAGGTGAGGGAAGCCACAGTAGAAGGGAATAACATGATTAAAGGGCATTGGCGTATTGCTACCAAGGAAAGATGATGGTGCACTACACAGCAAAGCAAAGGAGAAGAACGAGAGGGGGAAGTGAGAGGGAGATCCAAGAAGGGATGATAGTGAGACTGCGAAATTAATGGTGGAGAATTAGAAAGTGGAAAGCAGTAATCCAATACCCCTGATCCAAGTCAACCCAGCCAATATCCAGGGCTGATTTAAACTGAAATAGGGCACCTGCTGTTCCAGGTGGCCAAACCAATCCTGAATACCTTGGAAGGAATTAAAAACGATAGGATAGGGCTTGGGAAAGGAAAATTTCATTTTTAATTAGTAATTTTTATTTTAACAGAAGTCAAGACAAAAAGGACTTTCCATATTGTTGACACCCATATTTTCAAAGAAAAAAAAGAAGAAGAAGAGAAACTTACAAGCTGATCGACCAGCTGGCTTGAAATTGTCCGAGGGAATGGCCTGCGTAGAGCAACTCCAACAATGGCAGTCCCGCAGCACCCAGTAAAGGCAGAAAGGTTTACCAGACAAGGCAAGTAGAGGTCCCGATGACCGAGTCACCTTCTAAACAGTCCTCACGATGAATCGGATGCACCCGAAGGTGAGAAATGCTATAAGGTCGTTTAAACTGATCCTCCGGGGCCGTTGAGGGCGAGGGAAACTGAATCCCGTAAAATATGGATCCGTTCAAGCTCATCTCGAAACAGAACCCTACTGTACGGACGTTTCCAGCACGATAGGAAGAAGGGGAAGAAGAGGGGAGTCAATCCCAAAAATAGCGGACCTCTCTGAGTCCGGCTCGAAGCAAGAAACACACCGTTCGGCAGGTCTCCTATGGAGGAAGGGAGAGCGGAGTCCTACTCTGTGGAGGTTCGTTCCAAAGCGGCAGAAGGAGTCTGAGAAGAGAACGGAAACAAATCCCATATATCACGGGCCTCTCCGAGTCCATCTCAAAACCAGATTTTCCCTGTTCGGCAGGTTTTCCAACGAACCGGAATAAAGAAAGAGAAGATCATAGAGTTGAGGAAAGTCCATCCCGCGTACGGTGGATCCCCTCCAAGTCCGTCTCGGAAGTGGATACCCATGTTCGGCAGTTTCGTCTTCTCGGAAGGAGTCCAACGCCACACGGGAAATAATCCGGCAAGCTTCCTAAACAGAGCGGGAGAGGTTGGGAGCCTATAAAATGAGCATACCGGACAGGGGCTTCCCACCCGGGAAGAGCACGACAGCTATTCTCTCAGCCATTGTAGAGCACCCCGAAGTCCTTCTCTCCTACAATCGGAGCCGACGAGTCGCAGTCACCGCCGAAGCTCTTCAGGACAGGTGGGGTTCAGCAGCCGCCGGAATCCCCTTCTAAGGCCGCCGCAAGCGTCGTCGGAATCCCTAGGTCCGGGCGGTGTTGCCTCCTTTGTCCACCGCCGCCGAAGCCGCCGTCGGAATCCCCTCTTAAAGCCGCCGCAATCGTCGCCGGAGTCTCCCGGGGCCGGACGGTGCTGCCGTCTTCGTCCACTGTCGCCATCGCCGTCGGAGGGAAGAGGAGAGGAGGCCGGGGTTATTTTCCCCCGACATACGTCCACGGAGGACGTATGAACAGTGGAAAGGGGGGGCCCGCGTGAGAGACGCCGCGGCCGCGGGAGCTGCGGGTCAACTAAGGTGGTGGGGCCCACCTTCAAAAGATGATAAAAAAAGAAAGAAGAAGAAGAAGAAGAGGAGCCGCGCAGGGCCGGGCCCATGAAGCCCATTTGACCTGGATGAACAGTACTGTGTTATCAAAATTTTAAATTTTCAAATCAATTTAATTTAAACAAACCGGGGCAAGCATAAGGCCGGTTCTAAACCCAGCTCATGGTTTCGACTTAACTTAAAAGAATTCAAAACAATTGGGAAACCAGGAGACCGGTTCTAAACCCACCTCCTGACCCATGATTAATTTCAAAAATAATAATAAAATAAACAATCAATTTAAATTAAATAAAAATCCATTTAATTCAAACAAACCGAGGCAAGCATAAGGCCGGTTCTAAACCCACCTCATGGCTTCGGCTCAACTTAAAAGAATTCAAAACAAAGGGAAACCAGGAGGCCGGTTCTAAACCCACCTCCTGACCCTCTTTTTAAGGTAGACATCCAATGGTCTATAAAACAGACCCCAATGTCTTACCGGTTCAGCAAACAATTCATCAATTCATGAAGGAGTCGGAGGAATCGACATGAGCTAATTTCCCACAAGTCTATCAAAGACCGTGACATGCTCAATCTCAAGACTTTGAACAAATTTTCAGGATGCCTATTAAAGGCTGGGACATGTTCAAGACAACAAACTCAAATTGATCTCAAGACCGACTGGTGCTTGATTCCAAGATGAATGTCATGATACTGTATTTCAAACAATGTGGAGATCATGTTCGGTGCAAATTCAATGGAAAAGGGAGTTCAATGACTCCATGAAATGATTGGAATGCAAATAATAACAAAAAGAAATAAAAAATCTGTGGCAGAAGCTTGAGCCTCCGGTGGGGAATCCAGAAATGTTAATTAAATGTTCAAATAAAGGGGGAAAATCTGTAATCCGAAGATTGAAAGCTGTACAAACTTCTGAACCTGAAATAAATAAAAAAACTTCTGAACTTGAAATACATAAGACCTGCAGTTTGAATGTGCAAATGCGCACGAAATCCAGAAGCTAAAAACCTGAAATACCCCATAAAATCTGAAATCTGAACTTGTGCAGAACCCATTTAAAAAAAAAAACCTGCAAGCTGGAAATCAATTAAATCCCGGAATCTGAAACGTTGAGAATCTTAGTGCAGAAAAGGATCAAATAATCAGGAAGATAAAGATCGATGTGGAGTTCAGAAGCCTGACCAAAACATAAAGGATTTAAAAGAAATTCTAGATTTAGATTTCTGGTACACAAGTCCATTGAATCCGGCACAAAAAAAAATCCTGAAAAGTCATACCTTGAATAAAGAGAGAGAGAGAGAGAGAGAGAGAGAGAGAGAAAACCTTAGAATTTAAATCTGCAACACAGACTAAGAAGAGCCAATCAAGTTGAAATCTGGAAATAGTTTAATTCTGGCAGAATTGGATAAAAAAAATCTGAGTAAGCTGGCAGCTCGGAAATTTCTGAATATGCCACAGTTAGGGGACTTCACGTTGGAACATCATCAATTGAATTGGGGCCAGGAGGGGTATGCCATGATACCTTAATCTATCAACTTGAATGCATTCAGAATCCAAACAAAAAAACTCCAAAATGTGAAGGCGAATCAAATTCCCTGAATTAAACCAAACCAGGTTCAATCAATAAATTCACGACACCAAAGTATTTTGAATAAATCTGAAATCAAAGGGGGTTAGGGAGCCGAGGGTTCTGAGCCATCCAATTTTCAACCACAAACATCTAAATTAAATTCAAATAAATAAATCAAATCCATATCGAGGTTGAAGCAATCTGTAATTCGGCAAAATCTGCAAAGTTTCAGAAAAAGAAGAAATAAAAGGGAACTTTTTCAAATCTCTACAGCAAAGCAAATTTGAACCAAATCATGCCTTCGGGGTTATCATCAAAACAACTCAATCCAAGGTAAAGTATCAATTCAATTAAAGGCATAATAAAACTAACTCAAAACAAATCCGATAACTCATAAATTGAAACAAATTTTAGTCCAACCAATAAACCCAGACCATATCTCTTGAATTGAATCCAAACAACAAATTCTTAACTCTTAATAAACCCACAAAGCCAACACACTTCAACGGATCTGAAATCTGAAACACAACCTGATACTGAAATCTGAAAATTCTAGAATAATCAGCAAGTAAAGGAGAAGATAACAAACAAAATGTGAAATCTACCAATTTGCAGAACCCAGAAACAGAAACTGGAAACATAAACATCCAAAACTGAAAAACTAAATCCATGTAATTTCCAACCGATTGAACATCAAGCTCCAGTCAGTTTCAACCAAATAAATTTAACTCAAATCAACCTAAATCAAGTCAAAATTTAAATCAATAAGCCATTCATAACCAAATTTAATAACCTGTCAAAACAAAATTTTCGAATTGATTTTAATCTGAATTCCTCAAATTAAAGCTAAAGACAAACTGAACTTCAACAAATTCAAACTCAAACCCAAATCATTTTAAAAGTCTGAAATTTGCATAAAACCACAGAACATCAAATTCACCCAAAACAAATTCAACTCAAATCAATTTTAACCAAAACCAAACTGAAATTTAAATAATTCAATTCCAACAAAATCCATTTCAAACAAAAATCAAATCAACTTCAACCCAGACTAAAAGCAATCAACAAATTAAATTCAATTCAAACATATTCAAATTAACCAATCAAATCAGAATCCAAACTAACACACTTAATTAAATCAATTCAATTCAATTCAAATTAAACTCAAACCAAATCAAAGTGTTTGCATTCCATCAATTTTATGGGATTGTTTTCTCCTATGTGTGTTTGTATGGGAATGTTTATTTTTGTGTGGATGCATGTTTTCTACTTCCAATGGATTGCTATGACGATAATCAAGGGTCTTCGAGTCATCTCGATGTAATTAACGTCGGATCTTCGCACCATCCGACGGGGAGAGGTCAAAACAAAATTTTCAAAGAACCTAACAACCTCAACATATAATTTTGACCCTAGTTAGTACTTTTATGGAATACCATCTATTTTCCTAAGAAGTCAATGCTAAGGTCTAATCCAAATCCAAAAGGAAAATGAATTTCCAAAACAAAAGAAATCTTCTTGAGATTTTTGAGGTTACATCACATATCTTTACTGATCGTAGCAGGAAAGTTCTAGAAGTAACTATATAAACAAAATTCTAATTTCAAGTGCTTAGAAGGATCAAAACAGAAATATACAAGATAATGTTCCAATTTTGTATATTTTTAAAGACTAATTTTATTTTTTTTATTTCAGTTTGTTTGCATCAAGGACCAGAACTCTTGCCTATTCGTACTACCCATGAATGAATTAACAAATAACATATAAAAGAAAACTAATAGTATGTGATGTTTGATGGACTAGATCTGGTAGATGCACATGAGAAACAAGGGTTAACTAAGAGCCAAAAACAGCGCAAACAATTTAGACTTCAGAATTTTAGGTTAACTAGAGCTAAGATAGCCACGTGTGGCCAAAAGATTTTGTCATTTCGAATAAAAAATTACAGTATCATAATAAGGTGATCAATGACGCATGGTAGCAAGTGTCGATAATAAATGTGTAGCATGCTTCCGAAATGGGTATCATCGCCAGAGGCAAGAGTAAAGTCACGTAAGAAGGGAGGGTTGCCTTGCCTCAAGTGCCTCAAGCAAATGCATACATGTCCGAGACTATTTGCTTTGTCTTAGGCATCACATAAGACAATAAAGGGAGTTGAGGGGATTGAGCAGGGGTAAGAAAGGGGTTAATTGACCCTAAAGAGAGAGGCAAGAGGGCTAGCATGGGTATTGAAGGCTCTGTTAAAACTGAGGAGGGGGCAGAGGGTCTGATGAGGATGAGAGATTGGCAGATTTTTGAGATTGGGAAAGGGTGGGCAAGGGGGTAAGAAAATCATAGTAGGAAGAAGAAGAGAGAGACACACCGAGAGGTTGAGATATCACGCAGCAGTGGTAGCTACAGTGAGCTCTGGCAAAAAATGACATGCTCTAAGAAACAACCCTAGCACCTTAACGGACAACAGATGGCGGACCGCATGGAGCTCTGTGTGTGTGTGTGTGGGGGGGGGGGGGGGGAAATGAATGTAGGGAGTAAAAATAGCAGATAGATTTTTATACTCGTACTGGTTCTGAAAGTTGGGATCTGAACCCCCGCAGTTTGGAGAATTGGCTGATCTGCATCATAATAGACTGGTATCCAATTTTACAGGCAAGGGCAGAGTACAGCTGACTTCAGCCAAGATCAGCTGGAATTGAGGTCAGGATAGTCCACAATCAGCTGGATCAGCCAATCCTGCTTGGGATTGTCAATCCTGATTGAAATCAGCAGAACTGGGTAATCCATCTCAAATCTCAGCCAGTCTGAGATTTGACCAGGAGCAGTGATCCTGAGCTTGGACTGACATCCTACACTGTGATCAGCTGG
The DNA here is from genome assembly GCA_036172225.1 of Cryptocoryne crispatula var. balansae. Classification (NCBI taxonomy): domain Eukaryota; kingdom Viridiplantae; phylum Streptophyta; class Magnoliopsida; order Alismatales; family Araceae; genus Cryptocoryne; species Cryptocoryne crispatula. The sequence goes on along the minus strand of CM069932.1, from coordinate 12,858,121 downwards.
GGATTGGGTGATCAACCAACTACAATTGTCTCTCGTACCAAGCTTGCTTGGGATTGCCAAACCTGATTCAAATCAGCAAACATGGGTAATCCATCTCAATTCTCAGCCAGTCTGAGATTGACCAGGAACGGTGATCCTGAGCTTGGACTGACATCTTACACTGTAATCAGTTGGGATTGGCTTACCACCAACTTGAATTGTCCCATACCAAGCCAGCCCAATTTCAGTCAACCCCTGGCTGGCATAGGCTTTCTATAAATTGTCTGAATCAAGATCAGACAAGGTTTTTTTACCCTGATTCAGTTTTCCTTAGAACCACTGGCACATCAAAACAAGGTCAGAGGCATGCAAGAAAAATAAGGTGCTCAACATGAGTTCATCAGGCAACTGTTTATGTTGTTTGGACCAAGATGGGATCAAATTAGCACCTGATCTCCCTCATTGCTCACGTTAGTGTCTTTGACAATGGAGTTACGCTGATGAAAACTATATGTGCAAGAATCATACTATATTTAACTCAAACACAGCCTTTAATACCAAATTATTTGGTTTGTCCGCATGGATTCTCTTTCCCATTCATGTCAATTTTAAGTTGTTTCTTTAGAGACATTTAAATCATCCAAATGATATTGAATTACCCACCTCCAAGTTAGCTTAGGCCTATCATATCCTTTTTTTTCTATCTAGTAATTTGATAAAATATGTACTGTGGGCAAATCAAGAGAACATTGAGATGGTCTAAACATATTATAGCAAATTTATGTACCTGCCCACTGCAATTCTACAATTGGCAAAAAATTAGTACATAAATCATTTGCAGTCTAGCGTGTAGATGCTACCTTCGAGAGATGCACTTACCAGAAGATCCACCCAGGCACTAGCACCCACGAGCATAGAAAAAACCAGGAGGACCTGTTATAGAAAAAAGTGAAATCCAGTACAAGCTATAATCTTGTTCTTTTAGAAGAAGGTATTATTAATTAATGAACCTATGTCATAACAAGGGAGGCTCACCCATGGCAAATAAGCTGCTGTAAACGTAAACAGACCCAGGAAGCTCATAGGAATGAATGGGTTATGCTTACTCCAGACATAAACCTGCATTTAACAAAAACAGAAAGAAACATGTATCATAAGAATGAAAGATGAAATCAACTACAAGATAAGTGTCCCGTGGCAGTGCCACAGTGGACACCAAGATCTCCTGGTGGGGAGCCCACCCAGGTTAAATACTGCAACCGTTGTGGCAATCGACCGAAAAAAAATAACCTCCTAAAAGATAAGTACGAAAAAGAACTTATCAGCGTGGAAGATTGGACTAACCATCATGAAAGTCAAAGAATTGCTAAGAAAGATTATTTTTGCAAAGGACTCCGAAACATAGGGTATCATTCCACCAAAAAACACGATTATAGTCAGCACAGTGGCACCAAATAGTAGCATGTAAAAGAAATCTGCTGTGCGTCCCCTGAATGAGTTCTCCTCAAGCAGTTTGCAATATCGTGCAAGGAAAAACATATGAAACAAGAAATCCAAATCTGCAATAAAAGACAAAATTGTCAGCGATTAAGCAAATTTAATATGAAATTTTAATTGATATTGAAAACCCTTAACTGAAAAGTTAAACCTATTTAGTCTATCATTCTCCAAGAGATGGAAGTTCTAGAGGATATAAGGTCAAAGAAAATTCACTTTCACCATTGGATGCACCACACACCTGCAAAATATGACTTTTTTTACTTTAAAAGGTGGCTTGGGTACATTTAAAAAATAAAAAAATAAAAGCTAAGAAATAATAAAAAATAGTCACATTTACGCTTATAACCCATAAATTGCCTACAACTACAAATTTCTACATCCTACGAGTACCAAAATGTTACAGGCATAACCTTAAGTTAAAAGTAACGTTGTTGATGGTGTTAAAATTTTGAAAACCAAGTATTGCGATCAGAATGTTGAGAGGACAGAACAGGCAGCAAGGATATACATAGTGGGGGGAGCAAGCAGGAGAAGAGAGAGAGAGAGACAGAGACAGAGATAGAGACAGAGACAGAGACAGAGAGGTGGCAAGGACATGAACTCTTTGGATCCAGCAGCTCAAGAGTTTCACCGGGGACTCTTTCCACTCAGCTCTCTGTTCCACCCTCTCCACAATTTTTCCTGTATATAGAGAAGTCTTCAAACACATGCTGCTGCTGTTCTTTCACCAGTCAACCTAGTCAAACCCTTCTTAAAAGCAGTAGTCCCAGACATCGCTGGCACAGATGCTGCTGCTGGGTTCAGTGGCACCTCAGACAGTGATAGCACTCTGCAGTTCGAGATGGAGGCCTCAAACAGAGTACAGGAGGTGGAAGAGGGCGGCTTCCCAGGTGCTGATAACAGTGAGCTTCCACAACCTGTGCAGCTCAAAATCCCTCAGGTGGAGATACAAGAGCAGCAGGTGCTGCAGCAGAACGGCTTGGACAGAAACACGTGTTTTCAGGATGGTCCCTGGCGGTGGTTGGTGAGGACACCCGTGCACATAATCAGTTCGACCCAGTGTTTGTTTACCGGTAGGTCGATGCCCGGTGACATCTTTGTGAATAGATGGATAGTGGACACAGTGCATTATTTGGTTAGCCCATGACATATTTTGGAGTTAGTTTGGAATTTAATTTGTGAATAGATTGGATACAGACTGTTGACACCGGTTTTTTTTTCAAGAAAATGAGGGCTCATTTTCCCTATGAGCTAAAATCGAGGGGTTGGAGGTAACAAGAGGCCGATAATAAGGCAAATACTTGCATACGTCTGTTGAAAATAACAAACTTACAATGGGTCAAGAGGATAAAAGAAATGGCCCACTCGATATAGCTCCCTACGTGGAGATAGGGGCTGGAAGGACCTGTAGCACCTGATAACAAAAGAAAGAAAGAAAAAAAAGAACGATCATACAATCCAGCCGTATGGCTGTCTTGGGTATTGGTAGTGTTTACTGGATACACTTACCCAAGCAGAGTCTCACAATTTCAGAAGAGGGGAGAATCTATGTTATCCGAGGCGTGAGGCGCCTGAGGCGAGGGACCCAGCGCCTCGCCTCAGGCGCCTAAGGCGGGCGCCTCAGGCGCCTGAGGCGTTTTGAGGTGGCGCTGCAGGCGGTGTGGTGCACCGGCTGGAGTGGCGTCGGGGGTGGAGGCCGGAGGTAGCTTCCGGTGGCGGCCGCAGGTGCAGCTGCAGCTGGCGGAGGCGGCGGCCGCCGCAGGTGAAGCTGCAGGTGGCGAAGGCGGCGGCGGCAGCTTCCAACGGCGGCGGCTGGGGCTTCCGACGGCAGCGGAAGCAGGGGCGGCGGCGGCTGCTGGGGCTTCCGATGGCGGCTCTGCAGCTGGCGGAGGCAGCTTCCGGCAGCGGCGGAGGCTTCTGGCAGCGGCGACGGCAATGGCGGAGCCTTCCCAAAGCGGCGGCAACGGCGGCAGGTGCAGCTGCAAGCGGCGGCTTCGTCCGGAGGCAGGAGCAGCGTCGGGGGCGAGGGCCTGGGCATATGAGGGTTCGGGAGGGAGGGAGAGAGAGAATTGGGGTGTTTAAGTTACTCGGATCCGGTCTTACCGGATCCGGTTCTTACCGGACCGCAGGGGGGAGGCGGGCGAGGCGCGTAGGGCGCCCGAGGCGAGCGATGCGGCGGGTGAGGCGCCGGAGGCACTCACCTCAGGCGGAAAACAGCAAAGCGAGGCGGTTTTCAACCGCCTCGCCTCGCCTCACCGCCTAGGCGGGTGAGGCGACCGCCTCTAATAACATAGGGGAGAATGGTTGAGGAGGTCAGACTCAGACGTACGATAGGCCCTCTTCTGAAGGCTCAAGCAGATACCGTATGGGGATGTCACCAACTTGAGGGAACTCTCCAACAGTCCTGCTAGCTTGCTACAGTGCTTCCATTGGTTGAGAAACGGGGTCGGGAGGACTTTCGGTCGGTTTTCACACTGAATCGGACTCCTCCGATAGAAAGTAATCTCGTGTGTAAAGCAAAATCGTCCCGGAATAGGCAAAGAGAGTCCAATCCCGAGCATGACTCATCTTATGGTGAACATCTTTCCCGGCAACTCCTAAAAGAGGAAAGATGACATCCGTGGAAGGTTCTGGCTGGTGTGGGGCATTCCAAGTCCGTCTCAGAGTTGGAGGTCCCTGTTCGGTAGATTTCCCAACGGAGGAAGGGAAGTCGGAAGTGTATAAAACCCACACCAGGGCCTATCACGCGCGGGAGAGAGAGAGAAGAAGAGAAGAAGCAAAGAAGAGAGAAAGAGGAAAAGGTACCACAATGTCCTCTTCTTCCTAGCGAGCCCGCAAGTCCGCCTCCTTCTGTAGGATTCGTCTGCTCCTTGCAGTCACGCTGCTAGGAATACCCACATTGTCATGACTTAAGTTCTATATTTACAACTCTAGTCTGGTTTGTCCAATGACTATTGAATATTTATTACAGCATAGATACCTCTTATTAGGGTATCGACTTTACATTCCCTGGATGTTGGTAACTTTTTTATTTGGGAGCTTTATGTTAGCATCTTATCCGGACATGTTGAATGTAATAAGATGATCGAACTCATGAAGCATCACTTCTATTGGCTGAGCTTGAAGCGCGATGTGGCATGTATTGTTATTCTTGCACTTCATTTAAGCAAAGAAAATAGAATATTGGTCTCTACACACCGCTCTCGATTCTAGAGTCCTCGTTGTAGAATGTTAGCATGGCCTTTATCCTTGGTTTACTGCACTCCTTACGCCGTCACAACCCTTTATGGTAGTAGATCAGTTCTCCAAAATGACTTTTACTTCATCCCATGCTCCAAGACATCCGATGCATCTATGGTGACCCGCATTTACTTCCCTAAGATTGTTTGCCTACATAAGTTGCCTAGGATGATCATCATCTTTGATCATTATGCTTGATTTACCAATTACTGAAGACTCACTAGCACCTTCGAGAGACTAAACTCATTTTCCACAGCCTACCACCCCCAAACTAATGGTCAGACTGTGGTCGTCAATCGGAGTTTGGGCGACCACTTACATTGCCTTGTGAGAGACCATGTCCGCAGATAGGATCTTATCTTTCCTTTAGTAAAATTTGCATATAATGATTTGGTCAATAGATCTATTTGTTTGAACCTATTTAAGATAGTTAATGGTCATAGAAATGAGCGACCATCCAACTTTACCCCTATACCACGTGTCACCCATGTGTCAACCTCTGCCAAGTATCTTGTCGAGCACATTTGGAGTTTGCATGGTCATATCAGGTGTGAAATAAAAGCTAGCAACGAACAATATAAACAATGTGTCCATTTGCATAGGCGAGCACAAGATTTCTAATTAGGTGACTACGTCATAGTCAAGGTCAAACCTGAGCAATTCCCCATATGAGTCGTCAAGATTCAAGAAGCTCCAAGCTTGAGGTACTGGTCCCTTTAGAGTGGTAGAGTGGATTGGGGACAATGTAAATGTTGCAAATTTGCTTACCAAGTACCCAATTAGCTTAACTTTTAACATCTCCAATATGGCAGCTTATTGAGAACCAACTGCGATACCGGGTGAGATACATACGCCTTCCTCCTTCAAGTGAGCCCACACTTGAGCATCCACCTCCCATCCATGTCTTCACGACATGAGTAGATTGAGCGTCTAATGGACAAGAAGGTTATGACGACGTGAGCATGTGCATAACAACACTATCTTGTGCGTTGGAATGCTCAACCACCCTCAGAGGACACCTGGTAGACCCGAGCAGAGTTGCAGCAGCTAGACCAGGATCTCTTGGAGCGCTAATAGAGACACAACAACCCCTACTTGATGGGGCAAGTTCTTCCCAATTGGGGAGGATTCGTAAGGACAGCTACAGATCCTACACACATGATCAATTCGCCTCAACTTCTATTTACCAACAACGTCAACACCCGATTAGTCAATGAAATCTTTGTGGATAGATAAAAAAATGATTTATTTTGTTAGCACGACATATATTGGGGTTATTTTGGGATTTATTTTGTGAACATATTGGATAAATGCACACACTTATTTGGTTCGTATGTTTTACACATAGGGATTGAATATAAAGAAATATATAAAGCTATGTTATCAGAGGTAGTTGCCTCGGTCCCTGAGGTAAGGCGACGTGAGGCCACTCTGCTTCGTCTAGTATGCGATCGCCTAGGCGGCAGAGGCGACCACCTCACCCACCTCCCAGTTCTGAATCCAAGCCAATTAACCCCTTCCCCCATAACCATAACTTAAGTCCCACACGGAGCCTCTCTCTCTCTCTCTCCCCGACTTGTTATCCACGCTGCAATGCCGCAGCCCTAGCTGAAGAAGATCACCACCATAAAAGAAGTCACTACTGCTACTGCCCGTTACCGGAGAAGCTCGTCAGCACTGTTAGCAATTGTTGAAGCTCACCGGAACTCACCAGAGATTTTTCCAATGAGCTTTTTTTTCATTTTTTCTCTATTTTCGTTTATTTTTTTCTTTTAGTTTTCATCCTTGTTCTAACATGTTGTCCTTACTAAAGGGAATAGTTTGTTCCTCTTTGCTGAAATTCGCCAGAGAATCCATTTTGTAGAAGAAAGAATGTTTTTGTATTTTTTGTTTATTTTCTATTTTTCTTCCAAATTTCATTCTTATTCTAATGTATTGTTGTTCTTAAAGTAATTGGTTTGTTCCTCTTCCTCAAAGTTCATAGGAAATCACCGGAGAAGCCATTTTCGTTGAGTTTTTTTTTCATTTATTTTTTGTTCCTATTCGTTGAAAGATTCTTGTTCTAATATTTTTTATGTTGTTATTAACTTGTTATATATTTTTTATGTTGTTATTAACTAGTTATATCTTATTTATGTTGTTGTTAACTTGTTATATCTTTTATGTTTTTGATTGAAAACATAGTTATACATGTTTTCTGCAATTTTACAAGTATTTCCAATGCCTTTGGAATATTTCATACATGTTTTCAATTTTTAGATAACAACCAGACGTATTATTATCATTAATATATATATATAATAATATAAAAAATCTTGCCTAAAGCACTTGGGACGAGATGAGCTTCCCTTGCCTTAGGCACCTCACATCTTTGACAACATAGATATGCAGTCTTTTTGGTTCATTTGATATTTGTCATTAGCCTATATATAGGGTCCTCATCATGTACATCTTTTCTTTATGATGGAAATGAAATGAATTAGACGTCTTCGAAACCCCTCTCGTGTACCTTTTCTCTCCTGTTGTTAGGTCATCCTCCATAAAAGGATCAACGGTGAGATTGTAGAAACTAGCGGTGGTCTCCAAGTGCCTTCCAAGTTCATTTGCTCCCGGTTGAACAAAATTTATTTGATCCAGTAGATATTTTAAATAATTAAAATCCCTCCACAAATTCTTACCAGACACGCCCTGAGGGTAACTCTTGGTTGGGATTGTGACCCAAATCATAAAATATCAAATAAATTACCAAACACACCCTAAGTATTTAAGGGATAAACTATATAATTATCAAATAGAACATAAAGTATTAGAATTGATACCATGTTATTTATGATATTTATATTAGACACATCAGTATTAAAATTGGTGCTATCTGGTATAAAAACAATATTATATAAGGATCTAAACATGAAAGAATAATCTTCATTTTTTTTCTTCTTTGATCATAGTTGTCAAAGCACCCACCTAGGTAATGCATCCTAGGCGGCAAGGCACTGGTCTAGGAGTGCCTTACTAGGGTGCCTTATGATTAACCCCTCATAAAGGATGCTTTTCCCTTGACCCCTACGACCTAACCACAAGTCAATCCGCAATTCACGGACACCCATTTAATAATATTGTAAGCATATTACACTATCACTTGCACTATTGTATATGGTTAAAATTTGTTTTTATAAATATATGTTGTATACTTCAAAATTAAGTTCTCTCTTAATCCACTTTTTCCTCTCATTTTGATATTAGCTCTTTCCCATTAGATATATATCAATATATTCATAATTAAAAAATAAAATCATACTTACATAAATATGTATACATGTATATATGTTTGTATATACACATGACTATATATAGTATTAACATCTAATTATATATATTTGTATATATGTATATACACATATATACATATATATAAACATCTAATGTCACTGCTTTGACAATGTAAATGGCACCTAAGCAGCCGCCTTGTCGCCTAAGCAGATTTAGCACCGTATAACGCCTTGTCGCCTTGACAACTATGTCTATGATGTATATGCATACCTACAACTTCAGCAACACATATTGTTGGTTTGCTGAAGCCTTTAAAAGAAGCCTTCAGGCTTCAACATATAATCCACATTGGATGCTCTATAGGAGACAGAGCTTGTTGAAGCCTTCAAAAGAAGCTCCCTATCATGAGCTTTTCATCATTAGTTTATTGTTGTTGGGTCAACATTTATTGTTGACTCTTGGTTAAACAAAAAACCAAAATTGGTCAATCTTGCTTCAAGAGAAAATTCAAACTATAAGATTAATATAATCTGCTAATATATGTAAATAGGTTTTTCAGTTTGGCCCGAACTGACCTGTGAACATTGGGGATCTGACCCAATCGGTTTGCTAGCCGTTGGGCGACCCGGTTGGGCAGGATCCCTACCGGGTCGCAGGGTCGTGTGACCTGGACTGGCTCTGGCACCAGGTCAAGGACCCCAGGTTGGGATCGGGCCAGTCAGCTGGAAAAGAGATCAGGTCAGGCCTGCGTCGCAACCTAGCATTCCATGGTATGGATATATGTGTTGGTTCTTAAAGAATTCTTAATGAATCACCATACAAAGTTGTCCCAGTTTAAATTAAGTTTGATCTAGGTAAATCATTTCCAACCCCATCTAGACTGCTCAGGTTCAGATTTGAAATTGAACACTAAATTGTAATTTTCAACCTGAGCCTTTAAAGACTCAAAAACTCGACATCTTGCCTAAAGTCAAAAGTACACAGGGCTTCTTCTTGAAAAAAAAAAAGAGGGACATACCTAAAAGTGGAAAGATATACTTTCTGGTCCTTTATTGTTCCTCCCTTAGAAGCCTGCCATTAAAGGGCTCTTACCTAGTTTAACTCTTCGATCATTTCCATGAGCTAACTATCAATCTCATAAGACTTGCATAAAAGATTACCTAATGCAATATAATAATTATAGGTAATGCAATATAATAATTATAGTTAAACGAGAACCAATATAGTGAAAGAAGGAAAACTCATCAACAACAGAGATAACAGTAAAGCATATACTATTTAAACAAGTCCCATGTATATGCTAAGAATGTAACTGGACATTGCATTAATATATAACATGGCAGAGAAAAAGGAAGTCATAAGTCTCATTACCTAATTTCCCGAAGAACAAGAAGTTCGAGACCAGGCGCCAGACTTCATACCGCCGGAGAACAAGCTTCGGGTTCAGATACAGATGATAAGGGGATATTATCTGCAAGAGAACCAACCGAGTTAGCCAAACAACGACCACAAGAAAACCCCGTTAATCCCCCATATACAAACGGCATCAAAGCCTCAAAACCACCCTGTAATCCGTCAAATGGCACCAAATGATGTTAATTTCCGGCAGGCATTCCCAAAATCGTCCCATCAACACGCATACCAGCTCACCTCGAGAGAACACCCAACAGTGGTGACAACGGCGGCCGTTAGGTAGGATCTGGTAATAACTGGCATCTGCTTGTACCATTCCTCTACTGCCTGCGCCATCTCTGGCGTTCCAACCCGAGATTCACAGCAGAAAAGAAACAATAGAAGAAAAGATTGTCGTGCGAAGAAAAATGGAAAAGGAAGAAGGCAAGGAAACCGCGAACGCGAACCCTAGATTCTTCCCCAGCAGGCCATGCTGTGCTCGGAGTCGCAGTTCTCTATCACAGAGTTAAGACGAGAAGAGATGGACTCTATCTTTGGGTATCACGGCCCCGGGTGCACTCCGTCGTCGGAGTGACGCAATCGTCCCCGCTAATTGGACCACGTAGGTTCGGACGCGACACGTCGGCACTCATTCCTTTTTATTGGCCTACCCTCATACTTTTGTGGGTTTGCTTTTGTACCTACGTCTGGCGTCGGTTGACGTTGACGGCCTAACTTTAATACCCTCAGATTTCTTATTCTTTTGCTCACAAGCCTCGAACTCTTTTCTTTTTTTACACATGCAGCCTTAGAAAATGTGGCCTGGAAAATATAAAATCTTACGTACATACCTGTTCACTTTAATTCTAACCAGAAAGAGAGAGAAAAATATTGACATAACTGGACAGAGAGAAAAAAAGAAAGAAAGATGATTGTTATTGTTGAAGAGTAAACATGGATATTGTGAGCAGGATACCCTTTTAGTCACCCTTCTCAGCAGAATTAACCAACCTCTGAGTCACAAATTTTGCCTTAGATTTAGATTTAGAACTGTTTAATGGGGTGTTTAGTTGCATGATAATGAAAGTTTTTGTTTTAATTTTTAAAAATTGTAAGAATTTTTGTTAAAAGAGGTGTTTGATAATCATGACAATTTTATGTTTTGAAAGTGATTTTCTTCTTAAACAAAAAAAAGAGCCTCACCTCTTTCTTTTTTTCTCGTGGTCCCCCACTTTGTTTGATCATGTGTGGTGGTTACTCTTTTTTATAATGACATCCCTCCAAGCATGATAATTTTATGTCATGAGTTGGTTCACTCTTTATTTTAATACAAATTTTTTTCACGAAAGTGTACAAAAAATTATCATGCAACCAAACACCCCATAAATGATTTTATTGACAACATGTCTGCTATGATAATAGTTTTAAACATATCTACAACTATTGACTTTGAAATGGGCAATGATACAAATTAAATGTTTGATTATTAATATCAATTTTTAAATTTATAATACAAATAAATATAGACTATAATACAAGTGTCCACTTCTCAGTTTTCATAAACACATTTATTCAAAAAAAAACATTGATACAGAATCATTATGATTGTACGATTCAGAATGCATTGGGGGGCAAAAAGCGTATGAGATGAACGATTGAGATCTACTCTACTAATCATCCAAACCACGACATGGGTTATAATCTAAACAGCTTGTCTGTGATTGGGACTCGAAAACAAGCTGGTAGAACGACTAAATAAGAACATGCCTCAGATCACATATCTGGTAGGAACCTTGTGAACACAGACAAGGGTGGCAGATAATCCTGAATATTGTCATCAGCACATTGGCAATGAATGAACAGATAAGGCACTTTTTTTCCTAGTATACAGTGGCAATGCTGTTTTGCTGTACAGTTATGGCTTTGTCAATCCCCTACACTTTACGGACCTCGTCCGATAAGAGCACTATCTGCGGTGTAGATGTACACAGACAAAAGACCACTAAGTTAGAGGATGCATATACAGATGCGAGAGGGTTCAGCAACCTTTCGGTCTGAAGTATTTCGGAGGCAGAGAAGGGCAACGCTCGTTCATGTGCGGGTATGGAATGATGGTATTGTATCCAGGCAATTCCATCCTGTACTTTCCACGAATCTGACAGAAAGGAAGAACAGTCCCATCACCTTCTTTGCACCATCCAGGCAGACGAGTGGAGTTGTCCTCAAAGAATTTAAGGGTGTAAGCATCTTTTATCTGCAATTCATGAAAACCAAGGAACAAGGATAAGTTGGATCGTAGAGCTCAAACATCCACGAAGATTTTTTAAAACTGAATAAAGAAACTGGCATGACTTTCACAAAGACAAAGCAAAATGGAAAGCAAAATGGGAAGTAGCTGACAGGATGATTTGAAATTTGACGAAAAATTGGAAACTCTCACCAAAAACATAATGGGTTGAGAAAACTTACCGTAAATTCTGTGACCTGGATGGCAGCGGCGGTTGGACCGAAAAGGCCTGCCTCTTTGTACATTTCAAGAACAAAAGCAATGCAAGAGGCTGATTTCCCGTCAGAGTAAATCCAGTCATCTTGCTCCGGGATAGAAAGCAACTTATCAAATGAAAAACCTCGTCTTTCAGTTTCAACTAGAATCTCGGGCAAACTAAGGTTCTGAAGCCAACCAGAAATAAACAGGATTTAGCGCACACAACTTGATCAATATCGAAGCGAATAAGACATTTTCCATCAGAGATGTGTACATTTTCACTCTCAATCATTACACAACATTGAAAGGCGAAAGTATCGCGAAGGCAAGCACCTTAAAGCACAAAAGCAAAAATAATACAGGATGTGTGGTATTTGAGAGTCTAAAAAGAAATCAGGAATTGAGAACCCCAAGCCACCATTGTATCCTGGTACTTTTAGATCTTGAACCCATCTCTCAATACATGTTTCCATGCGTACTTTGATCGTCGTACATTTAACATAACAGAACTTAATGCCACTGAGATTGCACGTACGAACCATGTTTCTTCCAAGAGGAACTTATGCGTAGGGCTTTAGGTGTGAAGCAAAAAAAACAGTAAACCGAACCAACCCAACCAGATGGGGTTGGTTTCGGTCTAGATCTTTTTGGTTCTCTAAACCAACAGAAGGCAGGTCACGGGCTGGGACAGGGTTGGCCCGGCCCAGACCCGACCTGCTTGGACCCCCATTTTTTTAATGCAAAAAATGTCAGAAAACCTCAAAAAATCTTTAAAAATAGGTAACATGACTAGAAGACAATTATATTCATTTTATTCAAATCATACATTTTTAGGTATAATTTATGTACTCTTCCTATATTATTTGAGTTGAGTACATACTGTTGTAAAAGTATACACGACAAACTTTTTCATTACTCTCACATAAAATAACTCTAGAAGAAGATCCATAAGAATCACCATAACTATCATATGTAGATTGTATCGAAGTGTCTAACAAGAATCCATAATTCATCATATAATCCACTTAGTGATATGTAAGGAACCAAGAATCCTAAAATCAATCAACTCCATAGATGTAATGTCCGTAATATTCACCTCGCACCATGGTCCACATCTTGCATCGCATGCATGAAATGCTCTTCTTTCGTGAAATGGTGCGTCTCATGGGGTAGATCTCTGGGTCTGTCGTCCTCCTTTCACTACAAGTGGTGCTGGTGCCTTCTTCGTTCCACACTCCATCGCCACTGTTCTTTGAAGTTGAATCATCCAATGTTTGATATTAAACTCGGATGTTCGGCTCCAGTGTCTTCTCACTCATCATCGATAGTTTCAGCAACTACAATATCAAAGAGAGCTCAGTTAAAACTTGTTTCTCTTTACCTTTACTTTTCTTACTTTGGCGAGAAGACTCTCTAGTCTTTCGCCGTTTTGCCACCGAAGGAGAAATCTAGAATTCATCAGCGAGAGGTACATCATCGAGCACTCCTTGAGCCCACTCTCAATCTTTCAGATTGAACTCCAGTTCTCTCAATCCTTCATGATCATTGACACAAGCTTTCAACGAATTTTACTCGTCAAAACTTTTGTCCAAGTCAATATCCTCCTCCTATATCATTTGCTCCTCAGTCTAGCATCCTTAAACTTTATCTCTCCATATTTGTTATTCCTTCTAGTTCTCCCTCATTGTCCCTAAATTCTTATGTTTTAATCTTAAATTGTAGTGACAATACACCAATTGCTTCAATTTTTAAGATGTCAGCCTATTCCTCTGTTTTGTATGGATGGCGTTAAATGTCAACCAACTTCTCTCATATCTTGAAGACAATGTGGTTTAACTTAGGACTCTTATCACCACATTTGCTAAATCTTCATAGCACAGTGCCTTGTTGTGGTCCATCCACTAGTTAGCTGCATGATATCAATGAATGTTAGAAGATAATTGAAATACTTGATTGATTTGAATGGTAAATAAAATATTGGATGATACATACCCAAAGTTAAGAGCATCACAGCTCGCTAGACCCTTGATGTTTCAAAATGGAATGCTCTCATTTTATAATCGTTTCATTTTGTTGCATGCTATGATCGAATGGTTGTCATTTCCGAGCATTATATGCACAATCGACCTTACATAGTCCAAAAGCTCATTCGTTTGCCTGAATAAGGAATTATAACAGTATTTGTGGTTGAAAAAATGACTCAGCAACGCATAGATGTTAGTAGAGAGCATATAAGCATGTTAAATATACACAAATTCACTTAATCATAAAAATATTACATGTATCAATTAATGCAATGCTCGCTCCCATTGACGGTCAAGAATGTCCCACCACTTGTTGAAGATAGGCACTCTCTTGGAGATTTCATCTTTCGCCTAGTCAAATGCATCATATAAGTACTTCATTGCCACATTCTTATCACCGTCAACTATCTTACGTACTTTTATTAAAGGTTGCATTATGTTTAGAGTCGTTTTTATAATTCTCCAAAAATCTCATCTGTAACGTCTCGTTTACCTTCCTCCATTTCCTCTTATCCTAAGTGTTAGCCCTAGCCAGCCACCTACCCCATCCCAGCGAGAGTAGCATATGAGTTAGGGAATGCCTTTGTTCCATTAAACTCTTTAAGGAAATGTAGTGAGAAACAAACATGGTTGTCCTGAGCTATAAGAGCTCTCGATCATTAGTATGTTCTCTCGTAAAGTTGAGGATAAAGCTATGGTAAAGGCAAATAAAAAATGATATGGATTGGGCCAACTTAACTACAATATCGATTTGAGAATACTTGCCTATATCTTTTAGCATCAAGTTTATTGAGTGAGCAGAGTATGGTGACCAATATAGGCATGGTCTCTTGACCATCAACATCCATCCACAGCTTTATATGTAGCCGCATTCTTCGTTACTACTTGGACAACTCGATCCTCCCTTAGCTTTTCGACAATTCTATTATTCAATTCAAAAAGGCAATCAAAATTCTTTACCTTTCCCGATACATCTGCGGACTTCTAGAAGACGATATCGGCTTAACAGTATACTAAGAAGTTGATCATCGTTCTCTTAGTTATACCTATTAAGAAAAAGACAACACATAAGCTCTAAGTTGTAAAGCCGAAAGAGATGAAGATTAGGTGGAGTGTAATAACCGATCCAACCGTCCATCATCAATGTGCATCCTCTTTCCACCCAAATGTGCTTAAATGAGTTAACATATTTATTGATATCTTCCACTTCCATTAGGAGATAAACATTGTATATCCCTTTCGGGTTTGGTCTGGGCACTCTACTCTCTATGTCAGTGATTTTGTTGATCATGATCTCATAGTGCGGTCCATTTGCAGCGTTCGCCAGTATGCTGTGGTGAAAAAACTATCTTGACGTCGCTCACTAGATCTTCTACTTACAAAACTTCAGGTTATTCATTGCTATTGTGATTGTTGTTTGTCGTTACTGTAGGCAGGTGATCACATGATTTACGGGTCTTACTGTTAGGTTGTCATCTCGTATGAGATCATGGATCTCCTCCTCTTGTCGATTGTTGAACCCTCTCCCAGTTCCCCATCCGCTCCCACTTCCCGAACATTGACCCATGTATCGATCAGTGTGTTGATGCACGTCATCATCTGTGAGCGACTCAACTTGCCTCCATCACACGAAATAAGTCATCTATTTTTAACAACAATGGTTAAGTATTGACGTACATATGACATTGATATGAACTACTTTTATGAATAATGACAATATACTACAACCGAAGCCTTCGTTTCGAGGAAAACTCCGGTGCATTTAATTGTTCCCGTATATGTGGACCAAATGCCTGGCAAATTTGGAAATTTCTTCCTGAATAGTCTCCTTATGCCGCTTCGATGCTCCCTTCGCTTGTTTCATCACTTGTAAGTGCATTCGAAATTGAGCTCTTACCTCGGGTGAAGTCCATATGCACAAGAACACATTGCCCTTCATCCCGGTAAGATGATGTTTTAACCAGAAAATATCCCCATACATCACTTTCTCACAATATTTGCATTGCACTTTTCTTTCCACCATGCAGATCAAGTTGCAATGTAACTAAGCTGGATCGTTCCAGGTCGTGCCTAAAGTTTGTGTGTCAAGGCTTGAAAAAGATAAATTAAACGAAGTGAAATCAGTATGTAATGAACAATTAAAAAAGGGTTTAAAGTTTAAACTACTTATTATACAAAATTATTAAATGATTGTAATTAAAAATAAATAAATGAACTCTTAACTAAATGCAAAACAATTTCTAAACAATGGGTACTAAACTAAACAAATAAGGAACTATTAACTAATGACAAAACAAGTTAACCTAGAGCACTTAAGGAACAAGAATAAATGTTAGAATCGATCTCCAAAAGAGTAGAGAGGTGAGGAGAAGAAGGTGAGGGAGAGGAGGCCCCTTGGGCCGTGGGCCTATCTTGGGGAAGGGGGTTTACCCCAACGACCATATTACCGTAGGCGACCCGGTCGGCCAGGTCGCCAAGTCACGCAACCCGCCGAAGGTCACCCGACAACAGGTCAAGCAGACCGACTCCCAATCGGGTTGGTCAGCTCAAAAACCAACCGGGTTGGACCCGGGTCCCGACCTAGCATACCATGCTTTAAACCAGACCAAACTGTCATAAGGTTTATAGTTTAGTTTGGGTTCAACAATTCAAGAACTGATAAAATGATAAACTGGTAGACCCAATTTAATGGCTGACCCACGTCATCCACGGCCCCATCTTGATCCTTCACTTATGGAATCACACACCCCATGGCCCCATCCATCTTTCATCTTTCTTCTCCTCCTTCAGCATGATAGAGCTTAGAAACACAGTCATCACCGATGTAGCCTGTGGCAATGGTTATGTTACTCCAAAATGCTATATCTCCGGAAGGAGCTTGTCCTTCCACTCTTATCTTTATAGGTGGCAATGGGTTGGGCTTGCCAGCAGGGCTTTAGCCGGCTCAATCTTGGACCAAATTTTGCATCAGAGAAGTAAGCCTGCAGGCTTTAATTTTATTTGGGCCAGTCGCAGGCCAAGTCAAGCACTACGACACTTCATCTGTTCATCTTGTACAACAGAGACATCACTTCATCTTCTTCTCTCCTCGCCCTTGGCTCCCACGCTGCAGCCTGCAGGCAGCACTGCTCACCCTTAATTTCTCTGTTGTCGCCCATAGGCAGCAGCACTGCTGCACTTCCTCACCCTCAGCTTCTTTGTAGCAGCCTGCAAGCAAGGATTGTCATCTCGGATCTCGGCTTCATCTCGGAAGCGTGAAAGAGAAGAGATCTCGTGAGATTCTCGGAAAAATCTCGGGAGATCGGATCTCGGATTTCATTTATACTTTACCCAATGATTGTCATCTCACATCTATATTTTATCTCACGGAGATTGAAGATAAAAGATCTCGAAAAAACCTCAAGAGATTAAATCTTAGAAATACCAATCAATGTGCATGCTTAAATGTAGAATGTCATATAATCTCCTTGACCTTGAAAAGGACAAGAGAACTCATATTAAAAATTAAAATAAGTTGTGAGAGAATTAAAAGCGTAGTACAGAGATGGTGAACTATTGTTAGCATGAGACATACAAAGGATCTTATGTCAGACCAAAGTTTCATCTTGAACAATATGGATAGGAGATTGATAACATTTTGGGCCAATTGTACATATATAGTCATTAAAATATTAAGCTATGAAATTTTATCAAACAATAATGTTTAGATGAATATTTGGATGGATTCCATAATAAAATTGGCAATATAAGAAAGAAACTTAACAAGATCATCTAACAAGTTGGGGATAATAATAGGCGAAGAAGATCAAGGTATCATAGGTACTACATAGATTTTCTCGTTTCGGCGATCTCGTTTCTCGGACGCACGGAAGAAAAGAGATTCTCGGGAGATCTCGAGAGATTCTCGGGGGATCGCATTCCATGCCTGCAAATGGCATTTCTCCTGACCCTTGGCTCCTCTGCCACAGCCCACAGGCAAGGTTGGCCAAAGCCCCCAGATCTGAAGCCGTGTGACACAGATGTCGCAGGTCAAAAGATTCTGTTGAAGTTGTTTCCACCAAGTTTGCCACAGATCAATGATGACAGAAATGGGTATGGACACGCTGAACGCGGTTGCTGGAATCAATCGAATGGAGGAAGGGGATGACGGTGCTGCCATTGATGTCGATCGCCAAAGGGATTTCTGGTTCGCTAGACTAGACCAGATTGTCAAAAATGTCGACAAAGAGCAAAGAGGGAAAGATGTGATTGAGACGTCGAAGAAGACGTCGTTGTCGATCGAGGAAGACACTCTACCATGACAAGAACTTGCGAAAACGAACGAGAGGAGGGAAGAGAGAAAGCCAACCTACCGTCGGGGATGGGAAGAGGGAGCCAAAATCTTCCTGGAGATGAGAGGAGGGGAAACAGTGGCCCCTTTGGCTGAGATAGGAAGACAAAAGGAGGTCAAGGCCAAACCCCCTATGCGAACGACCACGTGAAGACGCTCCAAAAATTCATGTTCAACTACTGAACTGTGATTACAATAATTGTTCCTTATATAAAGGAGACAATTATGACAAATGTCCTCCTAAAAAAATATTTACAATCATGTTTTCTAAAGACTGAACTAAGATTGGACTGGACAGTAAAAGAATCTAAAATATTCTAAAATCGGTCCCCATCAAAAGAAGAAGAGATGAAGGCACGTGGTTCTCAACAAGTGGTCCCAGTGAATTTTGGGGTCCCCATGGATCTATTGCAGTCCCCATGCGCCTGTTACAGTCCCCATGAGCCTTCTCATCCTCCAAAAGCTGCTGTTTTTAAAAAGGGATTAATGATCCCTATGCCTTTTCATCCTCCAAAGGCTGCTGCCTTTAAGAGGAGATTAATGACACTAGACCAGTTCTATGACCAGTGTGTTCCTGCAATTCCCACACACAAACCTTGGATAGTGGTATGGTATTGTCTATTTCTAATTCCGATAAGGGTTAAGCAATTCCGATTAAATCAGAACCATGACATTCCGATTCCATTTCAACTCTGATTCTATTTTCGAAATTGGAATAATCTGATAAGTTCTAAAGAGGGGATTGATTAACTAACATGGAAAGGATTACCTGATCAAGATCAAGAGGCTCCTGCCCAACTTTAAGAGGGGATTAATGACCCCGGTGCCATTAAGGCAAAACCGCTGTCCTCTTAATGGGAGGAGAAAATTCTGTAATTGGGCTGAGGTGGCAGGAGTTGGCATATTTCTCAAAATGGTGGCAGGAGTTGGCATATTTCTCAAAATACCCTCATAAAGTGGGTCCGCAAGAGGGTAAATGTGTAAATTTATAGGGCAGAAACCTGTCCGCACAAATGGGCTGGCATGTGGGTTAAAATTAGCACCTAATGGACCTATTTTGGCACTAAAACATAGCTCATTAAGTCTATGAAAAAGGTGTTACGAAATTGACAATAAAATGGACTAGAATTAACCCTTAATGGTTCTGATATAAGGCAAAGTACAGCCCACTACGTGTGAGAAAGATAGGCTGTGAAAATAGACTTTAATTTGGGTCATTTCTCAATGGATTGGCACGGAAGTGGGCTCAATTGATGGGCTGAATCTGAGAATTGAACCTCGTGGACCAATTGAGCATTAGATTAGACTTAAGTCTAATTCAATAAAAAATTGAAAATTTTCGGTGCCAACATTATGCAATGGCACCTTTTTTATTTAGTGGTGACTTGAACAATATCAAGTGAAGTATCTCAACAAAGCCATCTGTCAGGTCAACCTTCCATACAACATGGTTTGCCTAAATTTTTGCATATAAAAAGTTTGACGCGGAGTGTCAATATCAATATTGGGAAATCAAGCCAATAATAGTTGCCCGACAGATGAGTGATCACCAACTTGTATTTAGTAATATTTTAAGAGTTAAAATATGTCAAATTTTATTTTATTTTAGTTAGTGTTTGAGTGAAGAGGATAGATTGACAATTCTCGAGAGTTTGAATCACAATGAATGAATCTGTCAATCTCAAACTGCAATCATTAAGTGCCAGTCAGATCTTGGAGAAGGGCCTGATCCTGGGATTGATTCCCTTTGGATCCAGGTTAAGCTCGGTCGGATTGGCTGTGTCCAAACATATCCGCCCCCGATCTGACTTGGATCACCATCGCTCACTGGTGGAGGGGGCGGCCACTTCCATCCGTCTTCCCCAGTCATTTCATATTGGGTCCAATGGATTCAATACAACAGGATCCCTGGACCCAATTCTAGACCAATTCGCTAATTTAGTGTATCCCTTTGTTCCAGCCTGTTTAGGGCAGTGATGTAACCTCAAAATCTCCAAAAAAGATTAATTCTTTTTGTTTTGGAAATTCATTTTCCTTTTGAATTTGAATTAGACCTTAGCATTGACTTTGTAAGAAAATAGATGATATTTCATAAAAGTACTAACTAGGGTCGAAATTTATGTTGAGGTTGTTAGGTTCTTTGAAAATTTGTTTTGACCTCTCCCCGTCGGATGGTGCGAAGATCCGATGTTAATTACATCGAGATAACTCGAATACCCTTGATTAAGCGTCATAGCAATCCATTGAAGTAGAAGACGTGCATCCGCAAAAATAAACATTCATACATAGGAGAAAACAGCCCCATGCAATCAGTGGAATGCAAGCACTTAGTGTGTTTTGGATTTAGTTTGAATTTAAGTTGAATTGAATTGATTTGAATTTCGGTTTGATTAATTTGAATTTGAGTTGAATTTGTATTTGAGTTGAATTAAATTTGTTGGTTTGATTTTTGATTGAATTTAATTTAATTGGTTGAATTGCTTTTAATTTGGGTTGAAATTTGATTTGTTCATTTTAATTGAATCAGTTGATTTGAGTTTGATTTGGATTTAATTTGGAAAGTTTGATTTGACTTAGTTTAAATTTAAGTTTCATTTAAATTGGTTGAAATTTGCATTGCATTGATTTGAATTTTGATTAAACTGAATTGATTGATTTTAAGTTTGAATTTAAGTTTGTTTTATTGATTTAGAAAATTTGGACTTGGTGGGAGTTTTAATTTGATTTGGATTTGATTTAATTTGAGTTGATTAATTTGAATTTGTTTGAGATTGATTTATTTGAATTCAAGTTGATTTAAGGTACAGATTGGAAATTGTTTATTTAATTTGGGTTAAGTTTGTTTGATTTGATTTGGGGAAATTAAATCTGCTTTGATATTTAACTGATTGTTTCATCTTTGGATTTGATGAGTTGATTACAATTTGTTGTTTATTCATTAACTTGGATTTTCAGATTGTATGGATTGATTTAAGTTTGATTGAGTTGAGGAAGATTTGATTTGAACGTTTGTTGTCAGAATCGATTTTGATTTGATCTTTCATGTGTTGATTGTGTGTTCTTCTTAAGTTGATTTGATTTATTAATTTTAATTTGCTTGTGGGTGTCAGTTTGGTTTGCTTAGATTAGATTTGTTCAATTTTGATTTATAACAGTGAATGGAGTTGCTTAAGATTTGTTGAAGTTCAGATTTTGGTCTCCCGCAGATTCTGCAGAATAAGTTGGTTTCAGATTCGGGAGCTCTTCAAATTTCAGATTTTTTGTATGTTTCAGGCTTACAGATTTTACAGTTTTACAGACTTACAGGGTTCGGATTCTTCAAATTTTGACAATTTCAGATCTTTTGTTTCAGTTGAATTACATATTTTACAGGTTTCAGATTTTTATTGTCTTGCTTTCCAAACTTTCATGGTGCAGTCCTCTCCTTGTGTCATCGACATGTGCACTTAACATGAATTTCATTTGTTCTCTCAAAAAAAATATGAGACATGATTACAATTTGTCCAGGAATCTGGTTCCCTGAGCTCTTGATGAACATGGAACTTGTTTGATCGATTTGAGATGGAAAGCACCCGGTCTTTGATAGACTTGTGGGCATTCCTCTCACTGATTTGAGATTGAGCATATCCCGGCCTTTGATAGACTTGTGGGAAATTAGCTCATCTCGATCTTCATGAGTTGATGAACTTGTCATTTCATGGGCGGCATGAACCCGGTCTTTGATAGACCTATGGGCATCTCCCACTGTTTTGAGATTGACTACACCCGGCTTTTGACAAGCTTATAGGCAATCGACCTACTGATTTGAGATTGAGCACACCCGGCTTTTGATAAGCTTGTGGGGACTCATCTCACTGATTGAACCTCATTAGCTCATGGTTTGGCATATCGGCATGTTGATCATGCACAGCCTTCCCATGGCATAATGGGTAAGTAACTCCCTCTTGGGGCATGGTAAGACATTGGGGTCTTTTTTTTTTTTTATAGACCTTTGTATGTCCCCCTTAAAAGGTTAAGGGGAAGGTTTAGAACCGACCCACAAATTCTTTTAAGTTTAGCCAAGACCATGTGGCGGGTTTTTAGCCGACCAATGCTTGTCTCGGTTTGTTGAATTAATTAATGGATTTTTATTTAATTTCTGTTTGTTGTTTGTTTTATTTGGTTTTTGATTTATGGGTCAAGAGGCGTGCTTAAAGCCGGCCTATTGCTTTCCCATTTGTTTTGATTCTTTTAGATTAAGCCGAGACCATGTGGCGGGTTTTTAGCCGACCAATGCTTGCCATCGGTTTGTTTAATTAGTTAGGTGCATTTTTATTTAAGTTTTCTCTTGATTGTGTATTGTAAAAGAAAGATCTCTTTTTTTTTTACATGCTTCAAACTAATGGGCCCGGCCCATCTCCTTTTCCCTGCGCGCCCGCTGGCTGGTCCAACGGGCCCCCCTTTTTTTTTTAAACACTTAGTTTCTGGTGGACCCCACGTCCAGCGTTGACCCGCTGGTCAACCGCCTTCCACGCGCGGCTCGCGCGGCCACGGCGGGCGCACGCGTGGCTCACGCGACCATCGCCTCCCCGCGGCTCCCGGCCTGGCAGGCCTTTCCTTTTTCTTTTTTTTTGTCGGCTGGGCCCCTTCTCCCTTATACGTCCACCGTGGACCAAAGTGGGGGAAAATGATCCCGGCCTCCACTGTTCATCTCCGGAGGGTGCTTCGGCGGAGAGGAAGAGCTTGCGGCGGGAGGGCAGCGTCCGTAGGGGTTTCCGGCGAGGTTAGCCACCTCCGGAGGGTACTCCGGCGACGATGGCGGCTTCCACCAGGACCTCCGGCGACGTCCGCGGCTTCCGCAAAGGCTTACGGCGACGACGGCAAGTTTTGAAGGCTTGTCCGGCGACTGCGGCTGCTGCAAGAGGGGCTTCCGGCGGTGACAACAGCTTCCGGGGGGGCTTCCGGTATGCTCTCTTCTCTCTCTCGGCCCTCTTCTTTTTGATTTCTCTGTCTCCCCTCTCTTGCTCGTCGATTGCTCTCCCGGGCGGGGTCTTCCTCTTGTGTGATTCCCTCTTTTTTTTTTTCTCCGGGCCCTCGGGGCTTCTTCCGCGCAATCTTTCTGCCCTCTCGGGGAGTCCCTCTTTTCTGCCTCTCCTCCCCCCTCGCCCGACGACGGCCTCCGAGGGGTTTTATAGGTACTGGACCTTCCTTCTTCCCTTAGGAGACTTGCCGCACGAGGCTATCCTAGTCCGTGAAGGACTTGGAGATCCCAGATTTGCGGGATCGACTCCCGCTTTCTTCTCCAACTCCGTTTCCACCCAGGAAGATTCGGCTCCCCTTTCCTCCGTAGGAAACCTGCCGTAACAGAGCTATCCTAGTCCGTGGAGGACTCGGAGAAGTCCAGGATTTGCGGGATCGACTCCCTTCCGCGATTGAACACACCGTAGTGGCCTCCCCGATCCGTGAAGGACTCTAAACCGCTCGGGACTAGGAGACGACCCACAGAGGTCTGTGTCGATGGGCATTGTAGGTGGGCTGGAATGGGCCGATCAAGGTCCTGTTGTGGGCCTGTACATGCCGTACACAACCCATATTTTTGGGGAGACCGAGCATGCCATTTCCTTTCTCCCTTATCTTTTTTTTTTTTTTTTTTTGAAAATTTTCGGTTACAACAGGCAGGAAGACACAAAGGGTGGTGGCCCGCCCCTCCAGCAGTGACCAATGGAGATCCTGGCCGTATCAGGGTCAAATTGGCCCCTGAATCAGTCTAGGATAATTTTTCTACTTCTTTTAAGTTGAAAGAACCAATCTAGGCTAATTCTGGATCGAACTTTTTTCTCTTGGATCAGCTAAGCTAGACAATCCAGTCACTATCTGATCAGGATACGCTCTAGCTTATCAAGACGACAATCCTAACTCAAAATTCCTAGTTTGACGGGGGTTTGGTTAAAAAGAAGAAAGAATGGTTTTATTTGTAGGTATAAAAAAATGAAGTTAAATAATATAATGAAACTTTTGGAACCCTAAGTGCCCATGAGCTGCACCATCATCCCTCTCAACCTCCACTATCCATCATGTGTACAGAAACTGAGGTCCTCATCCTCTCCTTTTTCCTTTCTTCACAACCATGATACCTCACTCCCACTCTTCTTCCTCTTAACCGAGTCTAGCAGTATCAGTTCCAGCCTTATCAGTTTCATCTGTGCAAGTTAGTCCCTATGCCAGCACAAATCCCACCGCCTTCCTTCCCTCCCTCAACTCTCATCAACCATGATGCACTTCTCCAAGTCCAACCCGATAAGACAACTCTACCATCTTCTCAACACAGTCACCGATGCCAGCTTACAACCTCGGGCACATCCAGAACCTCCGCATGGTACAGCAAGAACACAATCCTTGAGTGCGCCTCCACAGTGTGCCTTTAAATGTTTGCTCCATTCACTCAGTCAAGATGGACCATGCAGGCCTCCTCCCACAACCCCCGAACAGGTTTCACCCCCGCACTCTATAAAGTTTGCTCCACCCAGCTCATGTGCATGTGTGTGAACCTCTTTTTTCTGCGTCTGTTCTTTAGAAAGAAAGACATCTCCGGACCTTTCTAGGAAAATATGTGATATCCTAGAATATTAGATAGTCCGGTGATAGTTTAAAAATATTAGAACCGAGGTTCGGGTTCTTTGAAAATTTCATTTTTGACCCCTCTCCGCCGGATGGTGCGAGTATCCGGCGTTAACTTACATCGAGCAACGGCTCGAACGCCTTTGATTAACCGTCGCGGCAACCTGTTTTCGGAGATATGCACATCCACAACATAAAATAAAGAACTCAAAAGGGCAGCGGCCTTTTGGGTCCGATCAGATGCAAACCGTTTTGTTCGGGTTTGTTTTATTTGTCATTTTGGATGACTTTGATTTTTTCTGATTTCTGAGTTTCACCTATTTTGAATTCAATCAAAATCTGATTTTTTTATTTGAGGAGGGATTTAGGATTTCACCGAGCCACAAAGGGACTGGAGCGAATGGATTATGATGGGCCAGAATGGGCCTGCACAGAGGGCTGATTTGGAACCGGTCCTAGGGCCTGAACGTGGGCTGAGCAAGGGCAGCTTCGGACCTGCTTAAGGGGTCTGTTCAGATGACTTTGAATAGACCGGTCGGGGATCTGTTTGAGACGTCCTTGATGGGCTGAAACCGGGTCACAAAGGGACTGGTTTTAGGCTCTGGATATAAGCTTGCAGGTGGGCCGGAATATGGGCCTGTTTGGGGTGTCTGCTGGAGGGCCGGAATATGGGCCTGTTTGAGATGCCCTGGATGTGCTACAAATGGCCTATGCAGAAGGCCGAACAAGGCTGAAAATGGGCCTGCAAGTGACCTATTAGGGATGCTCTAAATGGGCTGAAATCAGGTCTCAAGGGGACTGATTGCAGGTTTTGAGCATAAGCTTGCAAGTAGGCCGGTTATGGACTTGTTTGGAGGTTGGCTGGATGGGCTACAAAGGGCCTGAAAGGGGCTGTTTGCAGGTTGATTTAAACTGGACTTGGGCCAGATTTGGGCTTGACATATGGGCTCAAATTGGGCCTGAAAAAGGGGGGCAGCAGGTGGGCCGAACAAGTGATGTTCATGGGCCTGTTTGGAGCATCCGCAGGTGGTTTGAATCGGGTCAAATAGAGACCTGCAGGCGGTTTGAAAATGTGGCGGGGAAATCCTATTCCAGAACCTGATTTGCTTTGTTTTTTGATTGTTTAAAAGAAGTTCTGCTTACTTGATTCTGGCGGTTTGCATCTGATCGGGCCCATTGGGCTGCCAATCGGTGCCCATTTCCATGCATCGAATTGACTTTGAATTTCATTTTTATTGAAGTATGAATAAGGTACATCGGTGTACAATATGGTTGGTCCTTCCCCCAATATAGGTTCATCTCCACTATTTTGGAAAAATTTCGGCATTACGACGGTATACCGGCTATTTTCCAACTTAGTGAAAATTTACCCATCCAAAATAGCTAGCCTTAGCTTGGCCATATTGGGGGAAGGAACCGCTGGCTACGGGAGCATGCCCGCGCCACCGTCCGGATCGACATCCCGGGGCGTACCCGGGGGGAGTCGTCCAAGGTCGGAGTCCCCGCGAAAGGTGGAGTCCTTAATTTAATGTTGCTTTCGCATTCTGGATTTTCTTATTTGTTTGTTTTTTTTTGGAATAAGGCCATGGAGGCCGGTTCAACTTCATCGGCGTTCCGAGCCGGCCTTCATTCTTCATAGGCCCGCTGGGCCTGCCTTGTGCTGTCTTGGGCCGGAAGGGCCTGTTGGAGAGCTGCTGTCCTTCTGGAGCTGCCTCACCGGACCGACTTGGAAGGCCACCCGGCTAAGCCCTTGGCCCGTCGTACGGTTTCCAAGGGGGGCCGGGCTGTCACCTTCAAGTCGGCCCTCAACCTGGCTGCTGTCTTCCTGTTTAGAACTCCCCGGTTTGCTGTCCTCTGAGCAGGCCGCAAAGGGGTGCTTTTGATTTGGTTTTGGATGGGCCAAGATGGACCTGCGCAGAGGTCAGGTTATGGGCCAATTCCGGGTCTGATTTGGGACCTGGTTGGAGGGGCTGATCAGGCCTGCGCAAAGGGTACTGTGGCCAGGCCGGGTCTGGCTTTTTAGAGGCCTGTCAGGGGGGTGCGCAGAGGGCATGGGATGGTCCTGGTTGCGGCCTGTTTGTGGGCTGGACAGGAGGCTGGAGATGGACCGGTTATGGGCTTCTCTTTGGGCCTGCACTAGGCTATTTCTGGTAGGCTGTAAAGGAGCTGAGGATGGGCCTAAATGAGGCTTGTTTCAGACCTGCAAGATGTGTGTTCGGTTGGGCCATATGGGGGCTTGGTTTTGACTGCAGGAAGGGTAGGCAATTGGGCAGATTTATGGGCTTTTTTGGGCCTGCGTAGAGGGGTCTACTAGGTGGACTGCAGGTGGCCTATGCTGGGGGTCGGACAAGGCTGGGATTGGACCAGCAGATGGCCTGTTTTAGGAGGCCTGAACATGGGCTGATTGTGGCCGAACATGGGTCAGGCTATGGGCCAATTTCAGGTTTGATCAGAGGTCAGGTGAGCCTGCGGATGGGCCTGTTAAATGGGCAGTACTTGGGCCTGAACATGGGTCGGCCATGGGCTTGCAGCAGGGGGACTGTTTGGCAAGCTACATTGGGGCTGAACTTGGGCCTGAAATGGAATATTCGGTTGGGCTGGAACAGACCTGCGCAAGGGGGGTTTTCAGAGGACCTGATCTAGGGCCGAACATAGGCTATGCAAGTTGACTTCTGCAGAGATGCAAGGGGCTGAAGATGGGCCTGGAATGAGCAGAAAAAGAAGGCCCCTTGAGAGGGTCACATGGGCGCACCAAGCAGGCTCCTTTACCTTCTCTTCTTTCCTTCTTCTCCTTCCTTTCTTCTGGCGGCAGCAGGTTGTTGGCGCAGGTGGCAGCAGCTCTGGGGTAGTAGTCCGGCAGCCTGTCGGCGCTTCCAACCTTCTCCCTCTTGGCTGGTGCGTCCCCCTCCCTTTTATAGAGTGAAGAGGGCAGGTGAAGGGCCATGAGTTGTGTGCGCAGGTGACCCTTGGCCTCCCCCATGGGAGTTACTCCACTTAATCACATTGATTGAGTGGCTGTCTCTTGGCTTTCCCTCTCCTTCAAGTGACTGTTGGGGGGCTGTGCTGGCAGCTGGGTGCGCACCAAGGAGCTGAGGTGGCAAGGTGGGTGCGGCTGGGCCTTGATGGCCTTGCTGCTGAAGTGGGCCTGGCCCAATTGGGCAAGCTTCTGGGCCAGCGGGCTGAGAAGAGGCCCAGGCCCTCCTGTGGGCTGCGCACATGGCCTGAACATGGCCTAATTTGTGCCAATTGTGGGCTGGATGGATCCGGCCCCTGCTAGGGTGTTTTATTGGGCCCAAATGTGGCTAATCTCATGGGCAATTGGGCCAGCTCCTGGGCCAGGCCGCCTGCTTCACTTCTTTCTCTACTTCTTCTCTTTTTTCTTTGTTTAAAAAAAAATTGTGCGCCAACAGCATGTTTAATCACACACACCTGCACCCAGCCAACCACACTCCATTGATCCACATACTGGCACCCATGGCCCATTACCACTTACCAACCCTGTACGCAAACCCAAAGTACCAGACCAGTTCTATGGCCAGTGTGTTCCTGCAATTCCCACACAAACCATGGATAGCGGTATAGTATTGCCTATTTTCAATTCCGATAAGAGTTAAACGATTTTGATTAAATCGGAACCATGACATTCCGATTCCATTTCAATTCTGATTCTGTTTTCGAAATTGGAATAATCTGATAATTTATAAAATCTATAATGTTTTTTAATGTTTTATCAAAAATCAATAAATAAATATTATTTTACCATTATTTTTATATGATACATTTAATTTTAATTTTTACTCTTTCATCATTTTATATCATAATTTTAAAATTTTATAGATTTTTATTATAATATTAATTTCTACATGTATATATTATTTTTATCAAAATAGAATAAAACGATACAGAATTGACTGTTTCCAATTCTGATAAGCTATAGGAATATCCGATTCTATTAGGTTTTAGGATACAAAAATATGCTCCAAATCCATTAATTTTTATCATAATCGAATTAGAATATCGAATTATCATATTCCATTTGCACCCCTACCAGAAACGGATGCCACATCATCCCTTCCCCTCCCCATGTCCAAGCACCCTGTATCTGTCAGCCAGCTGCTGCTACAATCATCATTGCCACAGCCAACACCACGCTACTCCTGCTTGCACCAGGTTTACACTCTTGCCATGCACACCCATGGCCGGCCTCAACCTCAGTCTTCCTTGGCACTGGCACATGCCCGCTAATCCTTTCCGTGCCAGTTAATCAACCCCAGACAGCTCCACAACTGCATGGGGCACTGCAGTTTAAACCTTCAAACTCACCTGATGGAGCTGATTGATCAGTGCCCTCACTGGTGGCAGTATCAGCACCAGGCAACCTTCAGAATCTTTAGATGGTCCCCCCCCTACGGTTTGATCCTGCACCAGGGTGACACAACAAGCTCTAAGGATCCCTGTTCATACACCAGGGTAACACTGGCATTATTCATAAAATATTTCCAAGTAACAGGCGTACATTTCAATCTACAACCAGAAAGATCCCCGCACTTTCCAAGTGAAGCTGGTCATAGATTCTTTGAAATGGTACTCTGCAAAGGAGCTGCTTCTCCAGTTTTCTCTCAATGCGCCGAGTACCACTTTCATGATGTAACTAACCGAATTTCCAGAAAATCTTCTATCCAGTCATTTCAGCAGCATGAAACTCAGTCATGAGTGCTAAATCAATGCCCCTAAGTTTGATGTTATTTTCACTTTATGAGTTATGACATGAAATAAAATAAGGAAGCTGACTTCCATATAAAAAGTGGTATTCCTTACAAAAACCCTGATAGTTTATTGTCAGTTCCCCTGTATGATCATCATCACTAAATTCCTCTTCAACGAATTTGCAACAATAAAGTGATAGGAGCTTATGTGAGGATTTTAATCCGATGAGCAAGGATCATAGTAGGAAGAGTTCAATGAAAGAGCATGATCCGTATGTGCATTAACAAGATATACACGGAGTCATATACAAATTAAATGATCTAAGATAATGGCATACAATTGTCAGGTTTCACATAAAAAAGTGTTGTTTACATAGAGAATTATACCTTTTTCGTCACTGTACAAGACAAGCAAGAGTGTGATTATAATATGCAATGTTCAGGAAGATTGCAATTGAATAAACTAAAAAAACTATGGCAAACCTTAGTTCCAAGTCGTATATTCAATGCTTCATT
Organism: Cryptocoryne crispatula var. balansae; assembly: GCA_036172225.1. Taxonomy (NCBI): domain Eukaryota; kingdom Viridiplantae; phylum Streptophyta; class Magnoliopsida; order Alismatales; family Araceae; genus Cryptocoryne; species Cryptocoryne crispatula. The sequence goes on along the minus strand of CM069932.1, from coordinate 12,828,082 downwards.
CCACAAATTAGCTGCATAAGTTGGCTTAAGTTGATTCCATACAGTCATGAATGAAGCAACCTATTAACCAAAAAAGACAACGAAAAAGTTTTAAGTTAGTAATTTCACAATTTTCCAGCACATTTGCTCAACAAGAACTTGTCTTTCCCCTATGTCTATGTTTGCCTAACCTTTTAGATCATCTAGAATACCAGATGTTCCCATGGGGATAAAAAATAAGAGCACCCTTTTATAGGAAAGTGAAGAAACAGACTATTAAATCAATATGGGTAATTTTAGTAATCAATGAACTTGGATATACAACAAAATATCCCATGGTTGCTGATGTTCGCACATGATGGAGGTCATTAGGAAGTTAAAACTTTAAGGAAGACTTTAGAGTCTAAGAATTTCATGTTAATCAAAACTATGAAAATTTTATTCAATATAGTTTAGTAAAGGCCAAGGGTGGAAACTTAGCTGGAATGAAGTATTATTATTTAAAATACTCATTTTTAAAAAGCTTGATTGATTAGCCTAAAAGACGCTAACTACATATTTAAAACATAATAGATGAAATGGAGATTGACCACAAATGTTACATGATCATAAGATTCCATTAAAGCTAAAAGGAAATTTTAATCGTACGATATCAACCTTAGCAATATTATATGATAGTAAGGATTTTGGATCTGGATCACCACTTGGTGACTGTTTTAAAATTTTATTTTTATTTTTTATTCTGATCCCGGGCCGACCCGGGCCCGACCCCAACCCCAACCCCAGCCGACTCGGGTCAGTTTTAGGCCCAACTGACCCAGTCCCGACCCCGACCCCGACCCCGCCTTCCTTGCCTAAGATCAGCATGGATTGGCTATTGAAAAAACAGTAAATACTAAAAAAGCAACAGGAACATGAGCAGAGGGATGCCCAGCAGAGATGGGTGGGGGATTGACCGACAGAGACAGGTGAAAAGATGGCTGTGAGGTGGGCAAAAATGCTGCTGGTCGCCCTGTCCATCTTCCCAAACCATTTAGGGTGCAGAAGATGAAATATCAGATACATGGTCCTGATATATTGTGGATCCGCTGCAGGTACCCAATAATGTTGGCCCCCACCCTACGCCCATAGAAGACACAAGCTGGCAGGTGAGTGCCCTCTGCCCAAAATGATTGGCGAACCTGACCAGATCAGCAGATTCAGATTTGTTTAGGCTGAATAAATTTCAGAAATCAGGCTTCCCCCTAGGATCAGGTTGGCAGGTGTTGATTCCTAGCCAATCCCAATCCAGATTAACCAATCCTACAAACCATGATAGTGAGTATTGAGTGATGAAAATACAACAGACTCCAAAATAATGTATTTTAAGGTGACAGAGCCACAACTATATTAATCAAAAAAAATAAGAGAAATACAATGTATGATAAGTTGAATAAAAAACATAATTAATAAGTTAAGTAGAAGGATGAGTCAACCGTGATGTGCTATCGAGATGTTAGCATACTAAGTAGCCATACAACAAAACTTGTTCCAAGAGAAGAACAGCCAGCTGCAAGTATTCCACTCTGGATAGAAACCAGAATGAGAAAAGGGCCACTCTCTAACAAAAATAGTTGTCTGAAAAAGGATGAGTCAGAAAGTAAACGAAGTCCTCAAGCATCATTTTGTTCCTAGCTTTGAAAATTAACCACAGCAAAGCTGAAAGTGAATTCCCGGAGCAACTTATTTTCCTTCAATGGGTTCCATGTATAATACTGTGATTAACGATATCTAATGGAAGTATCTGAGATTGGTCCCAACTTTTTCATGATAGACACCAAGGACGAGTCCCAACAGATAGGCCTGACTGGGTCCAGACGGACCTGGTACGCGGCATCTTCCCCGCCCATAGTATTTCTGTCGCCACGGCCGCCAGGGTGCAGATTCCGGTTCCAATCCAGCTGGAATCAGCTGATTTTGCTAAGACTCCTTTGTGGATTGCTCCACCAGGAGAAAACCGGATCAAGACTGGCCAATCCAATCTGGGAATCAATTGATTCTGCAATCAATGGGAAAGGGGGGGGAGAGAGAGAGAGAGAGCCGAAAGTTAAAAATGAATATTTTCATCTGTATATGCCTGTTCAAGTTAATCAAAAATAAAAAAAATGAAAGTGATGAGGACTGGATCAAATCTGATAGATGAAAAGGTCGAAGGCGTTCCTGTTCGAGTTTGAAGGCATCAAAATATTTTGTATTAAATAATTAGAAAAGTTAGATTTATTTTTCTGCAATTTCATGTTTCCTTTTGTTACCTGGGGGTTAATTGACAATATTAACATTGTTAAGTTGTATGGTAAAGGGATCCTATATAACCCTTCCTTCACTATAGCGAAATTAGGGTATGATATGGATGAATGAAGATGTTGTTTCCAGAAGGTCTCCCACTCTTTCTCTTCTCCTTCACCCCCGACATCAGTAGACGTCCATTCCACCCCGACAAGAGGCTGGCTCCGATCTTCTCTTCCCCTACTTCCTATCGACTTTCATGCCATTCCCTTCCCCTTCTTCCTTCCCGGTTACTATTCTTCTTCGTGGCTTCTTTGATTTTTCTACTGTGTTTCTGGATCCCCACCCCTTCTTCACAATCATCCGGTTCACCAGCCTGACACCACCGGAGTCTCCAGTCACCTGCTCCACCTTCCCCATCACTCAATCTTGATCCTGGAGGATCGATCCTCCATCATCCCTCTCCGTTTCTTATTCCCCATCTCCGTTTATGTTCCACCATTCCCCCTCCACATCCACTGGAAGCCACCCCTTCTGATGCCACCAACACCTGATCTGGAAGCCTCTCCCATCAGTCATGGACCCACTATCGAGAGAAGCCAAGCATCATCAACAACTTCCTTTGTTTCTGCGAAGTGGGTGCTACAACACACCATGAAAAAGAAGCTTGTCAAAGCATCTTCACAGAGCCATAGTGTCCTGCGGAGTAACCATGCAGCCGCCATGACCCCCATGGGTACTGCACCAACCAGATCAGCCGGCTTGTCCAGGACCTTCATGCACTGTCGAGCGCACTCCGGAAATCCCATGGCATCCCCCCCCCCGAGGTGCTAAGTCACAGCCAACTCAAACTTGACTTAGTCCAACTGGATCTTTCAATCCGGTTCAACCAGGTTCTTCCTGGTTCTCCGGTTCAGCAGTCTGCATGCGGGTTCGTACCAGTTCAAGCTGTTCCTGGCAGTTAAGGCAGGTTCAGACAGGTTCAGCCCGGTTTACAGCCATTTCAATGTGGCTCAGATCAGGTTCAGGTCTTTCTAGCCTGGTTCATCAGGTTTTCAGTGTGGTTTGGTCTGATCAAGGATCTGGCAGCATTTTAGTAACTTGTGTGGGCCCATTTATGCATGCAGATGGCAGTTCCTTCATCTTTGTCCTGCATCAGTTTGAATACAGAGTTGGTGCTTGCTTGTTTTGTCAGGCTAGGATCCCAGTTGCACGTGACACAAACACTACAACTTTGATATCACATTGTCATTAGAGGTTCCTGCCACAGTGTTCCTGTCCAAAAATTTCGGTAGCTATATGTCACGATCTCTTCTTGAGTTGATCACACCAGAATATCAAATGATAGAGCACGATTGGACATATATTCAGTTTGCACATGTCGCTAAATTCCAAGTGAGATCATTGATTGTCCAGTAAGTGGATGATGCCTAGTGTGAGGTATGATATGGATGAATGAAGAAAATATTTCCGGAAAGGCTCCCACTTTTTCTCTCTTTGTCGTCCCCGACATCAACGCTGCTGAGAGGCTCTGTGAGTCTGTGGTGAATCCAGAAGCCCGATGAACTTGGCACCCCACCCCCTTCCTCCGTAGGTAAGCTCATCACCCCTAAGACTGCTGAGCTTGCTTCTTCACCCCCGACGATCGGCCGGTCCTTCTCCTTCACCCCCAGCGCCAGCCGACAACCACTCCAAGCTGGTTCCAATCTTCTCTTCCCTCCTTTCTGTCGGCCTCTGTGCCATTCCCTTCCCCTTTTCCCTTCTATTCTTCTTCTCCATGTCTTCTCCAATTCTTCTACAATGTTTCCTTTTAATACTTAAGCATTAATCGACAATATTGACATTGTTGGGTCTAAGTTGTAAATATAAAGGGGATCTTGTATAACCCCTTTACTGCAGCGAAATAAAGGTATGATATGAATGAATGAAGATGATATTTCTGGAAAGGCTCCAGCTCTTTCTCTCTATCATCCCCAACACCAACGTCGTCGCAAGGCTCTACGGTGGATCCGGAGGCCGAATGAACCTAGCGCCCCATCCCCTCCCTCCGAAGGTAAGTGTGCGAACCTCATTTTTTCCGTTTCTTGCTTTGGGAAAAAAGTTTTATGGAGTTTTGGAAAAATATATGGATGTCCCGGACTTATCTAAGAAGATAAGTGATGTCCTAAAAACATTTGATAGTATGGTGATAATTTAAAAATATTAGAACCGAGGTTCGGGTTCTTTGAAAATTTTATTTTTGACCCCTCTCTGCATAATGGTGCAAATATCCGGTATTAACTTATATTGAGCAACAGCTTAAATGCCCTTGATTAACCGTCGTAGCAATCTGTTTAGGAAAACGTGCACATCCACAGAAAAATAATGAACTCAAGAGAGCAGCAACTTTTTGGGCCCGATAAAATGCAAACTGGTTTGTTTGGGGTTAATTTTATTTGTTTGTTGGTTGGCTTAGAGTTGGTTTTATGGTTTCAGTATTAAGTGAAGTTGTTTGATTTGTTTTCTTTTATTTGGTTTCAATTTGATTTTGATTTGTTTTGAGTTGAGTTTTGATCGGTTCAAGTTGTTTTAAATTTTTTTGGTGACTTAGGGGTATTTTAAACATTGTGGAGTTTTGATTTGGTTGATCTGATTTTTTTGGTTGGTTTTGGTGCATTTTGAATGCTTGAAATATTGTTTGTTTAGTTTTCTTTGAGATTAGTCTTTTGTTGTTTGATTTAGGGGTTCAATTAGGCAAGATTGGACGACTTTTAAATGAATTTTCAGATTGTCAAAATTAATTAATTCTTTTTTAAAATTTGATTAAAATCTGATTTTTTTAATTATTTGAAATTATGGTCTTTTGAATTGAATTTTGGCACTTTTTATTGAGTTCCCAGATTTTTAAATCTGATTTTTTATGTGCTTTTTGAATTGATTTAAGTCTGATTTTTTTTTCAGATTGATTTTTTGATATCTTCTTTGTTGTGATTCGGTTTTTATTAAATCGGGATGATCTTAGATTAAGTTTTAGGTTTGTTTCAATTCTGAATTGTTATTATATTTTCATATTTATTCATGTTTTGTTGATTGTTGTATTGCTTTTTTTTTAATTTGAAGGTTTGCATCACATCCGGCCCTTACCATTCAGTGCCCGACTTCATACATTTCAAGTCGACATTGAAGATCATTTCATTTCATTGATGATAAGTACAATGGTGTGAAAAGATAGGCACTCCTTCCCCCAACATAGGCTCTTCACCAATGTAGGGAAATTTCGGCATTACGACGACATACCGGTCATTCCCAACTTAGTGAAGTTTTACCCATCCAAAATGGCCAACTTTTACTTAGCCATATTGGGGGAAGGATCGCCAGCTACAGGAGCATGCCCGCTCCACCGTCCAGATCGACATTCCGGGGCGGACTCAGGAGAGTCGTCCAAAAGCGGAGTAACCGTGGAAGAGTGAAACTCCTTAATTTAATTTGGCTTTCGCGTTCTGATTTTTATTTGTTGTTTTTTTGGAGCAAGGCCATTTAGGCCGGTTCAAGTTCCATCAGCGTTCTTAACTGGCCTTCGATCTTCACGGACTCAATGGGCCTATTTTGAACTGTTTTGGGTCGTGAAGGCCCACTGGAAATCTGCTGCCTTGCTGGAGCATTCTTGATAGGACTGACTTGGAAGGCCACCCGGCTATGCCCTTGGCTCGTCGGATGGTTTCCAAGGGGTGTCGGGCCGTCACATTCAAGCTGGCCCAAGGATTCTGGAATCGGAATCGGATTCTGATTCCAGGAATCGGCTGGAATCGGCCGATTCCTGGGAAGGGAATCGATTCCGGAATCGGTTTTTTTTTTTGAAAATTTTTTTTCGTCAAAAAAATTCTAAAAATTCTAAAAAAATTCTAAAAAATATAAGAAATGAGTTAGAAATTTTTTTAAAAATAATCAATGCATTCATCCACAGGACCACATCGAATAAATACTAATGAACTCCAATTGAAGACTTGAAGTTATGTACATATTCCAATTCCATTGATTCAAAAATCAAAGAGTTGATACATCATCAAAAAAAAATTACATCATATCAATCTACAACCAATATCTAGGATATAGATATGGGTCTTCCTCCCTCTCCCCGCTCGCGACGCTCCTCCCTCGTGCTCGGTCTTGTATCGTACGCGACCGTATTCGTATGAAAATAATGCCGATGCCATCAGGTCGTATGGATCGGACGCGGGGCCGACCGGGACGTAGCGAGAGGATGGTGGAGCTAGTGGTGTAATCCACCGCTGGTCGGCTGCCAAATCTTTGAATCTTGTGGCTCCGTAATATAAGAATGCGGTGTACGCTCGTCCGGCGTGTAATACGGCTTTGGAAGCTGCGTGAATCGAGAGACTCACCGCCGTTGATGGCGTTGCGTCGGCGGTATACACTCCTCGTCGTCATCACCGAGGAGTGAGAAGGAGCCTAACGTCTTGTCATCTGGGGCGACAGGATGCGACCTCGAGCTTCCTTCCTCTTCGCCTCTTCGACCATCTGCGAAGTACCCGGGAGGTCCCAACCCAAAGTTTTCGACTTTGCAAATCTTCCCATTTTCCGTGCGATCGCCTTTGTTTTCGTTTTCCCGGACCGCGAATGGGGTACAAGGTAACGGCCTCTTTGGGGGACCAAAGGAAATGAGGGGTAGGCGAGTCGTGGACCCATAGTTCTTGGGCGAGAAGAAGGCCTGCTCGAGCACGAGAAGTAGATGGAGGTGGAGGCTGGAGCATCCTCCTCGGCTTCGACACCGTCCCGACTCTCCTTCGGCCCGGCCCGTACGGTCATCGGGATCGAAACTTAGGCTGCGTGATCCCCGGCTTCCTTCTCTATCCGGGAGGCAAGTGCATGCTCCTCCTGGAATATGTGGTCCACGTGTCCACCTCCTCGGGTGGTGGTGTGGCGGAGGAATGCCTCTGCTCGTACGGGCCACCGCGAATCGTGCGAAATCGTGCCTCGGCGGATCTTCTCGTCGATCACTTGATGTTCTTTATGCGCGGCCTACGTGTTGTAATGACGGAAGACCGGCTTCTCACGGTCCGAGGTCAACATGTTCCTCGCTTTTTGTATGTATCGGGTTGAATGTACTCCGGGTTCATCTCGCGATGAGGAGAACCGGTGCTCGTCGAGTATCCCGATACCGATGGCGACGAAGTGGATTCCATCCACTCACGGTGTTCACACAGAACCCACCACTCGGTACCGAAAAAAAACAAGAAGAGAAAAGGTAAACAATTATCCCATCATATACCATAACTTATATGAAAAAAAAATAAAATCTTCATCAAGCTATTACTATACCAGGTGACACTTTGTCAACTGAATATTTCAGGTCAGCATCTGAGTATACGCCGACCCTCATCTTGTACTTCTGCATCTGAAAAATTTATTAAAAAAAACATTAGTTGCCTGGTAAGGCTACTCCAATGTATTGAATGAACTCTAACTTACTTCTATCTCAGCCTCTATCCTGTCCTGCTGAGATCGGCACAGACGCTGAATAACTGCAAGTGTACCCCGCATCACCTCGTTGTCGTTCACCACCTGTCCTCCTCGGACTGTGTGAACCTAACCAATGCATGCCTGTGACGGTGTAAACTCTCCAGCGCAATGAAGTTCGTGGCAAATCGTGTCGGACCGGGACTAACAAGATCGTGCCCTCCTGTGTGAGATCTCATGATATGTAGGAGGCGGGGATGCGAATAAATAAAAGATGTGATCGTCCGCGCACCGACGAGTGTAGATACACCCTCCTCCTTGCTATATCCTCTAATATGAGATCTATGGAATGTGCGCACGGGGCACCCGGAAGATGTGCTTATAACTTCTCCGTCAACTTCCTCCCGCCTTATATGATGGTTCGTTATCGGTGACAACCCGAACCACATTGTCCTCCCGATCTCCTCCCACCACCCCATCCATCGGAAAAGATGAAGTCGGCATTTTTTATCTTCCTGTAGCATCTACCGACTTCGAGAATGTGGTCCCCTCGGAAACGGTACACGGAAGTTTATCGTACTCTCTTGGTGATACCGTCCACCCGTCGCATATAATTGTGCAACCCCTCTCATTCCGCACCAACTTAAACCCATCCATCCACTCCCTCGACTCCCGGACACTCCTCGTGCCCGGCGCCGTATATGTGTCCGCTGCCGGGGCTTGCGCAAAGCCCGATCCGGCCTCGCCCACGGCATCCACCGTCGTGCGGAAATAAGTGGTGGTGCGTGTCTTCGGGATGCCTACATCAAGTTAAAAAAAATTGGGATCAGGCTAAAATTAAGTTTAAGTAAATGAAACACATAATGTCAATTTTATTTTAAAAAGTGATACCTGCATGTAAAAACCATTTCACAATGTGGCGAACGGCTCTCTTTGCAGCCGTTCCTGTCGCCTTCACCCCTTTCATTGTCTGTTTTATCCCCATCTGCCTAGCACTCTGTTTCGTAAATAAATACTCGTCACTCGGTGTAAATCGAGTGCTAGTAGAAGTGGAATGGCGGTATGGCTCCTGTCTCCTGGGGTCAGTCTCTCGGTCCCGGCCCGGGCGAGCCGATGCTGATCGGCCCAAAGCTGGGTCAACTCTGGACCTAGACCCTCCTGCTCCCCTCGTCCTGTCCTCCTCCTCTACAAAAGCACGCTTGCTATCGTGCCTAGCATGTCTAAGCTCGGAGTCCGAGGACTCGTCCTCGCTCTCTGGCTCTGGCTCAGCTGGTGCCTTCCCCTTGCCTTTCCCTTTCGAGGTAGGCAAATCGCGGTCTCTCCTCCTCTGGAATAGCTCATCGTGCAACTCCTCCCTCTGCTCGATCTAACGTGACCCTGCGAGGCTCTACCTGTGTAGCCTCTCGTCTCCTCACTCTTCTCCACTGGGCACCTTGTCGCATTTCTTGACATTCCCGCGTATTCGACGATATGTTGTTTCGGCGGAAGACCCCCCGTTCATCTCCTTCCCACACCATTTGCAACGTACCCTCTTCCCCGACCTGGGTCTACCATGCGCCGTGTTCCCAACCCACGTCGGAAGCACGCGCCGGTCTGCGTCACCTTGATCGGCCATTCTTATATGCAAAATTGTAAACAATGCACTAAAAATGATTAGATAACATAAAAATTGATTTAGACGGCGGTCGGGAAGCAGACAACCCAAGTAACACACCATTCGGTATGTTTAAAGGGTTACGTATTTGCCGGAAACGGTCGTAAATTAACGTACGGGATATCCGGATTTTTTCCCGTGCAAAATGGGCTTAAACGGATAGTTCAAAACTTGGACGGACTTGTTCGGTCGGAAATCACAACGTTTAACGATGCTCGGACTCGTCGGAAACGCGTAAGAATGGACGTACAAAGTTTTCGGCGAAGAAATCTTACCAAAAACCGGTCAAAGATCGAAGAAGACGTTGATTCAAGGCCGGTCCGAGCTTGAATCGGCGGAATCCCTTGAAGACCTAGCTTGGAATCGCCGGAATCGCCGCCGGAATCGTCGGAATCGGTGGAATCGGGCAGGAATCGACGCTGGATCGACGGAATCGGCCGGAATCGGCAGATCGACGGCGAATCACGGAATCGCGCGGGAATCGCGCGGAATCGCCGCACCTTACTGCCGCGGGATCGAGAGAATTGACCCCCGCGGGTCGGTCCGCCACAAGGGCCGGAATCGGTTCGATTCCCGGTCCAGAATCGAACCGGGAATCGAACCGGGCCGGTTGACCCGGTCTTCCGAAGGAATCGGTCGGATCGACCAATTCCACAAGGAATCGCCTGGAATCGATTCCAACCGATTCCAGGTGATTCATACCGATTCCGCGGAATTCTTCCCGGAATCGGTCCTTCCGCCCATTGATTGCAGAATCGGCCGATCCGGATCGGAATCGGCCGATTCTTGGATCGGATCGGACCCCTCCGATCCGATTCCCGGCGGAATTATCGATCCGGACCGAAGATTGGTCCGGATCGATGTTTATAGGTAGAATAGGGGCCGGAATCGACCGAAATGGTCGATTCTGGATCGATTCCGGCGATTCCCTCGCCGGAATCGATCCGCGAGCCGCGGCGGCCAACCCGCCGCGGCGGTCGTCTTCCCGCCCTATCGGGCGGGGAAGACGGGCGAGCGAGGAAGACGGGGCTACGGGTCCATCGGGACCCGGTAGCCCGAGATCCGGTGACTTAAGTCACCGGATCGGCCTGGACCGGACCGGTCCGACCGGTGAGTCCGGTGACTAAGTCACGGATCCGGGCTACCGGGTCCCGATGGACCCGGTGGCCCGTCTTCCCCCGCCCGATGTGGCGGGGAAGACGACCGCAGCGGCCGCGGCGGCCGCGGCGCCGCCGCGGCACCATTTTGGGGGCGATTTCAGGCCGATTTCGCCCCCCCAAAATGCTCTAGGATGGATCGGAATCCTTCATAGAGTGTTATTTTTGTATTTTTTTTAGGTTTTACCACTGTTTGAAGGACCGATCCGGAACGATTCCGGATCGTTGTTTCTTCCGGCGGATCGCTCAGAATCGGACCGATCCGATCCGATCCGGATCAGATCGGTACCCACCGATCCGGTGGCCGATTCCGATCCCGCGATCCTTGCTTCCGCCACCGATCCGATTCCGGAATCGGTCGGAATCGGACCGATTCCGCCGATTCTGCAATTTAAGAGCTGGCCTATGTTCAAAACCGCTGTCCCCCGCTTTGTTTTGCTTCTGCAGCACCTGCTTCTTTTTTTTTTTGGGTCTCTTTCTTTGCCGTGGTGACATGAAGTATGGACCGAAAGGGGCTGAAAGTGGCCTGTTCTAGGGGGGCCAAGATGGGACCGTGCAAGGGACAGTTTGATGGCATGTTTTTGGACTGCACAAGGGGTAAATTGGAACCTGTTTTGGTTTGCTCAAGGGGCAAGAAAATAGGGAGTTTGGTGGTGCCGCAAGGGGGCTGGTGATAACCTATTTAGGGGATCTTCAGGTGGGCCGAACAGGGGCTGCAAAGGGCCTATTTAGGGGCTCACAAATGGCCTGATTAGCGGACTGGATAGGGGCCAAAAAGGGACCTGTTCAGGAGCTTAAAAAAGTGGGCTGAAATAGGACCTGTTTACGGGACCGAAGGGGGGCTGGCTAGGGTCTACTTTAGAAGCCTGGAAATTACCTGCTCAAGAGGTTGCTAAGGTGGGCCGAACAGGGATTAGAAAGGATTTGTTTAAGGCCGGTTTTGGCCATAAGAGGGTTTAAGAATAGAAGTGGGAAGGAGGGGAAAAGAAGGTGCCCTTAGAGGGCTACATAGTTAATATGGGTACCCTTCCTACCTTGTTTTCTTGTTCCGGTTGCAAAGAAGGCCAAGAGAGGTTGGCGCCCAAAGAAGTCCTCAAGGGGGAGGCCCTTGATCTCTTTCTTCTTCTTCTTCTTCTCCTACTTCTCTTGGCCGAGGGTAGGGGGTGCTGGAGCAGGCGTGCAGCAACAGGTATCAGCCGGTGAAGAGGCAGCCTGTCGGCGTCCAAAATCTCCTCCCCTTGGCCTTGGCGCGCCCCTCCCTTCTTATAGGAGCCAACAAGACATCAAGGGTCAGGTGGTGATTGAATGTAAGATGTCTTTTGGCTTTCCAAACTCCTTGAATTCCCACAGCTCTTCAATGCTTGGACTGTCCCTTGCTTTTTCCCATGTTGACTGACCCCTTCAGTTTCCTCACTCCATAAATCGGTCAAGGGTGAGGTGGCCGGACAGGTGGCTTGGGCGGCTGGTCCTGATGAGGTGGCAGGCCAATGTGGCCCATTAACTGGGCCATTTGGTCTTGGCCGCGGCCCAGCCTTCTCCTCATTTGAGCTGTGAGCAAATGGGCCATGGAGGGGCTGGAAAACAATTGGATTAAATCAATTGGGATTGGGCCAGCCAAAATTTGTACCAATGAGCCCATTAAGGGTCTGATTTGGCCTAATTGGGGGTCGTTCCAGCTGACATTTATGCCCATGGGCCAATTTAGGACCTGATTTGGCCTAATTAGGGGGTCGGCTGGTCCTGCTTGGTCCGAACCTCCCCTCTTTGTTTTTTTTTTTTGTAAAAATTGACGCAACAGTAAGCTTATCACCCCCAGGACTGCCCGACCTGCTTCTTCAACACCGACGATCAGCCGGTCTTTCTCCTTCACCCCCGGCACGGCCAGCATCCATTCCGCCCCCAACAGGAGGCCTGGATCTTCTCTTCCCCTCCTTCCTATCGGCCTTTGTGCCATTCCCTTCCCCTTCTCCCTTCATAGTAAATGTTCTTCTCCATAGCTTCTCCGATTCTTCTACTGTGTTTCAGGATCCCTGCCCCTTCTTCACAATCGCCTGGTTCTCTAGTTTGCCACCACCAGGGTTGTCCAGCCACCAGCTTCGTCTTCCCTAGCACTCAACATTGATCCTAGAGGACCAATCCTCTATCGTCTGTCTCTGTTCCTATTCTGCCATTCCCCCTATGCATCCACTGGAAGCCACCCCTTCCGATGCCACCAGCACGGCAGCACATGATCCGGAAGCCTCTCCCCTCAATCTTGGACCCTCCCTGCGATGTCTGAGGCCCCGCTGCCAACCTCTCTCCTCTTCCACAGCCCACCGGAGCCATCCCCTGTTCCAACTAATCCAATAGACACCCTCTATGTCGAAATCGCCGACACCTCCAGCAGGGACTTCCATGAGCCAGGGATCCCCGTACCAACCTCCAAGGTCCTCCTTCCACCCCCTGGATCCATTCCTCCATTGAGAGCACCAAGCCATGCATCGTCAACGACTTCCCCTGTTTCTGCGAAGTGGGTGCTACAATGCACCATGAAGAAGCTTTTCAAAGCATCTAAACAGAGTTACAGTGTCTGGCGGAGCAGCCACGTGGCTGCCACCACCCACCATCAAGCTCGGCTGCTGCCCGGAGCAGCCACGACCCCCACGGATCTTGCACCAACCGGACCAGCTACTTCGCATAGTCCGGGACCTTCATGTGCCATTGGGAACGCTGTGGACATGCCACAAAGTTGGCACCCCCCTGAGGGGTTAAGTCGTGGCCGGTTTAGACTCAACCTGTTACAGCCGGATCCATTTGCCCAGTTCAGCCAGCCAAGCTGGTTCTCAGCCCGGTTCAACTGGGTTCTTCCCAGTTCAGGTCCAGTTCAGTGGTCTGTATGCCAGTTCACACCCTGGTGGCAGTTCAGGCTGGTTCGAGACATTTCAGATCGGTTCAGTCAGTTTATAGCCGGTTTAGTGTGGCTCAGGTCCGGTCCAGGCCTTTCTAGCCTGGTTCAAAACCGGTTCAGCACTTTCATCCCAGTTCAACAAATTTTCAGATCAGTTCAGCAGGTTTTCAGCGTCGTTCAGTCTGGTCAAGGTTACGACAGCATTTTAGTGACTTGTGTGGGCTCGCTTACGCATACGGATAACAGTTTCTTTGTCCTTGTCCCACATCAGATAGTTGTACTAGGAGCATAATAACAAAATTACAGGGATGTTGAGGGTATATAATTCAACAGGTGTTTTGCTAGGTATTTATTCAAATATGACTATTGGGATATATATAAGTGCAAATACAATTTCATTTTCCCTCCCAAGTGTAGGAAGGTAAAATAGGTTTTATATAAATTAAAGTTGCTAGTTGTATGGACTAACTCTTTGGGACATAACCAGAACAATTTCACGATTCCAAGGGTATACAAAACATTACGATCTATATAAAGCATGGATTACGGAATCGGTGGAATCGGACCGATTCCGACCGATTCCGGAATCGGATCGGATCCTGGCGGAAGGACCGATTCCGGGAAGAATTCCACGGAATCGGTCTGAATCGCCTGGAATCGGTCGGAATCGATCCGATTCCGACCGATTCCATGTGGAATCGGTCGATCCGACCGATTCTTTGGAAGGCCCGTTTAACCCGGCCCGGTTCGATTCCCGGTTCGACTTTGGACCGGGAATCGAACCGATTCCGGCCCTTTTAGGGCCGGAATCGACCCGCAGAGCTGCCCTCGGTCGATTCCGCGGCGGAAGGAGAGGGCGCAGGCGATTCCGGCGCGATTCCGGCGATTCCGGCCTCGATTCCGTCGATCCACCGTCGATTCCGGCCGATTCCGTCGATCCGGGGGTCGATTCCGGCCCGATTCCACCGATTCCGGCGATTCCAGGGAGATTCGGGCGATTCCGGCGATTCCAAGCTTGTTCTTCAAAGGATTCCGCCGATTCAAGCTCGGATCGGCATCGAATCAACCTCTTCTTCGATCTTTGTAAGGTTTTTGGTAAAGATTTCTTCGCCAAAACTTCGTACGTCCATTCTTACGCGTTTCCGACGAGTTTGAGTGTCGTTAAACTTTACGATTTACGTCCGAACAAGTCCGTTTAAGTTTTGAACTATCCGATATGTCCATTTTGCACGGAAAAATTCCGGATATCCCGTACGCCTATTTTTACATGTTTCCGACGACTCCGAGTAGAGTTAAACTCGGTGATTTGTGATCGAATAACTCCGCTCAAGTTGTTTGAACATCGATTGGATGTTCTTTGTACGGGAAAAATTTCGGATACCCCGTACGTTAATTTACGACCATTGAAGGCAAATACGTAACCCTTTAAACATACCGAATGGTGTGTTTCTTGGGTTAATGCACTTCCCGAACATCTAAAACAATTTTTATGTTATCTAATCATTTTTAAGTGCATTGTTTACAATTTTTGCAGATTTAAGCAATGGCCGATCAAGGTGACGCAAGACCGCACGTGCTTCCGACGCGTGGGTTGGGAGCACGGGCATACGGTAGACCTAGTCGGGGAAGAGGGTAGTGCGAAGTGGTGTGGGAAGGAGATGAACGGGGGTGTTCCGGCCGAAACAACATATTGCGGAACGAGTGGGAATGTAAAAAAATGTGACAAGGTGCCCGGGAGAGAGAGTGAGAGATGAGAGGATACACGACAGTAGAGCCTCTCAACGGGTCAGTTAGGATCGAGCGAGGGAGGAGTTGCGCGACGAGCTACTCGAGAGGAGGGAGGCGATTTGCCTACCTCGAAAGGGAAAGGCGAGGGGAAGGCACCAAACTCGAGCCGGAGCCACGGAGCGAGGACGAGTCCACGGACTCGAGCCGAGACGTGCTAGGCACGCTGAGCGCGCATGGGCGAGGAGGAGGGCGGGGAGGAGGGGAGCAGGAGGGTCTGGGTCCAGAGTTGACCCAGCTTTGGGCCGATCAGCATCGGCTCGTCCTACCCGGGACCGAGAGCCTGACCCCAGGAGACAGGAGCCATACCGCCGTTCTACTTCTACCAGCACTCGATGAGGAATTAGTTTTCTTTTCATATAAGTTATGGTGATGATGGGCTAATTGTTTTCCTTTTCTCGTTTTGTGTTTTTCTTGCAGCTGAGTGGTGGGTTCAGGTGAACACCAGGAGTGGATGGAATCCACTTGCGGCCATTGGTATCGAGATGCGAGCCGAGCACCGCTTCCTCCCACCCTTTGTGAGAGGAACCGAGTACATTCAACCCGATACATACCAAAAGCGAGGAACGAGGTTGACCTCGGACCGGCCGGAGAAGGCCGGTCTTCTCGTCATTATAATACGAGGGCCGCGCATAAAGAACATCGAGGATCGGCGAGAAGATCGGCGAGGAGCGATTTGCACGGTTCGCGGGTGGCCCGTACGAGCGCAGGCATTCCTCCGCCACACCACCACCCGAGGAGGTGGACGTGGACCCCGAATTTTCCGGGAGGAGCATGCACTTGCCTCCCGGATGTGAGGAGAGGGAAGCCGGGGATCACGGTCGAGTTTGATCCCGATGACCGCGTACGGGCGAAGGAGAGTTGGATGGTGTTGAAGCCGGCGGAGGATGCTCGGCTCCACCTCCATCTACTTCTCGAGGCTCGGGGGCCTTCTTCTGCCAGGCCCCTACGGGCCGCAGTGAGCTCCGGCCTCACGGCTTCGGTCCCGGCCCGGCCCGGTCGCGGTCCGGGGAGAACGAAAAGAAAGGTGAGTGCAGGGAAAATGGGAGGATTTGCAAAGTTGAAAAAAACTTTGGGTTCCGGACCTTCTGGTAGTTTAGAGATGGCTGAAGAGGGAAAGAGAAGGAAGCTAGAGGTCAGGCGTCATGTCAGCCCAGATGACAGCACGCAGGCTCCTTCTCGCTCCTCAGGTGATGATGATGAGGAGTGCATACCAGGGACGCAGCCATCGACAGTAGCTGAGTCTCCTGATTCACGGCATCCAAAGCCGTATTACACGCCGATGAGCGGAGACACCGCGCCTTATATTACGAGCCACAGAGCCAAGATTTGGCCGGGTTGACCAAAGTGGATTACACCACCACTCCACCATCCTCTCGCTTACGTCCCGGTCGTCCCGCAATCCGATCCATTTCGACCGCGATGGCATGGCATCGGCATTATTTCTACATATGGAGTGGGTCCCGGACGGTATACAAGATTGAGCGCGAGGGAGGAGCGTGAAACGCGACGAGAGAGGAGGAAAACCCATATCTTTATCCTAGATATTGGTAGTAGAAGTAGATTGATATGATGTAATTTTTTTTATGATGTATCAACTCTTTGATATTCGAATAAATGGAATTGGAATATGTACTTAACTTCAAGTCTTTAAGTCTTCAATTGGTGTTCGTTAGTATTTGTGTGATGTGTTCTGTGGATATCATGCAATGGTTATTTTTTAAAATGTTTCTAACTCATTTCCTATTTTTTTAGAATTTTTTTCTGAATTTTTTGAATTTTTTTGACGAAAAAAAAATCAAAAAAAAAACGATTCCGGACCGATCCGGAATCGATTCCCTTCCCAGGAATCGGCCGATTCCGGCCGATTCTGGGAATCGGAATCGGAATCGGTCCCAACCGATTCCGATTCCGATTCCGGAATCCTTGATATAAAGTATAGACACAATTTGGATATTCATGGATACTTATGCAATTTACCTTATGAATTATAGTAACCTTATAATATATGCAAGATAATTTGGAGTTTATACACTAAACTAAAAGAAATGTGGTAGAGAAATTACCAAGTGAGCATTTAGAGGCGGCGGATAATTTCCATCTATAGTATCTATCCAGCTAAATATCATGTTATGATAACCATAAGGTTTCCCTGACATGCTCCTTGCATATTCCCATGCAGCAGTCTCATTAAATTTTGCCCGAACATCAGGATGGAGAGGAAGCACGGCAATATGAGGATTTGAATCATCTTTGTTAAGCTCAAATTCCCACCATTCATCCCATGGGAGAATAGCAATAATATCTTCTCCCTGTATTGAAAATGGAAAACATTATAATTCCTTACCAGCCATCAAGAATGGTGTCCAAAAAACAAATCCTTAGTTATAACAATTTTTAACAGATGTCCATAGAATAATAGACTAGATAATGCCATTTCATGTTGAATACTCAACAGATGACTGTCCACAAGTGAAGAAAGCTATGGAAGGGAGCAGTATTAGGTTTCATCTTTAAGTGGAAATTTTTTTAAAGTAGCTGACCTTGTGGATTGGCCTTCGTCATTCAGGCCTTCGTCATTCAGAGGGATTCATTACAAAAGCATATATTTTGTCTTTCCGTGTAGAAAGAGGGTAGTTTTTATGCAACTGACTTGTTTTGATCTAATGAATGCATAAACAAGTTTAAAAGCTTGCACACATGTTTGTCTATGGAAACCTGAGACTTGTTCATAAAGTCCACAAGTTACACAATTTCATCAATGTTCTTCAATCCTCATATTAAGTCAGCATGCTAGGATACACTTTCAAGCACATTAGGTTCAATAGGTTTTTATGTCCCTGAGGCAATACAACCAGTTATCTTTCTTCATTTGTAGCTAAACATGGCAAGCATAGCTTCAAATAGGGGTTCTCGCTACACAGATCTCATGTCATGTCAAATAAAAAAGTAGTTTCTCCCGAATGCTCATTATGTCCTGTGCAATACTGGAATGATGATCAACAATGAAGATGGCTGCTAATGCAAAATTTGGTAACTGGATGACAATTAAGGATCTGTTTATGAGTGCAATCTATTTTAAAATCTTTCACAAAACATAGATAGTACAAACTACAAAGAGTTTAATAAGTAAAAAGAATGGAATAGACATGTATGGCATCAGTTAACACATTAATCTTCTTGAAATATTATCAAGAGGTAAGAATTAGCTCGTGGGCATTTACCTTCTCATTTTCATTTCCTGATTCTCCAACCCAAAGTTTTCCATCAGAATCCCTTAAACAAACAGCAGAATGACCAGCATAAGATCCTGTCACCCACTTCTCTAAAGTTTCAAAACCGCCCCACCTTCCACGTACTTTTGATAAGGCAATAAAGTCCCCTGAGTGCAAATCTTCAGCACTGACATTTGAAACCCATGGTTGAGGACGCTGCTCAAATGATGCACCCATATGTTTCTTGAGAAAAGCAAGATTTGCATTTTCTCCCCAATCTGTATTTGAGAATAAAGGAAAGACATCCCATAGAGCTCGAATGGTGCCTATCATACCTGACTCCATCAAGAAAATTGAAATCCCATTGTGCTTTACCTAACATCAAATAGACAATAAAGAAGTTGATATTCATACATAGCAACAAATATTTCTGGAAAATAAAAGAAGAAAAACTCAACTACTTTATCATGGAAAAAGTAGAACTTACATATTCATACTCAGCCTCTCCCTCCCATTTTTCAAAATCAAACGTATGCTCCCGGGAAAAAAAATAGTAGTCCCATGATACACGATATGGGGTTGCAAAAATGTACAAGTCCATGCATGTCCAACTATGTGGTTTATGAGTCTAAAATAAAACACAAATGTCAGAAAATAAATGATCATAAAATACAATAAAAAACAAATGTGTCAGGAGAAATAAAGTTGTAACTTCACAGGATTGACCGCTATATAGGATGCAAGAAAGTAGCTTTGTTCACATCACATTTTATAAAAGAGCGAGAGCCAGAGTCGAATAAAAGAGGTGTGACACAGCGGACAAAAGACATGCCTGGGGGTAGAAACTATCTTTTTAAAGTGTCAATGACATGGCGTGAAAAGAACATTAACAAAACGTGGAAGGCATTTATCTCCTAAAGACAGTAACTTTTAAACAGTACTTGTGGACATTGAAGGCATCAGTCTGCTATCAGTTAAAGGTAACACAGGAGTATAAAGAGTGTTATGAATCAGGTAAACAGTCATGTTCAATCTTTGTGGCTTCTGAGCACCTTCCACCTTTATTTTTTAGCACAATGCAAGGTGTGGAAAAGCCTTTAGTCCAAACCTCTATTAAATGTATAAGATAAATACTTTTGACATGAGAGCAATCAAAGAGTGAACAACAAAAGGTTACAGCAGTCCAAGTTAAAAAAGTAAAAAAAAGATTCCCCAGTCCATTGACTGAATATTTTAATCCTTAGTCAATTTTTCTACTTTTTAACTATCACATATTTACACCACCTCTATCAAGACTTGGAATTATTCCATTCAGACTCTATTTCACAAACCTCTCCTCAATCTTGCATCAAACCATGCTGTCAGTTCATCGCTTTCTCACTACAAAAGACTATGCAGCAAGCTGTTGTGGCACACCAACAAGACTTTTAAATAATATGATTTGAGGTGAGGCAGGATGCTTCAAAGTGAAGTGAAGGAACTCAAGGATTTCTGCGTTAGGATCAGCCCCTAGAAGGCTAGAACGGCCAAGGCCAATCTTGATCCAGAACAAGCTGGCCAGTCCAAGGTGAGAAAATTAAATCTGGGATTGGCATGAATCATATTTTTCTAAATTTTGAAAAAAAAATCATAAAAACATGAAAAGTAAGAAAGTTTGAAAAAATAGGTAAAAATCTGATCCAATGGCACCAGATGTTTTGGGCCAATTCAAGGAGGGCCGTCCACACTATTCACATCAGCCTTGCATCTTCCATGCCCATTTAAGGCGGGGAAGAAAAGATATCAGATCCACAAACCCAAAACTTTAAACTGAGGATCCTCTGGCTACTGGGACTCATAGGAATGGATCCACAACTTTTAGTTGTAGATGTGGACCCTTCATCTTCCGTGCACAAAATGGAGTGGGGAGACATAGGGCTGAACGGGGGGCAGCCACCAGTTGTCCCTCTGCCACAGACATGCCGGACTGTAGGGATCTATAACCCAACGAGTTAGATCAGTGCAGAATCAGCCAATCTAGACTGATCCGACCTTGTTTAGCCTGATCACAGTGAATGTCTCTTCCAAGATCGGGTTTTGTGTTACACTGGGTTGGCATGTGATGATCCCAATCCAAAATTGGTTGATCCTGATCCAGTTTGGCCACTCCTACAAGCCATGGTAAGATTTAAGATTTCTAGGAAGCACAACATAATTTCAAGTGGAGGCAGCAAGAATTTGAGCAGAGACTCCATTTATTGAATGAATTACAAGCATAACATACTAACAACATGAAATATGAATAACAATAGGATAGATCAATTTTATATGTTATGCCCTTCAAATGTTCTGCTTGTATCTACATCATAAATGCACAATATACTTTGCATAATTCCCTATCAACAGCACCTAATGGTCTTGTTACACGATGGAGTGGCAGTTCCATACTTTGAAGGAGATGGACCAAGCATCAAAAAAATGGCCACTTGGACCTTATGCTAAACATACTTCTGCTGAATGGACTGAGTACAAATTTTTCAATGTCTTTTAAATCCTTCACTTAATAATAATCAAATAATTCTAAGAAATCACTGCCGATTATAAATCACCCAAGATTCCAATTGCATATTTCATCTAAACTTAGATAACAAGAAAAGTAAAAAAGAAAAAAATAATTTTCTCCACTTCTCACGCTAAATCACAATCCGAGCTGCAAAAAATGACGATGGCTGTGATTAATGCGCGGCGTCAAATGATAGTAGTCCACGATTTCATACATTATGCCGTAATTATGTTACCATCCAGCAGGCAGCAGAAACAGAAACACACTGAATCCACGATTAGAGGGAGAAAGGGGAGGATGCCAAGTGCCAACCTAATTCACAAATCAGAACAAAACAAAACACACATTTCCGCAAGCTGAGCGAGACCTTGATATGAAGCGTACCCCCACCGAATGGCGATCCACTTCGGTTGTGGAACTCCAGCCAAGCAGAGGTCCGGTAGAAGCAGGCACCTTTCCACTGAAGGCGGGAGTCCGGGGAGGAATCATTGGCGTAGCCTACGAAGGAGGGAAGAAGGTCTACGGCACTGCGGAGAGAAGCGAGAATAGGCCACGCTGCCCTCCGTGGCAGCAGCGGGAGGAGGTCCGCCGGGTGGAAGGGCGCCGCGAACCCCGGCCCCGCGGAGCCCGCCAACCCCCAGCCCTCCAACGGGAAGAAAGAAGGCGGGAGTAGCAGGAGCATAGAGCATAGAACGAGGATGGGAAGAAAGAAGAGGAGGAGGAAGAGAGGAGCTCGCGCCATGCCTGCTTCCGCGCTGTTGTTGGGAAGCTACGGCAACGGGAGTTGTCTCGTCTTCTTTCTCGCCCTCTTGCTCGAGTTCCGTGCACGATGGTCCGAATCCGAATGGTAAGGAAGGAACCGACCTCCGATGGATACCGTGGCCCTCCAAGTGCCTGTAAACCTAACTTGAGCCTGCCGGTTCGTTCATCCGGACCGTTGAACCGGTTGCCCCCATCCCGCTCGCCCGGCCCGGCCCCTTCCTCGTGATTTTTTTTTTCTTTTGACGATGGCAGTGTCACAAGATTATTCACAGCATGTCCGTTAACAGAATTAGACATTTTATCATTATTAATTTTTAAATTGATCGATATCGATATGAATTATCGAGAGATTAGTTGTTTGACTGTTGACATCGATTTTAAATTTTATGTTATAAATTGTGAAATACATGTGTTTATATGTACTCACGTTGAAATCAATACTCTAGCTTATAAAATTATTCATAAAAAAAATTATTGTAACATCATTATATTTATACTCAAGCTAACCAAATAGGGGACTGTGTGTTAAGTTTGAAATAAATTCAATACTACTATGCTCGATATATATATATTTGAGCTAAATTTATCCTGAGTTCAATATCTTTAATCTGGTTCGGTAAGATTGTTCTTCTTTTCTTTTATTTGATAGAGCTTACTTAATGGCCTGTTTGGTTAGAGTATCAAAAATAATACTATATTAGTATTGATGTTGATATTTTTAGAAGATGGAGTATCAATATCAAAATTGATACAAGCTGACACTTGTATTACATAACATGTGGTGTTTGCACTGTAAATTTCAAAATTAATACTATTAGCCAAACACCTCAAAGTGATTACCATCAATATCAATTTTAAAATTAATAATGATAGAGGTGTCTAATAATGTTATCAAAAGTCAAATTTAATAACACAGCAGCAGTCATCAAGTGGCCCTCTCATTCTCACAAATCCCAAAACGATGGCAATAAATAGAAAAGCCCTAATTAGATGTGAAACTATATGCTCCTGATGTGATGCCGGGCTTTATGGTATGGGATTTTGCCCCATCTAGTATCATATTACAATTTCGATACCATGACATCGAGGTTGAAAGACATGCAATATTTAAGCAAATGAAACTGGTCTCTTTTACAACATTTTCTCCCACCATCAACATAAGTAGTGAGAATAAGAGCTGATATAATCAAAAATCATAATAACATCTCTACCTTACTCTTATTTTATTCTACAAATCCCAAAATCATTACAGTCGAGATAAAATGACTCGTGATGTGAGACTATGTCCCAATTAGATATCATCGTTCAACCTTAGTATCATGACGTCGAGGTTGAAAGGTCCATGATACTTAAATTTGGAATAAATAGGAATTCAATTTTACTTGATATAATTATTTCTTCCAAAGTGGTTGATACTCTATTTAGTTAGGGTTTCATTTTTGATACTATATCAATATTGATATTAATATTTTTGAATGTTAGAGTATTAACATCAAAATTACTAACACTTGTATTATATAATATATTTTGTTTGCATTATAAAATTTAAAATTAATATAATTAATAAAATATTTTTTAATAATCTTTATAAATATTAATTTTAAAATTAATAATGACAGAAATACTTAATAGTGTTATCAAACGGCACGTAAATCAAACTCCAACTTCTGACGGGAGGGGAACCGTTTAAGCTCAGTAGCCGTCCGGTGGACATCTGAACACCCGAGGCTGACGTCGGCTTATTTTGGAGGGCGCTTCTTCGTCCACGCACCTGCGCCGGAGAACGACAATGACCATTATGCCTTTCCGATGCCACGTGTTCAGCCGCCGCGGCGGCACCGGGAGAGCGAAGAACTCCGGGGGCAAGATGGGGTTTTAACGCGCTTCCCCCGGCCGCTCGTTGCCCGAGGCTGGGACGGGCGATGACGTGGACGACGCGTGTCCGGGGCGGCACGTGAGGCGGAACGGACTTTCGGGAATACATATATTATCCCACGAAATTAAATGGAGATTTTAGATTTTTAGTCTGTACCGTTACTCATATTTTGTGTACCCGCTCGTAAGAACCGAAAATATTAAAAGGTCTCTAAATATTTTATTCCCAAAAATAAGTTCTTGCCACCTTAAAATCTTTGGAAGAATAATGTCAAATAATTCTATAATTTCTGTGGTAAAAAATATATCTCGCTCTTTATTATGTTCGACTGTATTTATTCTTACGAAAAAGAGAATATTTTTATTGATCAGCCCTAAAATCGCAATCCTGAGTTAGAGTGGCTCAAACTTTTATGTACGGACATCTCCTCTACTTGGTCAATATGGCACTATTCTGACTCGCTCTCTCACGTGCAAGTTCTTCTGATTTTTGTCGTGTGTACATTATTTACGGGCGATGGGCGATGAAGAGGAGTGCACAATCGTTGACTCTGATACCATATTAACCAACCCAAAATCGTAGTCCTAAGTTAGAGTGACTCAGACTTTTGAGTATAAGTGCCTCTGGTCAATAATTTCTTGTAAAGAAAAAAATATAAAAACAATCTAACCCGGGATATTTCTGTGTTTTCCTCAGATGGAGCGGAGCTACTTAATCTTCAACACTACAATGTTTCAAAAAAATTTAACAATTTTTATTTTTATAAGGATGGATGTATTTAAAAATATAAATAATTGTGAAGACTGATACGTAAATATCCCAATTAAATAGTGCAGAGAAAGTTAAATAATATAGTTTTTCATTATTACCTTTACGTACGTGATGCTCAAGATAGGCAGCAAGCGTGATTTAAAAATTTTGCGGATACGTTTGACAAGCTGCTATTTCTTACTACTTTGAACTCATATAATATTTATAGGGGTTTTCAATTTTCAGTACCAAAAAATATTTTTATTTATTTTTAGATCCCACCGTTCAAATAAATTATTTTTTAATCCCAAAATTGTCAATCTTAAAATTTTTACTCCTCTACATTTTTTATTCCGTTTTTATCCTCGTCTACTCGTCACCTCCCTCTCCTACCCCAACGTGCCATCAGAACATATACGTCAACTTTCTATAATACCTACTTATCATTAAAATAATTAATATGATATTTATCCTTTTCAGAATTATTAATTATGTGTAATTATAATTCCTAGTAAATTTCATGTACGACACTCTTCTCAGTCACCACCCTTCGTTATTGTAATAAATTATAAATTAAAATATAATTAGGTAGCTAAAAATATAAATTATCATATGGGATATAATAACAACAATTGTGAAGATAATCTCGCTTCTATTCTTATTTTGAATTTTTTTATAATTTATATTTCTTTTATATTGAAAAGTTAATTTAGAGATTTTTGGATTTCAATTCTTATAATTATTCATATTTTCAAATATGATTTTACTGTTTTGAAAATATTATGTTTCTAAAAAAACAACTTTCTATCACTGGGAGAACTCTCGAAATAATATTACTTTAATTGTTTCTTTATATTTTTATAAAATGCTTTTGTCTAATACCATCTTTTTACTTTTTTTATAATACCCACTTTATCTCTAAAAAAAGAGAATATAAATTTACAAAATTTAAAATATCTGAATAATAACATTTTAGGAATATTTTTACATGGTGGTACGTATCTTAAAAACACATGGTGGTAAGAATTGATCTATGAAATTTGAAATTAAGATCTGAATAAATCAGACATGGCAATATTTTTGAGTAGAAAATGCTTTGAAAAATTAGATGGGAAGAACATCATTGGCATCTTGGGGTGGAGGGGTAAAATTGGAAGTCACGTATGAGATCTGTTAAAGTTAATCATGTTAGATGAAAAAAAGGGCGGGAGTTATAGACATTTGAAATTTGGGACTAGAAAATAGAGTGTTAGAGGCATGGGACTAAAAAATAAATTGGCCACATAAAATGGGGGCGGAACTTCCTATTTTCTATTACACATAAATTGTAAAATATAAATTGTGAGCCCATTTTTGTTTAACACGTCCTGGAACGTAACTCATAATTTAAATAAACATATCCTCTAAGTAGGGCGAAAATGGATCGGATTAATCCAGATCCGTTCCACCCGTATCGGATGTATGATAAATCGGGCTATCTTATTTGCCGATACCATACCTCTTCTCGTTATTTTCCATTTTTCTAGCTCCTGATACAGAGTCATAACTGCTTTTGAGGCAATGATACGAACGTCCAGGAGAAATATATACAGTAATTTTGATAGCTTTAAGTTTCTGCCTGAAACTTTTCTATTTCACTGCGAACAGGGGTGGTGATTAACTTTTGGAAGCAGTCACAGCGATGACAAGTAATTTATGACATTAATTGATAAATATGGATTACCCAAATCTCTTGCCAACCTCAAAACAATGAAATATCGAGTCGGGACCCGAACTTGGCCCAGTCGAAGAGTGGGCCAACTGACCCGATCGAAATTCGGTCGGCCCAACCCAACCCAACGTGACCCGACGATCCCTCTTGGGGATATGGAAGCTTATAGTAGACTCCTAAAAGAGACCTCATCTATTCCCAACCCTCACTTCACCCCAGTTTTGGGGTTCTCCACATGGTATTAGAGCGGGTTAGGCTCTGGGCTTTGTCTCCGTGGATCCATTCCTTGTTATTCTCGTGCCCATGTTGGCAGAGAGGGAGACTGTTAATTTGTAATATTACGTATAATTAGTTAAATAATAAAAGAGAAAAAAAAATTAGATTAATAAATATTTATTATTATTTTTAATCTTCTCCTCTCCCTATTTATATCCCTCCCGTCCTCCCCCGTCGAAACCCTCCCCGTACGTTTCCCCCCGGCGCCGCTTTCCTCCCCACAGAAAACCCTAGCTTTTTCCTCCTTTTTCCCCCTCTCGGTCGCCGCCTGCAACCTCCCTTTCTTCCCTTCCCGCGCGCGAGACCCCGTTTCCGCCGTTGTCAACGACGGCCGCCGCCCGCCTCGGGTTCCCCGCGCGCGACCGCCCACGCATCCGCCTCGCCGCACGCTCGCCCGCGTGCGTGCGGCCGCCGCCGCGTCTCCTCGTACCTCGTACGAGCGCCGCCGCGTGGCGCCGAGAACCCGCCAGCCGCCCTCGTTCCTCGCGACCGCCCGCCGCCTCGCGGTGACGCCGTTCCTCGTACCACCGCCACGTCAGCCCGCCCTCGGTCGCCGTGCGCGTCCGCCGCCTCGCCGTTGACCCCGCCAGCCGCCGCGCGCCCGGTCGCCGCCCGGCGCCGCGCGCGAACCCGCGTCGCCGCCGCCGCGACCCCGTCATCCTCGTACCTCGGCGAGCGTGCCCACGCGGTCGCCCGCCGTCGCCGCGCGCGACATCGCCCGCGCACGCCTCGTGCGCCCGTTTGCGCCGCCAACACCGCGACGACCGCCGCTGTGCGCCCGCCTGCACCCGGCTGCGCCGCCGTGCGCCCCTCTCTCCAGCGCGGTATACTCTCCTCTCTCCTATCCTCTTCTTCCTATCATCCTCTATCAAGCCCCTAGTTTATTATTTTCCTTCTTCCAGCAGTTTTTGAAAACACCTACCCGGCTCAGTTTTTCGTCGCCGACGCAACCGCGGCAGTCTCGTCGCCAAATTCTTTCTCCTTGGATTTCCGTGCGCCGTTCGCCGTTGCCGTCAAGGTAGGCGTCTCGGCTATCCTTAGCACTTTATATATTTATTTAAATCGTAAAAAAATTATGGTTAGATCATCATGATTAATAGGCTAGAAATAATGGGCTGTTTTTAATTTATTGGCATACTTAGATAGAATTAGATTAATTTGGTTAATCCATGCATGTTTAGATTAATTTGAATATTCATGTATGTCAGCCATCATGATAGGTTGTATATGTTTAATTTAGCTAGTTTAGCATTGTTTGCATCGCGGTGAACCTTAAATATATATACCCCGATTTGTTAAAAAGTCGATGTAAGGTTTAGGCACATGTTGTTAGGAATTAGTTTATTTTCTTTTATGTGATAGATAGTTCTGTTTAAGGATGTAATTGTCATGTTTAGGTTATAAATTGCATGATTCCATGTATATGCATTAGTTTATGTTAGATTGTGTTGTGGTATGCAAATATGTGGTGCATAGAACCATGGGTGTTCATCTATGTATTTCATGTTTGATTGCCAATTAAATGTTCCTGTTTTACTGTCTGAGTTAATTAAATGCTTGCATGGTGTGGAATGTGGTTAGTGCAGTGAGCTGCATTGTGATGGAAATATACTTCACCAGACTATGGTTCGGTCCTGTGGGCAGCAGATGAATTAGAACAATCTGGAGCATCCTTCGATCCCAGATACCGCGGTTCATCCTAAGTACTCCCCTGCCTAGGGGTACTATGGGATTTAGTTACTATATGTTACTTCCTACTATATGGTAAATCTGGTGCTAGTTTTGTGATGTGACTGCATTTATCTGATGGAGCATGTTAATTACTCAGACAGGTGTCTAGTTGTGTGGATTGGCATAGGTGGTATGTTATAGATGTGTCATTGGTTTTATGTCAGGCCTATGTGTTCTGGGCATACCTAGAGTGGTTTAATGTGTAGGTTATGTTGGTCTAATGCATTTAGAGTCTAGTTATCATGTGGGGTAGTTGATTGATTCTTTAATCAATTAATTAAAGATATATAATTAGTTTACACCCTATGTATTAAATCTGATTTATAGGTTTATGTATAGAATACCACTAGAATCATTATTATAGTGGGGTAGTTCGGGTGTAAGACCTACTGAGTCTGTGGTGACTCACCCCTTCCCATTATAAATTTTTCAGCTGATTTCAAGGAGCCTCTTCCTGAGGAGGACTTTGGAGAAGATTTCGAGGAGGACCTTGGAGTTGATCCAGAGCAGTTCGAGGACCCAGAAGACGAGGAGTTTGGTGAAGAGTGATCACCTCATATCTTCTAGGTTGCTTGAGTTTCCTTTCTATTGTTGGTTTAGTAGTTGTTTGGTGTGTTTTCAGAGGTTGTTTGGACTATGTGTTGAATCCTCTTAATTGTTTAGTTGTGGTTATTTGTAGTGTTTACTTGGAGTTGGTTGTGATTGGAACATTATAGGTTGTTTTTAGATTATTCAGATGTGATGATATGTGATTATGGTTTGTTCTCCTAAACTGTCTCGATATTCCGGATTTATTTTCCGCTGCGCTATCGTATAATCCGGGTCGTGACAGGAGTTGGTATCAGAGCATTCTTCCGGCCTGAAGATCCTTCTGGATCTGCCCGGATGCATTATTTGGATTTAGGAGAACAAAGTTTGATTTAGATCAAGTGATTTTGGATTTTAGATGGAATTTAGATCTTTTTGCATTATTGGAAGTTATATGTTGGGATTATCTGATTGGATGTTTACTTCTTGGAACAGGATGACCTCCAGGGGTTACAACCGTAGGCGTGGAAATGGCGATGCACGGAATGTGCCAGAGATGAACGGGGATCAGCAAGGTTGTCGCCAGCAGGACTTTGTGCAAGGTGGAGACCAAGCACCAGTGCAAGGACAAGTTGGAGGTCATGCGCCAGTGCAGGTTGGAGGGCAGGTACCGGATGCAGCTGGCATCCTGGGTGCCATACACGAGCTCTTCCAGACGATGGGTCGAGCTCGTAGCCGAGGCCCCGGCAGGTAGGGCACGAAGCGGCGAGTGCCAGGGCAGAGAGACCTCAGGTCAGCACTTTGGAGGAATTCAAGAGGCTGGGTCCACCAGCTTTCCGTGGCGAGAGGAACCCGGCAATGGCAGAGAACTGGCTAAGGGAGGTTGGCAAGATCTTCAGGGCCATGCAGTGTCCGCCCGAGGACATGGTCCGCCTGGCCGCCCATATGCTATCTCATTCCGCAGGAGCTTGGTGGGAGTCCTTACTCCGCACCCGTTACGCTGGGGTAACAGAGGCCGAGATCGACTGGGAAGACTTTGTCGGAGTCTTCAGGGACAAGTACGTCCCCATGCACATCAGAGATGAGAAGAAGATGGAGTTCCTACTTCTAGAGCAGGGCAGCATGACTGTGATGGAGTACGAGAGCAAGTTCGTGGAGCTTGAAGCTTATGCACCGAACCTGTACGAGGAAGAACGCGAGAGAGCCAAGAAGTTCGTGGGTGGACTTCGTGGAGCTATCAGGGACATGTTAGTGTCCAAGGTCTGGCGCAGCTTAGCAGCAGTATATGAGGCAGCTTGCAGGGTAGAGCAGAGCATGGGAGCCTACAGACAGCCTTCTCAGTACCAGAGGGCACCAGCTCGTACTCAACCCCAGCAGGGGGTGGATCGCAAGAGGAAGAGGACAGCGTATGAGTTACCTTGTACCTTGTGCAGAAGATACCATCCTGGTACCACTTGTCACCGCAGCAGTGGGCTCTGTTTTGGATGTGGGCAGCCTGGCCACCTGATTGTAGATTGTCCCAGTAGGGGTAGAGGTGCACCACCAGCAGCAGCACAGATCAGGGAGGAGGTCCGTCGTCCACAGCTCACCCTTCCAGCACCTCCTCAGCGTCAGGCACCCCAGCAGCAGCGGTTTGTGCCCCAGCAGCGACCAGCGCCACCTAGGAGGCAGTTTATAGCACCTCGGGCACCACGAGCACCACAGCCACCACCACGCAGTGCCCAGGCCAAGGTGTTCGCCATGGAGCGTCAGGATCTTCCAGAAGCAGCCAATGCGGCAAAAGGTACTCTTTTAGTTGCTGGATACCATGCTAGGGTATTATTTGATTCTGGTGCTACGGATTCCTTTGTTTCCTTCCGGTTTGCTACTTTCCTGTTTAAGTATTGCAAGCATGAGGTGATTAAGTGTAGTCTAGTCAGTGTTAGCATGCCATCTGGGAAGTCAGTAGATGTATCTTTTTGTATACCCCAGTGCGATATAGATGTTAGTGGTTATGTCTTGAGGGCACGGTTATTTGTGATTGAGATGGAGGGCTTTGATGTCATCCTTGGGATGGATTGGCTGGAACATCACCATGCCATCCTAGACTGCTTCAAGAAGAGGGTGATTTTCCGGATACCTGAGGGTGACACTTTCTCCTATAAGTGTCCTAGTTATGGCAGGTCTAAGATGTTGATTTCTGCTTTGAAGTCTTCCAAGTTGATTGGTGCCCAGTGTGAAGCTTACTTAGCTTGTGTTACCAAAGTGGAGGAGTCTGGAGATAGTCTAGCATTGGGGGATGTGGCTATAGTTAATGAATTTGTAGATGTATTTCCAGATGAGTTGCCAGGTTTGCCACCACCTAGGGACATTGATTTTGCCATTGATCTTGTCCCTGGGGCCGCTCCTATTTCCATTGCTCCTTATAGGATGGCTTTAACGCAGAAATTGAGAATCGAAGAAACGAGTTAGAAGAGTTGCTAGAGAATCGGGTTTTATTCGCCCTAGTGTGTCACCTTGGGGTGCACCAGTGCTGTTTGTCAGGAAGAAGGATGGATCACTGAGATTGTGCATTGACTACAGAAAGTTGAACCAGTTAACCATCAAGAACACAAGTATCCCCTGCCTCGCATAGATGATTTGTTTGATCAGTTGCAGAATGCCAAGTTATTTTCTAAGATTGATTTGAGATCAGGTTATCATCAGTTGAGGATCAAGAAGGAAGATATTCCCAAGTCAGCATTCAGGACCCGGTATGGCCATTATGAGTTTCTGGTGATGCCTTTTGGCCTTACCAATGCACATGCAGCATTTATGGGTCTGATGAACCAGATTTTCAGAGAATACCTAGATCAGTTCGTGGTTGTCTTTATAGATGATATTTTGATCTACTCTGCTAGTGATGATGAACACTGTCAGCATCTAAGGATTGTTTTGCAGACTTTGAGAGAACACCAGCTCTATGCCAAGTTCAGTAAGTGTGCCTTTTGGCTCAAGAGTATTAACTTCTTGGGTCATATTATTTCTGAGGCAGGTGTGCAGGTTGATCCAAGCAAGGTGGAGGCAGTGCAGAATTGGGAGCAACCTACCAACCCCACTGAGGTGAGGAGTTTTCTTGGTTTGGCAGGTTACTATCGCAGGTTCATTGAGGGGTTTGCTTCCATATCAGCCCCATTGACTTGCGCCGACCAAGAAAGGAGGGTTCAAGTGGACAAGAGAAGTGTGAAGAGCTTCCAGTGCTTAAAGGAGAAGTTGACCACGACACCTGTTCTCGTGCTACCTTCTGGTTCAGGAGGTTTTGTGGTCTACACTGATGCTTCCAGGGTTGGTTTGGGCTGTGTGCTTATGCAGCATGATAGAGTTGTTGCCTATGCTTCCAGGCAACTGAAGCCCCATGAGAAGAATTACCCTGTTCATGACTTAGAGATGGCAGCTGTGGTTCATGCCTTGAAGGTGTGGAGGCATTACCTATATGGTGAGATTTTTGAGATATTCACAGATCACAAGAGCTTGAAGTACATATTCACTCAGAAGGACCTGAACCTGAGGCAGAGAAGATGGGTGGAGTACATGAAGGACTATGACTTTAGCCTGAACTACCATCCAGGGAAGGCTAATGTTGTAGCTGATGCACTTAGCAGGAAAAAGATGATGGCTATGCAGTTGCACCAGACATGGGAAGGATTGGAGTTATTAATTGATTGTGCACCCAGCAGGGAAGTGGAGAACCTAACATCCTTCTTGGCACAACTTTCTATTGGGTCAGCTTTGGTGGACAGGGTGAAAGAAGCTCAAGTTGGGAACCAGGCAGTGCAAGATTTGGTCAGAAGGTCAGATGTCTCCAAGTATGAAGATGGTACAATCAGGCACCAGGGAAGGTTGTGTGTGGCAGAGGATGCAGAGCTAAGGCAGGATATATTGGCAGAAGCTCATAGATCCCAGTATGCTATTCATCCAGGGGCAAACAAGATGTACCAAGACCTTAGGAGGCAGTTCTGGTGGGAAGGCATGAAAAGAGATGTGGCTGACTATGTATCCAGATGCTTGATTTGTCAACAGGTAAAGGCAGAGCATAGGAAGCCCAGCAGGACCACTTCAGCCACTGGAGATCCCAGAATGGAAGTGGGAGCATATCACCATGGATTTTGTCACCGGTTTGCCAAGGACCAAGAAGCAGTGTGATGCCATCTGGGTAGTGGTGGACAGACTCACCAAGGCAGCTCATTTCTTACCAATTAAAGAAGCCCAACCGACAGAGAGCTTGGTGAGATTATACTTTGATGGAGTTGTCAAGTATCACGGAGTACCTGTCTCTATAGTGTCTGATAGAGATCCCAGATTCACTGGAAGAGTATGGAAAGGATTGCAGGATGCCTTGGGCTCTCAGCTCAAGTTCAGCTCGGCATATCATCCTCAAACAGATGGTCAGTCAGAACGTACTATACAGACATTGGAGGACATGTTGAGGGCTGGAGCACTAGAATGGCATGACAGTTGGGACTTGCAGTTGCCGCTCATCGAGTTTGCATATAACAACAGTTTTCACTCCAGTATCGGCAAGGCACCATTTGAGGCCTTGTATGGGAGGCCGTGCAGATCACCTCTTTGCTGGGAAGAGGTTGGAGACCGAAGTCTAATTGGGCCAGATTGGGTGCAAGATAGCAATGAGAAGGTTAAGTTAATCCGCCAGAAGTTGCTTACTGCTCAGAGCCGCCAGAAGAGTTATGCTGATCTGAAGCGCAGAGTTGTTCAGTTCGAAGAGGGTGACCATGTGTTCTTGAAGGTTTCTCCTTCGAAGGGAGTTATCAGATTTGGTCGGCGTGGAAAGTTGAACCCAAGGTATGTGGGTCCGTTTCAGATTGTGCAACGGATTGGTGAGGTTGCTTACAGGTTGGCGTTGCCCCCGGCAATGGCGAGGATACATCCGGTTTTCCACGTTTCTCTACTTCGGAAATACGTGTCAGATCCAACCCATGTCATAGATTTCCAGGAGATCAACGTACAGCCGAATTTGAGTTTTGATGAGAGACCGGTCCGGATCACGGATCGGATGGTGAAGCAATTAAGGAGGAGGCGAATTCCGATGGTCAAGGTCCTTTGGAAGCATCACTCGTCGGAAGAGTCGACGTGGGAAGTGGAAGAGGATATGAGGCGTCTGCACCCGCAACTATTCGGTTAGTTATTTTAATTTAATTTTCGAGGACGAAAATTTTTATTAGGAGGGTAGATTGTAATATTACGTATAATTAGTTAAATAATAAAAGAGAAAAAAAATTTAGATTAATAAATATTTATTATTTTTTTAATCTTCTCCTCTCCCTATTTATATCCCTCCCGTCCTCCCCCGTCGAAACCCTCCCCGTACGTTTTCCCCCCGGCGCCGCTTTCCTCCCCACAGAAAACCCTAGCTTTTTCCTCCTTTTTCCCCCTCTCGGTCGCCGCCTGCAACCTCCCTTTCTTCCCTTCTCGCGCGCGAGACCCCGTTTCCGCCGCTGTCAACGACGGCCGCCGCCCGCCTCGGGTTCCCCGCGCGCGACCGCCCACGCGTCCGCCTCGCCGCACGCTCGCCCGCGTGCGCGCGGCCGCCGCCGCGTCTCCTCGTACCTCGTACGAGCGCCGCCGCGTGGCGGCGAGAACCCGCCAGCCGCCCTCGTTCCTCGCGCCCGCCCGCGCGCGCTCGCGACCGCCCGCCGCCTCGCGGTGACGCCGTTCCTCGTACCACCGCCACGTCAGCCCGCCCTCGGTCGCCGTGCGCGTCCGCCGCCTCGCCGTTGACCCCGCCAGCCGCCGCGCTCGGTCGCGCCGCTGCCGCGCGCGGACCCGCGTCGCCGCCGCCGCGGCCCCGTCATCCTCGTACCTCGGCGAGCGTGCCCACGCGGTCGCCCCGCCGTCGCCGCGCGCGACATCGCCCGCGCACGTCTCGTGCGCCCGTTTGCGCCGCCAACACCGCGGCGACCGCCGCTGTGCGCCCGCCTGCACCCGGCTGCGCCGCCGTGCGCCCCTCTCTCCAGCGCGGTATACTCTCCTCTCTCCTATCCTATTCTTCCTATCATCCTCTATCAATCCCCTAGTTTATTATTTTCCTTCTTCCAGCAGTTTTTGAAAACACCTACCCGGCTCAGTTTTTCGTCGCCGACGCAACTGCGGCAGTCTCGTCGCCAAATTCTTTCTCCTTGGATTTCCGTTTCTCCTTGGATTTCCGTGCGCCGTTCGCCGTTGCCGTCAAGGTAGGCGTCTCGGCTATCCTTAGCATATTTATTTAAATCGTAAAAAAATTATGGTTAGATCATCATGATTAATATGCTAGAAATAATGGGCTGTTTTTAATTTATTGGCATACTTAGATAGAATTAGATTAATTTGGTTAATCCATGCATGTTTAGATTAATTTGAATATTCATGTATGTCAGCCATCATGATAGGTTGTATATGTTTAATTTAGCTAGTTTAGCATTGTTTGCATCGCGGTGAACCTTAAATATATATACCCCGATTTGTTAAAAAGCCGATGTAAGGTTTAGGCACATGTTGTTAGGAATTAGTTTATTTTCTTTTATGTGATAGATAGTTCTGTTTAAGGATGTAATTGTCATGTTTATGTTATAAATTGCATGATTCCATGTATATGCATTAGTTTATGTTAGATTGTGTTGTGGTATGCAAATATGTGGTGCATAGAACCATGGGTGTTCATCTATGTATTTCATGTTTGATTGCCAATTAAATGTTCGTTTTACTGCGAGTTAATTAAATGCTTGCATGGTGTGGAATGTGGTTAGTGCAGCTGAGTGCATTGTGATGGAAATATACTCACCGAGACTATGGTTCGGTCTGTGGGCAGCGGATGAATTAGAACAACTGCGGAGCATCCTTCAATCCCAGATACCGCGGTTGATCCTAAGTACTCCCCTGCCTAGGGGTACTATGGGATTTAGTTACTATATGTTACTTCCTACTATATGGTAAATCTGGTGCTAGTTTTGTGATGTGACTGCACCTGATGGAGCATGTTAATTACTCAGACAGGTGTCTAGTTGTGTGGATTGGCATAGGTGGTATGTTATAGATGTGTCATTGGTTTTATGTCAGGCCTATGTGTTCTGGGCATACCTAGAGTGGTTTAATGTGTAGGTTATGTTGGTCTAATGCATTTAGAGTCTAGTTATCATGTGGGGTAGTTGATTGATTCTTTAATCAATTAATTAAAGATATATAATTAGTTTACACCCTATGTATTAAATACGGATTTATAGGTTTATGTATAGAATACCACTAGAATCATTATTATAGTGGGGGTAGTTCGGGTGTAAGACCCTGCGAGTCCGTGGTGACTCACCCTTCCCATTATAAATTTTTCGGTGATTTTCAAGGAGCCTCTTCACGAGGAGGACTTTGGAGAAGATTTCGAGGAGGACAGCTTGGAGTTGATCCAGAAAGCGGTCGAGGACCCGGAAAGACGAGGAGTTTGGTGAAGAGTGATCACCTCATATCTTCTAGGTTGCTTGAGTTTCCTTTCTATTGTTGGTTTAGTAGTTGTTTGGTGTGTTTTCAGAGGTTGTTTGGACTATGTGTTGAATCCTCTTAATTGTTTAGTTGTGGTTATTTGTAGTGTTTACTTGGAGTTGGTTGTGATTGGAACATTATAGGTTGTTTTTAGATTATTCAGATGTGATGATATGTGATTATGGTTTGTTCTCCTAAACTGTCCCGATATTCCGGACTTATTTTCCCGCTGCGCTATTGTATATTCCGGGTCGTGACATAATTGAACTTTTATAGTCCTATATTAGGTTCTGGAGGGAGTATTCTATCGTTCCAAGCATAGTCTTGGTTATCTCATTGCTTGTGTTTTAAGATTTCACACAAGTATGCCATTGACAATTCAATCTTGCAATCCCCCCGCCAGTGGCCGAGTGGACACTGCCTCTGTGCAAGGCCTCTCCCAGGGTTATATCTCGAGAATGAATGCCTGTTGAGGCATCTGTGCACGTGGCCGAGACCACCGTGCTGTCCTAAAAAAAACAATTCATTCTCTCAACAATGGATGAATCCATGTGGCCAGCTACAAATATAAAATTAGTACTAATTAAATGTGCTAATGGGTGGCACCCAAGTGCCATATAAAGCCTCATGCAATTGATTTTGTTTTACCTTCGTTCAATTCAAATGTAAGGCGTATGATGGGTATTTAGACCAAAAGGTTTTAAGATCTTTTTGCATTTTTGTCACGAGGAACTTGTTTATAAATATTTAGAGTTTGTTTTTACTTCTATCTGCACACTTCAGTTCCTAAGAGGACTTGGTTACAAATAGATCTTTTACTTCTTTTTTTGTATTTTGGCTCTCCTTCGTAATGAAACTCCTCAATCAATGAAATAGCGATCATAAGAATTTTTGGGGAAAAGAAGCCGTTGGGTCTTTGGTCGTGCATAGGGGCTTGGGCCCAATTGTCCCTCCATTCCCTCCAATGTGCATCCAATCACCTCCAGTGGAGAGGTTGGCTCTAAGCTCTTCCTCCCCTTCCCTACCTACCTCCCTGCATTCCCCTTCCCCTTCCGAGTTTCTATATTGACGACGTCTCAACTTCTACCTCTCCTCCGACCAATCCACAATAATCCACTGAAAGCTCCTTCGTCCCCGATCATTTTCTTCATGCAACATCTACTTCCCCCACGGCCATAGGAGCATCACGATTATCGCTTGACCACCCTCACTACCTTTCATATCCAATCGTAGCACCTTGACACTCCATCTGTCCCTACGACCATTGTGGACACCTCCAATCAGCCCTACAAGGCTACCTACCACCCTAGGGCATCTTGCATCTTCGTTAGCTCCTAGTCCTTCCTCTTCATTTGTCTCCCTTTCTCGAATCATCATACACACCCCTATACCTTTCATCCCTACCATCAAATGACAACGATAAAGGAGAATGGTGGGGACACCAGACTACATGATAAATTTGAATATTTTTGGGAGTTTTACAAGAGGTGACCTCTGCGTTTGGAAGCCATCTGGCTTGATGAGGAAATTTAACATAGGTTTTTGACCTTAATCCTATTTTTTGGGTCGGTCCGACAGCAGGATACTTTTGTTTTATTCTTTTTACCATTGGGCCTCAATTGGGTCGGCCTTGCGCAAGCCGCGAATACTTCTCATTTTGATCCATTAGTTTTGGTATATTTTCATTATGTCAAGGTCATTTTATTTTTGCTTTATTCCCGATTGGCTCGGCTATATAAGGGCCCGCCAAGCGACTGTATAGGTATTGAATCGGCTGGAATTGAAAAGCATTACATTGTGGTTAACGCATGGGCTATTGTTCCTTAAGGCGATTGCAAGGTTTTCTGGCGTCTGAGGGCGATTGAGTGTCAATGGCGACGTGTGAAGGTCATTTCGCCGCGTACGCTCCTCTCTCTTCGGGTTCCGACGATGACAGAGGTGATGGCGGGTTCTCCGCCCCGGTGGTCGTCCTCCCTGTTCTGTTGGTTGGGTTGCTCGGTTGATCTGGTGCCTGAAGAGGAAAATGATCTCCTACGCCTCCTCCCCATCTCCTTCTTCTCCGGCATCCCCAACAGAGTGCGCTACAATCTATTTATAATCGGATTTCAATTTTTCGTGGTTCTTGTTATGCCAAAGATTGGTTCCGTTCCAGATCTACAAATCTCCTCCCTTGATCTACTATCTTTCTTAGTAGATCTGCTATTTCGGCCAGTTTTGTGGGGTGATCCAAAGGAATGATAGCCTCTTTATTCAGTGTTACGGGTGTCATTTTCGTCTGCGTTTCTTCAGAGAAGCTGCTGTTTTCCCCTGTCAATCTAAGGTTCACTCTCCCCCAGTTCGGCCATAGAAAATCAATGGATTAACAACTCGATTGATATCCTCTGAAAGAGTGGTCCGATGCGTCCTCCCAGTCCCTACTCCCTTACATCATGACACTTGAGGAACTCCCCTACGGTCGCTAGGCCCTGATAGGCAGCGGGACAGCCTACTGGCTGCAGTGAAGAGCTTGACGTCGGGTTAGGACCTCTTAGAATCTCGCGCAGGATTGTTATCGGTATGACTTACAACAGCGACACTTGCTCCATGGTCGATGGATGCTCGTCTTTCTATTCTTCAATCTTCTACTAAGATTTGTTGTCGGTGGATGCACAAGTGTTTTGATCTATTTGTCGAGTTTCTATGTGTGGTGTTAGAGGATGATGATGGATGACCAGAATGGGATGATCAGTGAGTGGTCGGCCATCAGGTTGTGAGCTCCCAACAGGGGAAGTAACCTGTCTGATACCGGTTTTCATTTAACTCCTGGGGCTGCTCCAACTTGGAGGTAGCCCTCACTCGGCCAATATCCTCGGCATATGCCTATGATTGAGTAGCTGGTGGAAAGGTGGCAGTCAAGGAAATTTACTTGCCATTCAAATGCCGACATCCACTGACACTCCAAAGTAGTGATGAATTCCCTGAGCTACTATTGATTGGGGTGTGACCAATTTTCTGGCTCGGTTTGGTGGTATCTTCTCTCTTGTGGTTCTTACTTGAGACAAGACTGATCGGAGCTCAGATCTCAGCACTACGGGGGCTGAATCCGAAGGACTCAGGTTCTATTTTCTTTTACTGTGGGCTATTCTGTACAAAAAACGAGTAGTCGGCTTCACTCTTTGAGGTATACTCTGTCCAACTTTACTCGGGGAAGGCCCTCTTGCAAGTTTATTATTCTGAATTCGCTTATGCCTTGTTTAATTGAGTAGGGTCTAGCTATGTCACTTTCTTTGCTGTGGGTCATATGATGAGTAAGTAATACTATAATAGAGCAATCCTGCAACCTGGGTAATTCAATCTACCATGTTAACTGCTAGAGCCAATTTCTAATGATCTTGAGTAGTTCTAAAACCGTGTTATCTCCTTATACTTGTGAATTACTTGATTTTCTAGCTAACTAAGCTCGCGTTTTCTGGATGAGTAACTTCTTTGGTAAACCTTCATCTGAATTTCCTATAATAGTCTTTATATTGAGCATATACTAGTTAACCTTCTGTTTGTTAGTCCTCATGCATTGATTCTGTTCCGCATTGGAGAAGGAGAGACAATTGAGGAAGGCGCCAATGTATCCATG
Organism: Cryptocoryne crispatula var. balansae; assembly: GCA_036172225.1. Classification (NCBI taxonomy): domain Eukaryota; kingdom Viridiplantae; phylum Streptophyta; class Magnoliopsida; order Alismatales; family Araceae; genus Cryptocoryne; species Cryptocoryne crispatula. The sequence continues at coordinate 12,788,418 of CM069932.1, read as the reverse complement.
CTCTGCTTGCCTACACCCCACCTATTGTTGGGACACACAAAGGCGACTAAAGAGATTTGCAAGGATGAAAGAGCCTTGAACAAAGTCACCTGTCACACCTCAGAAAAATGTGGCAGATTTTTTCCAGAATGTAACATTGGGATAAAACCCTGATTAAAGGAGGTTTGGCAACAAAAATATATCACTCAAAAAAAACATATCCACTTACACAACTTCATAAGATTTGACCACTTAGAAAGTAACATGCTCCAAGGTGATAATTTCAACCACCAAAATAAGACAACATAGTTCAACCAATAGAAGACTAAGACTTTAAGCACCACATCAAAGTAAACCACAAGCAAATTGATAGTTAACTATGTATAGCCACTTTATTGAAAACATAACAAAGCACTAAAACAAAGTGAAGTCACACATCTTCTAGATCCATAGAATTCGGTTCTTCCACCTATTCTTTTTCAAACTCAAAATCAAGATCATCCTCAAGACCAACTCCTAGATCCACATCTTAAAGACATGCTAAAAATATTAAACCATGGGGGTGAGTCATAAAGACTTATTAGACATTCCATCATTTGCCAGATCGGGTAGCCAATAAAGTCGTATCATGATATATAAAAAAGTACTCAATCCTACACTTGAATTATAATAGTAATAAGCTAAACCATAATTTATCTTTCAACATTCCGCAATTTATTCAACCACATAACCATAACCTATTAAAAGACCAAGCTATTGAAGACATCACACCAGGATACAACCAATAAATGAACCAATGTAATGAAACACATACAATTGAAACTTACTATGCATATTATACAACTCCATCTATTCAAGACTAACCAAAGTACACAACATGATTTACTAATCACAACCACAATAACACTAATGCATTCAATCTCTAAATGGAACATACATGCCACTAATGCATCCATTCTCTTAATGGAACATACATGTCACTAATGCATCAATTCTCTAAATAGACCACACATCTTTTCATTTTTGCAAGGAAAGCCTCGTCTTACGATCTCAGTTAGTTAGCACCAAATCTAATACATATAACATTAATTGTATAGATAAACTAAATCTCATAGTACACCTAGGTGTAAGCACCCGGAACGGGACATCCGCGGATCTCCCCCCCCGGAACCCCCTTACGCCCGGCCTCGGTGTTCGTCGGTGGGTGGGTGGTGTGTTTTGTGTGTGGTCGCCAGGAACCAAAGGCTCCAAAGTATGATGGGATGAAAGAAAATGAAATAGAAAGATGACCGTCGTACCTCCGGAAGCGGGGAGATTGTTGAGCTCCGACTTCTCCTCTCTCGGCCGGCCGAAAGAAGAGAGCTTAGTGAATCCCTTGCCTTCAATCCGGTTGAAGCTCCGCCTCGATCGGATCTACCTAAGAATGTCCATAAGAAAACATGTAGACAAGTGAAGGTTTCATTAGTTCTAACGAAAGCATAGCATCGAGCTCGAATTTAGATTCAAACATGCAAATGGGAAAAGACTAACCGGATTGGGACGAAATCCCAACCCCTATTTTTGGTAGGTTTTAAACGTATATGAAATGCAAAGATGCTCTAAGACGTGCTAAATAACTTGATGATCGATGCAAAAGCGAAGAAGGGAGACAAAACTCGATTAAACGGACGATCGGAATCTAAAAATAACGAAAACAAGCTTCTCGTCCTTCCCTGGTGCCCCGTATATAGGGCGCCGGGGAGAAGGTGCCCCTTTATAGGGCGCGTTGACCAAGTCAAAGCGCCCGTATATGGGGCACTAAGTCCGGCCCGAACAGATTTTATTCTCCTCTTCGCGGCGCCGCTCCGGAGTCTTTGGGAGGCTTCCGGAGACGAAGTAGGGGCTCTTCCTTGTAGACAATACTCAAATGAAGCCCATGGAAGAGGGTTTGGGTGCTGGATATAAGAGGAGAGACGGGTAGAAGCTCTCAAAGTTGGAGAAAAATCATATTTCGGGTGACAAACGAGAGGGTTTTGGGGTTTTTGGTGGAAGATTTTGGATCGGTTTGAAGGCTTTTAGAGGGTGAATGTGGCTTGGAATCGTAGTGTTGGATGATCTCTAGGGTGGCACGGAGTTGGAACCTCTCCTAAGTTCCAAATGAGGCTCTATTTATAGCCCAAAAGAGGGCACTTTGGCCATTTTCGAAAAGGCCATGTGGCATAGCGCCCCGTATATGGGGCGCTAGCATCATGAGATATGTCGGATCGACAAGACAAGTCACCGCGGGGGGTCAAATCAGCCCTCGTCAAATCGATCGGATTTGGTTCCGGGCGCCCCGTTTATAGGGCGCCCGGTGCCCTATATACAGGCGCCGGGTGCCCCGTATACGAGGCGCCAAGTGCCGTTTATAGGGCGCCCGGTGCCCTATAAATAGGGCGCCCGGTGCCCTATATATAGGGCGCCCGGTGCCCTATAAACGGGCGCCAGTGCCCTATTCTTGGGGCATTCGGCCGGTCCGGTCGCTTGATGGACCCACTTTCGGAATGTGCCAAAACTCGATCTGTCCGGAAAACACGATGTGCTTTAAATATTCCTTATGAAAACAAGAATTTGAACTCTCCAATGGGCCAAAATTGCGTGTCTACAGCTTGCCTCGCCTTGGCGTTGGCTTTGTAGGGGAGTGACATGAATGAAGTGTAGGTGAATGTAGCGAAGTGTAATGAGGCGTAACGAAATGAAGTGGTAATGGACTAAAAAGGTGACGCCAAGGTGTAGATTTAGACACGCCCTCATTGGCCTAGTTGAGTAAAACAAAACTTTACCGGACTCCGAGATCGCCCTTTGTCTTATCGAAACCCTTCCTCTTGTTGATTGGTTAAGTAAACAACTAAAATCCCGCGTGGGGGAGAACTGTAACCGGCCAGGACCCGAACTGCATGGTGTCCTGGACTCGGCAGAAATGCAGTAAATTGCGAAAAGTAAAGAGAAAAAGGCCAATCATCCAAGGTTGGGTTCTTCAAATTCATTGGGTTTTACTCAAGGATACTGGTTCAGTTTGACATGGAAAAACTTCTTGTTTTGATGAAACCATTAAAATTGGATCTTCCGGATAGATCAAAACCTTCTCGAGGAGCCATAGAAAGATGGTGATGGAAAAGATAATGCATGATGTATGCTGTATGATAATGCATGATGTATGCTGCATGATGTATGCTGAGTTTAAAGAAATAGAAATAAACATAAGAAAATAGTTGAAGATATAGGTCAAACATAACGGGTTAGGACATCCGTGAAGATACCGTCGTCCCTGTTCATTTGACTTTGGCTTAACCGCGGGTCTAAAAGGCGACTGAATCCTTCATCGATTTTGTTGGAGGGGTTCTCTGACTCAGCCCTTTTAGACTCGAGGTCTTCAACGATATACATGCGAGATATATGATAATACATACAAAATTCTGGGCTCCAGGCGCCCTGCTTATAGGGCTCCAGGCGCCCTATTTATGGGGCACCAGGTGCCCCATTTATAGGGCGCTAGGCGCCCTACTTATAGGGCGCCAGGCGCCCTACTTACAGGGCGCCAGGCGCCCTACTTACAGGGCACCAGGCGCCCTACTTATAGGGCGCCAGGCGCCCTATAAGTGGGGCACCTGCGCGGATTTCAATTCTGCTCCTTCCCGAGGCGCTTTGGCTTCTATAAGAAGGGGGGTCCCCCTTCTTCTCCTCCACACCAGCTACGGTGCCTCTTGCCCCTCCCTTTGCTTCGATGGCTTCTTCCTCCTCCCGCCCGATCGGTTCAAATGAGATGAAAAGTTTTTCCGAAGTGCCGTGTCATATTCGGAACCGAGTGTCCATGGGAGTGGTAGTGTCTTTATTAGGCACCCTTCTTCGTTCTGTCTCAAAACCCTTTCTAATTGCGCGGTTATTTTGCGGGACCTTCCGAATTTTCCCGGGGCTCGCCGATACGGCCGGAGTGCTATGGATAGCCCGCTTAATGGCTGCTGTCAACATTCATGTGCGGACCATTCTTAGCGGGTGGGGCTTCAATGGCATCCTCGTTCACGCCAACCACCTCCTCAAATATTTCTAGGATTTTTCCTTGGCGGGTGCGCTTCTCGAGATGTGGCATCCCGATACACACACCTTTGTTTTTGACTCTTTCGAATGTACCGTTCTCTTGGAGGAGGTGGAGGCATTCTGGGGCTTCGTGCCATGCACAGGTACGGTCGAGGCCATGTTTATCCCTGTCGGACCGATCACCGGTTCGTACTTCCTCCGCGGCTTTATGACCCCCGGAGAGGCCCGGTCCATCATGGTAGGCGGCCGTATTTACACCGAACCGCCGGCGGCTTGGTCCATTGGCGTGATTCAAGGCCCCGGTGCTAATGAGGCCCTTTTGCTGCCCGGTGCCCAAGGCGTCGCCGCTTGCCTTGCCTCGGTGCTCCTATACCCGTGTGAGGATGGGTGGCTTGATCCTACCGCCTCCTTTGCATTCGGGGCATTTGGTCCAATGAGTGCATAGCCCACTCGGTCGGGCTACCTTTATGACGGCCTCGACTTCGCTAGCGTCGGCGAGCCTATGTTTGGCGACATTCTCTTGTTCGTGTCTTTGGGTTGACTGGCACTTTAAGTTTGACGTGTGCTTCGGACCGGCCACAGCTTCCCGGCTTTTCGCTCGGAGCCCCCTCCAGCCTCTCACCAACCGCCTTTGCATGGAATATAAGGTTCAGAACAAGTGCCCCTCAGTGAAGACCCGTGCTGACTGGCGTTTGTACTTTTCGGCGATGAGCAGCAGCGGATTTGTCTGTCCCACAGAGGCGGGTATGCGCCAGAATGTTCGTGCCTCTCCCACCCCCGGGGTGGATCTCCGGTTGATTACCGGTACCTCCTTCATTATCTACAATCCTCACCGATGTCCTCTTCAGTTGGGCCAACCGCGGCTCAAGGTTCCTCGTCTCTCTCACATTTTATCTGTCAAGGATCGTCAGACGGGCACGGCGGCGGATGTTGAGGAGTGCCGCAGCATCCTTGCGATGCGGGGAATCTGCAAGAGCTTTTCGCCAAGTGCTTATATGGACGAAGACGAGGTCCGGAAGAGCCGGTACGTGGCGAAGCCGAGGAAGCCGCGCGGTGGTTGACATGTGTCTCCGCCTTTGATTGTATCCGGTTGTAGTTTGCTTTTGTTGTGTCCGGATGTATTTTGTTTGCTTTCGTTGTGTCTAGGACTTTAATCAATGTAGGTGTAGGATTTGCTTGATGTAGTTTCTTTTCAGTTGTGTCCTAGTCATGTCAGTGTCAGAAGAACAACAAAATATGCAAAAGTAATAGAATATCAATGTTTTGGCAATGAAATTGTGTTTTTCACGAAGAATATTGCTTGTGGACACGTTCTAAGAAATTTGAAAATTTTGACCAAAGCACTTTATATTTTTACCTATGCACTTTTCTTCATTTTACCATTATCTTTTTCTACTTTTTCTATTGGGCGGGACCTTTTCGGGGAGTGCAGCGCATCGTGCGGATCCCACAGTAAGTTCCTTCCAACTGCAAACTTGTAATTTATTTCGTTATCTTCATTTTCGCGAAGGGTCCGAACCGATCCGGAGTCGTTCCGGATCGGAATTGGAAGAGAAAAGGGGGCCGAGCCCCCTAGCGCCCCTATGATGGGGCGCTAGGCTCGCACCGGCGCCCCATCAATGGGGCGCTAGGCGTCCCATCAATGGGGCGCCCGGCCCAGCGCCCTATAAATGGGGCACCTGGTCACCAGGCCCCCATCGTCTCCATTTTGTCGTTCTTGACTCATTCTAATGCTTTGCGGATGACGAAGAGGTCTCGCGTTGACGCTTCGGGTGCCGCCGGGCCTCTTCCTCCGCCGGTGCTTCTTCTTCTGTTGCCGCTTCTTCCTCTGCCGGTGCCGGCTCATCGGAGCTACCTACTCTTCATCCTCCTCCGACCGTCTCGGTAACCGAATCTCGACTTTCCCTTTTGAATTTATTCATGATTGCTTCGTTCCTAACATGATTGTTTGATTGTGCAGGGGAAGATCAAGTCCCGGATATCCTGGGAGATGGTCTTCCATGCCTACCAGGGGTTGAAGGACTTCCAGAAGGTACGGCTTGATGCAATGGGTTTTGGCCCATTGCTTCGTTGCTCAGCTTTCTGGGAGGACCTCCCTCTGATCCAGGCCTTGAGGGAGAGATGGGACTCCACCACCCATTCCTTCCTCTTCCCCTGGGGGCATATGGTCCCTTCCTTGGAGGATGTCTCCCGGATCACGGGTCTTCGTGTTCACGGTCGTGCCGTTGCGGCAAGACCTATCGCGATTACTCGGCCATGGTCGGGATTTTCTGGGTCATCCGGTCCCACACGCCGGCGGTGCGCGTTATGAAGCGCACGGTGTCGGGAACACCTTGGTCCAGGCAACGCCGGTGTGGGTAAGGATGACGTAGTGGCGGTTGTGCTCGACGAGTTGACGAAACGCGTCGAGCGCTCCCGGGTCGGTGAGGAGGCACCGCTGAGGCCGACCGGGATCTCCGCCGGTTCCTTCTCTTCTTCCTCACCCGTCTTCTTCTAGCCTCGAAGACGGACGGGTGCACTTGCGGTTCCTCCCTTTTCTTGCCGACTTGTCGAAGGTTGGTGAGTATGCGTGGGGTGCCGCCATGCGCTCGTCTGTTCTCCTCGGCGGCGATGGAGAGTGGTCCGGTTTCGGTAGCCGGCTTTACTCCATTCCTTCGGTATGCCTCGTTCTTTTGTTCATTATCAATTACTGCATTGTCTCTTTTGGTGACTAGCCGAGCTTTTATTTTGACAGTATGGAGTTACTATTACATCCCCCGGGGTCGTGCTCTGTCGAAGGATGACCCCGAGTACCCTCTTATCGGTAGGCCAGGTTGCTACACGATCTGCTTCCTCCCATCCTTACCAGTGGAGAACACGAGGAGGCAGTGCCTTTCCTCATCACGAGGTATTCTGTTACTTTTCTCCTTCTTAACTCTTGGTTCTTCTTGTTTATTGCTCGCCTTGCTTTTCGAGGTGGTATGGCAACCTTTTTCGGATCTTCATTTGGATCGGCAGCTAGTGGGTTTTGGAGGGTCGTCGGCTTTTGGCCGTGACACCTTCTTGATACGCTTTGAACGAGATAGAGCCACTTTGGGTGCGTCTCACGATGCGCTCATTGGGGCTTCACCGGGAGTGGGTGGATCTTCCACCTTACCCACACCCGGGTCGTTCTACTCGCGGCACGATCCGGGAGATTGGTGGAAGAAGGAAGGCCGGTTGCTGTCCGGATCCGGAAGAGGGGTGGCACCCCGGTGACTTCCGGTGCCTCGATAGTGATGACTATCTGCGTCGCTATGTGGCGACATTTGCCCTTTTCACCGAGGGTGGAGAGGTACGCACTTGTTGTTTTCACCACTTGTTCTTCCTTTGCTTTGATGTCTAGCGTATGTTGCTTTCGAGCATTCGGGCGGAGCTGTCTCGTTTGAGGGCGGGGACAGCATCTTTGGAGGCTGAGTTGGAGCGACAGGTATTTTCTGTACTTTGCACCTTTCCATTGTTGGTTAACTGACCTTTCTTTCTTCTTTCTTTCAGCGACGTCGCTACCGAGGTTCCCGCCGGCAGGTAACACTCTTTATTTTTCCTTAATTCCATGAATGAATGTTGTTGATTTGTCTCCTCTATTTCCTTTCGGATCTCTCGGCTCCGCGAGCGCGTGGCCGGAACCGGAGTTGGGTTCCCATCCGGCTGCCCCGAGCCGACAGCTTTTTGATGAGCCTCCCTTCGAGCCGTTTGACTTTGGTCAGCCTACGGGTCCCGAGTTACCTTCTCACCCTTTTGCGGTCGACCCTCCTCCCTTCATTCCTGCCGATCTGGGAGCGAGTTCTTACGAGACGGGCTTCCTTCTTGAGGTGATTCTTGCTTTTACTTATATTGTCTTCTTTCTTCATTTACCTTGCTAATCTTTTCTTTTCTTGCGGTGCCCGAGTTTGAAGGAACGGGTGGAGGCCCTTACTACTGAGGTGAATCTCCTTGACTTTCTCTTACTCTGCTTTGCTTGATTCTAACATTTTTCTTTTGTAGAACAAGGATCTTTGGGCGAGGATTTCTGATCTTCCCGTAGGGGGTGCTCCCCCTCCTGCGGTGATCCCTTGGGTTTTCGCCGCCTTCTGGAGATGATCCCTTGGGTTTTCAAGACAAGGTACATAATTTTCTCGCTTGTTATCATTTTCTTTCTTTCGACATTTTCCCGGTAGGTGATGGAGCCACGAGAGGGAGCTCGGGCTCGAGCCCCTCGTAGGCATTCCGGATCTGGTTCCTCTACTTCCGAGGTGCGATGTTTTTATTATGATTTTAAAGCTGAAATGCTTGGATCGACGTCTCCTTTGGTTTCCACGGTACTCGGAGGATAGAGGAGCCGACACGGGAGGTACATGTCGATTCTTTTTCCTTAGTCGCACACGTAACCGATGTATCTCTTTGTCATCTCGTAGGTCGGGAGGCGGAGACTCGTGTGGTCGAGTTGTCACGGCCGAGTCCGGCGGAATCCTCCTTCTTCGTCTTGAGCATTCCAGAGAGCTCCACCGGGTGGAGGCCGAGCATCGTCGGAGTTGATGCGAGCGTTGCGATCTCGGAGCCACTCCCACCGCTCCGATTCTCGAGGGACCACACCGAGGGGACCTGCCCACTCGGAGTTCCTCTCGGTCCGCAGTCGTAGGAGGCGAGATGAGGAGAGACTTGCCATGCCACCTCCGGATGATCGAGGCACCCGGTAGAGGGAGGCGGCGATTTGTGATGTGCCGACCCCCTCCTATCTTCGATGTACTTTGTTTTTCCATAGTGATGGTTGTTGACTTCTTTTCCGACTCCCTGCTTTACTCGAAGGGCGATTAGAAATTTATTCAAAGGCTTAGTCCCTTGCAAGAAAAGGGCGAAATTGCCTTGATCTTTTGTCAAGGGACATAGGCCTTATAACGAAAAACATAAGTGTGCATAGAAAGGAAACATGCAAGACCGAAATTAAACATGAATGCAAAGGCAACTAGCAAAGCAAATTTTTAGGTGTTTTGGGATTTTTGATTTGTTTGGGTTTTGATGGTTTTATAATTTTTGTTGTTTTGGGATTTTTTGATTTGTTTGGGTTTTTGAATATTCTCTCCTTTTTTAGAATTTTGATTTTTAAGATTCGTTTGGTATTTTCCAAAGTATTTGATTTTTTTTGTTGGTGTGAGGGACACGATCATTTCATCCTTTGCCACAGCTTGCCATAGGTGCTTCTCATTGTTACCTAAGGGTTAAGAGTAGGCATCACGTGTAAGGAAGTGCCTAGCTTGAGATCTCCCCGACCTTTTGCCCTTGATAGGCTATGGTTCTTCTTGGGTCTAGTCGGTCAACCTTACCCGCAAGGTTAAGGAGGGAAGAGGACCGATGGTAAGTCCTTACTAAGATTCGGGGTGTCGAACTTGTTTCTCTACTAATACCCACATTGCCGTTTTTGGGTTTTGACCTCTTCGGGTCCTTCCTTCTAGCCCATTTTCTTTGATGGCCCACATTCGGAGTCTTTCTTCTTTTTGCTTGATTTTTGACACGAGGGGTTATTGCCCATCTTTTGGAGCCCTTTTCTTTTGGACTTTTGTTGGTACACATTCGAACGGTCTATTCTTTTGCGACTGAGGGGTCATTGCCCATCTTTTGGCACCTTTCCTTTTAATAAAAAAAGGTCAGACCTTCAGAGGCATTTTCCAACTAAGGCAATGGGCATTTTCGATACTCCTCATTCTAACCCCTTTCATCTATTCTGGACCGAAACAAGAAGAGAATGGGATTAGGTTGACCTTCCTTTGCCAAGCGTTGCCTAGCTTTCTCTCTGACTTGCGATCATCGGATCTCAAAACTAGGTGTGTAGTGTGTGCAGTATGATGCCTATCCTTATTTCCCTAAGCGACAAGTTGATGCTCTGGGCAAGTAAGCGTTGGATGCTATCATTATACTTCACACCTTTGGATTTTATAGATTTTTTTGTGATTTTTGATTTAAGGGAAATATTTTTTGAGGTAGACACCATTCCTGGGATGAGCTAGCTCTTCTCCTTCGCATTAGTCGGCTTATATGAATTACGGGATGAATGACCGAAATAACATAAGGACCCTCCCAATTTGGTTGAAGTTTGGAGCGGGGACCGCCCGGCTTAACAAATATTCTTTTAAGCACAACCTCACCGACTTCAAATTTTCTCTCCACCACCCTCTTCGATAAAATCTTTTAAGTCTATTTTGGTAAGATCTAGCATGTTCGGCGGCGGCCGCCTCCTTTCATCCAAGAGTTCGAGTTGCGCGAGAAGAGAATCTCGGCGTTCATCCATCGGGATATCTCGATCGATCCGGACTCGGAGGGATGGAATGATCACTTCGTATGGAACTACCGCCTCCATCCCAAATGCCAAAGCATAGGGGGTCTGACCCGTTGGGGTTCGAATAGAAGTGCGGTAGGCCCATAGAGCATCAACTAACTTATCTGGCCAGTCTGCGAACTTGCTAGACTTACAAGTTTTCTTAATGATTTTTATCAGGGTTTTATTGGTGGCTTCAGCTTGACCGTTGCCTTGAGGATAATATGGAGATGAATGATGCAATTTGATGCAAGACCTGATGCAAAGGTCGCGTAGCTCCCGAGAGATGAATTGCGGTCCATTGTCGGTGATGATGTCGCTCGGGATCCCGAACCCGGCAATGATGTTGCGCTTGATGAAGGTGCGGTACCGTTGATGCCTTGATCTCCGCATATGCTTCCGCTTCGCCCACTTACTGAAGTACTCCGTTGCGGTTAGGAAGAAGGATTTGGTTTTGTTTGTGGAGTTTGGGTCACCGAGGGGTCCGATAACATCAAAAGCCCACATAGCGAAAGGCCATGGGGCGTGGATCGGATGAAGGGAAGATGCGGGAGAGTGAATCTTGTCGGCGTGGAGTTGACATTGATGACAGTGCCGGTCAAAGAACGAGCAATCTTCTTCCGCAGTAGGCCAATAATACCCTTGCACGATGATCTTCTTGGCGAGGGCTTGAGCATTTACATGGCCTCCGCATACTCCGGAGTGTGCTTCTCTCGAGCACCAATTCAGCTTCCTCTTCATCTACGCATCTTAACGAACACCGGCCAAGCTCCTTTTGTAAAGCATCCCGCCTAAGATGGTGTATCTCTCGGGAGACTCTCCTTATGGCTCTCTTCTCTTCGGCGATTGATCCCGGCGGGTATGTCTGATCCTGACAGTAATTCGCAATCTCATGATACCATGGTTTTTCACCCTCTTCTAGTTCTCCCAACTCGACTAAAGATACTTCCTCCTTTTGCTCAATGTACTCTTTCCTTTCAAACTTCTCCTTAACCTTCAAGAACCGTGCATCTTCTACCGCCGGAATGGTACGTCGGCGAACATAGATCGTCCTAACTCCGTCCGCCTAGCGGGACGGATAGTGAAGATGCCGAGAGGCAAGAGCGTCGGCGAGAATTTTTTGAGCACGAGGGACATGAATGAATTCGAGTTTGGAGAATAGCTTGATGTAGCAAGTGGTGAGTTCTTGGTATGGTTTGAGATGTGCGATATTTGGCCAGTACCTGGCGAAGTATCAACTGACTATCACCGATTACCCTTAGTTTAGTGACACCATAGAAGTGAGCGGCCTCCGGTCCGGCCAACAAGGCTTCATACTCGCCTATATTGTTTGTTGTGGAAAATGGAGCTGAAAAGCCTGCGGAATGGTGACACCTTCGGGAGATAGAAGAACGATCCCTATCCCTCTACCCCGGGAATTTAATGCCCCGTCGAAATATAGAGTCCACGGATTAGAAGATTGAATGGACATCAATTCTTCATCGGGAAAATCTGACCGGATAGGGTCAAAGGTTGGGATAGGATGATGGGCAAGGTGCTCGGCAATTGCATAGCCCTTGATTGCCTTCTCGTTGGGTGTAGGTGATGTCAAATTGGGAGAGGAAACTCTCTGCGGCGTGCCAAACGATCGGTCGGGACAGATTTTTCAAGGAGAAATTTGATGGGGTTCATGCGAGCAATGAGATTAACCTCGTGAGCCGAAAGTAATGTTTGAGCTTCGGACCACCCAAACCAGGGCGGCACGGTTTTCTCCATGGTTGTATACTTTTGTTCACAAGGATCAAAGATTTTGGACGGATAGTATGCCGCTCGCTCTTTCCCTTCATCATCTACTTGTGCCAACACCGCTCCCAAGGATCCCTCCAAGACCGAGATGTATAAGATCATGGGTTTGCCGGGAACCGGAGGTTTGAGCACGGTGGGCTTGACAAATATTTCTTCAAACCATTGAATGCCTCTTGACACCTCGAATCCCATCGAATTCGGCCTTCGCCTTGGTTAACTCATAGAAAGGTTTGCACCTTTGGGAGTGCCGTGAGATAAACCGGCGAACGAACCGTAACCTGCCAATCAACCCTCTCGGCTCTTTTAGGTTCTTTGGTGGAGGCATGTCAATAATAGCTTTGGCCTTGTTGGGATCGATTTCGATGCCTCTTTTGCGACAATGAACCCAAGTAACTTTCCGGACGATACTCCAAACACACATTTCTTGGGGTTCATCTTGAGCTTATATTCCCTGGCTCGTTGCAAAACCCTTTTCAATACCTCAAAGACATGCTCCTCTTGGGTTCGAGATTTGACCACTAAATCATCCACGTACACCTCTACAAATTTATGCATCATATCATGAAATATTGCTACCATGGCCCTTTGATAAGTTGCTCCGGCATTCTTTAATCCGAAGGGCATGACAACGTAACAATAAGTTCCCCAAGGTGTAGTGAATGAGGTCTTCTCTTGATCCTCTTCGCTAACCGGATTTGATTATACCCCGAGTATCCATCCATGAATGATAGGGTTTCGTATCCATTGTGTTGTCAACAAGAACATCGATATGAGGAAGGGGAAATCATCTTTTGGACACGCTCGGTTTAAGTCCCCGAAGTCAATGCAAATTCGAATCTTTCCATCCTTTTTCATGACTGGGACTATATTTGCCACCCATTGTGGATAGAGGACGACTCTAATGAATTTTGCTTGGTGCAACTTATCGACCTCTTCCTTCATCTTTAATGCCACGTCTGGGTGGAATCTTCTTAACCTTTGCTTGACCGGGGTAGCCTCGGGTTTTAAAGTCGGCCGATGTTCTACCAATGATTTATCTAGCCCCGGCATATCCTCGTATGTCTAAGCGAACGTGTCTTTGTATTCTTGCAATACCCCCATTAGATTCGTTCTTCTAAAGGGGCGAGGTTGGCATTGATGAGGATATTCTTAGGATCTTCCGGTGTTCCAAGATTCGGTTCCTTAGTCGGTTCATCCACCGTGGCTGATGGTTCTTCGAATCTTCTTAAACCGGATGCATAGGCATCACCAAATCCTCCTCTTCATCCTCGGTGTCAGGATCCTTTTCTGATACAACCTCGTAGACCCCCAAAGTTGGATCAACATTGTTTCTCTCCTCATATCGAATTTCTCCTATCTGGATTGCATCCTCTAAATATTCCGGTAGCTTGGCGCATTTTAAGCTTTTCTGAGCTAACCGATGCGTATATCTCCCCGGAACTCTTCTACCTCTCGATTTTTGTTTTGCTTTTTGCCGTAAACTAAACCTAAAGAAGAAGAAGGTAAATAAGGAGGTGAGGAGGAGGTGGATGGAGTGGAATTTATTGACGAAGGGCAAAGGAGATCGATCGAGAGATCGGGTGGCCTCCCCGATTCGGGTTGTCCTTCGGAGCGAGTTGGGATGTTTCTTCGAGCGAGATTTGGTTTGAGAAAAGGACGTTTTTTTTTGATCTTTTTGAGAAGTACTAAACATAAATACAAAGTGGGGGTTTGGTTGGTTGTTGTTTCCGACGGGGTTGAGATACCGATAGAAAGGGGAACGAATCAAGCAAAGATAGGTAAAGAGGGCATCCGTCTTTGCTATCCGGAACCGACAATGGATTTGTCGGGAATGAGTCTGCTAGATCCGAGAAGATGATACTCGTTGAATGCCCCCGGACTTTGGCTGTTAGAAGGCTCGTTGCGTAACGATTCATCACTTGACCCTTCTTCAAATAACCATGATACGTCAATATGTGTCTCATCCCCTAGGTCGCCCACCTTCTTCCTTTTCACTTGTTCTTGTGGTTCCCGCTCTTCAATCATTTGTATTGTTTCTCTTTTATCAAAGAACTTGCGCGACATCCTTGGAAGTATTTTTGGCCGTTTTTCTGGCCATTATCACGTGTCCTATCATACCCTACCCCATTCGTTGATGTTGACTTCACTAGCCGAATGGGTTCGTGATGCCTTGCGGTTCTTTCCCCGAGTCCTCGGCCTTCTTGATATCCCGGACTCTCCATCATACGCCACCCAAGGGTTTTGGCGTTATCTTTCTTCTTTCTCCAAACTTGCCTAGGCGTCTTTTATCCCTTGGCGGATCAAGGATTGTAAATACTTGGTTGATTCGGCAAGCCGGGGGGGAGAGTAACCAAGCAATCCACGGGCATACTCACTACTTTGACAACTTGTCCCTTGAAGGGAAATTTGATGCACCGATGATTGGTTGAAGCTACGGCCTCTAATGCTTCCGAGTAAGGCCTTCCCAGATGGCTTTGTAAGTTGGATCCATATCCAAAACATGGAAGTTGACGGTAACAACCCGGGGTCCGAGTTTGACTTCAAGTGTGACCATGCCATGGGCGGGCCTCTTGGAATTATCGTATCTTTGTCACGGTGATTTGCGATGGCCGAATATCTTCTTACGGGATTCCACACAAGCGTAGTGTTTCGGTGGCAAGACATTAATAGATGCACCGGTGTCAACTAGACAAGACTCAATATACGTTCCGTTGATGCGATAGTGATACATAGTGCATATTTTCTTGTTTCGGTTCGGCCAATTCTTCATTAGTGAAAATGAGAGCAGGATATTCACTTCTCGGGGTTAAAACTGATGTAATCTTTTACGGGGAGAGTTTCATTGACCATCACTCTTTGCGGATATTGTTGAAGTACTTCTTGATGAGCTTTGGACCTTTTAATTAGCTCCGAATGGAAATTCGCGCGGGGTTTTATCCGGGTGCTTCAAATCATAAGATGTTCTGTAATCGGCTCTTCCGGTGTTCTTCTTCTTCTTCTTGCGGTCGTCCCTGGTTGACCGGCACAGGGAAAAATTCTTTGGAACATACGCCCGCTTCTAAGCACCGTGGCGAGCTGGGGAGTTATGGTTGGTGTAGTGGAGATAGACGGAGGGTTAGGTCGGATGATAGGAGGCCTAGGCGAGGGTGTAGTGATGATGGTCCGAGTTGTAGGGGTACGAGTGGATTGTGGTGGCATGGTTGCACGAGGTGGTACAATGATGGGTCCTAGTGGCGGTGGTATTTGTGGGGGCTCGACTGGGCGGATCAAGGTCCTACCCGGTTGGAGTTGTATGGCTGGTGGTGTTATGGTTGGTTGTGGTGGCGTGCGGATAATCGGCGGTTGGCTTCTTCTGGCGGGGATAACTCGGGGTATGGAGTGAACGGTTCGGTTAACGTGGTTTGGAGGGTTGGTGTTTATGAAGGAAGCGGGTCCCTCTATTTGCCAATTTTGACCTCTATCGCGGGGTTCATCGGTGGAGGTTAAGATAGGGTTAACCCTCTCGGTTTTACGGTGCCGGTGCGTGCGCGGGTAGCGGGTTACGAATAATTCCCGGAGCCGGGTTCTGTTGTTGTTGTCGAGCCGGTGCCCTGCCGCCGGGGTTGGTTTTTCACCGCTTTGATGTATTCGCCCATTTGGCCCCGGTCAATGCTCCCTTGCTCGTGGAGGTCATGGATGTAATCTTTAAGCCGAAAGCGTTCTCCACCGTATGCCCCGGGAATCGTGGTACAAGCGACTTGTCCGTGTTGGCATTCTGTGGCCACTCCAACTTTTCTCTCGGCAATGAGATGCCCCCGCCGCCATAAGAGCGTTAAAAATATCTACGAGAGAGTATGGTAATGGCGGGTAATGATTTCTCCTAGGCCCTACTCTTCGTGGTACATAGGTGCCGGGGGGAGGTGCCTGGTTGTAGGTGGTCGGGTGGCGGGGAGGGTGAGGTGTAAAGGGCTGTACGACCAACTGCCGGGGTTCTTTGGGGGATTGGTGTCCGTATTGGTTGTTGGGGGTACCGGTTCGGCGCTTGGTGGCGGAAAGGTTGGGGTTGGATCCGGGGGCGAGGTGCCGGTTGGATTTGGCGTGGGTTTCTATCTTGGGGATTCTGTATTCTTGTTGGTGGTTGATGGGCGGGTTCCCTAGGATATTGACGTGTTCGTTGGTTACCACGCCTTCGATCACGGGCCCGAAGTGGTGGTGGTTGTTTTTTTGGTGACTCGGGGCCTAGGGTCGAAAAGGTTCATAATGGGAGAGTCTCGGAGCGTGTTTGGATATACCGTGCTCTCTCATAGAGTTCGCTCATCGTGGCGGGGTGATGTAATGCCAATACATTTTTTAAAGCGGGAGTGGCGTTGGTGATGATCATCTTAACTTGTTCCGATTCGGACGGTGCATTTGTCAATCTTTACGCCATTGCTCTCCACCTATCGGCATACACGATAAAATCTTCATCATTCTTCATCCTTTCGGCCATGAGGTCGGTGATGGAATAAGTTGGTCCGACCCTATCTTGATATCTTTGCAAAAATTTGGCCTTGACGACTTCAAAGTTACTTGCATCCGAAGGGTCAAGTGAGTAAAACCATTCTAAAGCCGAGCCCTCCAATGATCTTCGGAAAAGAAAAGCCGGGGCCCTCGGATCGTTCGCCACATTACCGACTCATACAGAAAGTCTTTAACATGAATGAAGGGATTACCGGTCCCGTTGTAGCGACGGTCTCCCGGCATGTCAGAGGGAGGTAGATGAAAAGTAGGGAGAAAAGGAAGAGAAGTTTCGGGGGCTGCCTTGGCGTCGATCAAATGTCTGAGTTCTCTATTTTGTTCGTCCATGCGATTGATTTTATTGATCATAGCCGGTATCGACGGAAGGTTCCCCAAGAGGAGGAGGAGGAGCGGGTGCTTGGTGCACCGGGATCGGGATTTGGTGGGCCGAAGTGACCGGATGAGAAGGGAAGATTGGGGGAGGGACCAAAGGGGGAGAAGGGATGAGATGGTTAGAAGGATAAACCGGTGGCCTAGAAGGGACGACCACATTCGTATGGGGGTGATCTAGATTAGCCACCGGATGAGGTGAAATTGGGGCTAGGAGCCCGGTATGGGAATGGCCATGAGTGGGCACATTGGGTTGGTGTGCCACTGACCGAGGAGTAGAGATATGAAGGCCACATTCGGTAGGAATGTGGTCGGTGGGGGACTTGCCCTTGAGAATGGCTTTGATAGCACTGGAGTTGGGTAGGGTCGGCATGAGAGAATGCCTCCCAAAGTGAATTTGGATTGGGTCGAGGAGAAGTTTGACTAGGTTCGGGGAGAACTTCGGGTTCGTTGACGGCACATACGGCATCGGGGTAGAAGCAAGACCGGTCGTATTCCAATTGCGATTGCTCGCATCTTTGATCCGCCATTCCGATAACTCGACCTGACCTCAAGTTCATAAACACGACAGAAAAAGAAGGTTGGCAAATAAAAGTTCAAGAATTTTTTGGTTTTGATTTTTGACCTCTTTTGTTTTGATTTTCTTTTGTTTGGACAAGCAAGTTGTCAAGCAAATTAACCTCAAGTAAATTTTTTGTTTTGGTTCTTTTCAGGTGATTTTGGGATTTTTGTTTAGTTTTCAGTTTTTGTTTGCAAACAAGTAATAGCAAAGACTTGGAATGATTAACGCAATTTTTTTGTTTCAATCTCAAATTAATGGCTTGTTAAGAGAAATATTGTCCACTCAAATAAATGGGTAGGACCCTATGCTCTCACAACACCGAGCAATCTAAGGTTGTCACTCTTTTCACAACGATGGGTAATAGGTATTCCGGGTTTTGGGATAAAGTGGTACAACCAGCCCGATCAGTGAAGAGGGAATCCTTCACGTCTGGGGACTTATGGAGGCCTTGATGGAAGCTACCCGGTCCTTCCGAGAGGGAATCCCCGGAGGAGGAGTTGGCAACCACCAAGAGGGGTGTTTGGATGTGTGGGGCTTTGGGAGGAGAGAGCCTCCCTTCTCGGATGTCCTAAGGAGACGGGCGGACCCGAAGCTCCGATGCAAACTAAATGCAAGTGAAATTTCAAGGAATAAGAAGCAACCAAAAAATAAAGCATACAATGATTAATGAGATGTTTGTAGGAAGCAAGTGAAAAAGGCAATGATATAAAATTAAGCTAGGATGGAAGAAAGAACTAATTTAACTAAGCATGCTTTGAAAGATTTAAAGGAGAACTAGACTTAGCAAAGAAGATGATATCTAAAATACTAAGGTGAAATAAGTTGATTATCGAAGTTTGGAAATCGAGATGGATATGCTTTTTTAAAAGATAAACGGAGAGCAAGTAAACTTGGAAGAGACAAGATGATGCTTCGAAGAAAAGTAAGCAACGTAAACAAGCAACAATGTAAGGAAATGGAAATGACTCACATGGAAATGAAAGTAAACATGATTTTCAGATGGTCATTCTTAGGAAAATAAAGTGGGATTTCACTAAAGCAAAGTCGGTCCCACCGTGGTCGCCAAAAGGTGTAAGCACCCGGAACGGGACATCCGCGGATCTCCCCCCCGGAACCCCCTTACGCCCGGCCTCGGTGTTCGTCGGTGGGTGGGTGGTGTGTTTTGTGTGTGGTCGCCAGGAACCAAAGGCTCCAAAGTATGATGGGATGAAAGAAAATGAAATAGAAAGATGACCGTCGTACCTCCGGAAGCGGGGAGATTGTTGAGCTCCGACTTCTCCTCTCTCGGCCGGCCGAAAGAAGAGAGCTTAGTGAATCCCTTGCCTTCAATCCGGTTGAAGCTCCGCCTCGATCGGATCTACCTAAGAATGTCCATAAGAAAACATGTAGACAAGTGAAGGTTTCATTAGTTCTAACGAAAGCATAGCATCGAGCTCGAATTTAGATTCAAACATGCAAATGGGAAAAGACTAACCGGATTGGGACGAAATCCCAACCCCTATTTTTGGTAGGTTTTAAACGTATATGAAATGCAAAGATGCTCTAAGACGTGCTAAATAACTTGATGATCGATGCAAAAGCGAAAAAGGGAGACAAAACTCGATTAAACGGACGATCGGAATCTAAAAATAACGAAAACAAGCTTCTGTCCTTCCTGGTGCCCTGTATATAGGGCGCCAGGAGAAGGTGCCCCCTTTATAGGGCGCGTTGACCAAGTCAAAGCGCCCTGTATATGGGGCACTAAGTCTGGCCCGAACAGATTTTATTCTTCTCTTCGCGGCGCTGCTCCGGAGTCTTTGGGAGGCTTCCGGACGAAGTAGGGGCTCTTCCTTGTAGACAATACTCAAATGAAGCCCATGGAAGAGGGTTTGGGTGCTGGATATAAGAGGAGAGACGGGTAGAAGCTCTCAAAGTTGGAGAAAAATCATATTTACGGGTGACGAAACGAGAGGGTTTTGGGGTTTTTGGTGGAAGATTTTGGATCGGTTTGGAGGCTTTTGGAGGGTGAATGTGGCTTGGAATCGTAGTGTTGGATGATCTCTAGGGTGGCACGGAGTTGGAACCTCTCCTAAGTTCCAAATGAGGCTCTATTTATAGCCCAAAAGAGGGCACTTTGGCCATTTTCGAAAAGCAGTGCCATGTGGCATAGCGCCCGTATATGGGGCGCTAGCATCATGAGATATGTCGGATCGACAAGACAAGTCACCGCGGGGGTCAAATCACTGTCAAATCGATCGGATTTGGTTCCGGGCGCCCTGTTTATAGGGCGCCTGGTGTCCTATATACGGGCGCCGGGTGCCTGTATACGAGGTGCCAGTGCCTGTTTATAGGGCGCCCGGTGCCCTATAAATAGGGCGCCAGTGCCCTATATATAGGGCGCCGGTGCCCTATAAACGGGCGCCAGGTGCCCTATTCTTGGGGCATTCGGCCGGTCTGGTCGCTTGATGGACCCACTTTCGGAATGTGCCAAAACTCGATCTGTCCGGAAAACACGATGTGCTTTAAATATTCCTTATGAAAACAAGAATTTGAACTCTCCAACTGGGCCAAAATTGCATGTCTACACTAGGCAAGGGTGTACTTAGGACAAACCACGATATTCATGATCGAATGATGCACTAAACTGTTTTAATCTTTGCTACCAATGGGCATGACTAAATAGTCTGGTGTAACTCAATTTTTATTTTTAATTCAATGCAAACATGCATTCACATCAACTCATGCCTTGCAATGAGTTTATTACATTCATCCAATGGCTTGCCATGAGCCATTTACATTATCTCAATCACAATACAAGATACGCCATGCAATAACCTGCTATCCACATAAACATGAACACCATACAATCATAATACCCAAATGAACACAAATACATAGACAATGCCATCTATCATCTATCATACATCACCTACATACCATATACATGACACTAATACATTTCTCAACATGCTTAGACAAACACCAACTTGATGCTAATAAACACATGATATGAAAAGTCAAAACCTCACATGCTTAAGTCCTTACCAATCTGATTTTTGATGATAGGATTACTAAAAATCAGATTTAACAATATATCTAACAACATCTTATCTTATTTACCCATAACAAATTATATAGGTAACATGATAGCGTAACTAAACAAATTGATATCTAACTAGATATACAATGATTACAAGATAATACACCACTATCATGCTCTCACATAACAAACCATAAACTAACCACAACGTACAACATGATGCTAATCACTACTAAATAAAATATCCCATGCTAATTACAAACCAACTACAACATAGCCATACACACCAACTGATTTAAATGCATCAAAATATACATATCATGAAAGATTTTAAACATATCAATTTATTGATAATACACACGTCAAGGATGCCCACTTGATTGGGGATTAAAAATTATGAATGAATTGATAATGAAAGAAGTCGAATGGTGACAGTGTGGCGTGAACGGATCAAACTAGGCAAGATCTCCTTCATCTTTTCTTGCTAAATAAGAGGAGAGAGAGAGAGAGAGAGAGAGAGAGAGAGTGTAATACCTCGGTTATTTATGAAAAAAAAAATTTAGTTAATAAATATTTATTATTATTTTAATCCTCTCCTCCCTCCCCTATTTAACCTCCTTTCCCCCCCGGTACCTCCCCGTACGAGTCCCGCGGCGCCCTTCTTCTTTTTCCCCTAAAAAAACCTAATTTTCTTCCTTTTCCCTCCTCGGTCGCGCCGCCTGCACCTCGCTCCCGTGTGACCGCATCCCGCGCACGCCCACCGCCCTCGGCCGCCACGTCGGCCGCCATCCTCGCCGCCCGTACGCGGTCGCCGCCGCGTCAACGCGTTGCCTCGGTCGCCGCCGCCCGCCTCGTGCGCGGTTGCCACCGCGACGCCTGCCGTCTCTCTCCCCGGGCGCTGTGCCGCTCGCGGACGTGTGCGCCGCCGCGTCCCCGCGCCTCCCCGCCCTCGGTCCCCGCGCGTCACCGCCGCGCTTGCCGGCGCCGCCAGCGCCGTTGACCTGCCTCACCCGCCCGAGTGACGCCGCCGCGTCACCGCCGACGCCGCCCGCGCGCGTGCCACGTGGCCGCCGCCGCCGCGTCACCCCGCCGCCACGTCAGCCGCCGTGCGCCGCCTGCGCCACCCGCGCGCGCACTGCCGCCGTGCGCCGGCCCCTCTTCTCTCTCCAGCGCGGTATCTCTCTCCTTTCTCTCTCCTATTATTCTCTCTCCTATCACCTTCTATTTAACTCCATAATTCATGATTTTTCTTCTACCAGCAATTTTTGAAAACACCTACCCGGCTCGATTTTTCGTCGCCGACGCAACCGCGGCAGTTTCGTTGCCTGATTCAATTTTCTTGGAATTCCATGCGCTGTTCGCCGTTGCCGTCAAGGTAGACGTCTCGGCTATCCTTAGCACTCTATATATTTAAATTAAATCGTAAAAATTATGTTTAGATCATCATGATTAATATGTTAGAAATAATGGGCTGTTTTTGATTTATTTACATGTTTAGATAGAGTTAGATTAATTTGTTTAATCTGTGCATGCTTAGATTAATTTGGTTATTCATGTATGTTAGATATCATGATAGGTTGTGTATGTCTAAATTTAGCTAGTTAGTATGTTTGCATCACGATGAACCTTAATCATATATATCCCGATTTGATAAAAACCGATGTAAGGTTTAGGCATAATGATGGTACAGTTTAGTTTATTTTCTTTTATGTGATAGGTAGTTCTGTTTAAGCATGTAATTGTCATGGTTAGGTTGTATATTGCATGATCTTATTTATATGCACCAGTTTGTGATAGACTGTGGTATGGTATGCAAATATGTGGTGCATAGAACCATGGGTGTTCATCTATGTATTTCATGTTTGATTGCCAATTAAATGTTCATGTGTTTACTGTCTGAGTTAATTATATGCTTGCATGGTGTGGAATGTGGTTAGTGCAGTGAGCTGCATTATGGTTGTTTTGTACTTCACCAGACTAAATTAGTGGCCCGTGGGCAGCGGAGATTAGTTGAATCTGGAGCATCCTTCGATCCCAGATAACGTGGTTTATCCTAAGTACTCCCCTGCCTATGGGGTACTATGGGATTTAGTTACTATATGTTACTTCCTACTATATGGTAAATCTGGTGCTAGTTTTGTGATGTGACTACATTTTATCAGATGGAGCATGATATTTACTCAGACAGGTGTTTAGTTGTGTATGTTGGCATAGATGTTAGTGTTCTAGATGTGTCATTGGTTTTATGTCAGGTTGTGTATATTGTGAGCATACCTAGAGTAGTCTAATGAGCAGGTTGTGATGGTTTTTAATGCATATAGAGTCTGGTTATCATATGGGGTAGTTGAATGACTTTGTAATCAATTAATTAAAGATATATAATTAGTTTATACCCTATGTATTAAATCTGATTTTTAGGCTTAATATGTATTGTTTACCACTAGAATCATTATTATAATGGGGTAGTTCGGGTGTAAGTCCTACTGAGTCTGTGGTGACTCACCCCTTCCGTTGTTAATATTTTCAGGAGTGCAGGTTTAGCACAGCAGAAGCGTAGTGGTGTTTTGGGAATTCGAGGAGCTAGTGGATTACTCATTCAATGTTGGTATTTAATTTGTTTAGATAGGTATTTGTTTATGGTGTTAATATGTTGTAAAAATTTGGAATTATTTATTTGGATTGATATTTTAGTCTTATATGGTTCCAGACCGATATCCTTTCCCGTTACGTCGCCGGATTATCTTCCGCTGTGCATGTTAAAAATTCGGGTCGTGACAGAGAGAGAGATAAGAGAGAGGGTATGCTGGTGAGAGAGGGGACATGAGAGAGAATGAGAGGATAGAAAGAAAGAAGAGAGAAGAAGAAAAATAGAAAAAGTGAGTTTTTATTCGGCTATTGTAGTAGGAGAGAGAGGGGAAACAAGAGGCGGTGCATGGTAGCTCACCGGGGTGCAACGCACGGTAGGGCACAAGTGGTGCACGAAGAAGGCAATGACGGTATTGGGCACAGGTAGCACACGACGACGGTGGCCACGTGGCGATGCAGGGGCTGCATAGGGCCAGGCTATGGGCGGCTGGCTGGGCGGGGTGGTGTGAGGCCAAGTGGCAATGTTGATCGGGCGGGTGGCTAGGTGTGGGGCCGACTGAAGCAGAGGTGGGCGGCATCTACACGGGGCCTCGCATGGCAAAGAGAGAGGAAGAGAGGGAGGGCGACAAAGAGAGGAGAAAAAAGCTGCGCATAGAGGGGAGAAAAAGAAAAGGAAAATGGAGAGCTTGGGTGGGTGCTAGCAAGAGGAAAAAAGAGAGAGAGAGAGGGAGGGGAAACCGATGGAGGAATTGGGGAAGAGAGAAGATTAGGATTTTAGAAGGTTAATAGGATTGGGAATGGGACAATAAAGGAAATATTAATACATATCAAATAATAACTTTAAAATGCCAATTAACTCCTAATTAGACACATAATACAAATAAAATGTTAACACCTATTTAAATTAACAAGACACTTTACAATTTATTTAAAAAACACCCATTACCTACATAGACACCCTAAAATTTTTTGAACACACTACATAATTAAATAAATCACCACAATTATAACCTAAATAATACTATAATTGATAGAAATGTATGCCCTATAAGCCAATCATATATGATATGATTCAACATTTCTAGGAACATCTAATTCAATTAAATAGGCAAAACTTCGTTACTAGCTTTTATTAGAAACGTATATCGTAATGAAGTCTTTGATCACATGCAATGATGATTGAATCATGATGAGATCATGATAATAAGATCGATCATCTAAAGGTATGTGATCTAAATGATCCTAGTCATAGGATCCTTGAGACGAGACATCAAGAATTCGGATAGACTAGTGTGTGTGATTTCTTCTCATATGATGAGAATGACCGATCTCATTGATCATCAGTGTGAGGACATTGAGATACACACATATGTGCTCATTAGTGGAATGAGTTCACTGAACTGACCAATTTAGGAAAACCTGATCGGTATCTTACCGAACCATCTATTAGGTTATTCTTACATCTCAATAGCACGGTTGGATATTTGACCCGAGTCACCAAAGATGTCTTATCGGATATATATTATACTTTGATTATTGACTTATGGATCACCATCTTGATGGTCCAGTATAATTGATGTATTGGGTGCAAGAGAAACCCGGTGGAGGCAATTGAGTGGACAACAAGGAATCGTTCATTCTCGGTAGGATAGAGAGAATGTCCTATAGGATAGTACTGTAAATCCTTGGCTAAGGTATTTAGGATAATTGTAAAAGGAGTTTTTCAATTGAACTGAACCTGAGTACAAGATCCCATAGAGTTAGAATATTTAGGAGTTGACAGTTAGTGCTGAACCCCTGACCGATCGGGACATTGTATGAATGAAGATTTAAATCCATGTGAAATTGATGATGGAAAGACTGTTATTTAACTCTCCAAAGTCATTTGGGATCATAAGATGTGGCTTGTACCCTTTATGATCAAAAAGCCATAAAAACTGTTACCGGATAACGATTTTGATTTAATTTAAAGGAATTGTTCTTTTAAATTAATTAAGACTTCAACCAAGTTGACTATTGGGCCTAGTGGATCACACACATTAGATCTGGTCAATAAGATGAGGGCATGGACATAATTTTATAGAAGTTTTGGATTTTTGTGAAAAATTCCATCATCTATATATAAATGGCTTATGAAGTCAAACTCTAACAAGCCATAGGGCTGGAGCACATCCCAAGCATCCTTTCTTCCATCTCTCTCTTCTAGAAGGTGATCTCCCATGGTCAAGCTTGGATCTGAAAGGTTTCTAGAGGCCCGAAGGAAGAGAGAACTCGTTTATTGAAGCAGATCGTGTGGATACCGCTAGAGACCAGACACTTGAACAGTTTTCAGCAAGAAGGAATGTCCTCTCTTCATCCATGGTGAGAGATTTTGGAAATACCATGAGGTACTCTCATTCTACTTCATATTGGGTTCTCGGTTTTACTCGTTCGACATCGACCAAAACAAATATCATGGTTTTATGGAATCAAAATTTTTTCGCTGTCATGTAATGATTCCTTACAATAACAAGCAGTCCACTTAGCTATAGTGGCATCTGAAAAGGGCTCGCGCGAGTTGTCTCCTTGTTACGATCCCCCTCGTGGGGTCCCACTGCTAGTTTTAGCCACGTCTCCTGCTGGGTTTGTCTTCACATGGGAGGCTAGCCACCATAACCCCAGGCAGTATTACGGGAATCGACTCACTCATCTTAGCTAGCTTGCTGCTACCCGGTCCATCCATCTGGTTCGCCGGCCGGTTCACTCAATTTAAAATTGATTCACACAAATTTGAGGGCAGTCAAGTAGTTCAAAACCCATACTGGTCAGTTTAGGCTGTAACCACTAACTAAATCAGTTGACTAGCCCAACAATTGTGCTATTTAGCAACCTTCCCAGGAGGTCACACATCCTTAGCCTACTCTCAATGGAGCATGCTTAACTTCGAAGTTTTTACAGCTTAACCTCTGAAAAATGGTTAACCGGTGTTGTTGATAGTCCATTGATCTAATCTCTTAACATATTCACAAATTGGGGTATTACAATCTACCCCTCTTAACTTCAGAGTTTTTACAGCTCAACCTCCGTAAGATGGTTAACCGATGTTGTTGATAGTACACTGATTTAATCTTTTAACATATTTACAAATCGAGGTATTATAATCTACCCCATTTAAAAACTTGACGTCCTCGTTAAGATCACGCGCATCACATCACATACACAGGTGAGTCACATCAGACCTTCCGGCTGGGTCATGCTCTGATACCATATGTAAGGACCGATTAAATTAGTTGACTAGCCCAACAATCATGCTAATTAACAGTCTTCCCAAGAGGTCACCAAACCTTGGCCTACTCTCAACAGAGCATGCTTAACTTCAGAGCTTTTACAACTTAATCTCTGAAAAATAGTTAACCGGTATTATTGATAGTCCACTGATTTAATCTTTTAACATATTCACAAATCGAGATGTTACATAAGCAGTCCAATGCCGGTTCTGGGTCAATTCAGGCATCTCCTTGCTGGTTCAAGGGCAGTGAGTTCTGCCTGGTTCAGTACCTTTTGACCAAGTTTAGGGCATTTCAGCCGGTTTTAACTTCATTCAGACCCGCTTCATACTAGATTAGTGAATTTTCAGCCTGGTTTGGAAGCTTTTCAATTCTAGTTTGGTTCACCCCAACTCGGTCCAAACAGGTATATGTCAACGTTTTAGTGACTCGCGTGAGTCAATTTTCACACAGATGGCAACACCTTCATTTTAGTCCTGCATCGACATATTTAGTTAACTAAGAGTGTTAGCAGCCGAATTAATTATGAAACAAAAAAGATTTATGTTTTTTGATTAAAAATTATAAATACATATTCAGAATTGAGATAAATTATGGGGACCAATATGTAAAACCCTTATCAAGGTATCATTATGGTTCTTAGTTATCAACCGTACATTTTGAATATAGGATATTCATTACATTCAATTTTTTGCAATGTCCGGTGCTCTCAAGAGTTAACTAGATGGGCAAATATCTAAACAACATATTTATTATAGAGCAATAAAGTGAGATTGTACCCACCAAATTGTTGGAATTCATGACTAAACCGATGAATGGCATTTGCTTGTTTTCTCTAGAAAGCTGCCACAATATATTTCAACTACTTCACTTGGAAGTTTCCACTCTTGCTTTCAGTATTGGAACAAACCCGAAACCCGAAACTTGTGTCAATCAAAGAGATAACCAGCCGCAGACTACGAAAACGAGGAGCCTCGGGTCTGCTCCAGTTTTTTGTCCCAAAGATTGTGTAACTCAGAAAAGACACTTCAGAACACAACTCAACAGTTCTCTTGTTTGCAGTGACGAATATTGGGAATCTTGGGGGTTTTATTCTCTAGAAGGAAGCACCAGTCAGATATGGGAAACAAAACCCCAAGATTTCTAGAAGATTTCTCATTCGGGGAAGGAGTACTTTCTTGTATCGATGGCATCTACATTTCATTTTGTTGCCTGCTGTGTGGTGTGGCAAAGAATCTAGTTCCTCGTAGAGATTTGTGCAAGTAAAGATTAGAAGCTTCTTCTATTCCATTTATCTGAAGTTGCGCAAGATGCAGCAGCAAGATACACTGAGGGCATTGCAAAGCTTGAAGCAGATGCAAATGGTACAATTGGATCCCCGAATCCCTGACCTGTGTTAAAATAAAAGTCATCTAACTGTTAAATTAGATGATGCTACACAGTCCCCTATTTTACCTCCCCCCTTTGATTTCTGTTTCTTCTCCTTCCCCCTTCCCTGAGATAATGGTAATCTGCAAAATCTAGTCAACACAGTTTGCAAGCAGCAATGTAAGAAGCGGGATCGGACGAGCCCTTGGATTCTACTGTTCTATCTTCATGGGGTTGGCAGCTGCCGATCGATCCTCTTCTTGCCGATCCGTTTCCTCAGTCTCTCCATTCGGAAGCTGCGGAAGTCTTCTAGCAAGCTACCATCCACTTTCTGCTTCATCCTCTCAACCAATCTCCTCAGCACCTGCACAGGAGACCAGCCCTCCGCAAGATCAGACGGTCGGCCGGGGAGCAGCTAGCAGAGGCGGCGGCCGCGGTTCGCCATCCTCACCGATTCGGTGACGTCCCTGAGAATGGGCTCCGGCACCAGCGCGAGCACCGGCGGCAGCACCAAGCTGATGCTCATCTCCAGGTGGCCCCGGAGCCGGCTCCTCCGCCCCTCCCCGCCCCCCACCCGGACGGGAAACAGCAGCCCCCGCACGCCCAGCGCGAAGTGCGGCGGAACGAGCCCGCCTTCGAGGCCCCGGAGCTCCCACCTGGTCTGCAACAGAGGCACACATGAGCAGAATAGAACAAGGCCCGTTTCGCCGGCGGTCAACTTACGATTCGAAGCTCCAGGACCCTGGCGACGCCGGCGGGGGGCACTTCCGGCGGGTACCCCTGATCCCGAGATCTGCAGCGCAGCTGCATCACCACCACGGGGTTGACGGACGCGAAGAGGAACTGTATCGGCAGCATCTGCACCCTCCACTCTTCCTGCATCGCACCGTCAAGGGAGGCTGGATCGGGATGCGGTGAGAAGAAGCTGGCGGGATGAAGAAAGAGGCGAAGAACCTCGTTTAGCCTCCACGATCGGCGCCTATCCGGGAACATGGCGCCGAAGATCCGAGGCCGGTCATCGAGATACTCTTCGAACGAGGCCTGCAATGGCGGATCAGAGAACGGCTTCAGAGAGATGGAGGGAGAAGGACCGGGGGGACCGGGTTCAGCATTGACCTCGGGAGAATCGTCGAGGGGGAGGTCGGTGGAGACGCTGGTGGAGAAGGTGACGGCGTCGGGGGGGAGAAGCTCCCTGCCGGATCTCGCTGCTGCCGCGATGTGGCTCTTCCGTTTCGCGACTCCGCGGATGCCGCGGAGGCTAAAGCTCGCCGGGCGGGCGGAAGCGGCGGGTGGAAGCACGCCGCCCCTCCGCCCGCGCTGACGGCAGAGGGGCGGCAGCGCGGCCGTCGTGCCAGCGGCGGAGGTGGACGCCATGGCCGAGGAGGAGAGGATCTTTCGGCGCCGGGGCGCCTTTCCTTTTCTTCCGCACCCGAGTTCGGCTGTCGTCGTGGCGGGCCGTCCTTGGTCTTCGGTGCGATGGGTTAGGTGGATAACGCCTGACGTGGCTGCTGCCGTGGCGAGGACACCTAAGGCGGTGGTGGGGCCGGAAATATCAGTTGCTGATACTGCCCGTCAGATCCGCTATCTTGGTAGGATAACTTGTTATACCTTGCTATTAATTAAAAACAAAGTCGGTATAAATAATATTTTTTTGAGAAAACAACGTAAAAAGCTATATTTAAAACAAACCAAAGTCAGGCGAGTCTTTATACATTGTCCCCAGAATATAAGACGGAAGACCAAAAAGAGATGAAGGCGGAGGGCAAGACCATGATGATTCCAGTGCCCATTTTGCAAGAAGATGGGCAACTGCATTGGATCCTCGCGGCGAGAATACAATCCGGGCAATTCCTTCGGCCATGAAGCAACGACATCTGTTGATGAGTACCTGCGCTCTCCAGACATCCGGGCCTTCAAAATTGATGGCGTCGACAACGAGCTTCGCATCAGATTCCACAGTGGTAGGATATCTTCTGCAAATATCCCAAGAACAGGTTTCTGCAATAGTCTCCGCTTCCAGCATTTGAGGATCATCTGAAATCGAAGTTCGCGCAGCCCAGGTAAGTACACGTCCTGACGAATCCCTAGCAACCAAGCTAATAGCACCAGAATTTCCATTAGAAGCACCGTCTACATTTATTTTAATATGATTGTTACTTGGAGGTTGCCAAACAACGGTATCAATTGTTGGAGACGGATTCCCTTGAGAATAATAAAACTGAGCTTGCCACCTTATGGGGTGTTTGGTTGCAAGATAATGGAGGTTTTTATTTTAATTTTTAAAAATTATAAGAAAACTTTTTAAAAGAGGTGTTTGACAATCTTGACAATTTTATATTTTGAAAGTGATTTTCTTCTTAAATAAAAAAGAGGGTCTCACCTCTTTCTTTTTTCTTGTGGTCCCCCACTTTGTTTGATCATGAATGGTAGTTACTCTTTTTTGTTATCACATCCCTCCAAACATGATAATTTTATGTCATGAGTTGGTTCACTTTTTATTTTAATATAATTTTTTATCCTGAAAGTGTACAAAAAATTATCATGCAACCAAACACCCCATTAAGGATTGAAATATGATTTTTTTTTGACTTCTAATCAAGGTGATACATCTAACTTTCCAAATTTGCCACATGACGGATAACCCTAAATACCTCTATAAGTGATATCCAAATCCGATTGCAGCACCCATTTCAACCAGTGATACGAGAATTCAGAAAAGCCTTGATGTAACCATTTCTCATTGAAGCCTAAAGGAGAGGCAAACCAAACTGCTATGCTTCGATGGCAACTGATAATAATATGTTCAATAGTGTCACAACCCGGATTTTAACATGCACAGCGGAATATAATCCGACGACATAATCAGGGAAATAATCCCTAATACATCAGTATGGAACAAGATAAAACTAACATCAAAATGCAACTTGATAATTCCAACAATTATATCCAAACTATCACTGTGAAGTTGCAATCTAAATAAATTAAATACCAACAATGAATAAGTAATCAACTGGCTCTCCGAATTTCAAATCATCACTATGCTTCTGTTACGCTAAACCTGTGATCCTGAAAAATATTAAAGATAGGAAGGGTGAGTCAAAAAGACCCAGTAGGACTTACAACCCTTCTCTACCCTACAATACCTTGATTCCTGGATGATAATAATATATACCAAGCCCAAAATTCAGATTATATATGATATAAATAAGGCTAATTTTCAATGTCTCATTATGCAAATAAGGTGATATTTCACTCTCTCAATAAATTAAATGGTATATGATTCATGCAATGCACTACCAACTTGAATAGACACCACAAACATCTACAATAACTTGATGACTAAATGCTCTTCTATCCAACCATGATATGAACACTAATAACATACTAAATGCATAAACTAAGAACCTTTCAATGAATTGACAATCCACATCTACTACAACATTAATTAACATGCTACCATGCAGCACAAAATAGACTGAGTAAAACATATGCTCTATTTGGACCTTGTAGCCACTTGCACCAGATTTACATACATATAGGAAGTAATCATATAGCTAACTAAATCCCATAGTACACCTAGGCAGGGGTGTACTTAGGATGAACCGCGGTATCCGAGATTGAAGGATGCTCCGGACTGTTCTAATCCCCGCTGCCAACGGGCACTAACCATAGTCTGGTCAAGTACAATTCGTCACAGAATGCAACTTGCTGCATAAACCACATTTCACAAAATGAAAGCATACTTTTACTCAGACACATCCACTTGTCAAAATCAACCTGCCAATGTATACCTCATATAAGACTTAAAACATTAATAACGTGCATCATTCTCAGATAAAATACTATGCATCACGTATATACTTTCTAAACATCAAATAACACATACTAACCTCACATTCTACTAATGCAATTACACCCTACCTAACATATAAACATGCAATGCATGGACAACAAGTACTTATTGATTCCAGTTTACATGATTTAAGCCATTCAAATTAACCCATTAACCTTGCTAAAGAAACTACAATTAAAGGGATTAACAACCTATTACAACTAGTTCTAAACCAACCAATAACTAAACAATCTATTCTAACATAGATTAAACATATAATCAACTCAAAAAATATTTAACCAAAATATCTAAACCATTATTCGCATTCTACTAACCAAGATTTAACTACTCATGTTTTACACTTTAATTGAATTATAAAAATAATATAGGTATCCAGGAATGCCTACCTGGATGACGTAAACGCAACTGACCAAATTTCAAGAAGTGATGAGTACGAAGGAGTTAAGACGACGAAGATCAAGCAGCGACGTGATGTCGAAAATTGCGCTAGTAGATCATGGTGCGAGGGCAAACGGCGCAGGGAGGCACTGGCTGCGGTACAACGTGGCGGCGGCGGGGTTCGCGCGCGTGGTGCACGTAGGCAAGCGGTAATGGCAGCGGGCTACTGGCGCATGCGGCAGATTGCGCGAGGACGAGGCACGCAGGGTGGTGTCGCGGTGTGTGGCGTCCGCGTGGTGCTTCTGGGCAGCTGATGCCCGCATGCACACCGGAGAGAGAAGGAGCGAGAGGGGTGCTGGGTGCTGGCTGCCTGCTGAAAGTATATATAAGGAGAGGGAGGGAGAGTGTTACGTAGAGGGGGGTGTGAAGTTACGTAAAGAGAGGGGAGGGAGGAGTGTTACGTAGAGTAGGGAGAGAGAGAGAGAGTTACGTAGAGAGAGGGGGTGTTACGTCCACATGGGGGTTAGTTACAAAGAGTGAGAGTTACGGTGAGGGGGAGAAGAGAGTTATGTAGAGAGAGAGAGAGAGAGTTAAGGGGAGAGTTACGGGATTGATGATTCTTTTTTAACTCACCATTAACTTAACTATATGAAAAAAAAACCACGTCATTACAATTAGTTTCAGATTCCTTGGAACAAATATTGCATATGTTATCCATATAAGGACACCGTTTCCCAATAGCTTCATTATATGGTAGCATCATTGTCAAATCTTTCCAGATAAAAATAATAATCTTTTGGAGGCAAAACTTTGCAATCTTCGGATGCTAAAGAATTTTCCAGATATCCAGATTAGATGCAGCCGGTGGAATATTCCTTTCCCATAACTGTCTATAAGCCGACTTAGTCGTGAATTTTCCATCCAAGGTCAAGGGCCAAATAAGAGCATCTTTCTGGCTATCTCTGTGTATTAGGGTCTTTAATATTCCGGTGATGGATGCAGAATCAAAAACACGTTCCAAAAAATCTCTATTCCATTGCCCATCCAGAATCAATTCATTAACCTGAACAGGAAGATAAGAAACATTAGTTTTAGGAATAGGAGGTCCTCTCCAATCAGAAATCCAATTCTGTTTACAAATATTTACAGTGGTGCCATCCTTAATCCTCCATAAGCAAATTTTACCCAAATCCTCCTTGACAGTAATAATGTTTTTCCACACATCCGAATGTGTACGTCGGACTTTTGCTTCCCAAAAATTGGTATTTCTCAAATATTTTGACTTCAACAAACGAACCCATAACTTCTGATCATTTTGTATAAATAATTTTGAGTTGCAGCACTCCTTGTTGGCTTGTATATATTGAGATATATAAATTGGATTGTGATATCAGATTGCCGGAAAAAGAGAGCAAAAAACATGTGTGACGACGTCTTCGACCTTGGCGGAGTTATATGAAACAACTTGCTTCTGCCTTCTACGAACGGATCATATTTCTAACAACGCTTTTGACTACTTAACTTGTTACCCCCCTCATCTGACATTCGCGTAGCATCATTATCGATTTTTTTATGCCCGTACATATATATATATATATATATATGCTGATTGAGGGCATGCTGCTGTTCCAAGGTGTGAGAACTTGGCCATTGCCCCCGTCCATCATTTTCTCAGGTTTGGCGTGTGTTTGCCTTGTATGGTTCCCTTTGTAGGAGTTTTTTTTTTTAAATAGCACCCATTTTTTTATTTTTTATAAGAATAGCACTGTAACTTTTAATTTTGCAAGAATAGCACCGTTTGATGAAAGTCGCAATTTTATACAATGACTTTGTGGATTTCAATCTAAACCCCATGAGGAGGAGTGTATTGAAACTAAAATAAGTCGGTATATTATTAAATGAGTTATTAAATAAGTCGTTATATCGTACAACGACTTAGTAACAGTCTAACTTAAAGTCGTTGTATAATATCACGACTTTATACTTCCAAAAAAACACATTTCGAAACTGAGTCGTAAAAACATATACCAACTTTAAAGTCGTGGTATCGTACAACGACTTTACAGTGTGATTTTCTAAAGTCGTAGCATGTTTAAACGACTTTAACTAAAACGGTCAGGGGATTAACTTTAACGATATTTTGATCAATAGTCGTTTAGTAGTTAAACGACTTTAGTATATAGTCGTGATTATATACAACGACTTGTAATAAAGTCGTTACATGAAATTGCGACTTTAGTCAAATGGTGTCATTCTTACAAAATTAAAAGTTACCGTGCTATTCTTATAAAAAATAAAAAATAGGTGCTATTTAAAAAAAAACTCTCCCTTTGTATCTCACCTTTCAAAATCTACTCTACCGAAGTGCGGCTCCTGTTGCCATCACCTTCTTCTTCTAGTGTGATGGGGATGTCCTCGTCGCTTTCAATTATTATTATTTTTTTACTAAGGTTTGCGGGTGTGGAGCCAACAGCCCGTGTGTGTAATATCCGGTATTTAAAAAAAATGAAAAAAAAACAAACCTCTCGAACCCTCTCTTCCTCCACCGTCTTCCGTCTGCCACCTCCCTCTCTCTCGAACCGTCGTCGCCACCGCCTCCTCCGTCTCCCGATTCCTCCGCCCCCTCCAAAATCTTCCCTACGCCACCACCTCCCCTTCACGCCTTCGCCGCCTCCGATTCCCGATTTATTTCCCCCTCCCTCGTGTTGTCGCCTCCCTGCTCCATCTCCTCCTCGCCGCCATCGTCACCGTGTCGTCGTCGCGGTCGCCGCGAGCCGCCGTCGCCTCCTTTCCCCTTTCGTCGCCTGCGTCGTCGTCTTCCCCCCCTCCTCCTCTTCTTCTTCTCTGCCCGCGGCCGTCGCCACCGCGCCCCCGCCACTCTCTCCCTTCCGCGCTCTCTCTCCCGTGCACCCCACCATCGTCGCCGCCACCGCTGTCCGCCGTCCGCGCCCTCCCTCTCTTTCTCCCCCCCCCCCTCTCTGCGATTTCTTGCGCACCGCACACCGGCGGCCACCGCAACCCGGCCCCCCTCGATCAGGATTCCATCCCCCCTCCAGTATCGTCGCCATCGAGACGTCCTCTCCCTCTCTCCTTCCCACAGCGGCTGTCGCCTCCCCTCCTCCTCTTCTTCTTCTTCCTTGTCGACGCGCCGTCGTCAATCGCCACCGCCGTCGCGCCTCGCCGCCGTCGCCGGCGTCGCGCCCCACCACACTCCTCTCTCCCGCTCTCCGGTCGTGTTCCCCCTGCTCCCTTTCTTGCTCTCCTCTCTCCGGCTCCCCCTCCCGTCGTGGTCGCCGCCGCATCGCAGCTGCCGCCGCCGCGCTCCCCTCACCTGCTCTCTCTCTTTTCCGTATCCTCTCGCTGTGCCCCCGCCGAGTCATCGCCATCGCTGCGCCCTCCCACCCGTTCTCTCTCTTTTCCCTCGGGGGGCGGCGTAATAGGGTGTTTGGTAGCGCTTTTAATTTTAAGATAACCTCATTTTTGAAATTAAAATTATTTGACTTCTCAATTTTATTTTTAAAATCAAAATAGTCTAATTATTGGGTGTTTGGAAAAATTACCATAATTTTTAAAACTTAGACAGTAGTGTTTGGTTATGACCAGCAAGAGAACCTGCAGAACCTGCAGCTCCGCGAAGGCTCCCCGCAATGTCGTCTGCCTTCCTCAACCCGCAGTGGCAGTGCTCCTCCGGCGGCGGCGGCCAGCGAAAAACGGCGTCGTCGTCGACCCCGCGGCGCCCCCCCCCCCCCTTCGCAGACAGCCGCGCCGGCATCCCCCCCACGGCGGCTGCGGGGACCGCCGCGGATTCCCCCCTCCTCGTGGCGGCGCTTCCCCAGTCGGCGGCACCGGCGGCCCTCCCCCCCCCCGCGAAGCGCCCCCGGCAGCCCTCCCCCCCGCCCCGCACGGCGGTGCTCCCCCCTTCACACGGACAGCCGCGCCGGCATCCCCCCCCCCACGCGGCTGCGGAGACCGCCCGCGGGTCCCCCCTCCCCGTGGCAGCGCTTCCCCCGTCGGCGGCACCGGCGGCCCTCCCCCCGGCGGCGCCCCCGCCGGTGAGCCCCCCCTCCCCCCGCGGGCGCCCCCGGCAGCCCTCCCCCCCCCGCCGCGCGGCCCCCTTCGCGGACGGCGGCGCCGGCATCCCCCCCCCACCGCGGGTCCCCCCGGCGCCGGCGCCCCCCGCCGCGGGCGCCCCAGGCAGCCCTCCACCCCCTCCCCCCGCCAGCAAAGAGCCCCCCCGGCGCCGGCGCCCCCCGCCGCGAAGCGCCCCAGGCAGCCCTCCCCCAGCTCCCCTCGGCGGCGCCCCCCCCCCGCCAAGCCCCCCCCCCCCCCCGGCAGC
Organism: Cryptocoryne crispatula var. balansae; assembly: GCA_036172225.1. Classification (NCBI taxonomy): domain Eukaryota; kingdom Viridiplantae; phylum Streptophyta; class Magnoliopsida; order Alismatales; family Araceae; genus Cryptocoryne; species Cryptocoryne crispatula. The sequence continues at coordinate 12,752,060 of CM069932.1, read as the reverse complement.
CCTCCCCGCCAACGAACCCCCAGTCCCCCGCACGTCTCGTCTCCCACGTTACGCCTCCACTCCGTGTCTATCTCAAAAAATAAAACAATCTTGCCTTGTTTTTATTTTAGAAAGAGATTATGTACATAGAGTATCTTACTTTTAAAAATGAGACAGTAGTTAAAAGTTGCAACCAAACACCTTGTCTCTTTTATTTTTAAAATTAAGATCAAAAAGAGGGAAAAAAACGTAGCCAAACACCCTATAAAACGCCGCCGTTCTGTCCCCCCTGATGCCCGCTCTCTCTCTCTCTCTTACCTCTCTCTCCTCCCCCCCCCACGCGCTCTCTTCCCCCCTGCGCGCTCTCTCTCTCTCTCCTGTTGTACTCTCTCTCCCGCACTCTTCTCTCTCTCTCCACTCACTCTCTCTCCCACGCACTCTCTCTCTCTCTTTCTTCTCTCGCACTCTCTCTCTCTCTTGAGATCACTTGGCCACCGCCACGACCGGCCTCCTACGCGGCACCCTGCGTGCCTCGCGTGCTAATTCCGCATGGTACGCCACCCGGTGCGACCGCTGCGCCGCCATGGCGCGCGGCGCACCGTGCCACCTATTCCCCTCCTCTCGCCGATCTCTCTTCTCTCTCTCTTCGACTAGCACCCTCTCATCTCTCTATCACTCTCTCTCTCTCTCTCTCGCTGTCTCTCTTTCTTTCTCTCTCTCCCGTGACGCTATCGACATCGTCACCGCGGTCGCTCCCATGCTGTGCGACCACCCCACCTGTAACCATAGTCAATGTCGTTTTCTCATTAATTTGTTAAGGTGAGTCCACAATATCTCATTCCTATTTTATTTTGAGATATTTAGATATATTCACAATTTATTAATTATTGATATATTTCTAGTTTGTGATCGTCGTCTGTTGCTACCATTCCGTGATCATCGTCTAGTCAGCTCCTTTGGACTTGGGTTAATGATTATCGACATTGAGGTAGGCATCCCAACTTATCCTTAGCATACCGATTTGCTAATTAACATGTTAAAATGTGTTTATTAAGTAAATAGTTAAAAATTAGTGATAAATGGTGATTTAATTATTTGATTGTCTGCATGTGATTAGTTAGATGTTTATCATGTCATTCATGCATAGTTTCATGATTTGCATTTGTTAGATGCAATTTTTAATTAATGTTGTTTCGAAAATTATTAAATTAGATATATTGTGTTGATTAATTAGATTGGTTGTATTGATTTATAAAAATTGAGATATGACCTGTTACGATTATATTTATACCTGATTTATGATATGAATGACATGAATTGTTATATGGAAATGATTTGAGACCTTTTATGATTATAATTGTATCCGATTCATGTGTGGAATGATTTTATATCATTAATACTTATATTGGAATGGAAATTGATGGCATAATAATTATGGAATGTGGTTAATTAATATTAATAGTGGCATGATCTTGTAAAGTGCATAATTTGATAAATTGATATGAAATTGTGCTTAATTGGAGTTAATATGTCTCATTATGTTGCATATTCCTTTCTGATTGGGTCAATTGCATAAATCGGTGTGAAATTGAATTATGTGAATGATATTGCATATTCTGTTCTGATTGGTCTATTGCATGAATTGTTGGTATAATGAAATGGTTGTGCATGACTTGATAATTGGCATATCTGGTTGAATGAATTGCTTTTGTCTGAGTAAATATATGGCTTTTACTTGTTGAGGTCCTCCAGCCTACATTAGTGATCCTGGGGCAGCAGATGACGTAGTGAATCCGGTGCATCCTTCGATCCCGGATACCGCGGTTTATCCTAAGTACGCCCTGCCTAGGTGTCTTAAGGATGCAACTATATGGTACTTAACATATATATTTAGAGCTGGAGTTGAGAAGTCCAAGTATGGCATATGATTTACTCAGACTTATGGAATGGAAATGGTATGGAAGCATGCACAGTTGGCTCATGCAGGTCTAGATGGCATAAACATATAGTTTAGTTTAGTTGGTAGCTAAGTCCATGTTGAGGCATGTTTAAATGGGTAATTTAGTGAAAGAAATCCCATTTAAATAAATAGACATGATAAATAGCCTATATGATATTATAGCAATTGATGGGTCTAGTTTATGCTTATAATTAGCAGTAGATTGGTTAGTATATTAGGAAAGTTAGGTATAAGTCCTACTGAGTCTGTGTGACTCACTCCTATTCCTTCAACATTTTTCAGGTAATCAGGTAGCGCAACAGAAGCGTAGTGGATCAGGTTTAGTGCAGAAGAGGCTTAGAGAATTTGGTTTATGAATTATTTATATGGAATCAAGGTATGATTTATTTGTGGATTGAATCATTTTTATTAACTGGGGCCTTCGATTCATTATTTTTCCAAACCGACGTAGTTTAGGGGTTAATTCCCCCATCCCGTCTCCGGATTAGTTCCGCTGCGTGTTTAAAAATCCAGGGCGTGACAATGTGGCTCTTGCTCACCGGGTAAAGAATAGGGAAACGCTCCGAGGCACACCATCCCCCTCCCCCGGCCTCGTCTGCAACTAACGATGCCCTCCTATTTACCCGGATATATCCGAGGTGTGACACGGAGCTCAGATCCTTACCTTCTCTCCGACGGGGCACGTCTGATGAATAATAGAGGTGCATACGAACTAATACGCTCCACGAGTAACTCGGAGCTCGACAAGTAGGGGTACAAACGAGTCGAGCCGAGCCGAGTAGTATGGTGTTCAAGCTCGGCTCGTTTATTTTAGACGAGTTCGAGTTCGAGCTCGAATTTTAGCGAGTATGTGGAACCCTTGTTCAAGCTTGGTTCGTTTATTAATCGAGCCGAGCCGAGCTCGAACTCGAGCAGTAGTTAGACTAAAATTCAATTCATATTCAAACTTAAGCTATATACAAACTCCTTTATGAACCCAAAATCAATGAAAAGTCATTTGTGAAACTTTAGATTTAACTCATTTATGAAACTCAATCTAAGTTTAAACTCAATTTCTGAATTATTTAATATATTTAAGTGACAATATATAAATATTAATACTTAAAATTTAATATTTAAAAATAAATATATAATATAATATTTAATCGAGCTGTTCGCGAGCTTATCGAGCCGAGCAGGAGTCTGTTCAAACTCGTCTCGTTTAATGAGTCGAGCTTTATTTTTTGTTCAAGCTTGTTCATTTAACATAATAAATGAGCCGAGTCGAGTTTTTATCGTGCCGAGCTTCGAACTACTTGTCGAGTGTATTGGTTTGTTTGCACCCCTATCGACAAGTAACTCGAAGCTCGACTCGATAAAAATTCGACTTGGCTCGTTCATCATGTCAGGTGAACAAACTCGAACAAGAAACAAAATTTGACTCATCAAACGAGTCGAGTTAGAACAAATTCTTACTCGGCTCGATAAACTCGCGAGTAACTCGATTAAATATTCTATTATATATTTATTTTTAAAAATTAAATTAAGAGTACTGATAGTTCTATATTGTCACTTAAATATATTAAATAATTTAAAATTTGAGGGCGAGTTATATAAATGAGCTAAATCTAGAGTTTCACGAATAATTTTTTATCGATTTTGAGTTTTATAAACGAGTTTGAATATAACTTAAGTTCGAGTGTGAATTGGATTTCAGTCCAGTTATTACTCGAGTTCGAGTTGATTCGACTTGATTAGTAAATGAACTAAACTTGAACAAATGTTCAATATACTCGTTAAAATTCGAATTCAAACTCGAACTCGTGTAAAATAAATGAGTCGAATTTGAATATTATACTACTCTGACTCGGCTCGTTTGTACCCCGTGCTCATGAAAGCAGACTGTACACCGTGGTTGGAGATGACACAGCCCTGGTCATTAGTGGAGTCGATGAACGGGTGTACAAGAACAGCGGGACGAACATTTCCCACCGTTGCCTTCTGCATGGACATGGAGACCCGAGACCCCATAAACATTTATGGGGTGTTTGGTTGCATGATAAATTTTTGTGCACTTTCATGATAAAAAATTATATTAAAATAAAAAGTGAACTAACTCATGACATAAAATTATCATGTTTGGAGAGATGAGATAACAAAAAAAGAGTAACAATTATCCATGACCAAACAAAGTGGGGGACCACAAGAAAAAAGAAAGAGGTGAGACCCTCTTTTTTGTTTAAGAAGAAAATTACTTTCAAAACATAAATTTGTCAAGGTTGCCAAACACCTCTTTTAACAAGTTTTCTTGCAATTTTTAAAAATTAAAATAAAAACCTCCATTATCATGCAAACAAACACCCCATTAGCACTTAACACCAATTTATTGATTTTATATTTTATTAATTTAATTAGAATAATACTTGCTCCATATGTTGAGAAAATATTTAAATTGTTAAAATATCTTCAGTAAAGGCATGGAAGAAATTTAATCCAAGTTAATTTATTAATATTATTAATTTAAGTAATAATATTCTGTACTAATTATACATATTTATCTTGTGATCTCCGTGCAAATGATTAAGGGTATAATTAAAAGAAGGATGTTCAAACAATTATACTTATCGCTGTCAATGGAGAAAACGGGCGGAAGTTAAAAAATAATTTAAGTTTGGGATTAAAAAATGAAATATTAGATGCATGAGACGAAAAGTTAAACTAGGTGTCATTGATAGCGGCGGATGTTGATTATGCCTATTTTAAAAAGGCGTATATATTTGATATTTTCAATGAATTTTAAATTTAAGATAAATAAATTAATACACTTAACATTATTTGAAGAATTTGTTCAATGCTTCACACTGGGGTGTCAAATGGATGAGCCTTAATTATAAGTCCATTGGCAGTCCCGCTATCAGGTGGACATGGCTGCTTATTCAAGTCCGTTGGATTGGTGTTAAGCTCATGAAGAAGTCCAAGTTATTAAATAGGCTGGATAGGCTTGGGCCGGGCTGGCCCACTTAGCCCATTAAGTATAAGTGTCGGGGTGGGGTGCACAAAGAGATATTGACCATGTCAAAGAGATTTAGATATATTATAAATAAAATATATTTGTTTATAAGATTAGTTGAGAATATATCTATAAAGTATTTGGTACCATCGGTTGGAATATAATTGATAATTAATTAATAAATGATTGACGAACATATAAATATATTATTTATAATAATGTAATATGTTTAAAAAAATATTAAAATTAATTTAAATAACAAAAACAAAATTATAAAATAAAATACATAGTAAAAACATTTATAAAATTTTTTCAAGTTTTTATCCTAAATTATTTTAACAAAAGATAAAAGTAAAAATTATAAATTAATATTATTTTTAATAAAATAAAATAAAATTGTAAATTATTTTTTTTGAACAAAAATTGTTGATGTTTGTCTTGTCTACGTTATAGTCTCTTGTTCTACGTTGTATTTTGGTTGGGTTCTGTCAAATTGTCTTTCCATAATTCTTTTCGTAGTCATGATCCCACTTTCGAGATTGTAGTCTGGGCGATATCTACACTTTTTTGGTGTGATTTTTCGATCTCGTTACAGTTATCTAACTCCATGGAGAGAGTTCCTATCTTTGTTATTCGATGCTTAGTCGACTAGTACATAGCTACATTTGTGTTTGTCGGACAAGATAATCTTCAACGGAACTATAACTAGTCTGGTCATCACCATAGTCTATCTATTCTCTCTTATTTGGGTGCTCTTGTACTTGTACGTGGTATGAATATATTGTATCGGTCGTTCATAAAAAAAGATTCGAAAACAAAAATTCGCAATCAACCCAAACCACGAACACCCCTAGCCGTGGCAGGTGGTGAGTGAGACCCAATATGAGCAGATCCAAACTTGTATCGGGTCTACTGGTGGGTCCAGCTCATTTCGGATCTATGGATGCAAGTCACCGTCTCCTCTAAGTTGGGATGGGAAAGGTGCAGGAATGTGCCCCTCCACCAACAGGAGACGAAGGCGACAATCTTGACTGTCTGAACCACCGTTTCAAGGAGGATAAGGTCGGACTGCTTTTCATTTACTTTTTTTTTGGTATTTTTAATTTTCGAAGGAGAAATCCAGACGGTTCCTGAGTCATTTTCCCACACCAAACTAGTCGAGTCGGCCAATCCCAGATCGGATTAAGATTTTTGTACCTTCGAAAGAGGTAGTGAAGATCCCAAGACAGAAGACCAATCGTCGCCGGCGCACAGGTGCCCCCAACGGCAGCGCCGCCGCCGTTCATCCTTATTCACTACAGAACACACCGCGCACCACAACACACCAAAGCCAGGCCGACGATCAGCCTCATTTCACCTTCGTGAAGGAGACGACGAGCTGCTCGGTGGTGACCCTCAGCAGCTGCTCCGTGGTGACCCCCAGCGTGCGGCACGGCGCCCCCCCGCCGGGGCAACTCGACAGCAGGTAGAAGTTCCTGTCCGGCCGGAGGGCGTACCGCGCCATCCTGAACCGGCTGTCGCTCACCTTCGCCGTCGCCGGCGCGAGGGCCCCGCCCGTCGTCACCAGCCCCGTCCGGCCGTCGACCCTCCACTGCGTGGAGTCGGGGCACTTGGTGGGCGCCGCGAACATGACGGACAGATCCTCCCCCTCGAGGACGGGGCTGCCGCCGCCGGAGCGCTCCGGAAAGAAGAGCGCCGCCGGGCCGTACGGGAAGGGCTTCAGGTAGACGCCGAGGGGGCAGGAGCCCAGCGGGGAGAGGCCCAGGTTAGCGTCCCCGCGCACCTGGGGAGCGAGCACGTAGTACGGCATGCCGCGGAGAAGGGGCTGCCCGTCGGTGTCGAGGACGGGGGTGCCCGCCGCCGCGGCGGCGGAGGCCAGCAGCGCAAGACATGGGAGGAGGAGGAGGAGGAGGAGGGGGGCAGGGAGAAGCAGAGAAAGAGGGGGGACGGTCGCCATGGCGGGCGTCTGTGCTCGATTCGTTCGGGGGGTGGGGCAGTTTATAGCCGGAGAAGGCGGCGATCGGCGAGCCGGCGGTGGCTGGCTGGATGATTAGAGTAATAATTCGCGTCCGCGCGGCCGCCGGATCTTCACGTGCTCTCTCGCCTGTTCCCCACCATTTCCCCGTCTGGTCCATCCCTGACGTTACTTTTCTTTATCATCCCCCACCTCTAAGGCTGTAAACGGATGCAGATAAAATTCGAATTTTGTGACCAAACAAAATTCAGATTCGCTCCGAATTCGTATTCGTTTAGGTGGATAATATCTAATTTTAGATATTCGTCGGAGCGGATATCCGGATACAGATATTATCCGAATGTTAATCGGAGCGGACACGGAAATGCCCGCTCCGCTCCGTTTAAGATCCGCTCCGAATCTACCATTGATAATATATACATAATATATATAATTATATATTTAAAATTATTATATTTACAAATATGATTAAGTATTTTTTATTATATATTAATATACTAAGTTAATGTTGATAAATATATGATAAATTTAATATTTAATATTTTTATTTCTATGTATTTGTACATTATTAAATATATTAATTTTATAATATTAAATTAACATTTCGAAGCGGATATTATCTGTATCCGCTCCGAATCCGAAGATTAACGGACTTATAATATCCGATCTGTATTCGTATCCGATTCGGACCGGATACGGATTATCCGAACAGTTAAACGGAGCGGATACGAAAACGTCGTATCCGCTCCGTATCCGCTCCGTTTACAGCCCTACCCACCTCCCGGCGGGCAGAGGAAATCTCCACGTTCCTCACGGTGGGGAGACCCGTGTTCGGTCACAGGTAGAGGTCATTGTTTATGGTGTCTTTGACTGTAGTTTCAGAATTGATATTATATTAATATTTTTAGAGATTAGAGTATGATTATCGATATAAAAAATGATACAAGTCAGACACTTTCATCACACAACGATGTTTCGTTTCCACTACTAATTAAGAAATTGATACTATTAACTAAACATCTCTCAGTGATTGTTATGAATATCAATTTTAAAATTGGTAGGACTGAGATGTCTAATTGTGTTACTATATCAATATTGATATCGATATTTCTAAAAGTTGAAGTGTCAATATTATAATTGATTCAAGTTGACACATGTATTATGTAATATATTTTATTTGTAGTAAAAAAATTCAAAATTGATACTATTAGTCAAACACCTCTTAGAAGTTACTATCAATATTAAGTTTATAATTGAGAGTGACAGAGATGTCTAATAATGTTACCAATAAAGGCCTTAGGTTCTAACTATTTTTAGGGTTTTTATGATAGTTTAGACCTATCTAAATTGGACCTAACTGGCCACCATTTGGGTCCTAATCCTTTTTGGGTTTTTATGGTTGTTTGGGTTTCTAGTTTGGATTGGACCTTTGTTTGATCCTTATGTTCTAATTCTTTTTTAGGATTTTTATGACAGGTGGACCTATCCAAACTGGACCTAATTGTCCACCGTTTGGGTCATAACCCTTTTTGGATTTATATGGTTGTTTGGGCTTCCAATTTTGATTAGTTTAACCGACTATCATTTGGGTTCCAACTCTTTTTTTATGATTGTTTGAGCCAATTTAAATAATAAACTATTTTGGATTGGCCTGATTGGACCTTTGTTTGATCCTTGGTATTGGACATTGTTTAGGATTTTTATGACAGTTGGACCTTTGTTTAACTCTTTTTAGGATTTTTATGACAGTTGGACCTATCCAAACTGGACCTAATTGTCCACCGTTTGGGTCGTAACCCTTTTTGGATTTATATGGTTGTTTGGGCTTCCGATTTTGATTGGTTTAACTGACTATCATTTGGGTTCTAACTCTTTTTTTTATGATTGTTTGAGCCAATTTAAATAATAAACTATTTTAAATTGGCCTAATTGGCCACCGTTTGGGTTCTAACCCTTTTTTGAAGTTTTTATGACAGTTTGGGTCAATCCAAACTGGAAACTGATTTAGATTGGCCTAATCGGCCATTGTTCTCGTTCTAACCCTTTTGAGTTTTTATGGTCGTTTAGGTAGATGCAAACTTGAAACTTGTTTGGACTGTCCTAATTGACTTTGTTTTCAGTTCTAACTCTTTTTTATAGGTTTTTATGACCATTTGAGTTCTAATTTTTTTTGGGTTTTTATGGCCGCTTGGGTCAATTCTATAAAGCATAAAAATTTTCTTAGGCCTTTTTGATGCAACCGACCTGATGACCGGTTCAGTTGGGTCTAAAAGGCTTAAAAGAATCCAATTCTACAAGTTTAGGCCTTTTAAACCCAACCGACCTGACAACCAAGTTTGGTTGGGTCTAAAAGGCCTAAGAAAATCCAATTCTCTAAGTCCTAGGCTTTTTTGACCTAACCAACTCAGAGGTTAAATTGATTTCCACTTTGCATTGGCCTTTATGGCCATTTGGCCAATCCAAACCAAATTTTCATTTAGAATGGTGTAAACGGTAGTAAAAGACCTTTTAACTCTTTTTTGATCTTTTTGGCTATTAAGCCAATCCAAACCAAAAACCAGTTTGGATTGGCTTAAATGGCCATAAAGGGCATCTAACTCTTTTTTTGTTCTTTGCATTCGTATTGGCCAAAACGGCCGTAAATTCTTTTTTTGGTTTTCATGTCCTTTTGAGGCAATTTAAACCGATTTTCAGTTTGGATTGGCCTAAGAAACTATAAAATGTCTTCTATCTCTCTTTTTTTATTTTTATGACTATTTAGTCCAATCCAAATCTAATTCAGATTGGCCTAAATGGTTGTAAATCACCTTTAACTCTTTTTTTGATCTTTATGGCTGTTTAAACCCATCCAAGCCAGTTTGAATTGGCCTTAAAGGCCATAAAAGGCCTTCTAACTCCTTTTTTTTGTTTTTATGGCCGTATAGGCCAATCTAAATAGGTTTATATTTCGGACAGGCCTAAACAGCCGTAAAATACTTTCAAACTCTTGTTTTGCTCTTTATGGTCATTTAGGCCAATCCAAATTAGAAACTAGTTTGGATTTGCCTAAATATCCGTAAAAATAGTCTTTTATAGCCATTTAGGTCAATTCCAACCTGAATCGGTTCGAAGTGGCCTAAACTACTGTAAAATGCCTTCTAACTTTTTATGTTCTTTATGACCATTTAAGTCAATTCAAATTGGTTTCCAATTTACATTGGCCTAAACGGCCGTAAAATGCCTTCTAACTCTTTTTTTTTGCTCTAGCTAGATCTCTATCCAAACCATTTCTATCCCAAACTCTATCTCTATGTGTAACTCGATCTCTAATGAAACCTATTTTATTTTGATCCTAAGCTCTATCCTAACTGATTTCTATTCCTATCCTAATCCTGATGTCTATCTCTATCTCGATATCTATTTCTATCCTTATGTTGATCTCTATTTATATCCTAATACTGGTAAAATTTCCACTATATAACTATTATCACATATTATAAAATGAAAGTTGAACCATATCAGGAACCACTTCAAGAAACTCAACCAATACAAGTATCCAGTCTGATCTCCCATAAATACTTTAACTCATCCACCAACGGATGCAAGTATACATCAATATCATATCATTTTCAAGAGCTCTTAGACCATTATTAAAAATGAAATCATCGTGTACTTTACTTTCATAAACATCTATAATGATAAAATGTAAACCAATATAACAACATGTCAAACACTATATTGTGAAGACATGTTACCAAAGGGGTTAAAGTCATTTTTACCTAAACCAACTCAAACATCGTATATATCCAATGCAAATCAGGATATAGTCATCAACTTGTCTCCAAGAAGAAGAATCGATGAGATGACGCATTTCACTACTCAATTAATAATAACATCGCTCGCCATAGCATCTCATCCACTTAGAACTGTTCATTGATATAAACAAGCATTACACCATATTTGTTAGTAGAAAATAATATAATACTTTTTATGCCACCTTCTTATTTCTATGTTTAGGGTCATCTTTATATCTTGAAGTCTCATGTTGTGGACATATAATTTTATACACATTCTCTTTCCAAAAGAGAATACGATCAATCTTACATGCATCTATTTTTTGATAATATGCCTCGAGTCCTTGACAATTTTTTAGTTTATATCAAGTGTCAAAAACAATTGCATCTTTAGACAATACATCCTTAAACAAAGATAATATAATATTCATACAAAGATAATATATCTTCAGACCATTGATTGATTTTAACTAAATCAACTTTAAAATAAATGTTAACTTGGATATATTTTTTCAACATTCATATAAAGGTGTTTCAATATCTTTTAATAAATGATAATATTTTTGTACTTTCATATTTGGTTCATTCTTGTTATGTATAAATGTTTTTAAATATTTTAGATATTTTTAAGCATTTTTTTAATTTCATTTTGAAAACTTCCATCTTGTGATTCATTTAATTAAACATCATATTTGTTAATTAAATTAACTTCGATTTCAACGTGACTTATCTATGTTTGATAATTTGATCATATGTCATCTCATACTTGTTATGTTTAGATGTTCCAACTAGGTGGAACTCTACTTATCTTATGCTTGACATAGCACAAAAATTTCAAGGAGCCTTTAAGAGATTTAAGGATCAAATTTCTTTTTTCTATAATGAGCTTTCAGAAGGAAAGGGGTTTGGAATACCTTGAGATGCATATTGGACAAAAGTGAGAAGTTTAACGAAATTGCTAGTGAGTTGTTATGATCTAACTCTAAGAGTTTTAGGTTCACTTTATGTAACTTCTAACTCATATTTTCATGAAATAAGTGGTGTTGATTGTTTTTTAAAAGATTGGTGTGCAAGTGACAATGTCGAGTTTTGTAAATGTTGTTAAAATAAAGCAAAAATGTAACAAGTATTGGGACAATCCAGAAAAGTTGAATGTGATGATATTTCTTGCAATTGTACTTGACCCTCGAAATAAATTTGAGTTCATACAGTTTAGCCTTTCACAAATGTATGAACGTGATAAAGTATTGTTTATGAAAAATAGATTGAAACAACTCTTAATGCTTTGTTTGATGACTACAAAAATGCAAACCCAAACTCAAATAGCCAAGTGAAATCAATTGAGGTTTTACAAGTTGGAGATTCGACTTCAAGCCCAAATGTTCAAGATCTTGAATAATCGGTACAAAAGATGAAAACTCTTATATATGAAGTGTAGATTCAAGTTACAACGTGTAGAAAAGAAAAGTGGAGATTCAAAATCAAAATTGGATAAATATTTAGATGAAAATATGGTAGAAGATGATGAATCATTTGATTTTTTTAAGTTGGTAGAATATTAATTCTTCAAGATTTCCTATTCTTTCACTAGTCACACGTGATGTTTTGGCCATTGCTATTTCTATCGTTGCATCAGAATCGACATTTAGCACCAGAGGACGGGTGCTTGATCCATTTAGGAGTTCATTATCTCCTAGAATTATGGAGGCACTTTTTTGCACTCAAGATTGATTTGGAGAATCAAAGGAGTCATTACGTGTTAAAGAGCAGTTAGATCAGAATGAGCAACTAGACAAAGGTAAAATGTTTTATATGTTTATTTCTTTAGATAATAATTTTTTGCACAACTTGATGACTTATTGTGTTGTTTTTCTTAATATAGAATTTACAAGTTCCACGTCAACCCCTAATGTGATTGATATTTGATATGATGAACGGTGCATGGAGTAAGATTTGTTGTATATATTGATTTTATTTCTATAGATTGGTAAAGTAAGTGCCTTGTCTTATTTTTTTTTATGTTGAACAGGTTTCGGAGTATGGTGTTGACAGGGCATGGTTGATGAAGTCTTTATGAAAGACTAGTGTGATTGTTATATAATTGAAAAAATGACTTAGTTTGTATTTTTTGTTATGAAGGATATTTGTAGAAACATATGTTCTAAACTTGTGATTTAATTTTTGTTATTTGTTAATGGATAATTAGATATTATGTATGACTTTAGCTTTTTGTAGATATGAATGGCTTAATAGATCTCTATGACTTAGTTTGATAGCTATTAGAAGAAGCTTTTATTGTTGTTGTTTTTGCTTTAGGCATTCACATAATCACAACAAAGATGGAGTGGTAGTGTATATTCAGTTCAAGATGTGTGGTGGTTAGTTTGTTCAACTATATTATGGACACACCACAAGTGTGTTACATTTTGGAATTAATGTTTGTTTTTTATTAGTAATCTTTGTTTGAGTAGAAAAATGTTATTTTCTTTCATTCTACTATTGTAGTGATATTTGATAAGTTTATTTTCACTTAAAATGTCTTGTAATAGTATATGTCTGGACACATGGTTCATATTGTATGTCTATTGGCTGTTTTTTTATCTTCATAGATATTATTTTTTGGAAAAAGTGGTAGGTCCAACATATTGGCCCAACAATAGGTCCAAACTAAAGAACATACCAAACCAAACCGAATTGTCTGGTAGTAATATTTGTCTTATCTTAATTTGGTTTAGTTTGATTTCAAAAAAGATTTGTTTGGTTTGAGATATTTATTTGGTTTGGTTTGGGTTAAAAAAACAAGCATAAACCAAACCAAACGATAAACATCCCTATAAATCACTATGCAATGCCACTTTTGGAAATGTTCGAGATGTTTGGTTTAACGATGCCTTGTAGCCGTCACCAATAATTGCTTCAATGACTGCTAAAACGTAGTGGCAATAGCTTTAAGCCATCGTCAAAACATCTAATCCCACCCCTAGAAATCTTCTAGGAGTCGAGGTATCTAGTTTCACGATGGCTGTAGACCATTGCAACTAATTTATTGGTAGGGCTACAAATAGGCTGGATTTAGTAGCAGAATCACCATCATCCAATTTTGATTCTGTTTCTAATAAGGGTAAAGGGTTCCAATTCAAATTCTGATAATTTTAGAATCACTATGTTCGATTTCGATCTGATTTTAATTCTATTATCAAAATTGGAACTAAATATGATAATTTTCAAAAAAATATATTAAACATTAATTTTTATTCAAAATAAGTAAATAATTTACATATAATTTCTAAAATTTGTTAGAATATTTCTAAAACTTTTTTTTACCATTTTATTAATTTATATGTCAAAATTTATGATTTATTTAATCTTATTGTAATTAAAATTTACTTATATATACTTATTTTTTATCAAAATCGGATAAAAAATGGTATGAATTGAATCTGATTTCGATAAGCAATCGTAATATTTGATTCCGATTCTGATAGCTTAATAGATGCAAAAAGAAGCTCCAATCCACTTATTTTTTATCGAAATTAAATTAGAATTTTGGTATATCGGATTTTGTTGACATCCCTATTTACTAGCAACGGCTAGAAACCGTCACTAATAAGTATATCCCTTTCTCAAATATCTTCTTGCAATGGATGTAAGGCATCGCCAAAACCATTTGTTACAACAAATTTTAGCAGTCGTAAATAATATTACCATTAACGACACTTCAACTGTCACTAGTAACTTTTCTTGTGATGGCATTTGGCCGCCGCAGCTAACATTTTTGACGACGGCCTCCGTTGAGTCGTCACTAATAGCAATGGTGATGGACTTACACTACAGGAATTAAAGTCATTAGCGACGGCTTACCGCCGTCGCTAAAAATACAAAAGCCGTCGCCATAAGGCAGTAGCGACGGCTCTTCCGCCGTCGCAATACTGTCGCAAATAAGCCCGTCGCCAATTTTAATAGCGACGGCTCAATATAAGCCGTCGCTTTTAGTATTATTTGCGACCACGAAAGCCGGCGCAATTAAGCTATTAGCGACGGCTGAGACCGTCCCTCATAAAGGCGACGGCACTAAGCCGGCCGCAAATAAATTTAAACCCCTTAACACATTAGCGACGGCTTATCGCCGTCGCTAATAACCAATTTCTGACCCCCGGCGACGCTACGCCCGGGTGCATTACGGTTTTGCGACGGCTTAGGGGCCGTCGCTAATATCCCCCGCGGGGTGCATTTTCTGGTTTTACGACGGCTGAGAGCCGTCGCTAATACTCAATTTACAGCCCCGGCGGTGCCCGCGGGGGTGCATTTTCTGGTTTTGCGACGGCTTAGGGCCGTCGCTAATACCCCCGCGGGGTGCATTGGTTTACACACGGCCGAGAGCCGTCGCTAATACCCACCCATTTACCCCGGCGACACCCGCGGGGTGCATTTTTCGGTTTTGCGACGGCTAAGAGCCGCGCTATTACATTCATAGCCGTCGCTTAAAATAAGTTTAGGGACGGCTGTTAGGAGCCGTCGCAAATAACTTACAGTTTTTAAAAAAAAATTTTCATTGCAATCAATTGTATTCTCGTAGCAAGACTCGTATACACGAATATTTTGCCGGTGTGCCCGATCAAAGCCATTAACATTCATTCATACATAATAAACACTGACATTCTTTAATAAGAAAAATTCATATTTATAAAACGTATCATTACACAACAACTATCTCAAATACAAAGAAATAATAAAATAGAGAGTAATAAACTCTCTCACTCATCCTCCCCAAAAGAACGCTCATCGTCTTCTGCGTCCTCGTCATCGTCCTCCTCCTCCTCGTCCCCCCGTGCGCCTCTATAGCCTTGGGTTGGCCTCGAACTAGACGGATCTGCAGGTGGGAGCTTACTGTTTAATTGGGCTAACATTTCTTGTGTTAGCCGTGTCATCGACTCTTGAAACTGTTGACGTTGGGCGTCCAGTTGTTGTTGGAGCGAGTCGATCATCGAGTTTTGTTTCTCGATTTGTGTAGCTTGAGCATCGACTTTGTCCACCAACCGGTAGCCCGGGACCAAGCAGAGGTACTCGCACCTCCATCGCATACACCATACCGGGTGTTGCGGGTCCGTTCCTCTCCCCCCACATCGGATCCGTCCCGGCCTCGTCTGCGTCGAACACGGTGATAAATGCATCCTCGAGAGAATGGCTGCTCGGAATTCCGAGCATCCGATTCTCCGACCGGGGGGCATTCATCAACTGATGGATCTCAGCCTATATATTGTAAATATAAAGTCAGTTGGTATATGAAATAAAAATTGTCTAATGTTGATACAAACAAACATAGTGCGTACCATAACTTGAGGACTTTCCTCGGTGCACCATACGAGGGATCCAGCCTCTGCCTCTTCCGTTTGGGTCATCTCGAAGACCTCTCGGACGGGTAGGACGACGCCCTTCTTGTTTGTCTCGTTAAGAGAAAACATTATGAACACATTAGTACTATTATCGAGATATACAATAGTGAATAATAATAAAAAATTATAAACTTACAAAATCAATCTGCGAGGACCGATGAATGTTAGTTCTACCTCGCCTATAAGGCATGCTCAAATTAGCCCTGTTTGTTTTATTCCTTTGGCTAAGTGCCTACAAACAAGTTCATAACACATTAATTTTGTTAAGACAAGCTAATAAAATGAGTTATCAAATGTAGATTACTTTTAAATTAAATAAATTATTTACCTTATTGTCGTCCTCTCGCCATATCTCACATATGACGCCACCGGTCCGGATCGCATTGTGGAGGCACAACGACAAGTGCCTCCTCCAAACGTAGCGTCCCGTAAAATACCGTACGCCAAAATTGTATTAGTTACAAGACAAAATCGTTTACTAAAAAAATAAATATGAAATTTTTACCTTCTTCTTAAGATGACCCCTTTGTTTTCTTTGCATCTCTCCCATATGCCTTAAAATTTCCGCATCTATGGATGGTGACCGCTCAAATGTAAAATGTTGCTACGGTGAAAAATACATAGATTAGTAATTTTAAAGTGAAAAAAAAAACAAATAAGCTCAAGTACTTTTATTTACCTCGAGGTCTCTAAATATCGCCTCCTTCTTGTCATCCGGAAGGGTCATGTAATCCTCGTTGCCATAAGTTGCAATGTACCCCCGTTGCAAACTCCAAGATACGAGGTGAACTCCTCGGCCATTCGGGCCTACACCCGATCCTCCAATGACCCGGACGTTCAATGTCTCCCAGTGCGCTAATGTCCGCACATTATACGCCTTTGGCAGGACCTCTCCCACGTCTAGCAACCGTAGTCGCATGCCAAAAATTTTAACACATTTAAAAATTGATATTTATAAATCTACAAGATATAAAAAATTGATATTTACCGAGGCGGAAGAAGATGGACAACAGCGGGGCGTCGCCGTAGTAGGGCGAGTGACAACCGCCCGGGATGGTCCACCTGATGGCATCGCATCCCCGGGTAGGTTGAGACGGGCCCCGAGAACCACCGGCCCGGACGGTGGATCCACCGGCCTGTCCCACTCCTCGATGTACGTCGACTCTTGCTAAATTTCTTCATCCGCAATAAAATCTTTAAACCTGCAAGCCGGCCTCGGTGTGGTGTGTTATGCATTTTTCCAAGCTAACCGGCCGGTTTGCCCGATCCAAGCCCGAATCCGGCTTCGATCGGGCAAACCGGCCGGGGGGTGGGGTGTTATGCATTTTTCCAAGCTAACCGGCCGGTTTGCCCGATCCAAGCCGGAATCCGGCTTCGATCGGGCAAACTGGCCTCGGGGTGGGGTGTTATGCATTTTTCCAAGCTAACCGGCCGGTTTGCCCGATCCAAGCCGGAATCCGGCTTGGATCCGGCAAACCGGGCTCCGGGTAGGGTGTTGTGCAGTTTTGCAAGCTAACGGCCGGTTTGCCCGATCCAAGCCGGAATCCGGCTTCGATCGGGCAAACTGGCCTCGGGTGGGGTGTTATGCTATTTTCCAGCTAACCGCGGTTTGCCCGATCCAAGCCGGATTCCGGCTTCGATCGGGCAAACCGGCCTCGGGGTGGGGTGTTATGCATTTTTCCAAGCTAACCGGCCGGTTTGCCCGATCCAAGCCGGAATCCGGCTTCGATCGGGCAAACCGGCCTCGGGGTGGGGTGTTATGCATTTTTCCAAGCTAACTGGCCGGTTTGCTGATCAAGCGGATTCCGGCTTCGATCGGGCAAACTGCCCTCGGGGGGGATCCAAGCCGGAATCCGGCTTCGATCGGGCAAACCGGCCTCGGGTTGCGGTGTTATGCATTTTTCCAAGCTAACCGGCCGGTTTGCCCGATCCAAGCCGGAATCCGGCTTCGATCGGGCAAACCGGCCTCGGGGTGGGGTGTTATGCATTTTTCCAAGCTAACTGGCCAGTTTGCCCGATCCAAGTTGGAATCCGGCTTCAATCGGGCAATCCGGCCTCCGGGTGGGGTGTTATGCATTTTTCCAAGCTATCCGGCCGGTTTACCCGATCCAAGCCGGAATCCGGCTTCGATCGGGCAATCCGGCCTCGGGGTGGGGTGTTATGCATTTTTCCAAGCTAACCGGCCGGTTTGCGCGATCCAAGCCGGATTCCGGCTTCGATCGGGCAATCCGGCCTTCGGGTGGGGTGTTATGCATTTTTCCAGCTAATGCCCGGTTGCCGATCCAAGCCGGAATCCGGCTTCGATCGGGCAAACCGGCCTCGGGGTGGGGTGTTATGCATTTTTCCAAGCTAACCGGCCGGTTTGCCCGATCCAAGCCGGTATCCGGCTTCGATCGGGAAAACCGGCCTCGGGTTGGGGTGGGTGGGGTGTTATGCATTTTTCCAAGCTAACCGGCCAGTTTGCCCGATCCAACGCCGAATCCGGCTTCGATCGGGCAAACCGCCTCGGGGTGGGGTGTTATGCATTTTTCCAAGCTAACCGGCCTCGGGGTGGGGTGTTATGCTATTTTCCAGCTAAACGGCCGGTTTGCCGATCTGCCGGATTCCGGCTTGATCGGGTAAACCGGCCTGGTGGGGTGTTATGCATTTTTCCAGCACTGCCGGCCTTGCCGATCCAGCCGAATCCGGCTTGATCGGGCAAACCGCTCTATGGGGTGTTATGCATTTTTCCAAGTTAACCGGGCCGGGTTTGCCCGATCCGCTGACTCGCCGGACGAAACCGGCCTCGGGGTGGGGTGTTATGCATTTTTCCAGCTAACGCCGGGTTTGCCGATCTAATCCGGACCGATCGGGCAAACCGGCCTTCGGGTGGGGTGTTATGCTATTTTTCCAGCTACCCGGCCGGTTTGCCCGATCCAAGCCGGAATCCGGCTTCGATCGGGCAAACCGGCCTCGAGGTGGGGTGTTATGCATTTTTCCAAGCTAACCGGCCGGTTTGCCCGATCCAAGCCGGAATCCGGCTTCGATCGGGCAAACCGGCCTCAGGGTGGGGTGTTATGCATTTTTCCAAGCTAACCGGCCGGTTTGCCCGATCCAAGCCGGAATCCGGCTTCGATCGGGCAAACCGGCCTCGGGGTGGGGTGTTATGCATTTTTCCAAGCTAACCGGCCGGTTTGCCCGATCCAAGCCGGAATCCGGCTTCGATCGGGCAAACCGGCCTCGGGGTGGGGTGTTATGCATTTTTCCAAGCTAACCGGCCGGTTTGCCCGATCCAAGCCGGAATCCGGCTTCGATCGGGCAAACCGGCCTCGGGGGGGGGTGTTATGCATTTTTCCAAGCTAACCGGCCGGTTTGCCCGATCCAAGCCGGAATCCGGCTTCGATCGGGCAAACCGGCCTCGGGGTGGGGTGTTATGCATTTTTCCAAGCTAACCGGTCGGTTTGCCCGATCCAAGCCGGAATCCGGCTTCGATCGGGCAAACCGGCCTCGGGGTGGGGTGTTATGCATTTTTCCAAGCTAACCGGCCGGTTTGCCCGATCCAAGCCGGAATCCGGCTTCGATCGGGCAAACCGGCCTCGGGGTGGGGTGTTATGCATTTTTCCAAGCTAACCGGCCGGTTTGCCCGATCCAAGCCGGAATCCAGCTTCGATCGGGCAAACCGGCCTCGGGGTGGGGTGTTATGCATTTTTCCAAGCTAACCGCCCGGTTTTCGGACAATCACATTTCCACTTCTATCTGATAGGTTGTTTGTAGTTGTACATCTTCATCGGCTACACCAAATGCGACGGGTACGCTCACAAGTTCATCTTGATATGGTTCTACTTCATCATCGCTTCCTTCCGATAAGTTGTAGTAGTTACGTGGAAGTGACTTCACCGGTATCATCCATCCCTTACTCATATTGTCTTCCACATAAAAAACTTGTTCGACTTGATTTGCAAGTGCAAACGGTTCATCCGTCCCCAATTGCCTTTGTGTATTCAATGAAATAAATCCATACTCATTAATCTTAAATCCTCTCGTCCTTATTGTACACATCCCACCATTGACATTCAAACAATACTAAACGACTATTCCTATCAAACGATACCTCTACTATATCTAAAATTCGTCCATAATATCCATCACAACCAGATGGAAGTTCTGAAGTTACAATGACCCCACATAGTTGAGTGGCCTTGGTTGAATCCGAATTCATTGTCCGAAATCTAAACCCATTGCAAATATACCCGGATAATGAAGAAGCGAAACGGGATGGACCAAGTGATAAAATCTCTAGATCCCTACTGTATCTAGAAGACCCTGTGTTCCTTAATTCTGTAACGTGTGCTCTAAACCAAACCGAAAAACTACACTCATTCCTACCTCCGTTAATAAGAGCATCATTATATTTTTGACGAAAATCCTCGATATCTTCAATTTGATTTAACACATATGAGTGGATTAAAGCTTGTTCTCTTTCCGTCAACATTCTAGGTACACGAGTGCATCTCAACGGACGTCCAACGCCTTAAACATTGAACCCTCGCTTCACGATCATCGTCATAGGGACCACCATCGTAGTTCCGATCTCGCTCATCTTCATTTTCATGTCGCATGTACAAAGAAATAAACTGCGTGCACTCCTCTACTCTCGCCTTGTTGCCAACATAATCTTTCAATCTCTTTAAATATCTTTCAATCGGATACATCCACCGGTATTGAATCGGTCCGGATATCCTAGCTTCGTAAGCCAAATGCACAACAAGGTGAACCATAATATCAAAAAATGACGGTGGAAAGATTTGCTCTAACTTACACATTGTGATTGCAATCTTTGATTCCCAATCCCTTAAAATACTAGGATCTAAAACCTTAGCACAAAATTCTTTAAAATACTGACATAACTCTACAATGGGCTTCGAGTACGTCCTTTGGGTACGATCCCTTGAAAAGCAAGAGGAATAATCACTTGCATCATTACATGACAATCATGACTTTTTAATCCACTAATGATCCTACTACTTAGATCTACGCACCTACTCAAATTTGATGAATACCCATCCGCACTCGAATGCTCTTTACAAATTCGAGTATGCGAGTCTTTGTGCGTTACCTCGGCTTATAGATAGCATCTCGGAAACCTAGATGAACTCTCACGTGGATGTAACTGACGAATTCCTATCTCTACCAAGTCTTTTCTAGAGTTCAGGCTGTCTTTATCCGATCCGGATAGGTTGAACATATCTAAAATATTGTCACACATATTCTTCTCGATGTGCATCACGTCTAAATGATGTCGGACAATCAGCGATGCCCAATGTGGCCGTCTTTCAAAGAAGATACTTCTTTTCTTCCAGTTCTTATTTTTTGTCAAATTCTTTCTCAAGCTCTCCAAATCTTTCTTAAATGTTTTTTCGAATCTTACAGGTCAATCTCCTCGTTGTTGTCTCCACATCTCATGTCCGCTTAGTATCTTTGGTGTACCCCTCTCACACCGGCGACCATCAAATAGATGTCTCTAATGATTCTTTCTCCACCGATGTGATATGGGCAAGAATCGCCGATGTCCTAAATAACATTGTTTTCGACTATGAACTAGTCGAACCGAATTTGTTTCTTCATTACATATCGGACACGCTAATTTTCCCTTAGTACTCTAAATTTTAAAGGTTGGCATAACCAGGAAAATCGTTTATGGTACCCAACAATATAGCTCTCAATAGAAAAGTCTCTTTCGCTAAAACATCATATGTCTCCAATCCGATCTCCCACAAATTTCTTAACTCTTCCACCAACGGTACGTAAGTATACATCGATATCATTTCCTAGGGCTCTTGGACCCGTATTAGACATGAAATCATCGTGTTAGCCGCTTTCATACACATCCATGGTGGTAAGTTATAAACCAATGTAACTATAGGCCACACACTATACTTTGAAGACATGTTCCCAAATGGGTTAAAACCATCGGCGGCCAATCCAAGCCGAATGTTGCATTTTTCTGATGCAAAATCCGGATAAAGTTCATTCACTCTTTTCCAAGCGGTGGAATCTGCTGGATGACGCATTTCACCTCTCGATATATACGAACGTTGCTCACTATGTCATGACATCCACCTAGCAGTGTTTGTTGATATAAACAAACGCTGCAACCTATCTTTTAAAGGGAAGTAGTGTAATATCTTCCATGCCACCTTCTTACTCTTATGTTGTTGATCATTTTTGTATCTCGGAGACTCACAATGTGGACAACTAATTCTATGTGCATTCTCTTTCCAAAAGAGAACACAATCGTTCTTACATGCATCTATCTTTTCATAACTAAGTCCTAAGTCCTTAACAATCTTCTTAAGTTCATACCAAGTGTTAGGAACACTTGCATCCTTCTAATACATCCTTAAATAAAGACAATATACTACTCATGCATTTTCCAACAAACCATTTACCGACTTCAATCGAATCAACTTTAAAATAAATTTTAACTTAGATATTTCGTGCATCCTTCATATAGTGGTGTTTCGCATCTCTTAATAGCAAGAAATGCTTGTGTGTTTCTATACTTGGTTCACCTTCATGATGAATAGATGGTCCTTGAATATTTTGAATGTCTTCAAGCATTTCTATTACATCGTCATTTTAAATTCTCATGTTGTGCTTCATCTAATCGAACTTCATTATCGATACTTAAACTAGGTTCAATTTCTCCGTGACTTATCCACGTTCGATAATTGGACCATATGCCATCACATATTAGATGTTCTTTAACTACATCTCTTTTTAAAGTAAATGTGTTACAACACCGTCTACATGGACATTGAATCAAAGTTTTGTCTAATCCATGTCTAAATCGAGTCCTACATTCATCGTAAGCATAATCTAAAAATTCTTCTACTCCTGAAGATACCTAGGACTTAATCGTTAGGAATATCTATCCAAGACTTATCTAAGCTCATCGTCATGTGTTAATATAAATAAAGATATATATGCACAAAAATAAACAATGAGATAAGAAAGTCTCGAAACAAAATAAACACAAACCAAACCACCTCCAAGAGAAGAAAGTCTCGAACGAGAATGTCGTTTGAAACTACCTGAAAGAAGAATTAAAGCCGACATAAGATAAACATATTAATGACATTGAGTTTCATTAAAAAAATTCTTATAAATTTTTTATCTTCTACTCTTGTTAAAGAAAAATCCAACTACGTAATAATATGTAACATAATATGTATTTATAATAATATATATTTACAATTGATGTAATATATGTATATATATATTTAAATGTAACATAATATGTAAATAAAGTGGGTCAAATTTTGACAAATTGGGTCAACTAGTTTACCGGTTCGGTTCGGTTTGGGGAGGTGCCGAACCGAACTAAATCGATAAAAAGTTATCGGTTCGATGTGGTTCAAAAATCCAAATAGATAACTTATCAAACCGAAGCAAACTATATACATATTAGTTTTCTTAATAATAATGTAATGTTTTAAACAATTCGATTCAAACAGGTCGCTCCGGTTTCATTCGTTATGATTGACCACACAACTAACCCTATCCGATATGAAATGAAGCATTTATCAATAAAAATCCACTTTTCATAAGACTACTTAAAAATTCAAATAGAAACTAATGAATAAACTAATTTCACTTAAAATATACCTTGGAGGATAATGGCCGGACGGATGTAGCGAGGGGAGGGCGCCGGCACGGGCCGGCGGCGCGCAACAAGGCGGCGGCGGCGGCGGCGCAAGGAGGCAGCGCGCGGCGGCGCGCCGGCGGCGGCGCAGCCGGCGGCGGCGGCGGCGCAGCGGTGGCGGCGGCGCGCGCGCAGCGGCGGCGGCAGCCGGCGGCGGCGGCGGCGCAGCGCGGCGGCGCAGCGGCGCGGCAGCGGCGGCGGCGGCGTGCGTCGAGAGCAAGGGGGCGGCGGCGTTGCGTCGAGAGCAAAAGCGGGGGGGGGGAAGAGGGAAGGTGCCGACGGGGTTTTTGTAAACCCCACGGGACAATGGCGACGGCCGAAGCCGTCGCATTTGCACGTTTAAGGCACAACGGCGACGGCTTCAGTCGTCGCAAAAATTTGTCGACCGGTTGAACGGGCGTGTTTATTGACGGCTTCTTGCCGTCGCTAATAACTAAGTTGGAGACGGCTATCGGTAGCCGTCGCAATTAACCCGGACCGATGGGTGTTCCGGGTGCATTTTCTGGTTTAGCGACGGCTTAGGCCGTCCCTAATAAGCGATATTGCGACGGTCTCATAGAGCCGTCGCTTATATCTTTGTATTTGTCGACGGCTTTAATAGGGACGGCTTAAGCCGTCGCAATTAACTCTTATAGAGACGGCTTAGTAAAGCCGTCGCCATTAAACCGTCCCCAATAACTCTTTTTTTTTTGCTCTAGCTAGATCTCTATCCAAACCATTTCTATCCCAAACTCTATCTCTATGTGTAACTCGATCTCTAATGAAACCTATTTTATTTTGATCCTAAGCTCTATCCTAACTGATTTCTATTCCTATCCTAATCCTGATGTCTATCTCTATCTCGATATCTATTTCTATCCTTATGTTGATCTCTATTTATATCCTAATACTGGTAAAATTTCCACTATATAACTATTATCACATATTATAAAATGAAAGTTGAACCATATCAGGAACCACTTCAAGAAACTCAACCAATACAAGTATCCAAATACCGATCTCCCATAAATACTTTAACTCATCCACCAACGGATGCAAGTATACATCAATATCATATCATTTTCAAGAGCTCTTAGACCATTATTAAAAATGAAATCATCGTGTACTTTACTTTCATAAACATCTATAATGATAAAATGTAAACCAATATAACAACATGTCAAACACTATATTGTGAAGACATGTTACCAAAGGGGTTAAAGTCATTTTTACCTAAACCAACTCAAACATCGTATATATCCAATGCAAATCGTGATATAGTCATCAACTTGTCTCCAAGAAGAAGAATCGATGAGATGACGCATTTCACTACTCAATTAATAATAACATCGCTCGCCATAGCATCTCATCCACTTAGAACTGTTCATTGATATAAACAAGCATTACACCATATTTGTTAGTAGAAAATAATATAATACTTTTTATGCCACCTTCTTATTTCTATGTTTAGTGGTCATCTTTATATCTTGAAGTCTCATGTTGTGGACATATAATTTTATACACATTCTCTTTCCAAAAGAGAATACGATCAATCTTACATGCATCTATTTTTTCGATAATATGCCTCGAGTCCTTGACAATTTTTTAGTTTATATCAAGTGTCAAAAACAATTGCATCTTTAGACAATACATCCTTAAACAAAGATAATATAATATTCATACAAAGATAATATATCTTCAGACCATTGATTGATTTTAACTAAATCAACTTTAAAATAAATGTTAACTTGGATATATTTTTTCAACATTCATATAAAGGTGTTTCAATATCTTTTAATAAATGATAATATTTTTGTACTTTCATATTTGGTTCATTCTTGTTATGTATAAATGTTTTTAAATATTTTAGATATTTTTAAGCATTTTTTTAATTTCATTTTGAAAACTTCCATCTTGTGATTCATTTAATTAAACATCATATTTGTTAATTAAATTAACTTCGATTTCAACGTGACTTATCTATGTTTGATAATTTGATCATATGTCATCTCATACTTGTTATGTTTAGATGTTCCAACTAGGTGGAACTCTACTTATCTTATGCTTGACATAGCACAAAAATTTCAAGGAGCCTTTAAGAGATTTAAGGATCAAATTTCTTTTTTCTATAATGAGCTTTCAGAAGGAAAGGGGTTTGGAATACCTTGAGATGCATATTGGACAAAAGTGAGAAGTTTAACGAAATTGCTAGTGAGTTGTTATGATCTAACTCTAAGAGTTTTAGGTTCACTTTATGTAACTTCTAACTCATATTTTCATGAAATAAGTGGTGTTGATTGTTTTTTAAAAGATTGGTGTGCAAGTGACAATGTCGAGTTTTGTAAATGTTGTTAAAATAAAGCAAAAATGTAACAAGTATTGGGACAATCCAGAAAAGTTGAATGTGATGATATTTCTTGCAATTGTACTTGACCCTCGAAATAAATTCGAGTTCATACAGCTTTAGCCTTTCACAAATGTATGAACGTGATAAAGTATTGTTTATGAAAAATAGATTGAAACAACTCTTAATGCTTTGTTTGATGACTACAAAAATGCAAACCCAAACTCAAATAGCCAAGTGAAATCAATTGAGGTTTTACAAGTTGGAGATTCGACTTCAAGCCCAAATGTTCAAGATCTTGAATAATCGGTACAAAAGATGAAAACTCTTATATATGAAGTGTAGATTCAAGTTACAACATGTAGAAAAGAAAAGTGGAGATTCAAAATCAAAATTGGATAAATATTTAGATGAAAATATGGTAGAAGATGTTGAATCATTTGATTTTTTTTAAGTTGGTAGAATATTAATTCTTCAAGATTTCCTATTCTTTCACTAGTCACACGTGATGTTTTGGCCATTGCTATTTCTATCGTTGCATCAGAATCGACATTTAGCACCAGAGGACGGGTGCTTGATCCATTTAGGAGTTCATTATCTCCTAGAATTATGGAGGCACTTTTTTGCACTCAAGATTGATTTGGAGAATCAAAGGAGTCATTACGTGGTAAAGAGCGAGTTAGATCGGTAATGAGCAACTAGACAAAGGTAAAATGTTTTATATGTTTATTTCTTTAGATAATAATTTTTTGCACAACTTGATGACTTATTGTGTTGTTTTTCTTAATATAGAATTTACAAGTTCCACGTCAACCCCTAATGTGATTGATATTTGATATGATGAACGGTGCATGGAGTAAGATTTGTTGTATATATTGATTTTATTTCTATAGATTGGTAAAGTAAGTGCCTTGTCTTATTTTTTTTATGTTGAACAGGTTTCGGACTATGGTGTTGACATGGCATGGTTCATGAAGTCTTTATGAAAGACTAGTGTGATTGTTATATAATTGAAAAAATGACTTAGTTTGTATTTTTTTTGTTATGAAGGATATTTGTAGAAACATATGTTCTAAACTTGTGATTTAATTTTTGTTATTTGTTAATGGATAATTAGATATTATGTATGACTTTAGCTTTTTGTAGATATGAATGGCTTAATAGATCTCTATGACTTAGTTTGATAGCTATTAGAAGAAGCTTTTATTGTTGTTGTTTTTGCTTTAGGCATTCACATAATCACAACAAAGATGGAGTGGTAGTGTATATTCAGTTCAAGATGTGTGGTGGTTAGTTTGTTCAACTATATTATGGACACACCACAAGTGTGTTACATTTTGGAATTAATGTTTGTTTTTTATTAGTAATCTTTGTTTGAGTAGAAAAATGTTATTTTCTTTCATTCTACTATTGTAGTGATATTTGATAAGTTTATTTTCACTTAAAATGTCTTGTAATAGTATATGTCTGGACACATGGTTCATATTGTATGTCTATTGGCTGTTTTTTTATCTTCATAGATATTATTTTTTGGAAAAAGTGGTAGGTCCAACATATTGGCCCAACAATAGGTCCAAACTAAAGAACATACCAAACCAAACCGAATTGTCTGGTAGTAATATTTGTCTTATCTTAATTTGGTTTAGTTTGATTTCAAAAAAGATTTGTTTGGTTTGAGATATTTATTTGGTTTGGTTTGGGTTAAAAAAACAAGCATAAACCAAACCAAACGATAAACATCCCTATAAATCACTATGCAATGCCACTTTTGGAAATGTTCGAGATGTTTGGTTTAACGATGCCTTGTAGCCGTCACCAATAATTGCTTCAATGACTGCTAAAACGTAGTGGCAATAGCTTTAAGCCATCGTCAAAACATCTAATCCCACCCCTAGAAATCTTCTAGGAGTCGAGGTATCTAGTTTCACGATGGCTGTAGACCATTGCAACTAATTTATTGGTAGGGTTACAAATGGGCTGGATTTAGTAGCAGAATCACCATCATCCAATTTTGATTCTGTTTCTAATAAGGGTAAAGGGTTCCAATTCAAATTCTGATAATTTTAGAATCACTATGTTCGATTTCGATCTGATTTTAATTCTATTATCAAAATTGGAACTAAATATGATAATTTTCAAAAAAATATATTAAACATTAATTTTTATTCAAAATAAGTAAATAATTTACATATAATTTCTAAAATTTGTTAGAATATTTCTAAAACTTTTTTACCATTTTATTAATTTATATGTCAAAATTTATGATTTATTTAATCTTATTGTAATTAAAATTTACTTATATATACTTATTTTTTATCAAAATCGGATAAAAAATGGTATGAATTGAATCTGATTTCGATAAGCAATCGTAATATTTGATTCCGATTCTGATAGCTTAATAGATGCAAAAAGAAGCTCCAATCCACTTATTTTTTATCGAAATTAAATTAAAATTTTGGTATATCGGATTCTGTTTACATCCCTATTTACTAGCAACGGCTGGAAACCGTCACTAATAAGTATATCCCTTTCTCAAATATCTTCTTGCAATGGATGTAAGCCATCGCCAAAACCATTTGTTGCAACAAATTTTAGCAGTCGTAAATAATATTACCATTAACGACACTTCAACTGTCACTAGTAACTTTTCTTGCGATGGCATTTGGCCGCCGCAGCTAACATTTTTGACGACGGCCTCCGTTGAGTCGTCACTAATAGCAATGGTGATGGACTTATTTACGACGAGTCTATAACGGATAGGGAGATGTCGCCAATATACATTAGCAATGGTTTCAACAACCTTTTTTTTCAACAATCTCTTTATCTTTAAAAGTTAGCGTTAATTTTTATAAAGACTAATGTATAATTATTTATAAACTTGTAGGAATCTAAATAGTCATAGATTTATTCTAATTATATATAGTTACATGTGCTGATCAGAAAATAGCGTGTAGCTTGATTTAGTATTGTTACCGTAGTTCTTCTCACAACTATTCTACGTTGATCCAAGCATCCTTCATCGACATTATTCGTGGCGTTTAAGTCTTGAACTCGTCGTGGAAGAGGAAGAATATGTTCCTTGTAAAGGGATTCTTTGGTTGACTTTAACAAAATATTGCTTTTGGTATTTCTAGTAAATGCATTGATACTAATTAGAGTTGCTTAAAACAAAAAATTATGATATTTGTGGTCAATTCTATCCAAACAAACTCTTAACTATCATTTACGTGGTGCACCAGGCATGTGTACATGTTGGACCACCCCATTAATGTTTGTGAATTGTCTCTTAATTATGACTTTTATTATCAGGCGAAAAATCAAACAAAATCCATATTTAGCTTGGTTTAGTTTCAAAGATATATATATATATATATTTATATGTATGATCTCATATATACAAACCGAACCGAATTGGCAGTGAGATTGAATTTGATGGAGTAACTTAATGTTGATTCAAGTATATTAAAAAACATTTACATATGTTTACATGAAAAATAAATATTTTTGATCAGGGTTATTAAGACAATACTAATCATATATACACATGAATAATTTATGAGCACCTACGTACACTTTAACAAAATAAAATTTGCGCAGAATGAAAGGAAACTATTTACGGACACTACAAAGCACACAGTTCAAGAAAATATAATGTCAACTGAATTAAAATCGAAACAGTTTGATCAAAATTCGTTTGATTTAGTTTAACATATATATATACATGCTTGACTTGATCTGATCAACCTGCCTGTCTTCGTCCGAGGCCTCCTTCGCGCTCAAGCAGGTGGCTGGCGGCGGCGGAGAGCATACCGGCAGCGAAAATCCCCGACTTCATTGACACCTCCTCGACCACCCGTCACACCGGCGATAAGGGGGCATCACCTTATTGACCATACAAAATATACATGGCACCCTGGTTGAAATGAGGTGGACATACTAATGTAATTTTGATGTTTCATTTACATTCAATTGTATACACAGTGGCCAGTTCAATTGAACCGTAATGTAACCACATGAGTACGTATGTATATGAGATATAGAGAAAGCAGAGATCCCAATTCGGGTGTTCTGCAATTTCCCACTCACTCTCTTCTCTTTGTCTGCTCATTCCATTACACTGCGATATCTTCTTCACAGCAGCTCCGATCTGATAGCTTGGAGAATTCTTCAGGCTAAGTAGATGATCTAACATAGTATCAGAGCACCGATGAGATCCATTCAGCCTTGCAATCTTAGTTTTATCATACTTCAGTTTTGGTTTCTCGTAAACTTGGATTTCTCTGATCAATATGGACGGATCGGGGATTAGTTCTTCTTCAAACTCTCCTTCTATTTCGAACTTACCATTTGCTACCGGATCTGTGTTTGCCTCTCTTCCGAGTATTTCCCATCGATTTTCTATCAAGTTGAATGTAGAGAATTTCACAATATGGCGAGGACAGTTTGTCTCATTTCTCAAAACCTATCGATTAATGGGATTAGTAGATGGTACACTTCCTTGTCCTCCTGAATTTGTCTGAGATCCGTTAGATCCTACATTGGAAATACCCAATGTTGATGCTGATATATGGAGACAATAAGATAACCTCATTATTACTCTTATTATGTCTTCGGTTAGTGATTCTATTCTTATAATGATTTTTGGTTTGGAAACATCGTAAGAGGTATGGAAGGCATTGCTGCAATGTATGGATCAAGCTCTAAAACTAGAGCTCTTTAGCTCCGCCTTCGGTTGCAGCATCTCAAGAAAGGGACAATGAAAGTAACGGAATATCTTCACAAGGTGAGAATATTGCTAATGCATTAAGCATGGCCAATAAGCCAATATCAGATAGTGAACTTCTTCTTCATGTCTTAACTGGACTTGGTCTGGAATATGATGCTTTTATCACAACAGTAACTAATAGGTCGACTGTTGGTTCTTTGTCACTTGATGCTGTACAAGGTCTTTTGTCAAATCAAGAAATTCTTTTACTTCAAAGAGATAATGCTTTGACTGAACTTATAGCTAATATGGCATGAGTCAATGTAAATTCGAATTAGCATCTAACTAATGTAAATAATTACAAAGGAAAAGGCAGAAATTCTATAGGTAGATCTGGTGGTAGAGGCAGATTTGATAGAAAGTTTTATTATAATGCTACTGATAGACCTTTAGCTCAAGGAAATCAAGAATTTAATGATCAAAATTTTAATGATCAAAATTTTAATTACGGTCTCTTATAGTCTCACTCATCTCAATCTACTTATCTTATAATCTATCAGTTATGTGTCAAAAAGGGGCATAGTGCTTTGACATGTTGGAAGCGTTTTGATGTATACTTCAGACCTGATGGCACTACTAATCAGGCCAATTCAGTCCCCTCACCTCAAGCACATATAGCTAACTTTACTTCTCCTCAACATACACTTCAAGATGTCAACTGGTACCCGAATAGTGGTGCGAATAGTCACATGACCCCCAATGCAATTCTTCTTCAGAATTTTATGAATTACACTAAACAAGAGAAAGTTTTAATTGGCAATGGTGATGGTCTAAATATTTCTCAAGTGGGCACTTCAGGTTATAAGCATTTTCATCTTCTCAATACTTTATATGTTCTTTCATTGTCAAAAAATCTTTTATCAGTCTCCAAGTTTACAAAAGATAACAATGTGTCACTTGAATTCTTTTCTAACCATTGTCTTGTTAAGGATATCAAGAATCAGAAGGTTTTGGCACAAGAGTACAATATTGATGGACTGTATTTCTTGACAAATGAAGAGTTCACTCGTCCAACAAGTTTACAAGTTGAAGCTGTGGACGTTTGGCACAAGAGGCTCGGGCATCCTGCTTTACAAGTAGTTCGGAAAGTTCTCCATGATATTGGTGAATCATCTACTAGTAGTCTTAACTTCTTTTGCACATATTGTGTAGTAGCTAAGAGCCATAGACTACATTTTCCATCTTCTAACTATATTTCAAGGAGTCCTTTAGAATTAGTTACCTCGGATGTGTGGGTTCCTTCACCCAACACTAGTAATAATGGGTGTAAATATTATGTGATCTTTGTTGATCACGATAGTCACTTCACTTGGTTATACCCTCTTGTGGTTAAAAGTAAAGTCGTTAAAATGTTTCTTGCCTTTAAACAACAAGTTGAGAACATATTTTTCTGCAAGATTAAGTATTTTCAAAGTGATTGGGGTGGCGTATTTCAATCCTTGTCTTCTTTGTTTATCAAATTTGCTATTATTCATCGTGTGGCCTGTCCTCACTCACATCACCAAAATCGTATTTCTGAACGCAAGCACAGACATAGTGGAAACAACTCTTGGTCTCCTTTGTCGTACTCAATTACCATATATTTTTTAGGAAGAAGCTGCACAGTGTGTTGTATATCTTATAAATAGATTACCCACATCTATCTTGGGTAATATCTGTCCTTTTGAGAAACTGTTCAACAAGAAACCGGATTATTCTATGTTGAAAGTTTTTGGATGTGCCTGTTACCCTCACTTAAGGCCATATAACACTCATAAGTTTACATTTCGTTCAGAATGCTGTATTTTCTTAGGATATAGTGAGAAACACAAGGGTTATAAATGTTACTTACCTCGCACAGGACGAACATATATTACTATACATGTTATTTTTAGTGAACATTCTTTTCCATACAACAAGCTGACTCATATACTTCTTCTGATTTGGAAGACTTTCAAGTAGTCACTTTATCAACAACACTTCTTCCTACTCCATGATTAAGCTCCATTGATAAATAGGATGTTTCTCCCTCAACACATTAGTCAGTAGACAATGTACATAACATGACAGATTCAAGACAAAACTGTAGTTTCTCCTACTAACTCTAATTTAGAGTCTCCTTTACCAGTTTCACCTACACGCAATGATACAGGTCATTTAGATGTCTCCTCTTCTTCTGAAAATTCCTCTCCTCCCAAAAAGTTCAGGTCGATGAAAGAAATTATGTCAAAATCGACTGATTGCACAAAGACTAGTAAATATGCTTTGCATGTACAATTAGTTGAGGCTGAACCATTGTGTTTTACTTCAACTAATAAGGAATTATGTTGGTGTCAGGCCATGTCTAATGAGTTTATGACATTACGAAATAATGGTACATGGCTGTAGACACGCAATTTTGGCCTAGTTGGAGAGCTTAAATTCTTCTTTTCATGAAGTATATTTGACTAACCTTTCAAGGGAACCAAGTTTTCCGAGAAAATTGAGGTTTTTGGTACATTTCAAAGAGGGCGGTGCCCTGCATATAAGGGCACCTGGCACCCTACTTATAGGGCACCAGGCGCCCTATAAATAGGGCACCAGGCTCCCTACTTATAGGGCACCAGGCGCCCTATAAACAGGGCACCAGGCGCCCTATAAACAGGGCACCAGGCTCCCTACTTATAGGGCACCAGGCGCCCTATAAACAGGGCACTAGGCGCCTTATATACAGGGCGCCTGGCACCAAATTAAATCGATTCGACCTGCTGATTTGACCCCCCGCAGTGACTCGTCTTGTCGATCTGACGGACCTCATGATGCTGGCGCCCTGTATATAGGGCGCTATGCCGCGTGGCACTGCTTTTCAGAAATGGCCAAAGTGCCATCTTTTGAGCTATAAATAGACCTCCATTTGGAGCTTGGCAGAGGTTACAAGTCCGTACCACCTTAGAGCCCATCCAAGACTACGTTTTCAAGCCACTCTCACCTCCCATAACCTTCCAAACCGATCCAAAATCGTCCACCAGAAACCCAAAATACCTTCTGTTTCTGTCACCCAGAAACATGTTTTTTCTCCAACTTTGAGAGCTTCTATCCGTCTCTCCTCTTGCATTTAGCATCCAAACCACCCTTCATTAGCTTCATTTGCATATTGTCTACAAGGAGGAGCCCCTACTTCGTCCCGGAAGCCGCCCAGCACTCCGGAGCGACGTCGCGAAGAGGGGAAGAAAATCTGTTCGAGCCAGACTTAGTGCCCCATATACAGGGCGCTTTGACCTTGGTCAACGCGCCTCATAAGGGGGGCACCTGCAGCTAGCGCCCTATATATAGGGCACCAGCAGGGGCAGAAGCTCGTTTTGCCATTTCCGGAGTCCAATCGCCCGTTTAATCGAGTTTTTGTCTTCCTTTTTCATCTTAGCACTGTTCGTCATGTTGTTTGGCATGCATTAGATCATTTTGCATCTCATATATGTTTGAAAACCTACCAAAAATAGGGGCTGGGATTCCGTCCCGATCCGGTTAGTTCATTCCCTTTTGCATGATTTAGAGTCTTTATCAAGCATAATGCTACACTTACGCCAGAGCTAATGATCTTCATTTGTTTTCTTCATGTTTTATTCAGGACATTCTTAGGTGAATCGACCGGAGTGAAGCTTCAATCCGATCGTAGGTGAAAGAACTTTCTAAAGCTCTCCCCTCTCGGCCGGCCGAGAGAGGAGAAGTTAGAACCTAACAATCTCCCCTGTTTACATCCCCAAGGTACGGCGGTCAAACTCTTTCTTCTTCTAGTTCATTTGCTTAATACTTAATCACACTTTGGAGCTTTCGGCTTCTGGCGACCACACACTTCACCTTTCACCACTACACACTCCTCTTCTTCTTCTCTCTCTCTCACCGACACACGCGAGCCGAGCCGGCTCATCCGGATGCCTACAATGGGTTCTTGTCCCTCCACACCATCCGGTTCAAATGTTATAGGATGCAAATGGATCTATAAAATTAAATGACATTCTGATGAGTCTATTGCTAGACACAAAACCAGATTAGTAACAAAGGGGTATAGTCAAGATTATTGAATTGACTACACTGACACATTTAGTCCAGCCATCAAACCCTCCACCATTTGGCTAGTTCTGTCTTTGGTAGTCACTAATCAATGGAAGCTCAAGCAATCAGATGTGAATAATGCATTGTTACATGGTAATCTCAATGAGGGCATTTTCATGGTACAAACTCTAGGGTATGTTGACAGAAATTATCCTACTCATGTGTGTAAATTACAAAAATCACTATATGGTCTAAAACAAGCTCCTCGAGCTTGGTTTCATAGGTTGTACTCTCTCATCTTATCAAAATTGGATTCAAAGCTTCCATGCATATGTGATCCAAGCTTATTCTTATATGTCAAGAATGGTATTTTGCTTTACTTGTTGATCTATGTGGACGATATTATATTAACAGGAAATAATTCTGCAGCCATCACACAGTTAATTTCATATCTGTCGAATGCTTTTTCACTTAAAGATTTGGGTGATCTTCACTTCTTCTTGAGCATAGAAGTTACTCGGACGGCAAGTGGTCTACACCTTACTCAAACCAAGTATATACTTGATCTTTTGAAGAAAGTAGAATTAATTGATTCTAAACCCTTGTCTACACCCATTGCATCTCGGACATCTATTTCACAACATGATGGAGAGCCTTTATCAGATCTTACATACTATCGAAGCTTGATAGGTTCTCTTCAATACATCACCTTGACTAACTAGGCCTGATGTCAGTTTTGTTGTTAATAAGGTCTGTCAATTCATGATAGCTCCTTCATCTTCACATTTAGCAATGGTAAAGATAATATTAAGGTATCTTAAAGCAACACATCAGTATGTTTTTTTTCATTAGACCAACTGTCTTCAATCTTCAAGTGTTTTTGGATGTAGACCGGGCTAGATGTCATGATGATAGGAGGTCCGCTGGAGGATATGGGATATATCTAGGTGACAACCTCATATCTTGGTTAGCCAAGAAACAAAGAACTGTGGCAAGATCAAGTACGTACTGAGGCTGAAATGCGTGCCCTTGTCATAGTTGTGACTGATTTGCTTTGGTTACTTCAAGTGACAAAAGAATCGAATGTTCAACTTTCTTCTTCTCTTGTTATATACGGTGTGATGATATTTCGGCAATTTATCTCAGTGCAAATCCAACATTTAGAGTCAGAACACGCCATGTTGAGATTGATTACCATTTCATCAGACAACTTGTTCAAGACAAGGTCATTGTGATTAAACATATTGCAAGCAAAGACCAAGTTGCATATATTTTTACCAAGCCTTTGCGCCCATTCAACAATTTGAGCAATTCAGGTCCAAGTTAAGTGTTAGTCCCGGCTTTACTTGGGGGGGTATTGACCATACAAAAGGTACATGGCATCGTAGTTGAAATGAGGTGGACATACTAATGTAATTTTGATATTTCATTTACATTCAATTGTATACAGTGACCGGTTCGATTGAACCGTAATGTAACCACATGAATATATATATATATATATATATATATGAGAGAGAGAAGCAGAAATTCCAATTCGGGTGTCCTGCAATTTTCCGCTCACTCTCTTCTCTACGTCTGCTCATTCCATTACACTACAGTATCTTCTTCACAGCAGCTCCAGATCTGATAGCTTTAGAGAATTCTTCGAGCTAAGTAGATGATCTAACACCTGGTGGCCGGTAAACACATTCCCGGGATGCACGCCCCCCCCTCTCACAAGACAGTAATCCGATCGCCGCCGCGGCTCCACCGAGCATGCTCGTCGGAGGCGAAGTGTCCGATTCTACGGGACCGCTGACTGCCGCCGCCATTTATGAGGCTTCGTCGCCGGGCTCCGGCCTGCGCGCACGGGCGCCACCAACGGAGGCTTCCGCGTGGGGAAAGTCGAGCAGGGCGGAGGAGGAAAGAGAGGAATCATGTCTATCCCGCGGCGGACACGGCCGGGTCGGTCAGAAGGCGGCGGTGGTCGCCGGAAGACATATGTAGAACATCAGCCAGAGAGACGATCGACGAGGCGTGGACGACGTCCGTCGGTACGTACGAAGGAGGAAGAAGCACCATTTGGCCTCTGGGATGACAAGCCTCTCGAGCGGTTGACCGCCCGCGCGCCGTGGTACTGATCGCCGGCGCTAGATAGAAGCCTATTGATCGACGACGGTCAAATCCCGCTGCGGTGGTGCTTGACAAAACCCTAGAACAGTTCACTGTATCTGCCTGCTGGGCAGAATCGGATATTCCAAAAATTTTAATGGATAAAAATCAATAGATTGGAAAAAAAATATCGTATCCTGTAAATTAACCATCATCATATTTCGAAAGTTTATTGATTCGGAAATATCAATTGATTAAGTTGGGTTTATGCCATCGATCCTCCTAAAATAAGCAAATAAAGATAAACAAAATAAATTTAAAAATCATAGAATCTAATATATTAGCTGATGAAATAAAATTTTAACGGCATTAAACCGAATTGTAATGGTTACATGTGTGGACTATCATTAACTTATTTTTGAATAAAAACTGATTAAAGCACGTATTTTAATTTGTTGAGGGATTACCGAATTCGGTTCTGGGTCGATTCAGACAATTAAAATAAAATCGAATCAAAATAAAATCATAATGATTTTGAAGTCACCGGAATTCAAACCAAAAACACCTTGACCCCTTTATTCGAATCAGAGCTACACAATTTTGAGCCAGGCAAAATTAATAAGTGGAGTATCAGTACGATATCATCGGAAAAGAAAATATATATGCAGATCCGAGAATCCCAAGAAAACCCACCAAAATATATATGCAGGTCCGAGAATCCCAAGAAAGCCCACCCGAATTCAATCCGCTCTGTCGGTCCATTGATTGAAACAAATCAACGCACCTGCATGAATTTTATGACCGAAATTTACGAAGACTTTCACAATTAAAGAACTCCCAATAAACGTCGCTGGCTGGCTCGCTAGCTAGCTAACGAGGGAACAAGACTAAAACCTGTACCATTTACATGGCGGCAGGCGACGCTCCCCGGCTCACCAGCAGCACAAGCAACAAAACCGCCCCCGCGCCTTTGATTAACCTTAAGAAGGACCGGCCAACGCCTCTCTCTCTCTCTCTCTCTGATCTTCTTCCTTCCCTCATCTCCCTCCCTGTCCCTATTCGGCCACCGGCGCCAAGGCCGGATCAGATCGCCCTGCAAGCTCCACCCCCAGCGCCTCAATGGCAGCAAACATCTCCGGCTTCTTCCCCACCGGCGTCGTCCGAATCATCGTGATAGACAGCGACGAAGCGAGCTTGGACGACATCGTCCGGAAACTCCGCCGCTGCATGTGCTACTCAGGTATCTGCGTTTGCATATATATACATGCATGCACGAATGCCGTCCACTGAATATATACAACCTTCTCTCTTTTCCCTTTCCCGCATCATGATTCAAGATATAAACTATGGAGATATATATATATCTTATATGTATATAGCTGGATAGATTTCTTTCTTTATGTATTGTTTCGAGGTCATGATGTGCTCATAACATATGATCATAAGGTATACGTACGTACGTTCTCCTAGATCCACAACGATCATCCTCTCCCTCCATCCCCTTTCATGCACGGGCGTTGAAATGTACGCCTAGTTTTCTTCACACTGGTTGAGTCACATAGTTGCTTCCTGCTTGACCGCACAAAGTAAGGTTAATAAGACCCATAATGCCTTACCCACTTGCTCAACCGTGGAGGAAGAAGAGCCAATGTTGCCAAGAACCCACAAACATCTTGGCCACATTATACATGAGAATTGCTAGTTAGGTACACTTTCTACGACCGCAAAAGATGCCGACAAATTTATTATTCTCTCGTCGGCCGCCAAATGACTCTCTACCCTCTCACAAGAGAAATATGCATCACACACACACGTGCTGCATGGCAGAGATATGCCATTGGAGTTCCCTATAATAGGATTTGTTAGGAAACTTATGCCCTTATCACACATACAAGCTTGAGAAAGTACATTAATAATAAACACCATAAAGATGCATGGGGTGGTGGTGGTGGTAGATTATTCGTAACGATAAAATCAGTTGACTGTCCTAATAAAAAAGACAATAGTTTTTGTAGGAGATCACCTATCTTCGACTTCCTCCTAATTGAGAAAAATTAAATTCAGAGTTTTTCCAATTTAACAATTATAGAATAGTTAACTGAAGTTGTTGATACTACATTAATTTAATATCTTGACATATTCACAGACTAAAATGTTACATCATGAGAGTGGAGAAGACAAATCAAAAGGGAGAAGAGATTCTCTTACTTACGGGCTAGAGTCAAGACTTGTAAACTTAGGTCCTACTTGTTACCGTTTATCGAATCTCTAACCTCTGATTTTCGAGGAGGTTGATACATTATAGGAAGAAGAAGAGGAGCCAATGTTGCCAAGAACCCACAAACATCTTGCCACATTATAGATGTATTACTAGTTAGGTACACTTTCTATAAATGCAAAAGATGCCGACAAATTTACTATTCTCTCACCGGCCGTGACACAACTCTCTACCCTCTCACAAGGGAAGTACACGTGACATCGATGTGTGCATTGATACACGTGCCACACGGCAAATATGCCATTGGAGTTCCCTATAATAGGATTTCTTAGGAAACTTATGCCCTTATCACACATACAAATGTTTGAGAAAGTACATTAATAATAAGCACCATAAAGATGAATGGGGGTGGTGGTAGATGATACGTGTAATGATTAAATTAGTTGACTAACTCAATAACATACTAATAAGTAATTTTCATATAAGATCATCCATTCGACTTTCTCTCAACCAAATATGTTTATTATTAAGATCATCCATTTTAGTGCCGTATAAGATCATCCATTCCAACTCAACATCTAAAAAATAGTTAATCATAGTTGTTGATAATATATTAATCTTATCTCTTAACATATTCACAAATCGAGATATCACCTCATGAGAGTAGAGAAGAAGATGAATCAGAAGGGAGAAGAGATTCTCTTACTTACATGCTAGAGGCAAGACTTTTCAACTTAAGTTCTACACTTGTTACCATTTATCAAATCTTTCACCTCTGATTTGCCGTGAGGTTGATGCAATTAGGTTATTTGATCAAATATCTTAATGAAGGTCTAAATATGCCTCTTATATTTTAATAAGCCTCTTAAATATAAATTTCATGTTTAGCATTTAAGTTTAAGGCATAATATATTTTTAAGTGATAGAAATAACATATGTGATGTAGTTTAAGCAAACACTAAAATTGATTATTATGTAAACAACTTGTTCACATAAGTGCTTATTTTTACTACCCCTTGAACCATATGTGACCACCTGTGCGTTATAATGAGAAACAGAAAGTAGTTATAATATAGTAGTTATCTCCTTGATGGTTTGATGCATTTTACGTCTTTCTTACAAGGGAGCATTCCCCTCCTTTGAACACAGTGTTCTAAGTTTGATTTAGCTGTCCATACATAATTATATTGCAGAAAATATGGTTATAATGTTTATTGCATTAATTATTTTCTGTGAAATGTTAATTTAATCTTAATGCACACTTTCCACGTCTGTGTGTAAAGGAGGCTTCTGTGCTTATGTAAAGATTAGTAAATTTTATATGCTTTTAGGTTGTCCATACAAGTAATTAAGGGCCTGTTTAGTTGAATATATTCAGCTTAATACAGTAATACATTTGATATTTCTAGTAGATACACCATCATCAGAGTTTATAGTATCTAATATCAAAAGTAATATGTTTTTTTAGTAAAAACGTTATTCACATGTGCCCTAATATATTTTAGATATATGGTAACTTTAGATTTGAGTATAAGCTAATTAGATGTAACCTGCTATTCATGCATACTCTCTCTTTCACATCATATGGCACTAAAAGTATGCTTATATCAATAATCTCTTAACACCGTTTCCGAAAAATGACAAAATGAACGACAGCAACAAAGCAGTTAATTGGCCACGACTAAAATTAGGATAATAAACGGCTATATATATGTTTTGATGGTAGTACACGATCAACCAGTCTCATGCAATTAATTTATGAAGTTTTGGTTGAAAACATTTTTATACACTTTTATGACATTAAAATAAAATCAAATATACCTAAAAATATAAAATTACTATGTTTGGCAAGATATGTGATTACAAAAAGAGTGTAGATCATGTATAGCTAAAAAAAATGAGAGATCACAACGGGAAGAAAAAAAAAGGTCTCATCATTTCTTGTCCAAGAACAAATTCTGTATGAACAAAATTATAGTTTTATCATGATTGCCAAAATAACCTTTTTGACAACTTCGTTACAATTTTTTTTTAACAAAATTAATTTTACCATGCCACCCAGCATCCTATTCTGTGTTTCACTTGGGTGGATTTTGTTTTGGCCTATTTTTAAAATTCAAACATAATTTTATGCCTAACATCTTAGCTTGTGGTAAAACAACATAATTTGGTCAAGGTCTTGATATAACTTCATTTTGGTTTTTAGTTCTACATACATCGTAGACGTTAGTTCTATCCTTTATAACTAAAGAGATTATATCGAAAAATAAAACTGAATCATATAATTTGTTTTTAAGAGATTTCTCGAGATACAATACAAGAGATATGTTCAAGATTAATTATGAGACATAAAATCAAGCAAGCTAAATTCACAAACCTTTCAACAATCAAAAGCATCAAGCGTCGTAACATAAATATTATAGGTACTCAGTTGCTTTTGCTCTCCATTTTACAAGTTCATTAGCATTAAAAATGTATGCTCTTAGTTTGTTACTAGAGTACTTCGTCACAACATACACAGCTAGGAGATCCGAGTAGCGAATTACGCACCTCCATGTTGTTCTTCTAAGTTCAAATCCGTGATCTTTTATCATCTCTTAGTTTCTTCGCCCAAACCCATCTTCTTTTAAAGACGAGGATGATCCCTTTCCGTGTATAGCGTATATAGAGAGAGTAAGATTTGTTTCTGTGTTTCTCAGTGGCACCATGCACCAGGGCTGGCACCGCACTGAACATCCTCAGGCACACCGGGCTTGAATTCGATCTCGTCCTCACTGAAACTCAGGTAGCCGACATGGACGACGGCTTCTCCTTCCTCCGGTACGTCAGGCAGAACTTCCAGCTCCCGGTCATCGGTAAGCCAATCAGTACACCCGCAACCTTATCTCGACATTTTTCACTCATTAATCATCGAGTTCGGATCACCTTAATTAGTTCCTGAGTGGACGAGCAGTTTCAGTCCATGATAAAAAATGGTCACATTTCTAACCACTTAAGTGATAATGATAGATAGCAAATAAGTAAACCGTCAATTCAATCTTAGTAAGTTAATGAGTCAATAAATTGTTACTGAACTGTTACTTACATCTTATTAACTCACTAGTTAATAAGACGTTGATTATGATTCAATCTTTTTTAATAATGATGATTAAGATCGTGACTATTTTTGATTAAAAATTGAGACCACTCTATTCACCCAGAAACTGAGTGATCCAAACTCTTAATCAACGTCTTTCCTCCACGGCCACCGTATATATATTGCGATGCCCGTCACCTGTTAATGGCAGTGATGTCGGGTGAGAGGGGGCCGGAGCTGGCCGTGGCATGCCTCGGCGCCGGGGCCTGCTACTACCTCGAGAAGCCTGTGGAGCTGGCCGTCCTCGCGAACATCTGGCAGTATGCCGTCGTGAAGAAGGCGGCGTCGTCCATGTCCGATGGGAGGAGGAGGGGCGTTGAGCGAGCCGCAAGACCGCCGCCGAGTTCCGGCTCCGTGACCCGGGTGATGAGCCAGAACGGTGAAGGGGTGGAGATGCCCATCGACGCCGGCCGCGAAGATGAAGGCGGCATTATCAATGGCCGGAGGAACGACGGTCGGCGCCTGGGCTACGACGGTGACGACGACGAGTCGTATAGCGATGCGAGCGTGAGGAAAGGGGAAGGGAGCAAGGCGAAGAAGGAAAGAGTTACATGGAATGGCGAGTTGCACAAGTCGTTCATCGAGGCGGTGGAGAAGCTAGGCATCAACAGTCAGCTCTCTCTCTCTCTCTAATCTTCACTTAACGTGGTGAAATAGAATTCAACTAGCTGATGGGTTAGTTCTCCCTCTTGGTCGGCAGA
The DNA here is from genome assembly GCA_036172225.1 of Cryptocoryne crispatula var. balansae. Taxonomy (NCBI): domain Eukaryota; kingdom Viridiplantae; phylum Streptophyta; class Magnoliopsida; order Alismatales; family Araceae; genus Cryptocoryne; species Cryptocoryne crispatula. Next base: position 12,709,062 of record CM069932.1, on the reverse strand, counting down.
CGCGGTTCCTCGGAAGATATTGGAACTGATGAACAAGCCGGAATTGACAAGAGCCCATGTTGCTAGTCACCTGCAGGTATGCAGCTCTCATCACCAAACCCATGCATCTCTCTTCTTAGTTGTTACATATAGTTATTATGATATAACACCAAAGTTGCAAATATTGAATTAGTTGACGGACTCACCAATCATGTTAATGAGTAATTTTTCAATAAAACATGTTTAACCTTCGAGCTTTTTCAACTCAAATTTTGAAAAATGATATACATGTGTTGTTGACAGTGCATTGATTTGATCTCGTAACATAGTCATAAGCTAAGACGGTACAATTTACCTTTCTTAAAGATTTGATCTTATTGTCTTTTTTTGATCTTATCGTGAAGATCACGTACACATCGTATATTTTTGACTCAGGTGAGTCACAACTAACTATCTAGCTAGGTCATACTCTAATATCATATGTAATGATTGAATCAACTTAATTACTAACACAACGATCTTGCTAATTATTATACTTCTCACGAGATCACTCATTCTAAGTCTACTCGTAATAAAGCACACTTAACTTTAGAGTTCTTCTAACTCAGTCTTCGAAAAATAGCTAACTGATATTATTATGAGTCCACTGATTTAATCTCAGAATATATTCACAAATTAAGATGTTACAAAAGTTTTTTGTTAGATTAGTAGACATAGTTTCAAATTGATATTTTCACTTGGGAGGCGGGGGGGGGGGGTCGGGTTACATGACTCTTTTCGCCACCATTAGGGATGCAAAAATACATCATAGATTCATTAATGGTAGACCTGTAAATAGATCGCAACAATGGAGTGACCCGATCTGAACACGAATTAGATTTCGGGTTAGGCTGTAAAACGGTCAGCCCATAAAACCTCTATGGTGAGTTCGGGTTTTACCTGTTTTTGACAAAACCTGAAATTTCATTTTCGGGTCCTCGTTATAAGAATCTGGAAACTCCAAACGGAGTTCGCTGTAGGCTTAGGTTTCTCGGGTTCCACCTTCCATCTCCCCCCCCCCTTGCTGGCTTCGGAGAGCTAAGCTTCCACGAGAAGGTAACTCCTGCAACCGTCGTCGACCAAGTCCCATGTTTCCTTCCGCTGACGCCTTCTGTACACCTTGTCGTGTAGTGGGGCATGCTGAGCTGCTAGATAGATGCTATAGATACTCAAGGACAGGGATGGGTAGATGGCCCAAGATGACAGTGGATTTCCCGCCGCCGATGTCCAGCAACATGGAGCCTGTGCCGTTGGGAACAGTGATAGCCTATGATGACCAAATTAGTGTGCCGTTGGAATCCAGCAGCGCGATGTTGCAACTGCTAGTCATGGTGAGGATGGTGGATGGGTCGGCGACGAGCTTGTCCCTGTTGGCAATTGTAAGGAATCGTGCATAAAAATTTGGTGTAGTAGAAGCGATGATTCTAATAGGTTTCTTTAAAATATGTCTTAATCGAAACTGAATGACGAAAATCAAAAACCAATCAAATCGAGTTCGAATATACCTGACAGGAATTCATATAATCCCATGGAGAGGAAGGAGATGAGCTTCTCAAACTTTTCAAACCGTTTAAGTATCCGGTCTCCAGCAATATCCACACGAACTTCATCCACAGCAGGTTCTCCCTTCGTGCCGGCCTCAAGAACTGTTCCCGAACGGAGCTCCATGGCCCATGGATGCCTTTTAGATAGAGAAGGAGGTAGGGAGGAGGCTAGGGATGTGGTTTTCACCCTTGACTTGATTGGGTTTGGGTAAAACCATTAGTATTTATTGAGAATTTTAAAATTTTTCATGAAAACTCAAAATCTTCATAAATTACGCCCTTACCCCTGTACTTGTAGATAAGTCCTTTTATGTGTGACCCACTAGGCTCAATAACCTATTTGGTTGAGACCTAAATGTAATAAAATAATTCTATTTAATTTAATTAAATCGGTTATCTAATAATAGATTAATCGGCCTACTGATCATGAAGGGTACAAGCCACATCCCATGATCCCAAATGGCTATGGGGATAATCTCATCTTCATTGAGCCTTTCCATCATTAGTTACCGCATGGATATAAACCCTCATCCATCCAATGTCCCGATCGGAAAGGAGTACGGCATCGACTGCCAACTCCTTAGTGTACCGACTCTATAGGATCCTGTACTCGAAAGTGGATCAATTGGAAAATTCCTTTTCTAATTATCCTATCTACCCTGGCCAGGGATTTAGAGTACTATCTCATAGGACATTCACTCTCACTAACCGAGAGTGGACGATCCCTTATTGTCCGCTCAATTGCCTCCATTGGGTTTTCCTTGTACCTGATCCATCGCTATACTAGAACATCTATACGGTGATCCATAAGACAATGGTCAAAGCATAAGTTCCACCCAACAAGGCATCTTTGGTGACTCAGGTCAAAGATCTAACTATGCAACCGTGATGATAGAAAACCCTGATTGGCAGTTCTGTAAGATACCATTCTGGATTTTTAATTTGGTCAGTTCAGTGAACTCATTCAACTTAATAAACACAATATCTCAGTGTCTCTACACTAATGACTAATGAGATCGGTCATCCTCATCACATGAGAAGATATCACATACACTAGTCTATCCGGATCCTTGATATCTCGTCTCAAGTATCCTATGACTAGAAACATTTAGATCAATTACCTCTAAATGATCAATTTCATTATCATGATCTCATCATAATATAATCATCATTGTATTTGATCAAGAACTTCATTATGATATTCGCATCTAATAAGAGCATATAACGAAGATTTGCTTAATTAATTGAATGAAATACATCTAGAAATATCGAATCATATCATATATGATTGATTTGTAGGGTATACATTTTTATCAACAACTCACACCATCGTCTTCTTGGGGATGTTTCTGTACCATATATATAGGGGTGAGCACGGTTCGGTTTGGTCCGGTTTAAGACCTTTTTTTTTTGAAACCGAACCAAACCGTATAACCTCCTCAACCCGAACCAAACCGAACCAAGTGAAATTGGTTTGGTTTGGTTTAAACCATCTTAAACCATAAAACAGTTACCGGTCTTAAAATAGAGGATAATAAAATATTTAAATAACAATTTCATTTTCATTAATCTTCATTAAGAAGATCTTAATTGGGTTATAAGTAAACCCAAGATATGTGACTGCGCTAAGGCTGGACTGGGGGGTTGGCTGCATGTGCACATAGCACATGGCCTTTTAAAGAGGTCTTGGACTTCAAAGGCTTATGGAACCACCGATGTGGGACAAAAGGAGATGTGCAAATGCTCAAAAGAAAGCACATTTGTCCCACATCGGTCATGTGAAGGGATGTTCACCTATTCAAATATTGCATAGTATTCGGACCACTCAACAGTTGCAAGGGCGCAGGCCCACATGGCAGTAGGTTGAGTTCGGTTTGCGGTTTGGGTTGGTTTTAATCGGTTTGAGCATTTTTGAAACCGATGGACCCGAAGGCAATGTACAACCCGAACCGAACCGACAATTTCGGGTTGGTTCGGTTTGGATTTTCGGGTTGAACCGATTAATGCCCACCCCTACATATATATGCCAAGGTCGTGATGCGAGTTGTCGGCAGAGCCTCCACCGAGGGTAAAGAAGCCTAGCACGTAGGCACCGTTGCGAGAGAGGAGTGTTTGGTTGCATAGAACATTCTCAAGTTTGCGGTATAGACCTAACTCCGAATTTAGTTTTCAAAGTTGGATTTCGATTAGAGTTCACTAGTGTAATTGATTCGAATCTGGATACGAATCTAGATCTATGCTATTGGGCTCAAGTTTGGATCCATGCGGAATAGGTCTGAACCTAACTTGTTTACACCCTAATTAATGGTATCACCTATTTTTTATTTTGATTATGATCAAATTTAAATCATAACTTTTCAATTTATTATTTTTTATTATGATATTAGAATCAAAATAGTTTGATAATTTTTTAACATATATAATATTTACTATTTTATTCAAAAAATACAAGAATGAATCCCATTTTATAATTATTTTTGATGCAATATTTTTAAATTTTTATTTTATTTTTTAACATTTTATACATTATAATTTTAATAGTTTATATGTTTTTATTTATTATAATTTTAATTTATATATTATTTTTTTAAAATAAATTATTAAATATAGATAAAGAATTAACTGTTTTCAATTCTCATACATTTGATAACTTATAAGATATAAAAGTATGTTCTCGATAAATTAATTTTTATTGAAATTCAATTGGAATATCTAATTATCAAATTCTATTTGCATTCTATCCACCATTTAGTGGTCTCGAAGTTCACAGCGGGTGCCGTGGCATTCTGTCCATCTATCTTTTGTGAACCGTCAATTATTTCTTTGAATTTTTTTTCTTGTTCTTTATTTTTTTTTTCAATTTTTGGAAGACGGATCCATATTGATTGTGGATTGTCTTCTCTTCTCTCGTGGGGTGTTTGGTTGCCTTAGTTTTTGATATTTTACGTTTTTGTAATAAAAGTTGTTTTTTTTGACACGTGGCGCAACCGTTAGAGACTCGTGCAGCGCACCGTGCGCGAGGTGCTTGGATTTGAACTCCGCCCCCGCTTCCCCAGGAGGTCGTGCCGAACAAGCTAAGCTCGATCGGCGTAATAAAAGTTGTTGAAATAGACTTTTGACAATCATTACAATTATATAGTTTTAAAATAATTTTCTTCTTGAAAAAGGTCTCACTGGTTTTATCTCGTGGTCCCACTTTGTTTGATCGTATATGGTATGTACTCTTGTTTGTTATCGTATCATTTCCTAACGTGATTATTTTATGTCATTGACTAATTCACATTTTATTTTAATATAATTTTTTATCATGTAAAAGTTATTATGTAACCCTAACTAACTGTAGATCGAACCCTAACTAGGTGATATATATGTCGCTAATTGAATCTGTCAGGCAATAGTTTCTTCAAATAATAATAATAAATTTAGAACCAAGGCTTTGTTGTTTTTTTTTCTTGATTTTCCAGTGATCAGAGCTCTAAAGGATGATTGGGTTCAGCTCTTTCTACTGGGATATGACACTGGGGTAGATAGAAGAGCAAGTAACAGAAGATGTATTTGGTGGCATAGCTGTGAAAAGATTTAAACAGGGTAAGCTTCATCCTCTTGGGAGAAAAGTGGACATCAGGTTGGCTACCTGGTGACAATTTGAATAAACCCAACATATGTTCTTTCATCTACCCCCATGGCTTGTATCTTTAGCTGCATGGTTTTGCTGACAGAAAACCAGAATATCTTAACTGGCTGGTGCAAAAACAGTTGTTGTTTTCTCATTTCAGGAGAGAGAACTATAAAAGAAGAAAACAACCCCTACTTGAGGAAGTAAATAACTAATGGGGTGTTTGGTTGCATGATAATTTTTTGTACACTTTCATGATAAAAAATTGTATTAAAATAAAAAGTAAACCAACTCATGACATAAAATTATCATGTTTGGAGGGATGTGATTACAAAAAAGAGTAATCACGGCACATGACCAAATAAAGTGGGGGACCACAAGAAAAAAGAAGGAGATGAGACCCTCTTTTTTTGTTTAAGAAGAAAATCACTTTCAAAACATAAAATTGTCATGGTTGTCAAACACTTCTTTTAACAAGTTTTCTTACAATTTTTAAAAATTAAAATAAAAACCTCAATTATCATGCAACCAAACACCCCATAAAGTCTTTTTGGAGGAAATAAAAGTAAAGAAACGAAAAAGAAGGAAATGAGATAAATGTACAGTGTGCAGAAAATGGCCTGTAGCAGTGGACAATGTTTAGAAAAACGGGTAATCTAGATTGATGAGATGATGCAGTCTTCTTCTTCATTTTTCTTACCCCCAAGAAAAAAAATGAAAACAATTTAGCATTTAAAACACATAATAATGCCAAATTGCCAGGGGGCAAATCTCTTGAAAAATACTCATACCATGTTTTGATATTAATACTTACAAAATATATATATTATTGAGTAAAAATGTCTACTTTTATCAATTTTGGTGGATACCCTGTATCTACACCGTTCATGTTCTAACCAGACTGAAGTGACGTTTAATTTGACTTGATAAAATGTTTAGAATTTTAATTTATGTGAAGCACAAAATCTTAATTATTCACCTCTAAAAATAAAAAAAATATATGGTGACCTATTTAAAATTAAATGATTTTCGTTCTACTAAACTGTTTGAATATGTACCTGATTCAGAGGTGCCCTTTCCTTCCTCACCATCTCCGATGGAAACGCAGAAGTATCGCCTGTACTTGAAGAGGAAAGCCGACGGCAAGCAGCGGGCGGCCGCCACGGGATCAAGGTATCCTTTCTCCGAGAGGAAGTCCGTCTTCGACTCCGGCCGTGAGAAGTCGTCCTGGTCCAGGCTCCAGCACCACCTGGTGATGGACATCCTGCCCGCCGCATTACGGCGGCCGGCCTACTTGCTACAGCCGGCCGCCGCCGGCCGCCGGTGCGCCGCGGCGCCGCAGCCACCACCGTACCTGGGGATGCCCCTCCACCGGCCGCAGTTCCCACAGCCCACACCAGGTGCCCCGGGGAGCGCCGGCGGCCAGCTTCTGCGCTACCCCGGCAACTCCAACCACCTTCTCGGCCTCTACAACCACGGCGGCGCCTGCAGCTTGTCCCCGCTGGGCGGCCGGCCGTCGTCGTTCGGCCTGCAGCAGCCCCCAGCAGCCGGTACCAACTACCCCGCGCCGGCCGGGGCAAATATTCCGGGGACGGTAAATGCGCCAAACCTTCATCCGAGTACCTTCTCTCCGGCGGGGGGCGACGGCAGTCCCCCGCCTGGGACGGCGACGGTTTGTGCTAACACCTACGTGGGGCTGCAGCTGCAATATCCTTCCGGACGGCTCGGTCTGGTTCTCGGTGGCTCCGCCGCCGGCGAAGTCCTCGGCGGCGGTGGCGAGCTGCCGTCCGGAGGGGAGACGAACCTTGAGTTTGAGTTTCTGGACCAGTTCATCGAGGGTACGCCGACGGCCGCCGGGAAGGGGGGAGAACAGCAGGTGGAGTCGTCGGAGAATGCCAGCTCCGGGCAGAACGAATCGACCGTCACCACCCGCGGTAGCAGCCGCGCTCTCCTCCCCGATCCGGCGACTGCTCCGGCGGGGAACGCCGTTGGGGAGCAGACTCCAATCACCGTCGACGACTACTCGGAGCCAGCATTCGACAGCTTCCCCGACTCGCTGGAGGATCTCTCCATGGATAATCTGACTCGTATTCTTCTGCTGTATGATCAGGTACGTATCTTGTACATAATTAGCTCGATCCTCCGATCAATTCTTGCCGGAGTTAATTCAGATGACCGAGCAGTGTGATCTCCGTGCAGTTGATTACAAGCTGATCCATTTTTCTCGTTCTTGGGTGTGTGCCAGGAAGGGGGCGAGGGAGGGACCGGAAGAGAAAAGCTTCCGCCAGCTGACGCTCGTGGAGGCGACGAGCAGGAGGAGGAAGAAGAACAGTACTAACAAATTGACCTGGAAGAAAAATGCCAATAAATCTCAAACTGTCCGAGTCCACATGGTTGACCTTGATTCGACGGAAATATTATTACAGATGAAACTATGGTTTTGTGGATGCATAGTAATTAAATTGGTAATGTCCTTTTATGCGGTGCTTGCCGGTCGTAGAACGATTTTCTTTTTCTTTGGGATAAAATTATGTGGAAAAAATAAAATTTAAGATAATTAAAATATAAAGGTATCGTGTTGATTTGAAAGTATCGTCAAACACCTCGTTGTTATTTTCAAAAAAAATGTAACGATTTTGCCCAACATGATAATTTTACTGTTCGTCACACTTCAAGAAACTATGCATCATATTTTTCTCTGGTAAAAATAAAATGTAACCAAACACCTCGTTAGGTCCGTTTGGTTGGTTGCAGGTAAAAGAAAAATTCGAAGAAACAATAGTTTTAGACGGATTCATTAATTCTCCGGGAAATAAAAAATAAATGGTTACACAGGTGAATATATACATGCATCTTCCCGGTGCAATTAGATTAAAATCGCTTTGTAATAAAATAGTATTGATAAGCCAAGCTGCGTACGGCCGCAAAAGGCCAGGCCTCCTTACTTTAATTCCTTTACTGTCATTTTTCTCTGAGAACGGGAGGTGGCATGATATCCTCACTAGAAAAATAGCACACATAAAAGGAAGATGACAGAGATAATATTAGAGAGGCATTTCTGTCATAAAATGAAATCAACTTAACTAATATTATTTAAGAAAGTCTAGACAGTGAAGATACTCATTGGTAAAAGCATTTTTATTTTTTATAAGGATATATTTTAAAGTATAATAAATTATATTAATTAACCTAAACAAAAAATTGTAATATATTAAATAGAAACATTGATCGCTTTCACGGAGAAAAGCAGCTATAGAAAAAGGAAACATGTTTCTTTTTCAAGAGAAGAAGAGATCTCTCTTATCCCAGAATGAGAGCGGCGAGCCTCGGCAGGACACCCGAGACTTCTCCCTCGGCTCCTCTCACAAGGAGTAATAAATACATGATTTGATAAAATATTTAATACATGATTTGATGGAACATTTATTATCTCTTTGTGAGAGACTTTAAGACGGTAACCTCATATGTTCCCCTGAGGTGATCTACGTTCTCCTAAAAAAGGTGGTTCTACCCGAAAACTATTTAAAAAGGGGGAAAAGGTACATTCCCCGTCAATAATAATGAAGCTCAACGGATAGACTGCACATTTAGAAACCGTTACGGGGTGTTTGGTTGCATGACAAGGGAGATTTTTATTTTATTTTTTAAAAATTGTAAGAAAATCTGTTAAAAGAAGTGTTTGGCTATCATGACAATTTTATATTTTGAAAGTGATTTTATTCTTAAACAAAAAAAGAGGATCTCACCTCTTTCTTTTTTCTTGTGGTCCCCCACTTTGTTTAGTCATGTATGGTAGTTATTCTTTTTTGGTTATCACATCTCTCCAAACATGATAATTTTATGTCATGAGTTGGTTCACTTTTTATTTTAATACAATTTTTTATCACGAAAGTGTACAAAAAATTACCATAAAACCAAACACCCCGTCAGCGACGATCCCTACGACCTTATTTTGATGACTCTATTTGGTAGCTCTGTCGTGCCGTCGACATTGAAATTAACACCGGATAAAAATTATCAATATCGATATTAAAATTCTTATTACCAACAAAATATAATATACTATAAAAATATTTATTTATATCAATTTTGGTATCGATATTTCGTTCCTTTCAAATATTCATATCGAAATTGATATAATATTATTATTTTTTGAAGCTCCAACCAAACAACCTTTAAGATGATGATCTCATCATTTATCATGGGATTAGACAATCCCTAAAAACATACCAAAGAGAGAGAAATAATACGAACGGCTGCTCCAAGCAACGAACTCGCGCAAAGCATCTTGTTGCAAGGCATGGCGAGCGATGACAAGCTCTTGCTCTTCCTGGTGTTAAAACATGATGTAATTATCTGCTCTATCCTTGCCCGGGAAGGGGAAAATAAGAAAGAAATTCATGCAAAACTGCGAAAACAAGAGGCTTAATTCCCCCTTAGTTCCCCACAAAACCTAGCGATGAAATGAATGGAAATTGAAAATCCGAAGGGCAGAAAGCTCCGTACGTAGTGTGCCTTCTCTTCTCATCTGCAATGACAATCCTCTCTTTTCCCAAAAAGAGTTGAACGGGGTACAACCACAGTAAGGATCGTGAATAAATGTATCTGAACCGAAAAAAGAGCTGGATAATATATATGACAAAGAAAACACAGCTCACATTTTTAATAGATAGATTAAAGATGTATATAGCTTGGGACTCCATCAAAGACACGTTGCCGCCCCCTTTCACTACTGTTAGCCATGTAATCCTCGCATCACCTTAAGCCCATAACATATTCCACTGCGACCAACTTCGTCGCATCTGTCCTCCCTCGCTGGTCACTCGAACCGCTGTGTATTACTCATATAAATAAATAATTATATTTTGTGTTCGAACCCAGATAAGTAAAGTAACATGTTAATCAAGCTTAGAATTTTTTATTTTACACGAGTTCGAGTTCTCACGAGCAAGTTCGACTCTTACTTAATATCGACTAACTATTTAACCAAGTCGAGTTCTAGCTCGAGTTTGAGTAACAGTTTGACTCAAGTTTAATTCATATCTCGAGTTCAAATTTAATATCCACTCATTTATAAAACTAAAAATTTATCGAAAATTATTTGTTAAACATTAACTTCAACTCATTTTTGAAGCTCAATATAAATTTTAACTTAAATAAAATTTTATTTTAATTTATATTATATATTTAAGTTATATTTTTATAACTATCGGTTATTGAGTTAAGCAGAGATTTGTTTAACCTCAATCTGTTATAAATCAACTTTTACTTTTTTTGTTCGTACCTTTTGTTTGGCATTATAAGTCAAGTCATGTTTTCCTCTGAGTTGGGTAATTGTCATAATTGTGTTAACTCATTTGCACCCCTTGTTCTGTAAGTAACAAACATGCTTCTAATGGATAATGAAAGAGAAATGAGTACAAGTTTCTTACGTGATGTTGAGTTGCACAACACATTTTTACACTCTTTCGACATAAAAAATTATATTAAAATAAAATGTAAACCGACCAATGACACAAACAAAAAATTGTCATGTTTGGAGAGATAAAGATAACAAAAAAGAAGTAATCAATGAGAGCATGCATGACCAAAATAGATGAAGAATCAAAACATAGAGAAGGAGGTTGTCATCTTGTTCTCATCTCGGAAAGAAATTTCTCCGAAAACACAAAATTGTAATAGTTGTCAAACATCTATGCGAAACAAATTTTGTTGCAAAAAACATAACATTATAATAAAAACTCGATACATCATGTAAGCAACCACCCTTTTTTGATCACCGTGGCCGAATGGCCAAGAGCGTGCTGTGCATGCACGCGAGTGAGGATCGAGCCCCCAGCTCGATCCCACCTGAACCTCCCCCCTGGGGAAGGAGGGCGCTCGGCGCCCTTCGATCCCTGTCCACCCGCCCTCGGGACAGGGCTGGTGCCAACCGGCCTGCAGCCGGCCGGCATGTGAGCAAACACCCCATTACGAATAACCACAACTTTTTGGGAGCTACGGATACCTATAACATTTAACTTAACAAGAGGTTTGGTAAAACCTCTATCATATACCGAAAATATATGTTGTGTAGTTCTAGTGCCCACACCTTTTCACCTAGAAACATCAATATAAAAAAATTGATATAATATAATATTTGGTACTCTAATTAAACCGGACCTTAACTCGTTGGTCACTCTACTTGTCACCCTATTTATCATTAAATATTATGGGGTGTTTGGTTGCATGACAAGGGAGGTTTTTATTTTAATTTTTAAAAATTGTAAGAAAACTTGTTAAAAGAGGTGTTTGACAACCTTGACAATTTTATGTTTTGAAAGTGATTTTCTTCTTAAACAAAAGAGAGGGTCTCACCTCTTTCTTTTTTCTTGTGGTTCCCCCACTTTATTTGGTCATGAATGATAGTAACTCTTTTTTGTTATCACATCCTTCTAAGCATGATAATTTTATGTCATGAGTTGATTTACTTTTTATTTTAGTATAATTTTTTATCATAAAAGTGTACAAAAAAATATCATGCAACCAAACACCCCATTAGAGTTCTCGTGTGAAAATTTAATTTGCATCTTCTTTCTTGGTAGATAGATGACTGATGACTGAAGAGTGAGTTGCGGTGATACTGAATATTATTAACAATCTTGGCAGGGAACAAATGTCGGCACTATTTTCAATTGAGCACGTCTAACTTTATTTTCTTATCTCAACCTCTGAAAATGGATGGTCAAAATTGTTAGTAATATCTTGACTTAATCTCTCAGTATATTTTTAAATCAGGGTGTTACAAAAGGGAGTGTGAGACGGTGAAAGTAACAATAATATTGGTGATTAGTGATAAGTATTGACTATTTTTTAAAAAAATAACTGTGCCTCAACGGTTAAGATATCAGAGTGCACAATGACCAATCACGATATTGATCCCGCACTCGCAATCTTCCGCGGGGGCTACAACGGGACACATCCACTGTGGCACACCCACACCACACGGACACAGACACTAGCTAGTGTTTTTTTAATATTTCGATATTTTCATTGGAGCAACCAGACTAAAATTTTAAGGGACTCATCGAAATCTTCGGGCATACCCCCCCCCCCACAAGATATATTGAGAAGGGGTAATAAAGTCACGAAATAACTTGATGCTCGAAAAGTGCTTTTCGGGAGCATCCCGGGGTCCGTTTGGCAAATTTTTGGGAGGACTTTTATTGGAAGGATCTTCTTTCAAAAGGTACTTCATTATGAAGAACTTCTTATTTACAAAAGTAGAATCTGTTTGGATTATTTTATTTTGACAAATGAAGGAGTCATTCGTCGCCAGCACGGGGAGTTCGCTGACACGGAAGGGGAGTGCTCGCGGAGGGGAGGGCTCGCGGAGGGGCGGAGAGGAGGGCTCGCGAAGGGGAGTGCTTCTCGCGGAGGGCCGGAGGGCTGCTCGCGGAGGGGAGGGCCGACGCGGAAGGGGAGTGCTGCTCGCGGAGTGCTGCTCGCGGAGGGCTGCTCGCGGAGGGGCGGAAGGGCGGAGGGCTGCTCGCGGAGGGGCGGAGGGGCAGAGGGGCGGAGGGCTGCTCGCGGAGTGCTGCTCGCGGAGGGGCGGAGGGCTACTCGCGGAGTGCTGCTCGACGCGGAAGGGGAGGGCTGCTCGCGAAGGGGCGGAGGGGCAGAGGGGCGGAGGGCTGCTCGCGGAGAGGCGGAGAGGCGGAGGGCTGCTCGCGGAGGGCTGCTCGCGGAGGGGCGAAGGGCTGCTCGTGGAGGGGAGGGCCGACGCGGAAGGGGAGTGCTGCTCGCGGAGGGCTGCTCGCGGAGGGGCGGAGGGATGCTCGCGGAGGGCTGTTCGCGGAGCGGCGGAATGGCGGAGGGCTGCTCGCGGAGTGTTGCTCGCGGAGGGCTGCTCGCGGCGGGGCGGAGGGATGCTCGCGGAGGGCTGTTCGCGGAGCGGCGGAAGGGCGGAGGGCTGCTCGCGGAGTGCTGCTCGCGGAGGGGCAGAGGGGCGGAGGGCTGCTCGCGGAGGGCTTCGTCGATGCGGAAGGGGGGGCTCGCGGAGGGGAGAGCTTCGCCGGGGAGGGAGTGCCGGAAGGGGGGTCGCGGAGGGGAGGGCTTCGCCGGGGAGGGGGTGTCGGAGGGGGGGAGTCGCAGAGGGGAGGGGTTCGCTGGGGAGGGGGTGTCGGAGGGGAGGGGGTCGCCTGTGCGGATGCAGGATGGGGACTTGCGGGCACGAGAGCGCTTTTCCTTCGTCGGAAAGAGAAAATTTTTCCTCCGAGCTTCTGCCTCCGAGGAGGAGGAAAAGTGAAAATAAAAATGTAACCAAATGGTACCATTAAAATAAGAAGAATTTCTGATCAGAGCAGAAGTAAAAAACAAAACAGTTCTGCGGAGTTCCCAAACGCACTCACCTGTTTCCACTCCGCCGGTATTTCCCCTGCCCCGCCCCCCCCCCCCATAACACGATCGCAACGAGATGCCAATCGGCCGTTGTGAACGTTGCCTTGCATGTACGGGACAGCAGGCGGTACAACTACCGCCGCGCACTTTCCACCCGACGACCTCTCTCCTCCACGCAACGCCGCACTCTTCCAAGCCAAGCAACCATGATCGCCGCGCACCGCACCCGCTCTCAAAACCGCTACCTCCTCTCTCCCTCCACCTATTTCTCTGAAGGGAACACACACATGTGTATATATATATATATGTAAGCTGTCATTTTTTTACCATGCTATTTTCGTTGATTTGCACCTTTTAAAGCAAAGAGTAGGCAAAGCGCGAGCGAGCGGACCCGCAGAATCGGGTCCGCGGAGTCGGGCATCATCGTCCGCTGCAGAGGAAGCCATGATTTCGGATCCCCTCCTGCCACCACCACCCTCAACTCAACCCCCACCTCTCGGTACTTCCGGATTCGGATTCTACCTTAACAGTCCCTGTACTTCTTCGGAAAGGAAACATCATCATTTTGTTCGGCTTCGCTGCCCGTTTACGGCCCCATGATCCAATCAAGCGGGCTCATCGGACGGACGGTGATCCACGCGCCGTCCGGTGACCACCAGATCGCCACCGTTGACGCGGACAGAGAGAGAGAGAGAGGAGATCTCGGCGGTTTGACGGGCCTCTGACACCGGGGGACGGCGGAGAAAGAAAGGTTTCGAGAGACGGCGGCGTCCGGCGCCGTCACCTTTTCCGTCGGCCCGACTGTTCCGCGACCGACGTCTGGGCCGTCCGCGCGCGCCGAGTCACGTAGCTCGAGCACTGCTTTGCCATGGGGGCCTATAAATAGCCATTTTTCGGATATCGCTCCCGGCTCCCCCACGCGCTTAATGTTGTCCTTCGCCGGCGTCTCCGGGAGAGGTGAGTGCGAGGGATTGCTTTGCTTTCACCTGATCGTTGCTCTTCCGCTTTACGAGCTCCATGTCTTTTCTCGGAAGATTCTTGATCGCCACTTGGACTGGCGCTTCTTGATGATTCCTTTTCGATTCCCGATGTTTCGATTCAGTTATTACGGCCATCTTGAGTTACCTTGCATCCGATCGCTTCTATGTTCTGATCGATCATCCGACGCAAGAACTTCAAACATTTGTAGACGATCCATGTTATTGTTTGCTCGATTGATCAGGCTCGAATTTGCTTTGCCGAGATATCTAAACGATGTTGAATTCTTTCTGAGCTGTTCCCGTCACTTTGCTCTGTCCTGTTGCTACTCCAGATGCAGCAAGAAGGCGATTCCACAGATACCGGCGCTAAAATCCCCGCAGCTTCAACGATCACGCCCTTCCCGTCTCCCGATGTACCGAACTGGTCGCTGCGACAGCTTATAAGCAGCAGAGGGGAGTTCACAGACGTCTTTTCTTGCGTAAAATCGTCGCCGTTGCCGTCTTCCACCCAGCTCTGTTGGTCGCCACCGCTCCCGCTCACCCCTTCTTCTGTCTCTGGCGACGAGGAAACAGAGGACGCTGCGGTCACAGAGAGCCAGGTATATTTAGCGCGCTTGGCTCTCCAGTACGAGGATCTTCTGGATCGCTACGAGTCATGTCTCTCCCGCCTCGAGGAAGCAACCGAGGAGGCGGAAGTCCTACGCCTGGAGAACGCGAATCTCCAGATGGCTAATGCCGAGCTTGCGAGGAGTCTATCCTTCTTGTCGACCTACGGCAAGCCCGGCGGCACAGGTGACGGGTTGATGGGGACCTCAGTCGGTCTTCCATCTAACTTGGTCGACGAGTTCAGTCGTCTCCATTTCGACGCTGACCCGTCCCTTCCCGAGTCGAACCTAACCAGCAATGCTGACTTCGACTTGGAGAACTTGCTTCAGAATAAGGCACCGTTCCAGGAGTTCAGGTCCGCCTTGCCAAAGAGCATCTCTATACGATCTAGCGGATACACCAAGCTGGCGGCCAGCACCCGCAATAGCCGCTTCCGCGTGTCCTCACCTCTCATGCTCCGATCGGTGAGCCAAGCTTCCTCACATCAAAACTAGATTTCTAGTCAACTCTCTAAGATGCCAGGTTGATATTCGAAAGCTAACAGTTCGGATGTTGCCGGAGGGAAGCCGCAGAGGGTGGACGCACCGGTGGAGGAGGAGGGCGAAGGGACAATAACAGAAGAAAAAGGATCGACGACGCTGGATTTGGAAGTTTGCGCGCAGGGAATGTTCAAGACAGAGTTATGCAACAAGTGGCAGGAGACCGGGGCGTGCCCCTATGGCGAGCGCTGCCAGTTCGCCCATGGCATATCGGAGTTGCGTCCGGTGATTCGCCATCCCCGTTACAAGACGCAGGTTTGCCGAATGGTCCTGGCGGGGGGCTCCTGCCCGTACGGCCATCGTTGTCACTTCCGTCACGCGGTCACTCCGCAGGACTACTGACCCAGCCTCCGTCGTTGCAAAAGGGTAGCGGGAAACTGTGAAGAGAAGCGACAAAATTAACGGGTATCACTGAATTTAGTTCCGACGGAATTATGATGTGTATGGCATGGTCATCAACATAGGCGTCTCAAGTATACGTACAATAAGACATTAACACATTGGTGGCACTGCAAATAAGTAGGGCAGATCAGAGTATTTTCTCTTATTCTTGTTGACCATGACCAGGGGAGAATTTTATGCTTTCCGCGAGCATGTGGATGATTAATATGCTCCACCATTGGAAATCTCCCTTGCGCTTACCATTCGAAACTATTGTTTTCCGACTATCAATATGATGATTTGATGCGAGGAGCAAAGAGATTCCCTTTCGTAGTTAACTCCGCCGCCACCGGATCATATATAATTTCATTTCTTTCTTCCGGTGTCTTCCGGATTTTGCTTATGCCAAATCTCCTGGTACAGGAAAACGGAAAATTATGGGCTGCGCCGCTTGGGCCCAGTGAAAAATGGGTATTTCTCTATCATCATATAGAACAGGGAATATGTTGTCACTACGTCTTTAATTTATTCTATGGATGATCCCTTTGCATCGTCCGTGGTTGGAAGCGTTGTGTTTCGAATGTTCCCTGGGCAGGAAGACGCAGAGAGAAGCGTCCAACGCGCCGGCATCTGCAGGCACTTCCAATGCGTTGTATTAAAATTTAAAATTACGCTACTCTAACGCAGGATCAATCTGGAAAATCTCGGGCCACATGATCTTCTCTCTGTAGGCTGAACTCGATGCAATCATAGTTGGTGCAGCCCGGTAACATAACTTGGGAAGACCACAGGTGAGGAACAAATCTATTTTCCCTACTACAAATAATATTCTGCGCATAGTTTTTCCTTTTCTTGTCTTGAGAATAATTCTGATTGGACTGGAGCTTCTATGTTGCAATCTGTGATTAGTTGGAATATGCGGCCGGGCCATGCATTGACGATATATTTATATACACATATGTGTGTATGTGTATATATATCCTTTTTAATAAATATGTTAAAAATATTGATAATATAGTGCAAAAGAATATGACCAAAGGAAGGCCAATTAAATATAGACAATGTCATTCTTAAAGTATATATAAGAAATATTTCGTAGAAATCTATGCATAAAACCAACCTTGCTGTAAACACTAATTGAACGTCAGAAAGATTAAGAAATTTTCGTCTAAATACAATCCGTTAAGAAATTTATAATCTATATTATTGAGTGAGCTTTGGAGCTTAGAAAAACCCATCGAGTTGCTGAGTATATTTCTTATTATATTGAGTATTTTTATTTTAAAATGGCACATTAATAATTGATTTAGCTTGCGGCCGGGTGCCAGTCCGCAGGATCAAGAAGACAGCAGCGCGGTTAAATAATAAATTATAAAAGAATCTTTCGGGCCATGGGAAGGAAATAAGATTGAGTCCGCTAAGCTCAGCTCAACTCGGGTCTGACAGGCAGCAACCAAGATCAAATTTCGAAGTGGAAACAAATCCAAAATTAATACAAATTTTTAAAATAAAATTACCTTTGAAATCTGACAAAAAAATTAGCATTTCGTTTATATTCAAAATTTCCACTCTAAATTTATTCTATAATATTTTTTATTCATTTCAAGATATTTGTTTTGATTACAATATATTATCAATATGCATATTGTCTATACTCTTCACTACTTTCTTCAATTATTTTAAAAATCTTCTCTCAATGACTTGTTCAAATACTAGTTTGGGGCTAGCTCTTGACTGAGTTGACCCGGGCCAACCAAGGTCGTCCAATCACCCTTGATCAAGTGGGGTTGGCTGATATGATGTGACACACCCAGCTGATCTAGTCGACTCTCGATCGACCTAGCTTTCTTTGTTTACGAAAGAAGTCATTTTTCATGATACCAAATAACATACTTATTCTTCTTTCAAAGATAGCTATCGCTCTCTAACTTTGAAATTGATATTGATATAAATCATTAATAAATTTTTGATAACATAAATTTTTGATGAGATATGATAACAAAAGAGTAGAAACCATACATAATTATAAAATACGGGACCACACGGTAAAAGTAATGGTCTCGTCTTTCTTCAACAAAAATGCTCTACAAAAACACATTTTAATGATTACCAAAAATTGCTTTAACAAGTTTTGTTACCTATATTCTTATTACAAAAAGTAAGTTTGTGGGGTAACCAAACACCCCCATGAGTTTTGATTCCCAACTAAGATAATTTGTCTAATGTATCCGTTGGCAAACTCTTGGCTTGAAATCACTAGCCAATAACACCTATTTGTTTTAGTGTTAGAACCTTACGTGCATTACATATTTGGCCAAGAAATGTAAAGTAAATTCAAGAAAATATTCTCTCCTTGGATTATATTGGTACATACATTATTCCCTTTGGAAGTAAAGATTAGAGAAATTTTGGGGGTAGTTTTGATTTGAGATGAAGGTGATGGATGTTAGTCATATATAGATGGAAAATCCTCGTGAAATGAACATAATAAGATAAAGATACATCATACATTGTCTAATCCTAAATTGGCCTCACTATGGGGACCTATGCCCTATGTTTCCACCTCTCCCTTTATTATTATTGCTTGTCCCCACTCCACTACTTCACCACCATTGGAAAACAACATTATTGTCGCTGCAATATTATTGTCATTGTTGTTGCGAAATAGAACCATGCACTCACAATTAGGGATTTGCATTGCCAATCCCATTGGACGTTGCTATCACAATCTTAAGAATTGGTTTGAAAAGATTTGACTAAATTTATTTATATTTATATTTATATAAATTATTTTTTCCTAAAATTTTTTTAATTTCTACATATTAAACCCATGTCTCCATACTTATGGATCAATCATTATGTATATGACTCATTAGGCTCAATAGTCTACTTGGTTAAAATTTAATTAAAATAATAACTTAATTTAAATTAAAATTATTATTTAATAACATATTTAACAACTTTTCTATCATCAACAATACAAGTCACATACTATGATACTATGATTTCAAATAATTTTGGAGATGATTTTATCTTTATTGAGCATTTTCATCATCAGTTGTCACACAGATAAAAAGTCACGTTCATCCAACACCCCGGGCAAATAGAGATTTAGCATTGACTATCAAATCCTTAGTAAACATACACTTTGGGATCCTATGCTAGAAGTGAAATTAATTAGAAAGTTCAATTTTCAATTATCAGTTCTACCATGACTAAGAATTTAGAGTTCTATCCCAAGGGCATGGGCATTTCAAGCATAATTGACAATGTCATATGAGGCACATAACATCCCTCTATTGGGGACGTTAGGCATCCTGCACGAGGGGACATTTGTGAGACCATAAATGCCATTAAATGCATGTGTGATAAAAGCTGGTCACATGCACTGACCATCGCTTGCTACAATACCTATCATCCCCGGTGATGGGACACCAGTGGTGCCTGGTCGCTGGTCAGGCGTGCGCCACTCAAGGGACACTTCTGTCAAGTTGTACACTACAATACTCGGCATCCCTATCAACATCGGAGGATGGATGGGATATGCGGTATGTGGTTGAGAGAGATCCACTGGTGGGCATCTCAAAGATAGATAAGGAAGAAGAAGAAGATCTCTTCCTTACCCACACTCGCATGGATCCCTAAATACTCAGTTTTCGACATCACTAGGATGTTGAAGGAACTATCCAAGTCATGTGGGTAAGGAAGGTGTAAAGAATGTGGTGGTCAAGAACTTCGAGTTTCGATTTATGCAAAGAAATTAAATTAGAAAGTTGACCGAGTATGTGTATGTTAGCGAGAAAAGTGGGTGGGTTCTAGTTTCTCTTTCTTTGACCTACCGATGAAGAAGAGTCTCCAAACCGTGTGTACTTAATTTTCTGTGCAACTAGAAGATAACAAAACAAATGAAACACAAATTAGAATTGAATGGAGTGTAGTAAATATAAATAAAATGACATAAAAATAATTGGAGAAGAACTGACCGGATTTGAGGTTATTTCTAACATCTTTTTTTAATTTTTATCAAGTAAAAAATGTAAAATAATGTAAAAACATAGAAAATATGATGAACAATGACTAAATGATGAGATTATAAAAGGAAAGAATCAAATTTAGTCTGAATTGATGGAGAATTGATGAGATTATGATGAATAAATGTATTATGATGTTAACATAGTGTTTGGTTACGCAATAATTTTTTATAAATTTTTGTGATAAAAAATATATTAAAATAAAGTGTTAACTGACCAATGGTATAAAATTATTATGTATGGAGAGATGTGATAACAAAAAAAGTGAGTACCATATATGACTAAATAAGATGGGAGGAAAGATAAAAAAGAGAGGAGAGTTCAAGAAGAAAATCTCTATGAAAATATAAATTTGTACTTTTTTAATAAGTTTTGTTAAAAAACAAAAATTATAACAAAAATTAAATTTATCATACTATATATTTAAAACAACAAATTGAAAAAATAAAAAAAGTCAATTATTACAAAATTCACTTGTTTTTTAAGGTGAGGGGGAACACAAATTATCGTACATTATAGTCTTCACATAATCTCAACCACAACACTCTTAACGAGGAAAATGGTTGTCTCTTTGTCGGCTCATGCATGTCTCAAAATATTTTATCTTTTGTAATATCTTCTTACTTGGTTTTGAAAAATGGAAAAAAATGTTAACAGAACCCCTGTCTTCGTTTATGAGAAAAATTAAGATTTCTTATAAAAAATGAGTGTCAATTATATGAATAGAAATTTGATTAGAATTCCGATCCCTACAAGTAAATCACAAATTTCATTGACCAATTACCGTGTTCATTAATATTATTATTTTTCTGTTGCGTAAGCCTATCTCCTTTTTATTTTGTTTTTTTTCGAAGTAGCACGCTTTAAATAAAAATTCGTCGAATAGCACCATCGAAGACTTAATTATGAGAATGGCACTGTTTCGCTGTGCTCCACGTCAAATCACCAAAAAGGTGAAGATGAGCACTGACGCAGGCTCAAATCACGAAAGGTTTTTTTTTTTTTTTGAACAGGGAAAATAAAATTTCATTAAATAACAGGAGAGGAACTCGGCGGTCCAACCGGCGAGTCAGCGAAGATCTGGTCCATTACATCGACGGGCAGGCGCAAAGTTGAAAAAGACCAAGATACATTTAAACCCAATCGCAGGCCCCATCTCGCCAAACAATGGGCGGCTTCGTTGGAGCTCCTAGGGCAAAAAACGACGCTGGCGCCAGGAAGACGCAGACGGTCGCGGCTCCTGAAGATGGAGGTGCTGGCTTTCCACGGGACCGAGCCGGCTTCAGTAATAGCGTTTACCACGGTGAGCGCGTCGCTTTCAATGATTGACGGACAAAAACCCAGGTATTTCCACGAGCACCCCTCTTCGATAGCTAGAGCTTCCAATAAAAGTGGATCATTGAAAGTAGTCGATTTCACTTTCCACTCCACCAATCTGCCTTGATGATCACGGATAATGATTCCCACAGCACCACCTCTGTCATCCGCAGCTGCATCAACGTTAATTTTTACATGAGTAAGCGGCGGAGGATTCCACTTCTGCAGAAATAGGGGAATAGCTAACTTGGCTTGAGACAAATAGAAATTCGCATCTCTAGCAGCCATAGGGCTGATCCAAATAGGGCTCTTCTTAATATTTCTGAAAGAAACCTCACACCTATTTTTCCATATTTGCCATAAAACCGCAATACCCAAAACCCCTAAGAAAAGATTTGATTGGTCTTTTTGAGTAACCCAGGTCAGAAAGGTGTCAAGCATAGAATGGCAACCCTGCGTAATCCAAAGCTCATTATACCCGAGAGACGTCCCAAACCAAATAGCGCGGCTTCTGGGACAAGATATAAAAATATGATCCATGTTCTCAGGATGCTCCAAACAGATGTTGCAAGAGGAATCCACTTTGGGGCATCTTCTGGCAATAGCAAGATTCGTAGGGAGAGCTTCCCTAAAAACTTTCCAAAGGAGCATAAGGATTTTGTGAGGAAAAATGTTCTTAATTTTTGGGTGCCAGAGCTTCTTCCAAATAGCTTGATCAGATGGCCCAGGTGGCATAATACCCTCGTAGAGAAATCTATAAGCAGATTTAGAATTAAAGATACCGTTTTGGGTGTAAGACCAAACCAGCTTGTCTTGGGCCTCATCTGTGTAAATGGGGGTCTTTAGAATTCTGTCCACTGAATTAGTATCAAAACATTCGCGCAAAAAGTCTATATTCCAAATCCCATTCTCAATAAGTTCACTAACATGAGTAGGCTGACTTGACTGCCCCGACCTGAGGGTGGGGGGACCTTTTCTGTCCCAAATCCAATTGTGGTTCCAAATATTGACAGTCAAACCATCTTTAATTTTCCACATACCACCCCTAATCAAACTTTTTCTAGCCTTGAGAATATTCTTCCAAACATCAGAACTAGAATTGGAGGCTTTTATAGCCCAGAAGTCTCCCCTTCTTAGGTACCTTTTATGCAGCACTCTAACCCACAGCTTGTGTTTGTCCTGGGTAAAGGCCCAAGCTAGCTTAAGCAACAGAGCATCATTTACAGAAGTTAAGTCCCTAATCCCCAAGCCCCCATTTGCCATAGGCATTTTAATAGTTTCCCAACTTTGGAAATGGATCCTTTTCCTCCCTTGCTCATTATGATTCCACCAGAAAGCATTTTGGAGACTTTCAAGCTTCTTAATAATGCCCCGGGGAATCTTCTTTAAAGACATGATGTGAATAGGGAGTTGATTCAAAGTAGATTTTATGAGGGTAGTGCGCCCAGCAGTAGAGAGACAATTTGATTTCCATCCTGCCAGCCTAGCTTGAATTCTGTCCAGCAGCCAATTATAATGGTTGATTCTATGATCGGATATACCCAAAGGTATCCCTAAATATTTGTCAAAAGGGGAGGCCTTAACAAAACCCGTGGAACCACAGATCTGCTGTTGGATTTCCGGGGGTACATTTCTGCTGAAAGTAATGCTAGACTTTGCCATATTAACAGTTTGACCCGACCATTTTTGATAAGTGCCAAGAATTCTCATCATAGAATCCACTTCTTCCATATTAGCAACCCCACATATAACAATATCATCTGCAAACATTAGGTGAGAAATATTTGGTCCCCCTCTGTTTAAGGTGATGCCTTTGAAGCCCCCTTGATCAACTGTAACTTTAATGAGGGCTGAAAGAGCTTCGGCACACATAATATAAATGTAGGGAGACAAAGGGCAGCCTTGCCTAATACCTCTGCCCGGCTTGATAATATCAGACCTATGCCCATTCAGGTTCAAAGAATATGTGACAGACTTTGTACAATTCATGATGATATTTATAAAATCAGGAGGAAACCCATAGTTCGACAACATACTTTCAATAAAATGCCAATAGAGTATGTCATAAGCTTTAGATATATCCAACTTCGCCATAAAAAAGCCTGTTTTACCACTTTTGGTTCTAAAAGAATTTATGATTTCATGCACAACAATAATATTATCCAACCCCACCCTTCCAGGAGTAAAAGCAGCCTGATTTTCAGATATAATTCCAGGGAGGAGATCTTTAATTCTCCCAGCAAGTATTTTTGTGAAGATTTTAAATAACACATTACAAAGGCTAATAGGCCTGTACTGCTCAGGAGCCGTGGGGTTCTCTTTCTTTGGGATAAGGGAAATAATAGTGTGATTTAAACCCGGAGGAATATTATGAGAAGAAAACATATACTTGATCAGCTCAGAAATATCCCCCTGCACATCTAGCCACATATTTTGCAGAAAGCCCGGATTTAAGCCATCCGGCCCTGGAGCTTTGTCCGGCTTCATAGAAAAGAGCGTCACTTTGATCTCCTCAAGAGAAGGATTTTGCATAATCGCAATCTGTTGGTCCCTAGTGATTTTCCTAAGAGTAAAAGGACTTCCCCCAGCAGGTATAGAAAAGCTATCAGGAGCAAAAAGATTGGAAAAATAATTTAAGAAAACTTGGTGAATATCATCCCAGCTGTAGGACCAAACCCCATTACTTTTAAAAACCCCCGGCACTTTATTCCATCTTCTTTTGTTTATCACTTTCATATGGAAGAATTTCGTACACTTATCCCCCATATTATGCCAGAAAGATTTAGCTCTCTGCTTCCAGTAGGTATCATCCATGTTCTCCAACCCTCTGAGCTTCTCCTGAAGTTCAATCTCAAAGTCTAAATGCTGTTGATTAGAAGGAATGCCCTGGAGCTTAGAAAGCTCCTCTCTGATTTCCACCATTTGGTTATTTATATTCCCAAAAACAGATTTTTTCCAAGTCAGAACTTTTTTCCTCAGATGCTCCATTTTCCTTTCATAATGATAAATAAGTTTAGGCCCTCTCTTCCATACATCTTTAACATAACCTTTGAAAGAGCAATGTTCAAACCAGGCATTTTCCATTTTAAACCAGCCCTTCTTTAACTTAGAAATGGGGTCTGTGTTTAGCAGCAAGGGGCTATGATCACTATGGTAAGCAGGGAGGGAACTAACCTTTGCATTTTGGAACATCATAATCCATGGCATAGAAGCCAAGCAACGATCCAGCTTCTCACGGATATTGAAAGAGAAGGACCTTGTTTGTCCAAGTGAAAACGTGTGACCCTCTAATTTAACATCAACCGGGCCATTGCTTTGAATAAACTTTTCAAATTGAATTAATAGAGATTTATCCGGGGCTTCACCACCACATTTTTCATGATAGAACCTGATACAATTCCAATCTCCGATCAAAACAGTTGGATGTGCAGAATTATGCATGAAAGATGACAAATCCATCCACATAGCTTTCCTTTCTTTGTGTCTAGTAGGGGCATAAATAGTGATTAACATGAATGAATTCCTTGTCATAAGATCAGTAACCCGTCCAGCAATCCAATTTTTGCTATTTACTAAGACATCCACATCCACCTTATCCGACCACCAAAGCCAAGTACCGCCTGCCCTGCCTGAAGCTGGCTGAATGACAAAGTTAGTAATGTTTCTGTTTCTGAAGAAAATCTTTGAGGATTCCAAGCTGCGCTTAGTTTCGGCCACAAAGAAAATGTCGTGAGACACCGAATGGGTAAGTCTATCAAAATATTGACCGTCGGTGCCCATTCCCACCCCGACAGGTTCCAAGAGATGATCTTCATTTTTGACCCTATGCCGATTGGGGCCACCTGCCAAAGCCCGTAGGGTGTCCTCAAAGGGGGTAGTTTGTTCCACCGAAGATGAGGCTAAATCTTTATCTTCAAGAAGCTCTTGTAAATGGATTTTTCGTTTTGTTTTTCTCTTTGCCTTGTCAAAGTGTCCCGGTTTCTTTACTGTCAGAGGACTTGAAGCTTTGTTCATTCTAACATTGTTGTTCCCTTCGTCTGTCAGAATCACATTTATGGAATTTTCAACCGGTAACAACTTGTTGCATAAATTGTCAAGTTGCTCAAACTGGATTGGGCTTTTGGACTGAGCTAGGGAATATATCCACTGGCCCGGGCTACTATTATTAATAGACTGAAAACCCCCTGGATTTTTCTCTGATCCCGTACAGGGAATTGACAGTTGGAATACTGGCTTTGAAAAAACCGGACCACTAGCGTTTTGTCTGGACGCAGCTAGGCTTGCATTATTTATAATAGGGGTTGTCAAGCTGGTTGGATTTGAAAATAGAGGTCCTGACAGTGCAATTAAAGACTGAGGAGAGGATGGTATGGGGCTATTTGACTTAAGGTGGACAGGGCCCGGTATGGAGTGGGGTACTAGCAAATGGGTTTGCTCAGACCTCTGCGCCAACATGACTTCCTCTGACAGTTGCTGTACATTACCATTAAACTTAACACCCGACGGATTTCTTCCTCCTCTCGTAGGTCTTCCATTAACTGTAATCCAATCCCCATATTTAAAAGACAAATTCCCCATTAATTCCTCTTGAACACGAACAGATAACGACGGTTTAATCAAAGCTCTCAACATTGCTAATTTGTCACAGCATTCATGCTTGTGCCCCAAAAGACCACAGAAATGACAAAATCTGGTAATTCTCTCGAAGGCTAACTCAAATTTTGCTAATTTACCTTCTTCTGTGATGACTGTAACCTCTATTGGCAGCGGGTCATTGATATTCAGAGAGATTTTTAGCCTAGCAAATAAACTCCATGACTCAGCAACTTTCTGATTCGGTAGCATAGGATTTCCCACTTGTGATGCAATGTGCATAACTATGTCTCTATCCAGCCATTCTTGCGGAAGATCATAGATCCGCATCCATAGATCCACAGAACAAAGGTTGTAGGCTGAAGGAGGAGTATTTGGCCGACTCCTTTCCATTAACACTAAATCATTTTCAAAAAACCATGGAGTTCTTCTACATATTTTGTTAACCTCCTCCTCTTCCTGCAGAGATACAAGAAGCGCTCCATTTGGGTAATCAAGCATGGTCCACGGAGGAGTTGGCTCCCACATTTTCTTTATCCATTCCAGAAGTCCTGCTGGCCTAATTTTTTCCTTTGTCAACACTGAAATAACGACTGATCTTTTCCATTTCTGATTTTCAGATTGCACTGGGCTTCGGATAGAGATGGGTTGAAGTTGGCGGGATGGCTTGAGCAATTCTTTGAACTTGTTTACTATGTCTTCTTCCTCCGGATTGGACTTGCCAGATTCTTCCTCCATATGCCCGACGAAAAGAGAGGACAAGCCACCAGAAGAAGAAGAAATGGCGAGGGAGAGCTGTCCCGGGGAGCCCCCCAGGCATCGACGCGAAGACGCACAGGAGAAGAGGAAGAGCTCACTGACCTTGTAAAAAGCTCGGCCCACAGCACAAACGGAGTCGAGAAACCTCCAGCGCAGAAGAGAAAGGATGGAGAACCGCCACCTTAAATCTTACGCACGGACCTCAACACCCAGCAGAAGAAGGAAAAAAAACGAGATACTTCCAGCGCACTAGAGAGGGGCAGGGAAGCTGCCGCCCGCTAAGAACACTGAGCTAACACACCATCAACCCCAGCTACCGGAGATAAAACTCCGAGCCCTCCGGAGATAGAACTCCGAGCCCTCCGGAGATAGAACTCCGCTGATAAATCACGAAAGGTGACCATGCGGTTTCAATTAAATGTTAACATATTTTTTAATATATTACATCTAAATACATAAAAATAATGTATTTTTATATTATTAAAAACATTAAATCTAAATTTTTAACATAAAATTAGTTAAAATATTTGATAAACTCATATTATCATAAAACAAACACATAGATTATTTTTATTTTATGAAATATATAAAATAATAGTATAATAATAAAATTAACAAAATTAAAATTAAAATGTTACATATTATTCATTAAATATTAATCTGAATGTACATATAGGGCATGTTTCAGTTAAATATATTTATATAATTACAAAGATATATAATTTGATAACTTATGAAACAAAAAGTTATAATAAAAATTAATTTTAATAAAATAATATAAAATACTTTAATATATTTTATTATTTTTATAACATAATATATTATTTTAATAATTTCAAATACATGAGCATATTGTTCACTTTATAAAATATTTAAATAAAATAATAAGCTGTAAATATAACCTATTTTAACTGAAAAATGTCATGTATATATATATTTATATTAATATTTAATAAAATAAATTATTTTTATAATGTAGTATATTTTGATAATTTAATACATGTTTAATACTTATAAATAATTTATTCTTACTAAAAATAATATTTATTTAAATATAATAATTTTAGTTATATTATTATGTTTACAGTGTAGCATATTTTAATATTTTATAAGATAAAATAAATATATTACTACATTTATAATATATTAAATTTTAATAATTAAAAAATATTTAATATTTAAAAATAATTTATTCCTACTATATATTACAAATTATGTATATTTATTACTATATTTATAATATAATAAATTTTAATAATTTAAAAACAATTTAATATTTAAAAATAATTTATTCCTACTATATCTTACAAATTATACATATATTTAAATATAATTATTTTAAATAAAAAAATTATGTATATTGTGCATAATAAAATATTCAGAGTATTATAAACTTGTTTAAAGTTTATATAAATTTATATGATAATTTAAATTAATTTATTGTTGATATAATTTAAATTAACTTATTGTGCCATATATGTACATTCAGATTAAAATTTAATAAATAATTTATACCATTTTAATTTTTATTTTGTTAATTTTATTATGATACTTTATTTTATATATTTTATAAAATAAAAATAATTTATGTACTTGTTTTATGATAATATGAGTTTATCCAATATTTCAACTAATTTTATGTTTAAAATTTTAATTTAACATTTTAATAATATAAAAACACATTTTTATATATTTTGATACAATATAATAAAAAATGTGTTAACATTTAATTGAAAATGCACAGTCACTTTTGGTGATTTGAGCCTGCGTTCGTGCTATCATTCATAACTTGGGTTGAAACGGTACCATTTCCATAATTAAATTTTCGATGGTGTTGTTCGACGAATTTTGTTTTCAAAGCGTGGTATTTTCAAAAAAACTCCATTTTATTCTCCCCGAGAGAGTGGTTTTGGGAAAACAATGGGCATACGACTGGCTCTGTAAAACCACCGGCGGTTTTCTATCTTCTTTTCTCACCTTTTATTCCCCTGCCATCTTTTCTTATAAAAGTGAGCGGTGAGAGGGGGGAGGGGGGGAGTCTTGCCATCACAAGCAGAAGAGAGTGATGTCTTGCCATCATAATAATAGTTATATTATTATGTTTACAGTGTAGCATATTTTAATATTTTATAAGATAAAATAATTTTATTACTATATTTATAATATATTAAATTTTAATAATTTAAAAAATATTTAATAGTAAAAATTAATTTATTCTTACTATATATTACAAATTATGTATATTTAATACTATATTTATAATATAATAAATTTTAATAATTTAAAAATAATTTAATATTTAAAAATAATTTATTCCTACTATTTATTACAAATTATACATATATTTAAATATAATTCTTTTAAATAAAAAATTATGTATATTGTGCATAATAAAATATTCAGAGTATTATAAACTTGTTTAAAGTTTAAATAAATTTATATGATAATTTAAATTAATTTATTGTTGATATAATTTAAATTAACTTATTGTGCCCTATATGTACATTCAGATTAAAACTTAAAAAATAATTTATACCATTTTAATTTTTATTTTGTTAATTTTATTATGATACTTTATTTTATATATTTTATAAAATAAAAATAATTTATGTACTTGTTTTATGATAATATGAGTTTATCCGATATTTCAACTAATTTTATGTTAAAAATTTTAATTTAATATTTTCATAATATAAAAACACATTTTTATATATTTAGATACAATATAATTAAAAAATGTGTTAACATTTAATTGAAAATGCACGGTCACTTTTGGTGATTTGAGCCTGCGTTCGTGCTATCATTCATAACTTGGGTTGAAACGGTACCATTTCCATAATTAAATTTTCGATGGTGTTGTTCGACGAATTTTTTTTTCAAAGCGTGGTATTTTCAAAAAAACTCCATTTTATTCTCCCCGGGAGAGTGGTTTTGGGAAAACAATGGGCATACGACTGGCTCTGTAAAACCACCGGCGGTTTTCTATCTTCTTTTCTCACCTTTTATGGCCCTGCCATCTTTTCTTACAAAAGTGAGCGGTGAGAGGGGGGAGGGGGGGGAGTCTTGCCATCACAAACAGAAGCGAGTGATGTCTTCCCATCATAATAATAGTTATATTATTATGTTTACAGTGTAGCATATTTTAATATTTTATAAGATAAAATAATTTTATTACTATATTTATAATATATTAAATTTAAATAATTAAAAAATATTTAGTATTTAAAAATAATTTATTCCTACTATATATAACAAATTATGTATATTTATTACTATATTTATAATATAATAAATTTTAATAATTTAAAAACTATTTAATATTTAAAAATAATTTATTCCTACTATATCTTACAAATTATACATATATTTAAATATAATAATTTTAAATAAAAAATTATGTATATTGTGCATAATAAAATATTCAGAGTATTATAAACTTGTTTAAAGTTTATATAAATTTATAAGATAATTTAAATTAATTTATTGTTGATATAATTTAAATTAACTTGTTGTGCCCTATATGTACATTCAGATTAATATTTAATAAATAATTTGTACCATTTTAATTTTTATTTTGTTAATTTTATTATGATACTTTATTTTATATATTTTATAAAATAAAAATAATTTATGTACTTGTTTTATGATAATATGAGTTTATCCGATATTTCAACTAATTTTATGTTCAAAATTTTAATTTAATATTTTAATAATATAAAAAAACATTTTTATATATTTCGATACAATATAAATAAAAAATGTGTTAACATTTAATTAAAAATGCACGGTCACTTTTGGTGATTTGAGCCTGCGTTCGTGCTATCATTCATAACTTGGGTTGAAACGGTACCATTTCCATAATTAAATTTTCGATGGTGTTGTTCGACGAAAATTTTTTCAAAGCGTGGTATTTTAAAAAAAACTCCATTTTATTCTCCCCGGGAGAGTGGTTTTGGGAAAACAATGGGCATACGACTTGCTCTGTAAAACCAACGGCGGTTTTCTATCTTCTTTTCTCACCTTTTATGCCCCTGCCATCTTTTCTTACAAAAGTGAGCGATGCGACGGGGAGGGGAGGGGGGAGTCTTGCCATCACAAGCAGAAGCGAGTGATGTCTTGCCATCATAATAATAGTTATATTATTATGTTTTACAGTGTAGCATATTTTAATATTTTATAAGATAAAATAATTTTATTACTATATTTATAATATATTAAATTTTAAAAATTTAAAAAATATTTAGTATTTAAAAATAATATATTCCTACTATATAATACAAATTATGTATATTTATTACTATATTTATAATATAATAAATTTTAATAATTTAAAAACAATTTAATATTTAAAAATAATTTATTCCGACTATTTATTACAAATTATACATATATTTAAATATAATTCTTTTAAATAAAAAATTATGTATATTGTGCATAATAAAATATTCAGAGTATTATAAACTTGTTTATAGTTTAAATAAATTTATATGATAATTTAAATTAATTTATTGTTGATATAATTTAAATTAACTTATTGTGCCCTATATGTACATTTAGATTAAAACATAAGAAATAATTTATACCATTTTAATTTTTATTTTGTTAATTTTATTATGATACTTTATTTTATATATTTTATAAAATAAAAATAATTTATGTACTTGTATTATGATAATATGAGTTTATCCGATATTTCAACTAATTTTATGTTCAAAATTTTAATTTAATATTTTCATAATATAAAAACACATTTTTATATATTTAGATACAATATAATTAAAAAATGTGTTAACATTTAATTGAAAATGCACGGTCACTTTTGGTGATTTGAGCCTGCGTTCGTGCTATCATTCATAACTTGGGTTGAAACGGTACCATTTCCATAATTAAATTTTTGATGGTGTTGTTCGATGAATTTTTTTTTCAAAGCGTGGTATTTTAAAAAAAACTCCATTTTATTCTCCCCGGGAGAGTGGTTTTGGGAAAACAATGGGCATACGACTGGCTCTGTAAAACCACCGGCGGTTTTCTATCTTCTTTTCTCACCTTTTATGGCCCTGCCATCTTTTCTTACAAAAGTGAGCGGTGAGAGGGGGGAGGGGGGGAGTCTTGCCATCACAAGCAGAAAGCGAGTGATGTCTTGCCATCATAATAATAGTTATATTATTATGTTTACAGTGTAGCATATTTTAATATTTTATAAGATAAAATAATTGTATTACTATATTTATAATATATTAAATTTTAATAATTTAAAAAATATTTAGTATTTAAAAATAATTTATTCCTACTATATATTACAAATTATGTATATTTATTACTATATTTATAATATAATAAATTTTAATAATTTTTAAAACTCTTAATATTTAAAAATAATTTATTCCTACTATTTATTACAAATTATACATATATTTAAATATAATTCTTTTAAATAAAAAATTATGTATATTGTGCATAATAAAATATTCAGAGTATTATAAACTTGTTTAAAGTTTATATAAATTTATAAGATAATTTAAATTAATTTATTGTTGATATAATTTAAATTAATTTGTTGTGCCCTATATGTACATTCAGATTAAAATTTAAGAAATAATTTATACCATTTTAATTTTAATTTTGTTAATTTTATTATGATACTTTATTTTATATATTTTATTAAATAAAAATAATTTATGTACTTGTTTTATGATAATATGAGTTTATCCGATATTTCAACTAATTTTATGTTCAAAATTTTAATTTAATATTTTAATAATATAAAAACACATTTTTATATATTTAGATACAATATAATTAAAAAATGTGTTAACATTTAATTGAAAATGCATGGTCACTTTTGGTGATTTGAGCCTGCGTTCGTGCTATCATTCATAACTTGGGTTGAAACGGTACCAATTCCATAATTAAATTTTCGATGGTGTTGTTCGACGAATTTTTTTTCAAAGTGTGGTATCTTCAAAAAAACTCCATTTTATTCTCCCCGGGAGAGTGGTTTTGGGAAAACAATGGGCATACGACTGGCTCTGTAAAACCACCGGCGGTTTTCTATCTTCTTTTCTCACCTTTTATGGCCCTGCCATGTTTTCTTACAAAAGTGAGCGGTGAGAGGGGGGAGGGGGGAGTCTTGCCATCACAAGCATAAGCGAGTGATGTCTTGCCATCATAATAATAGTTCTATTATTATGTTTACATTGTGGCACATTTTAATATTTTATAAGATAAAATAAATATATTACTATATTTATAATATATTAAATTTTAATAATTTAAAAATATTTAATATTTAAAAATAATTTTTCCCTACTATATATTAAAAATTATGTATATTTATTACTATATTTATAATATAATAAATTTTAATAATTTAAAAACTATTTAATATTTAAAAATAATTTATTCCTACTATATCTTACAAATTATACATATATTTAAATATAATTATTTTAAATAAAAAATTATGTATATTGTGCATAATAAAATATTCAGAGTATTATAAACTTGTTTAAAGTTTAAATAAATTTATAAGATAATTTAAATTAATTTATTGTTGATATAATTTAAATTAACTTGTTGTGCCCTATATGTACATTCAGATTAATATTTAATAAATAATTTATACCATTTAATTTTTATTTTGTTAATTTTATTATGATACTTTATTTTATATATTTTATAAAATAAAAATAATTTATGTACTTGTTTTATGATAATATGAGTTTATCCGATATTTCAACTAATTTTATGTTCAGAATTTTAATTTAATATTTTAATAATATAAAAACATATTTTTATATATTTAGATACAATATAATTAAAAAATGTGTTAACATTTAATTGAAAATGCACAATCACTTTTGGTGATTTGAACCTGCGTTCGTGCTATTATTCATAACTTGGGTTGAAACGGTACCATTTTCATAATTAAATTTTCGATGGTGTTGTTCGACGAATTTTTTTTCAAAGCGTGGTATCTTCAAAAAAACTCCATTTTATTCTCCCCGGGAGAGTGGTTTTGAGAAAACAATGGGCATACGATTAGCTCTGTAAAACCACCGGCGGTTTTCTATCTTCTTTTCTCACCTTTTATGCTCCTGCCATCTTTTCGAGAGGAAGGAGGGGGGAGTCTTGCCATCATAAGCAGAAGCGAGCAAGCGATTCGGCGTGCTTCGTCTCTGTCGGTGCGTCCTTCTGTTCTCTTCCGGCGAGCTATTCTGGCTAACCCTTGCATTTTTCCTGGCGTCTCCTCCGTCGGGGGAGAGGCGGTCTGCCGCCGTGAACGGTGGGAATGGGAGCTTAGGGGCAGCCGCCCTGTTGCAGAGGGAGATGGCTCGGCGGTACGCCTCTCCCTATGCTACCCATTCCTACGGTTCTTGGTCGCATCTCCTCTCCCCCGGTGCCTTCCGGCCGGCGCGGATCTTCCTCCGTCGTCGTGCTTCGTCTCTGTCAGTGCGCCCTTCAGATCTCTTCCAGCGAGCTATTCTGGCTAACCCTTACATTTTTCCCGGCGTCACCCTCCGTCGGGGCCCCATTTTCCGGCGGACGCCGGCGTCGCTTGCGGTGGCAGGGAGTCGGTGGATTCAGAGGGTTGTCGGCGCTCGCAAGAGGACCCGAAGGGCCGCGCCCGCGCCGGTTGTGTCTGGAGGTAGCGCCGGTGGATGGTGGGCGGAGGCAGAGAGACTCACGACAAGCTAGCCGGCGATGGAGCGGTGGAGGGGCTTCCGTCTAGCGACGAGAACGCCTCCAACCAAACCAAAGGGCAGGGTGCTGCGTTTGGGAACCCCTTACGACCGGTGAGACGGGGGGTCACGGCGGAAAGAGAGGGTAGCGCGGCGGTAGCCCTTTTCTGCTCGCACGTTCTTCCTCCTCCTCCCACCGCCATGTAAGGCTCTCGTCGCCGCCGCGCGCGGCGGCGGATGGCCTGGTGTCTCTCTCGGCGTAGTCTGTCCGACGTCCCTCGTCACGTGATTCGTACCACTGCGCATACGGCGCAGTTGTCAGCGTGGGTGTAAACGAACTAATAAACTCGGACAAATAATTTAAATTTTGCATTGATTCCTTTATTATCTTAAATAAATAAATTTGAACAAAAAAAAGTTCGATTCATTAAATTGGTCGAATTTGAACAACCGACGGATCAAAATTTTATAGATAGTGGGGTCATTAAAATATTTTAATGTGGTCATTTTTTTATAAATGTATTAAATTTAAACATTTTATAATATAAATTTTAAATTTTAGTGGAGTCACGTGACTTCACTTATTATATACTGGATTTGTCACTGATTTGAACAGATTCTTATTCAATTGGATCGATTTATAAATTTGTAAACGGTTTGATTAAATATTATATTATATATTTAATTTTAAAAATTAAATTTTAACTATTAATAATTAAATATTAATATTTAAATATATTAAATAATTTAAAAATTAAATTTAATGTTACGTTAGGTTTCAAGTTTCAAAAATAATTAATTTTAATTTAATTATTACTCACAGTTCAATTTTAACTCGACTCGATTAATAAATTAAGTTTGAATAATAGTTTAACACGTTCGTTAAAATTTGAACTTGAATTCGAATATGTGTAAAATAAGCTAGTTAAGTTTGAACACTATATTGCTCCATTGATTTGCAATCTATTTTGAATATTCTTTTAACATTAAATTTGATTTTTTTTTTTAATTTTAAAATTGTCTTTTTACCTTTTATCTTTAACGTTACGCGGGTGCTCATTTTTTTCATATATTTCTCAAACGGTTCTTCACATAATATTTAAACAAAGAAAATTACTAATTTTAAATTTTAGAATCAATCAAAATGAGATCATGAAAATAAAAATTAATGAATTATATATTTCTACATCGTCAAAGACATATTATTCACACATATAACACATAAATGAATATATACAAGATGTTATCGAATCAAATCTAACTTATAACAATTTATATATTGATTATTCAATACATCACGAAAAATAATTTTTAACTTTTTTCTTGTCTTGCAAATAAGAACGTCGAATGGGAGATAAGTTTGTAATATAAAATTAATTTTTTGACCGTTCAAAAAAAGGACAGTCTAACCAAGTTGGACGGGATCAAATTTTATTTATTTTATTATAAAAAATAAAAAATTATAAAAAATAAAATTAATAATTTGTATATTATATATTTATGTATAGATAAAATTTATACATGAATATAATTATATTTTTTATATTATAATTGAATATGAGTGTTTATCTATGTATATAGGTAAATATGATTTTTTATGTGATTATGTTATAGCAGTATTCGTTGGAAAAGAGTTAATCTTAAGTGAGAAGTAAAGATACTTAATAAATAATTTAATAAATTTTAAGATGTAACATATATTTATAATTATAAATTTTAATCATATATAATAATATAAATGATAGCAAAATATTATTGTACTATTAATAAATGAAACGTTCAAAAAATAATTATTCTTGGCAAATTTGGTGTGTGTGTGAAAGAGAAGAAATTTAAAATAGATATTTATAAAATTTAAGTATATAACACATATTTATGATTATAAATCTTATATATATGTGATAATATAAGTGATAGCGAAGTGTTGTTATACTTAAATGCCGGAGTAATCACGGATCGACTTGCCAGATTAGGTCATGGGGGTCAAGGGGGCAGTGCCCCTTGTGGGGGGTATCAGGGTGCAACGCCTCCCGAAGATTTTTTTTATGGTTGTAAGGGGGAGGGGGAAGAAAAAAATTTTAGGGAGAATTACCACCCACTCCATTTAGCAAAATGAGTTTACCAAAAACTCCATTGACCAAATTTTCATCCCATTTAATCCATTGACTCCCATTTCACTTGCCACCCACTCCAATACTCATGAAAAATTCCTGTTTTGTCCTCAAAAATAACTAGATAAGGTAATGCCAATGGAGTTTTAAACACGATATTTTTTCATTCAAAATACGATAGTATTTTATTGTTAAAACATTCATATAAATACTATGATACACTAAATAAATTACTCTTAATATTTAAATTTTGATATAAATAAGATGTGATAATTTATTGTCTTGACTATAATAATAATTTATATTTATAAATTAAATTATTTAACATTATGTAATAAATAACATGCTATTTAATTATTTATATCATATTTAAATTTTAATATGAATAAAATACGATAAATTTTTATTCCAAACACATCAATGTTTTGCGGTCATAAATTAGATGAAAATTTTAAAGTGGTTCTAAAAGTTGAAAATAAAATTAGAGATTCTAATAAACCATTAAATTTGAAATTTCTCGAAATCTAATAGTTAGAAGAAATGTTAGTACTTTGTTTAACATGAAAGGGTAAAAATGACATTTTCATTGAAAATTGGAGTGGGTGTGATGATATTTTGAAAAAACGGACCTAATGAAAAAGTGTTTTTGAAAACGGATATAGTGGTAAAGTGGTTTACTTGAAATGGACCTAGTGTGCATTTTGCCGAAATTTTACTTTAAGCATGTAATAAAAACATAAAAAATGACCTAGACCGGGTCGCCTCAGAGTCGGGCCGAACTGAACCATTTTGAAAAAAGAAATGGCCGAACTGAACCATTTACACCTGTAGTTGCGAGGAGCCGAGCAGCCGCGTCGATCTTTGATGGTAGCAGGCGGAGTCGAGTAGCAGACCTGCTGCTGGTCTTTTTTTTTTTGGTCACGTGGCCACGTTGGCCAGCTGCCCGCCGCGCGCGCGGGTTAAGCGGGGCCGCCACCTTTCGGTCGGTCGCCGGTCGCCACAAGGAGTTTTCTTGGACATGGCACAGTGGTACTCTGCGCGGGGAAGACACAAGTCGTTGAGAGCAGATTAGTAGGGCCGCCGTCTCTCTCTGCGGGTCGTCGGGAGGGGGTCAGGGCGCGACGGGTACCGAGGGAATAAATGAAAACGTGTAACTCTGTTACGACGGAACGGAGTGGTGTTAAGAAACTCAGTCCATAGATCAAAGCGTTAAAGGTATTCGATGAATGGTAGTGTTATCGTCATTTGTTGAAATGAACCTATCATTAAATTTTATTTTAAAAAGTATGGTGAGTATTAACATTACTTATGCTATAAATAACTTATTAACTCCGGAGATCATATTTTGTTTTGACGAACTATCTCTAGAATTAGTTAGTACACAAACAAGGCACTTAGGAATAAAAGTACGCAGCTGTTGTTGTCACGTAGCATTTCAATATAGTTTAATAAAAAGGTTCAAGGTTCATTTGGATTCAGATATAAGTAAAACTAAAATAAAGTAACTTTTTTCATGCAGTATTTTTAAAAAAATAAAATATATTATATTATTTGGTTGTATGTATCTTGTTTTCATTAAAAATGCAATTCATTGTTTCATTACAAGTATATCATAATTTTTTATTTAAATACTAACAAATCATTTCGTAAAAATATACTTGTGGATTAATTGTTTTCTATATTATTAGTTATTAAGTATACCATACTAAATTAATTATATAATAAAATATTTTTTAAAAAAAGTGAATAACTCACAGTTAAAAAATTTATTAGTAAAAATACCTGACGAATATATTAACTTTGTAGGGTTCAAGTCTATTCTAGTAGCACATGTACCTTTTAGCAATCTTCTCGGTAAAAAGATGTTGGAGCAAAATATCAAAACTATGAATATTAAGTAAATCAATAGATCGTATTTTTTTAATTTATATACGAAATAGTACATAATTTGAGGTTTTCAAAGATCTTGTGGGGATGGCTCATTTTACTTGCAAATAAAATAAGTACATATATTTTCTACCGGGACATTGCACCAAAACAAGGCATGAGTTGGTTTAGAGTACTAAGTTTTTTTATTTTATGCATTTTAAACAATTTTATTTTATCTATTTTCTATGTATGAAAATTAGGGCCCAAGCTAGTGGGTAAAATTGGAAGAGAGAGAGAGAGAGAGGGGTAAATGGTTAAAGGTAACGGCGTGAGCTATAAATAAGGGTGGAATTAAAGTTTAAAAGCAATTGGATTTGGGATTATAAAATGACAACATTGGTCAACGGGACTAAAAAATAAATAAGGATACAAATGTGGGGGAGCTGATTTCACCATTTAAATCTTGATTTAAACTGTAAAATCTATATTTAGTAGTGAAAGATACCTTTTGAGGCGACTCGATCTCTTACCTCTTGTTTGATAATACTATTGTTAAGAATCATTAAGAAGTGCTTAGTTAATTATTTAAAATTTAAGATTTATAGTATAAATAAAATATATTATATAATACAAATATCAACTTGTATTATTTTTAACATTGATACTTTAATATTTAAAAATATTAATATCAATATTGATATAATACAAAAAATAAAACTTTAACCAAACACAACATTAACTCTTTCGTCTTCGTCGGATTGGTCCTTCGCAGTTTACGTTCTACCGGATGATCAATCGATCTCTCCGCCGCCCGCCCAGTCCACACGTACGTACGCTGCAGTCAGACGTGGAATCTCCGCCGACGACCGCCTCTCTCGGGCACTACAAAACTCGGCGAGCTGATTTCCCCGTAGACGGAAGGTGAAGAGGGTAGCGCCAATATGGCGGTCCTCCGCTCTCTGGTGATCTTGCTCTTGCTGCTCGTCTCAGCTTCGGAGCGGCGGAAGGAGATGCGGGTGAGGACGATCACAGAGATGCGCGGGGACACAGGTTGTTTTTGTTGATCTCCGGCCGGGTAACGCTTCTCTTCTCTCCTCTTAATTTCATGCGTGTTGACGGCGGCGGAATCTGCTTTCAGGTAACCTTGGGCGCCGGCGGAGGGCGCGGCAAGTCCCAGGTTATCTGTCTCCTCCTCCTCCGACGGCGAGCAACCGAAGGGAAAACAACCGATAACCTACCGCCGGTGACCCACCATGATTCTTTTCCAGGTAGCTCGGGCTGCTCCGTCGACGTCGTCGTCGTATTGTGGTTGTATATTGCATCACCGCGAGCGTACGTAGTAATCACATACCTTCTCAGTTCTCGACCAGTGTGTGTGAAAATATATATACTCTGAACCCATTACCTGTGATGAGCACCGGCAGGTTGATTGCTTGCGCAATTCTCAGCCTCATTTTGCCGGTTATTTGTATTATAGTGGCGGATCTAAAATCTCTATATATTCAGTAGGGTCATATATATTTTTAAAAAAACTTTCGGATTTGAATTAATATTTAACAATTTTTTAGAGCAATCTCTCTCTCTCTCTCTCTCTCTCTAGATAGAGAGGTCATGTTCCTTAAGCTTTTTGAATCCTACTTCCTGGCTTTCAGTCTGCCAAAAGAAGTTAATTAATTATTGAAATATTGAGGGAAGGTTTGATCATTGAAAACTGCCAAAAGATCAGTTGTTTGAATTCTGGATTCCTACTTCCAGACCTTCGGTCTGCCAAACAAAAGTTAATCTTCGAGTGCATATTATTATATGTTTAAATTTTAATTTTATTCCTGTTGACCTTTTGTGTTCCACGCTCCTGTTTCATACTAATTTACTTGTGTATTTTGCAAATATATTATATGTTTAAATTTTAATTTTATTCTTGTTTACTTCTTGTGCTTCACGCTCTTGTTTTATATTTCACTTGTGTATTTTGCAAAATTTTAATTATATTTTTTAGTTGGTTTTATTTTCATCTGATATTTTTATTGATAGTATGCATGTAATTTATAATATTATAGTTATATATTTTATATTTAAACACTGTTATAAATTCTAAATATATATATATATATATCTGCGACATTTATATTCAACACTTTTTAATTAATATTCAACGACATTAGGAACAATGAAGTAAAACTACAAGTTAAGTGGAACATCTTTTGTTATTATTTTTCTTATTCCACACTCGCTGTAACTAGTTCTGGATTTCGTATTCGGGTGTGACTTAACGCCGGTTCCAAATTAGGTTAACGAGAAAAAGGATTATCCCTTTGTCGTCTTCAGATTATATTTTTTAAATTTTATTTATTGCTAGGGAAATAACTTAATTAGGTTTGTTTGGTTGCATGAAAAATATTGAAAATATTTTAGTACCGTCGACAAAATAGTAGTGTAACGTACAGCGCCTTCATCATCCGAGATGGAGAATAAGTTTTAGTCTTGTAAGATATATATTCTTAATCTATTCAATTTAGATATCAGATATCCGATTCGATTTAGGCTGTATTTATTCTTGTATCCGCACTATATAATAATATTGTTAAGCTCTCTCAAGCTATCGGAGTATCCTATAATTGTTTATCAACTTCACGAAAGAGTCAGACAATTGCTTAATCAGTTCTCTTTGACATCACTACCATACAAATTTTCTTGTTATTTTTTAAAAGAAAACTCTTGGCCGACACCCGATACTTGTCAGGATATGTGTATAGTTATATTTCCTTCTTTGCTATTCGATCGGTTTCCCCAGCTATGAACAGAAAACCGACCCACCAATTAATCAAACTGTAAAAGAAGAAGAAAAAAGAAAGCCATGAAAATAATAGAGCACTGCAACTGATAAAGAATAAAAAAAATCCGGCAATCTGACTGCTACCGAGAATTGCACGTAAATCATCTATACCGGCAACGGCAACGGAGAACCACATTTTTGCTGTTAAAAATGTTGAATCATATCCAACAACGGGGCTGTTTAAGAAGCGCCAGGATAAGAGACCACCCCCGTAGCCGCGCTGCGGTGGCGAAGACCATTTTCTGAAGGGTGCTTACGCATTTGGCGGCGGCGGCGGCGGCGAAGTCAAAAGATATGTATCTGGGCGCTCTGGAGGGAACATGTGCCGTATGGTATTACCCCGAGGAGACGGCGGGCTGAACCCTGATCGCCCCCCAAGCCTTCTCTCCCTTGCGGCGGCGGCGGCGGCGGCGGCTATAATCAACACGCACGGCGCCGGCAGAGACATGAGAGGGAAGGATCGACGAAGCTGGAGAGAGCAAGACTGCAAGATGAAAAGAAGGGGATGTGCCGGAAGGGGTGCATACCTGCGAATCCATGCGCGACGCTGGCTTGCATCGCGGGAGTTTGTTTTGAAGTAACGCACTTTTTTTTTTTTTTAAAACTAACACGGTAAAACTTTGTTTTGTAAATCTAACACACTTTGACTTTGACCCGAAACAGTAAACCTCTTTGACTTAAAACTCGACTTTGACCCAAAACAGTAAACCTCTTCGACTAATGATGCCGAAACCGGATTAGCTTAAAGTCGAGTTGTAAAAACTCGACTTTTAACAAAACATTGTTTAAAGTCGAGTTTAGGAAGTTCGACTTTAAAGTCGAGTTTTTTAAACTCGACTTTGCTTAGTTTTTACCCCGCGTTTCACCCCCCGATTCTACCCTGCGCATTCACCGCGGAGGACGCGCATTCACCCCGGCTCCCTCTCTCTCGACGGCGGCTCTCCTTGGCGGCGGCGGCGGCGGCGGCTGCGGCGGCGGCGGCGGATCTGCTGGGCAGCGGATCACCTGGACGTCGGCGGCGGCGGATCTGCTGGGCGGCGGCGGTGGCGATTCTCCTGGGCGTCGGATCTCGTGGACGCCGGCGGCGGATCTGGGCGGCGGATCTCCTGGGTGGCGGACGGCAGCTTTGGATCTTGGTAGAGTAAGGTAGTGTGAGGTACGTGCGGTCTACATTGTGCTTGTTTTCATCCGCCAATAGAAGTTCTATATGTTGTCGACGTTTTCATCCGTCCTAGTGCAGGTTTTCGTTCGGCAGAGGGGGGGGGTTTAGGTATGTGTTGATATCAAACTAAATTGGAATGGAATGTAAGGGGTAGGGGAAGGGAAAAATGGAGAAACTGTAAGGGGGTAGGGGAAGGGAGAAATGGAGAATTGGGGAAGGGAAAAAAGAGAAAATCGATCACAAATATGACATGTATTTGGAATTTTTTATTTTTTCTATTATTATGGAAATTAATCAAAATAATGTAAAGTTATTATCTGAATTTATAATTAAAAGAATTTTAAGATTTAAGAGAGATTCATTCTTAGATGTTACAACAAGTATTCTAAAATATATCCATAGCTTAATAGTTATGAATGCACCATCAATTTTGGAAGGCATCCATTAACTTTTAAAAATTTATGAAATTTTCAAGAAATGCCATGCCACATATTCAAGTGAAATTCACTTATCTAAAATCCCAACCAAGCATGAATAAACCTTAGGCATACCCAAATCTTATGTATAGAAAGTTTAGATATATCCACGAGATGAACACACACTATACTACAATCAATCGATCAACACATATATACATACATACATATATACACTACGTCTTTCTGATGAAGTTAAAATGGAATTATGTCATATACACTCACTCATACTCCAGTACCAGCTTGTGTATATGTTGGTACAAGGCCGTTAAGAATCCAACAACGCACTTGATAACTGAGGAGCCGTATGAACTCTCCGATGGGGGTGGATTGACACTCACTTACATAGAAACATAATCTCCGCCGCAAGTGGGATTGGGGGGTGTGAATAGGTTTGAAACGAAGAGCAAATTTGGGATGGGGGTGAAGACTTAAGGGTGTAAATTCTAACAACTTGCTAATTTCAGGTTAGTATCAAACAATTAAAAATATGGCATCGAGGGTTATCAAAGTCCGCATCATGTTTGATGGAATGATTTCCATGAGTAATGAGTTTGTCTCTTACTATG
This sequence comes from Cryptocoryne crispatula var. balansae, assembly GCA_036172225.1. Taxonomy (NCBI): domain Eukaryota; kingdom Viridiplantae; phylum Streptophyta; class Magnoliopsida; order Alismatales; family Araceae; genus Cryptocoryne; species Cryptocoryne crispatula. The sequence continues at coordinate 12,665,597 of CM069932.1, read as the reverse complement.
GTGGAGATGAACGGAATATGAAGCTATTGCAAGGATGTAATCACGAAGACTTGTTGAGCTTTATATTTGATGCAATTGGTTGTAACCCGGGGTCAATGAACATAAGATTACTTTATAATTATTTTGATGGTGTGAATGAGGTTCTTGATGACAGTACCACTCAAACACTGTTGACGAGATGTCGTGAAGTACCTGATATTACACTTTACATCGTAAAAGACTGTCAAGAAACGTCAAATCAGGCTGGATGTAGTACTTGGAATCAGGAGACATATAATCAACCAACAATGGGTCAGTTGTTGTCCCAAGTTGAAAGTAACATTAGTCCATGGAATGTGGCAGTCAATGCATATCACAATAGTGAAAGTACTTTGAACGAGCAGTACGACGTCGAAGATGAGCAAGATGAACAATATGATAGTGATGAGACCGAAAGTGACAACGAAGAACTACCAAATGAGATGGTGAATAGTTGTATGGCAGTCGATGCCTATCATGACGACGAAGATATCACTTGGATCAATAATGCCGTCGCAAGCAATATTTACATAGAGAGTGATGAGGAGGATGCTGGAGGAGAAGATACAGTTGTACCAAGAGAAGAAAGAGATAATGTTGATGACCTTTCAGTTGGAGATGTCTTCAGATGTAAAGAAGACGTTGTACAGGCCATAGCTACTTGGGCATTGAAGCGGAATGTCCAACACCGAACGGATAGATCAACGAAATCAAAACTTACTTTGATTTGTCCGTCAAGAGGTGAAGGATGTAAGTGGAGGCTACATGCAGCTGTTAGTACTCGGGTTGGAGGGATGTGGAAAATTATGAGTTTTGAAAATAATCATACATGTTCCACCCCTATTTGCAACATGGCTCATAGGCAATTGACATGCACTACAATTTGTCATTTAATCATGCCTATTGTACGATCTCGCTTAGATATCCGACCAAGGGACATCATGGATATGGTTCAAGTCAAGTATGCCATCAGACCTTCGTATCACAAGGCTTGGAATGCGAGAAGAAAAGCCTTCAAGAAGTTGTTTGGGGATTGGGAGAGTTCTTACACACATTTGTTGAGATACATGGAAGCGGTTAAGTCGACTATGCCAGGGACAATATATACTTATTTGTGTGAAGCTGATAGTCATAAATCATTATTCTTCTTCTGGAGTTTCGCGCCATGCATCGAAGGTTGGCGCTCTTGCTGCCGCCTTATAAGTGTCGACGGTACATTCCTTTACGGGAAATACCGTGGTACACTTCTAGTTGCGTGTGGTGTGGATGCCGATCAAGGCTTGTTTCCAATTGCATTTGCAATTGTGAACAATGAGAATGATCGATCATGGTCGTGGTTCTTTCAACAGATGTTGTCTTATATTCCATCCATTACTGAACGAAGGCATGAAGTATGTATCATTTCAGATAGGCACGTGAGCATCAAGAATGCAATCGAGAGATGGTTTCCTTTAGCAGCCCACCGATATTGTCTTCGGCATTACCGTCAAAATTTTCAAACACATTTCACTGGAAAAGATCTATTCAGAAGGATGTATGCTGCATGCATAGCTTCTAACCGTCTAGAGTTCAATAGGTGAATGACGGACATACAGTTGAGGTGTCCTGATGCATACAATTGGTTACTACAAGTGAATCCAGAACAATGGGCGTTAGCATTTGATACGGATGGTAAACGATTTGAAATAATGACAACAAATTATTCCGAATGTTTTAATAGCGTTTTAAAAATTGCAAGAGGTTTACCTATTCATGCTTTAGTACACATGACATATCATCGGCTTAGGCTTATGTTTTTTCAACGTCGTGCATGTGGATTGAACATGGAAACACAGCTAACCACTAAATTTGAGAAGAAATTAGTTGACCTGAAAGAAAAAAGTCGCGAGATCATCATTCAAGCCCGAGTCAATATGGGTGAGTGGCATTTGAACGATGCAAATGGCCGTGTATTTCGGGTTGACATTAGCCGTGACTCAATTACATGCACGTGCTGTGAGCCTATGCTTAGACACTTCCCGTGTAGGCATGTTTTAACTGCTCTCGGTTCGGTTAACTGGGATCCATATGCATATGCATCAAAGTGGTACACCAGTGCTTATTATCGTGAAAGTTACGATACTGAATTTCACACCGTATTGGATGCACGGTATTGGCCATCATTCAACATAGAAAGGAACATAATTCCGTTGTTGCCACCTTCAAACATCCGGAAGACTGGAAGACCACGAACTAAACGTTACCCAATGGTGATGGATCGTGACCCGAACAGACAACAAAATGTATGTAGCATTTGTAAAGAACGGGGACACAACCGGTTAACTTGCCGTAGAAACCCAAGGTGCGTATTTTTTTCAAAAAGTAATGTAGATGTTTTTAGGCTTGCGTGGTACTATGTTTGTTAATTCATTTTAGTTTAGATTAACAATTTCTTTCTTTTGTGTAATTATTATTCTGTTCAGTCTGTTAATTTTGATAATTCATGATTTGTAGGCATGGATCGACGGGGCCCTCGTGATGCATCGCTGCTACGTGAGCAGCAACAGCATCGTTCGGCGAACCTTGAGGTATTAAACGATTGAGTGCATTTCAATAATTCAATCGGTCTTTTGGTTAAATTCTAATTCGTATTGCACTACAATTTTAAATTTTACAGGAGGGTTCTACACTGTACTTAGTCTCCCATTTCCGTCAAATGTCCGCGTGGACAATTGACAACCCCACAGTCGTAGGTTATTTAGAAGCAGGTGGTTTTGTTCATTTGCGGCATTTACGTGCCATCGTCTTAGATAGGCAGTTAATCACCGCTCTTGCGGAACGTTGGCGTCCGGAGACGTCTACTTTTCATTTACCCCGGGGGGAGATGACAGTAACCCTCCAGGATGTTTCTGTTCTTATGGGTCTTAGGATAGATGGGCCCCCGGTCATTGCATCTCCCCGTGTTCCATCTGGGGACTTTCCGACATGGCCAGATGTATGTGAACGGTTTTTAGGTGTCCGGCCGGAGGAGGATGCTGAGATTGCACCATACGGTCAAAGTCCAGCTACTTTGAGGTTGACCTGGCTATCTCATACATTTGGCCAGAGGACGGAGGACTTACCCACGGATGATGACGACGAGTCCCGTTTAGTATGTTTATATCATACACGGGCTCTCATGCTTATGTACCTCGGCACTCTATTGTTGCCGGACACTTCCGGGACGGAGGTCCATATGCAATATCTTTTTTTTATGGAGGATATTGTAGAATGTGGTCGATTATCGTGGGGCGGGGCGGTACTTGCATTCCTATACCGCCAATTATGTGCAGCTACGGCGGCCAAACGTAACCGGATCGGTGGCTGTTTACATTTATTGCAAGTATGTATCTATTTCATATTTACACCTCATTTTTAAATCATTTTATCTTGAATGATGTATTGACATATACTTTCATTTTTACACAGTTATGGTCGTGGGAACATATTCATGTCGGTCGACCGCACTTGCCTATACCGGTTACGATTGGCGGAGAACGACGGCCCCTTGGATACCGGTAAGTTCTATATAAACGATTGAGTCATGTTTACATATTTGTTGGTAGTTTAGAATTAATGTACTCTTACTTGAACAGGTGGAACCCACAACCTGGTCGACCACAACATAAGTTTACACTGTTGTTTTATAGGAATGAATTAGATACCGAGGAAGCTAGCCAGGTAAATTATTTGTCCTAATAAATTTGTAGTATGTAATACATGTTCTATATTTAGACAAATTTGTGTTTCCTGTAGATTACATGGGAACCATACTCACGTAATATTTTGGACACGGTACCCGAGTTGTCGGTTGAAAATACCGCACTCGGCTAGCTTCGGTACCTCTACTACGTTGTTCGGTCATGGAGATCCATGCACCAGAACGAGTGCTTCGGCAATTTGGGCTTGTCCAAATAAAACCCCGTAATAGAAAACAATACAAACGTCAAGATGGACGTGGTCGGTGGGGGACAGATTGGACACATGCATACTCGTATTATATTTATTGGTGGAATCAGCGGGCCGAATATACATATGAACCTCCCCGGCGGCAACTTGATGTTCAGGAGCAAAGCCAAGCGTATGAACAATGGTATATGGAACACACCATTCCATATCTTGTTCAGGATACTCAGGAAGCTCCCGAACAATATTATCCAAGAGGTCCGGTTGAACGAGACATGGTAAGTTTACGTTCGTTTATTATCCTTTCTTATTTTGTATTTACCAACATTAAATTATTTATGATGTTACTTACTTTATTTTGACAACTTCGCACACACCATGAAATTCAACGAATGCTCGTTTACAGCCATGGCTCCCAATTTGATCAGACACGGCAAGCTATTTTAGATCTTCAACGTGGAATGCACGAGAGATTACGTATTTCGATGCCGTCTTTTCCGGCCACTGGAGCCGGACCTTCTATGGACATGGCCGGCATATCTTCGTATGGAGCCGGAGCATCTACGTATGAAGCCGGACCATCCTCTCACGCACCAGACCGATCGACTGCGGGACCATCGACGTATAGGCGGAGGCGACCACGTGATCCCTCCATGAGAACTCCGATGGAAGTACAAGGAACACAACAGTCCCTTGAGATTACCCCATCGGCACCGTTGCGCCCAAGTCTACATGGAGAGCATATAACGGCCCATGTTGAACCACAAAGATTGGACCCTACATATCTTGAGGAGGAGGACGAGGAAGAGGAGGAACAAAGACTTGTTAGGAGAAAGCCTCGTCCAAGAAGGGGAAGGAGATGATAGCATGTGTATTTTTTTTTATTCTCACGTGGACATGTAAAACTTTTAAAATTATGTTTTGTTATGATTTTAGTATGTTTGGATTGTGTTACAACACTTCTATGAATGTGTTCTTTCCTTTCAATTGATATGGTATCGATATGTGTATGTGTTCACAAGGTGTATGTCTTCACAAGGTGTATGTGTATGTGTTCACAAGGTTCACATGTATGTGTTTGTGTGAATACAGTTTATGGAATGGAATGAGTTGTATGGTTTGGAATGTGATGTTTGAACCCCTACAAGGAATGGATGATTTTGGTCGATTGTTATGTTAGTTTTGTTCCATATTTTTGTATTTGGTTTGTTGGATGTAGTCTATGTGAAGGATGTAAGTTCAATGTGTATGGAAGAGGGTTTTGAAACCCAATTTGTAGGTTGAACTTCAATTTTTTAAGCTGCGGTGGCAGCAGTTTTTTTTTTCAATTCTGAATCAAAGTCGAGTTTTCAAAACTCGACTTTGATTCAGAATTTGTTCACAAGTCGAGTTCATAAAACTCGACTTGAGAACAACTAATTTTTCTCAGTCGCGCAAACCTAGTTCTGTGGGAAAGTCGAGTTTTGGAAACTCGACTTTCCCACACGGTTTTTTTCTCAGTCACGCAAAACTAGTTCTGTGGGAAAGTCGAGTTTCCAAAACTCGACTTTCCTACACGGTTTTTTTCTCAGTCGCGCAAACCTAGTTCTGTGGGAAAGTCGAGTTTCCAAAACGACTGAATAAAGTATAGTTTAATAAAAAGGTTCAAGGTTCATTTGGATTCAGATATAAGTAAAACTAAAATAAAGTAACTTTTTTCATGCAGTATTTTTAAAAAAATAAAATATATTATATTATTTGGTTGTATGTATCTTGTTTTCATTAAAAATGCAATTCATTGTTTCATTACAAGTATATCATAATTTTTTATTTAAATACTAACAAATCATTTCGTAAAAATATACTTGTGGATTAATTGTTTTCTATATTATTAGTTATTAAGTATACTATACTAAATTAATTATATAATAAAATATTTTTTTAAAAAAGTGAATAACTCAGTTAAAAAATTTATTAGTAAAAATACCTGACGAATATATTAACTTTGTAGGGTTCAAGTCTATTCTAGTAGCACATGTACCTTTTAGCAATCTTCTCGGTAAAAAGATGTTGGAGCAAAATATCAAAACTATGAATATTAAGTAAATCAATAGATCGTATTTTTTTAATTTATATACGAAATAGTACATAATTTGAGGTTTTCAAAGATCTTGTGGGGATGGCTCATTTTACTTGCAAATAAAATAAGTACATATATTTTCTACCGGGACATTGCACCAAAACAAGGCATGAGTTGGTTTAGAGTACTAAGTTTTTTTATTTTATGCATTTTAAACAATTTTATTTTATCTATTTTCTATGTATGAAAATTAGGGCCCAAGCTAGTGGGTAAAATTGGAAGAGAGAGAGAGAGAGAGGGGTAAATGGTTAAAGGTAACGGCGTGAGCTATAAATAAGGGTGGAATTAAAGTTTAAAAGCAATTGGATTTGGGATTATAAAATGACAACATTGGTCAACGGGACTAAAAAATAAATAAGGATACAAATGTGGGGGGGGAGCTGATTTCACCATTTAAATCTTGATTTAAACTGTAAAATCTATATTTAGTAGTGAAAGATACCTTTTGAGGCGACTCGATCTCTTACCTCTTGTTTGATAATACTATTGTTAAGAATCATTAAGAAGTGCTTAGTTAATTATTTAAAATTTAAGATTTATAGTATAAATAAAATATATTATATAATACAAATATCAACTTGTATTATTTTTAACATTGATACTTTAATATTTAAAAATATTAATATCAATATTGATATAATACAAAAAATAAAACTTTAACCAAACACAACATTAACTCTTTCGTCTTCGTCGGATTGGTCCTTCGCAGTTTACGTTCTACCGGATGATCAATCGATCTCTCCGCCGCCCGCCCAGTCCACACGTACGTACGCTGCAGTCAGACGTGGAATCTCCGCCGACGACCGCCTCTCTCGGGCACTACAAAACTCGGCGAGCTGATTTCCCCGTAGACGGAAGGTGAAGAGGGTAGCGCCAATATGGCGGTCCTCCGCTCTCTGGTGATCTTGCTCTTGCTGCTCGTCTCAGCTTCGGAGCGGCGGAAGGAGATGCGGGTGAGGACGATCACAGAGATGCGCGGGGACACAGGTTGTTTTTGTTGATCTCCGGCCGGGTAACGCTTCTCTTCTCTCCTCTTAATTTCATGCGTGTTGACGGCGGCGGAATCTGCTTTCAGGTAACCTTGGGCGCCGGCGGAGGGCGCGGCAAGTCCCAGGTTATCTGTCTCCTCCTCCTCCGACGGCGAGCAACCGAAGGGAAAACAACCGATAACCTACCGCCGGTGACCCACCATGATTCTTTTCCAGGTAGCTCGGGCTGCTCCGTCGACGTCGTCGTCGTATTGTGGTTGTATATTGCATCACCGCGAGCGTACGTAGTAATCACATACCTTCTCAGTTCTCGACCAGTGTGTGTGAAAATATATATACTCTGAACCCATTACCTGTGATGAGCACCGGCAGGTTGATTGCTTGCGCAATTCTCAGCCTCATTTTGCCGGTTATTTGTATTATAGTGGCGGATCTAAAATCTCTATATATTCAGTAGGGTCATATATATTTTTAAAAAAACTTTCGGATTTGAATTAATATTTAACAATTTTTTAGAGCAATCTCTCTCTCTCTCTCTCTCTCTAGATAGAGAGGTCATGTTCCTTAAGCTTTTTGAATCCTACTTCCTGGCTTTCAGTCTGCCAAAAGAAGTTAATTAATTATTGAAATATTGAGGGAAGGTTTGATCATTGAAAACTGCCAAAAGATCAGTTGTTTGAATTCTGGATTCCTACTTCCAGACCTTCGGTCTGCCAAACAAAAGTTAATCTTCGAGTGCATATTATTATATGTTTAAATTTTAATTTTATTCCTGTTGACCTTTTGTGTTCCACGCTCCTGTTTCATACTAATTTACTTGTGTATTTTGCAAATATATTATATGTTTAAATTTTAATTTTATTCTTGTTTACTTCTTGTGCTTCACGCTCTTGTTTTATATTTCACTTGTGTATTTTGCAAAATTTTAATTATATTTTTTAGTTGGTTTTATTTTCATCTGATATTTTTATTGATAGTATGCATGTAATTTATAATATTATAGTTATATATTTTATATTTAAACACTGTTATAAATTCTAAATATATATATATATATATCTGCGACATTTATATTCAACACTTTTTAATTAATATTCAACGACATTAGGAACAATGAAGTAAAACTACAAGTTAAGTGGAACATCTTTTGTTATTATTTTTCTTATTCCACACTCGCTGTAACTAGTTCTGGATTTCGTATTCGGGTGTGACTTAACGCCGGTTCCAAATTAGGTTAACGAGAAAAAGGATTATCCCTTTGTCGTCTTCAGATTATATTTTTTAAATTTTATTTATTGCTAGGGAAATAACTTAATTAGGTTTGTTTGGTTGCATGAAAAATATTGAAAATATTTTAGTACCGTCGACAAAATAGTAGTGTAACGTACAGCGCCTTCATCATCCGAGATGGAGAATAAGTTTTAGTCTTGTAAGATATATATTCTTAATCTATTCAATTTAGATATCAGATATCCGATTCGATTTAGGCTGTATTTATTCTTGTATCCGCACTATATAATAATATTGTTAAGCTCTCTCAAGCTATCGGAGTATCCTATAATTGTTTATCAACTTCACGAAAGAGTCAGACAATTGCTTAATCAGTTCTCTTTGACATCACTACCATACAAATTTTCTTGTTATTTTTTAAAAGAAAACTCTTGGCCGACACCCGATACTTGTCAGGATATGTGTATAGTTATATTTCCTTCTTTGCTATTCGATCGGTTTCCCCAGCTATGAACAGAAAACCGACCCACCAATTAATCAAACTGTAAAAGAAGAAGAAAAAAGAAAGCCATGAAAATAATAGAGCACTGCAACTGATAAAGAATAAAAAATCCGGCAATCTGACTGCTACCGAGAATTGCACGTAAATCATCTATACCGGCAACGGCAACGGAGAACCACATTTTTGCTGTTAAAAATGTTGAATCATATCCAACAACGGGGCTGTTTAAGAAGCGCCAGGATAAGAGACCACCCCCGTAGCCGCGCTGCGGTGGCGAAGACCATTTTCTGAAGGGTGCTTACGCATTTGGCGGCGGCGGCGGCGGCGAAGTCAAAAGATATGTATCTGGGCGCTCTGGAGGGAACATGTGCCGTATGGTATTACCCCGAGGAGACGGCGGGCTGAACCCTGATCGCCCCCCAAGCCTTCTCTCCCTTGCGGCGGCGGCGGCGGCGGCGGCTATAATCAACACGCACGGCGCCGGCAGAGACATGAGAGGGAAGGATCGACGAAGCTGGAGAGAGCAAGACTGCAAGATGAAAAGAAGGGGATGTGCCGGAAGGGGTGCATACCTGCGAATCCATGCGCGACGCTGGCTTGCATCGCGGGAGTTTGTTTTGAAGTAACGCACTTTTTTTTTTTTTAAAACTAACACGGTAAAACTTTGTTTTGTAAATCTAACACACTTTGACTTTGACCCGAAACAGTAAACCTCTTTGACTTAAAACTCGACTTTGACCCAAAACAGTAAACCTCTTCGACTAATGATGCCGAAACCGGATTAGCTTAAAGTCGAGTTGTAAAAACTCGACTTTTAACAAAACATTGTTTAAAGTCGAGTTTAGGAAGTTCGACTTTAAAGTCGAGTTTTTTTGCTTAGTTTTTACCCCGCGTTTCATTCTACCCTGCGCATTCACCGCTGCGGACGCGCTTTCACCCCCGGCTCCCTCTCTCGACGGCGGCGGCTCTCCTTGGCGGCGGTGGCGGCGGCGGATCTGCTGGGCAGCGGATCACCTGGACGGCGGCGGCGGCGGATCTGCTGGGCGGCGGCGGCGGCGATTCTCCTGGGCGTCGGATCTCGTGGACGCCGGCGGCGGATCTGGGCGGCGGATCTCCTGGGTGGCGGACGGCGGCTTTGGATCTTGGTAGAGTGAGGTAGTGTGAGGTACGTGCGGTCTACATTGTGCTTGTTTTCATCCGCCAATAGAAGTTCTATATGTTGTCGACGTTTTCATCCGTCCTAGTGCAGGTTTTCGTTCGGCAGAGGGGGGGGTTTAGGTATGTGTTGATATCAAACTAAATTGGAATGGAATATAAGGGGTAGGGGAAGGGAAAAATGGAGAAACTGTAAGGGGGTAGGGGAAGGGAGAAATGGAGAATTGGGGAAGGGAAAAAAGAGAAAATCGATCACAAATATGACATGTATTTGGAATTTTTTATTTTTTCTATTATTATGGAAATTAATCAAAATAATGTAAAGTTATTATCTGAATTTATAATTAAAAGAATTTTAAGATTTAAGAGAGATTCATTCTTAGATGTTACAACAAGTATTCTAAAATATATCCATAGCTTAATAGTTATGAATGCACCATCAATTTTGGAAGGCATCCATTAACTTTTAAAAATTTATGAAATTTTCAAGAAATGCCATGCCACATATTCAAGTGAAATTCACTTATCTAAAATCCCAACCAAGCATGAATAAACCTTAGGCATACCCAAATCTTATGTATAGAAAGTTTAGATATATCCACGAGATGAACACACACTATACTACAATCAATCGATCAACACATATATACATACATACATATATACACTACGTCTTTCTGATGAAGTTAAAATGGAATTATGTCATATACACTCACCCATACTCCAGTACCAGCTTGTGTATATGTTGGTACAAGGCCGGCTGTTAAGAATCCAACAGCGCACTTGATAACTGGGGGTCCGTATGAACTCTCCGATGGGGGTGGATTGATACTCAATTACATAGTATCATATTCTCCGCCGCAAGTAGGATTGGGGGGGTGTGAATAGGTTTGAAACGAAGAGCAAATTTGGGATGGGGGGTGAAGACTTAAGGGTGTAAATTCTAACAACTTGCTAATTTCAGGTTAGTATCAAACAATTAAAAATATGGCATCGAGGGTTATCAAAGTCCGCATCATGTTTGATGGAATGATTTCCATGAGTAATGAGTTTGTCTCTTACTATGGTGGAGATGAACGGAATATGAAGCTATTGCAAGGATGTAATCACGAAGACTTGTTGAGCTTTATATTTGATGCAATTGGTTGTAACCCGGGGTCAATGAACATAAGATTACTTTATAATTATTTTGATGGTGTGAATGAGGTTCTTGATGACAGTACCACTCAAACACTGTTGACGAGATGTCGTGAAGTACCTGATATTACACTTTACATCGTAAAAGACTGTCAAGAAACGTCAAATCAGGCTGGATGTAGTACTTGGAATCAGGAGACATATAATCAACCAACAATGGGTCAGTTGTTGTCCCAAGTTGAAAGTAACATTAGTCCATGGAATGTGGCAGTCAATGCATATCACAATAGTGAAAGTACTTTGAACGAGCAGTACGACGTCGAAGATGAGCAAGATGAACAATATGATAGTGATGAGACCGAAAGTGACAACGAAGAACTACCAAATGAGATGGTGAATAGTTGTATGGCAGTCGATGCCTATCATGACGACGAAGATATCACTTGGATCAATAATGCCGTCGCAAGCAATATTTACATAGAGAGTGATGAGGAGGATGCTGGAGGAGAAGATACGGTTGTACCAAGAGAAGAAAGAGATAATGTTGATGACCTTTCGATTGGAGATGTCTTCGGATGTAAAGAAGACGTTGTACGAGGCCATAGCTACTTGGGCATTGAAGCGGAATGTCCAACACCGAACGGATAGATCAACGAAATCAAAACTTACTTTGATTTGTCCATCAAGAGGTGAAGGATGTAAGTGGAGGCTACATGCAGCGGTTAGTACTCGGGTTGGAGGGTTGTGGAAAATTATGAGTTTTGAAAATAATCATACATGTTCCACCCCTATTTGCAACATGGCTCATAGGCAATTGACATGCACTACAATTTGTCATTTAATCATGCCTATTGTACGATCTCGCTTAGATATCCGACCAAGGGACATCATGGATATGGTTCAAGTCAAGTATGCCATCAGACCTTCGTATCACAAGGCTTGGAATGCGAGAAGAAAAGCCTTCAAGAAGTTGTTTGGGGATTGGGAGAGTTCTTACACACATTTGTTGAGATACATGGAAGCGGTTAAGTCGACTATGCCAGGGACAATATATACTTATTTGTGTGAAGCTGATAGTCATAAATCATTATTCTTCTTCTGGAGTTTCGCGCCATGCATCGAAGGTTGGCGCTCTTGCTGCCCGGTTATAAGTGTCGACGGTACATTCCTTTACGGGAAATACCGTGGTACACTTCTAGTTGCGTGTGGTGTGGATGCCGATCAAGACTTGTTTCCAATTGCATTTGCAATTGTGAACAGTGAGAATGATCGATCATGGTCGTGGTTCTTTCAACAGATGTTGTCTTATATTCCATCCATTACTGAACGAAGGCATGAAGTATGTATCATTTCAGATAGGCACGTGAGCATCAAGAATGCAATCGAGAGATGGTTTCCTTTAGCAGCCCACCGATATTGTCTTCGGCATTACCGTCAAAATTTTCAAACACATTTCACTGGAAAAGATCTATTCAGAAGGATGTATGCTGCATGCATAGCTTCTAACCGTCTAGAGTTCAATAGGTGAATGACGGACATACAGTTGAGGTGTCCTGATGCATACAATTGGTTACTACAAGTGAATCCGAACAATGGGCGTTAGCATTTGATACGGATGGTAAACGATTTGGAATAATGACAACAAATTATTCCGAATGTTTTAATAGCGTTTTAAAAATTGCAAGAGGTTTACCTATTCATGCTTTAGTACACATGACATATCATCGGCTTAGGCTTATGTTTTTTCAACGTCGTGCATGTGGATTGAACATGGAAACACAGCTAACCACTAAATTTGAGAAGAAATTAGTTGACCTGAAAGAAAAAAGTCGCGAGATCATCATTCAAGCCCGAGTCAATATGGGTGAGTGGCATTTGAACGATGCAAATGGCCGTGTATTTCGGGTTGACATTAGCCGTGACTCAATTACATGCACGTCTTTGTGAGCCTATGCTTAGACACTTCCCGTGTAGGCATGTTTTAAGCGCTCTCGGTTCGGTTAATCGGGATCCATATGCATATGCATCAAAGTGGTACACCGGTGCTTATTATCGTGAAAGTTACGATGCGAATTTCACACCGTATTGGATGCACGGTATTGGCCATCATTCAACATAGAAAGGAACATAATTCCGTTGTTGCCACCTTCAAACATCCGGAAGACTGGAAGACCACGAACTAAACGTTACCCAATGGTGATGGATCGTGACCCGAACAGACAACAAAATGCATGTAGCATTTGTAAAGAATGGGGACACAACCGGTTAACTTGCCTTAGAAACCCAAGGTGCGTATTTTTTTTCAAAAAGTAATGTAGATGTTTTTAGACTGCGTGGTACTATGTTTGTTAATTCATTTTAGTTTAGATTAACAATTTCTTTCTTTTGTGTAATTATTATTCTGTTCAGTCTGTTAATTTTGATAATTCATGATTTGTAGGCATGGATCGACGGGGCCCTCGTTATGCATCGCTGCTACGTGAGCAGCAACAGCATCGTTCGGTGAACCCTGAGGTATTAAACGATTGAGTGCATTTCAATAATTCAATCGGTCTTTTGGTTAAATTCTAATTCGTATTGCACTACAATTTTAAATTTTACAGGAGGGTTCTACACTGTACTTAGTCTCTCATTTCCGTCAAATGTCCGCGTGGACAATTGACAACCCCACGATCGTACGTTATTTAGAAGCGGTGGTTTTGTTCATTTGCGGCATTTACGTGCCATCGTCTTAGATAGGCAGTTAATCACCGCTCTTGCGGAACGTTGGCGTCCGGAGACGTCTACTTTTCATTTACCCCGGGGGGAGATGACAGTAACCCTCTAGGATGTTTCTGTTCTTATGGGTCTTAGGATAGATGGGCCCCCGGTCATTGCATCTCCCCGTGTTCCATCTGGGGACTTTCCGACATGGCCAGATGTATGTGAACGGTTTTTAGGTGTCCGGCCGGAGGAGGATGCTGAGATTGCACCATACGGTCAAAGTCCAGCTACTTTGAGGTTGACCTGGCTATCTCATACATTTGGCCAGAGGACGGAGGACTTACCCACGGATGATGACGACGAGTTCCGTTTAGTATGTTTATATCATACACGGGCTCTCATGCTTATGTACCTCGGCACTCTATTGTTGCCGGACACTTCCGGGACGGAGGTCTATATGCAATATCTTTTTTTATGGAGGATATTGTAGAATGTGGTCGATTATCGTGGGGCGGGGCGGTACTTGCATTCCTATACCGCCAATTATGTGCAGCTACGGCGGCCAAACGTAACCGGATCGGTGGCTGTTTACATTTATTGCAAGTATGTATCTATTTCATATTTACACCTCATTTTTAAATCATTTTATCTTGAATGATGTATTGACATATACTTTCATTTTTACACAGTTATGGTCGTGGGAACATATTCATGTCGGTCGACCGCACTTGCCTATACCGGTTACGATTGGCGGAGAACGACGGCCCCTTGGATACCGGTAAGTTCTATATAAACGATTGAGTCATGTTTACATATTTGTTGGTAGTTTAGAATTAATGTACTTTTACTTGAACAAGTGGAACCCACAACACAGTCGACCACAACATAAGTTTACACTGTTATTTTATAGGAATGAATTAGATACCGAGGAAGCTAGCCAGGTAAATTTTTTGTCCTAATAAATTTGTAGTATGTAATACATGTTCTATATTTAGACAAATTTGTGTTTCCTGTAGATTACATGGGAACCGTACTCACAGAATATTTTGGACACGGTACCCGAGTTGTCGGTTGAAAATACCGCACTCTGGCTAGCTTCGGTACCTCTACTCTGTTGTTCGGTCATGGAGATCCATGCACCAGAACGAGTGCTTCGGCAATTTGGGCTTGTCCAAATAAAACCCCGTGATAGAAAACAATACAAACGTCAAGATGGACGTGGTCGGTGGGGGACAGATTGGACACATGCATACTCGTATTATATTTATTGGTGGAATCAGCGGGCCGAATATACATATGAACCTCCCCGGCGGCAACTTGATGTTCAGGAGCAAAGCCAAGCGTATGAACAATGGTATATGGAACACACCATTCCATATCTTGTTCAGATACTCGTGAAGCTCCCGAACAATATTATCCAAGAGGTCCGGTTGAACGAGACATGGTAAGTTTACGTTCGTTTATTATCCTTTCTTATTTTGTATTTACCAACATTAAATTATTTATGATGTTACTTACTTTATTTTGACAAACTTCGCACACACCATGAAATTCAACGAATGCTCGTTTACAGCCATGGCTCCCAATTTGATCAGACACGGCAAGCTATTTTAGATCTTCAACGTGGAATGCACGAGAGATTACGTATTTCGATGCCGTCTTTTCCGGCCACTGGAGCCGGACCTTCTATGGACATGGCCGGCATATCTTCGTATGGAGCAGGAGCATCTACGTATGAAGCCGGACCATCCTCTCACGCACCAGGCCGTTCGACTGCGGGACCATCGACGTATAGGCGGAGGCGACCACGTGATCCCTCCATGAGGACTCCGATGGAAGTACAAGGAACACAGCAGTCCCTTGAGATTACCCCATCGGCACCGTTTCGCCCGAGTCGACATGGAGAGCATATAACGGCCCATGTTGAACCACAAAGATTGGACCCTACATATCTTGAGGAGGAGGACGAGGAAGAGGAGGAACAAAGACTTGTTAGGAGAAAGCCTCGTCCAAGAAGGGGAAGGAGAGGATAGCATGTGTATTTTTTATTCTCACGTGGACATGTAAAACTTTTAAAATTATGTTTTGTTATGATTTTAGTATGTTTGGATTGTGTTACAACACTTCTATGAATGTGTTCTTTCCTTTCAATTGATATGGTATCGATATGTGTATGTGTTCACAAGGTGTATGTCTTCACAAGGTGTATGTGTATGTGTTCACAAGGTTCACATGTATGTGTTTGTGTGAATACAGTTTATGGAATGGAATGAGTTGTATGGTTTGGAATGTGATGTTTGAACCCCTACAAGGAATGGATGATTTTGGTCGATTGTTATGTTAATTTTGCTCAATATCTTTGTATTTGGTTTGTTGGATGTAGTCTATGTGAAGGATGTAAGTTCAATGTGTATGGAAGAGGGTTTTGAAACCCAATTTGTAGGTTGAACTTCAATTTTTTAAGCTGCGGTGGCAGTAGTTTTTTTTTTTCAATTCTGAATCAAAGTCGAGTTTTCAAAACTCGACTTTGATTCAGAATTTGTTCACAAGTCGAGTTCATAAAACTCGACTTGAGAACAACTAATTTTTCTCAGTCGCGCAAACCTAGTTCTGTGGGAAAGTCGAGTTTTGGAAACTCGACTTTCCCACACGGTTTTTTTCTCAGTCGCGCAAAACTAGTTCTGTGGGAAAGTCGAGTTTCCAAAACTCGACTTTCCTACACGGTTTTTTTCTCAGTCGCGCAAACCTAGTTCTGTGGGAAAGTCGAGTTTTGGAAACTCGACTTTCCCACACGGTTTTTTTCTCAGTCGCGCAAAACTAGTTCTGTGGGAAAGTCGAGTTTTACTTTCCTACATGGTTTTTTTCTCAGTCGCGCAAAACTAGTTCTATGGGAAAGTCGAGTTTTTCTACATGGTTTTTTTCTCAGTCGCGCAAACCTAGTTCTGTGGGAAAGTCGAATTTTTAAAACTCGACTTTCACACTTTTCACTCCCGTTCTTTGCTCTTAGCGGGTTTTGGTTTAAAGTCGAGTTATTAAAACTCGACTTTAACAAGTCGAGTTGTAATAACTCGACTTTAGTTTAGTTAATACGTCATTAGTCGAAGAGGTTTACTGTTTAGGGTCAAAGTTGACCAAAGTGTGTTAGATTTACAAAACAAAGTTTTACCGTGTTAGTTTAAAAAATAAAAAAAAAGTGCGTTGCTTCAAAAAAAAACTCCTTGCATCGCGTAGAGGGCAACAACGGCAAGCATCACCAGGAGGAGGAAGCGAGCAGATGTGGTAGACATGGCGCCTTCGCTCCTGCTCTCTCTCTCTCTCTCTCTCTCTCTCTCTCTCTCTCTCTCTCTCTCTCTCTCTCTAGCTACCAGCGCCTGCGTCCGTCCATGGCTGGCAGCTTATTATGCTGGTAGCGAAGGCCAATGTCCGTGGGTAGAGGTGTAAATGGATTCGCAAGATTCGTTAACCTGACCCGAGTCCACATGTGTTATCGGGTTTTAAGTGTATTACGGTGAACCCGACAAAGTCGTGATGGGTTCAGGCTTGGGCTGGATCTGAACAAATATGTTTCGGATCAAATAAAATGTTTGTCGGGTGCCCGATATTTTCTCCGGGTAGGAGAAAAGGCTCACCTTTTTGCCCCCTCCTCTCTCTCTCTCTCTCTCTCTCTCTCTCTCTCTCTGCCAGCTCCGCCGCCTCCCTGCCACCCTCCCGCGGCCGCTGTCGCCGCCGCCGGTCACAGCCAGAGCCGCGGACGTGCAACCCTCCGCGCAAACCGCCGTCGCCGGCCACCTTCTGCCACCGCGCCGTCGCCGCCGCAGTTGCCGCCCGGCGCCAAGCTCCGTCGCCAGTCACCTTGCCACCGCGCCGTCGCCGCCGTGGTTGCCGGCGTTAAGCCCAGCCGCCGCCTGCCTCCCACCAACGCCAGCCCCACCGTCCCCGCGACGTCACCGTCCGCCGCGCGCAACCGCAGCCGCGCGCCCCCCCCTCGCGCCATCCGGGTCCCCTCTGCGCGCACTCGCCTGGCCACCTTCCACTCTCACCTGCGCGGCTTCGCCGTGCCCTCCCGCATGAACCATCGCCTCCGCCTCACCGGGTATATCTTTGATTCGGGCACTTCGGGTTAATCCGAACCCGATGAGCATTTAACATTGCAGGTAAATTCAAATTCAGGAAAAATGATATTGGGTCGGGTCGGATATTCTCTTATCGGATTTGAATTCGGATCAGGCAAGATCCAACCCATTTACACCTCTATCCGTGGGGAAGGATCGCCGAAGTCTTCGAAGAGTGACCTACCGCTCCACTAAAAGAAAAAATTGGAAGC
The DNA here is from genome assembly GCA_036172225.1 of Cryptocoryne crispatula var. balansae. Lineage (NCBI taxonomy): Eukaryota > Viridiplantae > Streptophyta > Magnoliopsida > Alismatales > Araceae > Cryptocoryne > Cryptocoryne crispatula. The sequence continues at coordinate 12,647,496 of CM069932.1, read as the reverse complement.
TTTCGGAGCAAGACAGAGGAGGTTGATGCTGATGAACCACGAAGGAGGCGAGAATCCAGTCAACGTTTCGCCGTGACCTGCCATGTTTATCGATTATTTAAAATTGCATGCGTTTGGGGGTGATTTACGATGAGGTTTCAATTATTTAAGATCTCTGATAGGTCCACCGTACAATCAGATGCACCGAACTCCTCGTAGGGTACTGCAATAGGGATCCGAGGAAGGACAAGAGGTAGTCTTCAATATGTGTGTATATCTGAAGGTAAAATGTGATGTTTACATTTTTTTCGTTATTATGGTGATTTTCTGTTGAATTTGTTATTGAGCCCTGAATAAGAGTAAAATAGACATTGAGAGTTAGAATAGTGTCATATTAGTCAGATAGGAGAGGTACTCATACTTAAAATTTTGAGTCACTTTAAATCAGAGTATGTGATTTTAAGTTGGTTAACATGATATCAGAGTCAAATACCGTAAACTCTTCTCCGTCGATCATCACCGTAAATAATATACATATGGTAAAGTTCAAAAATTTTACACGTGAAAAAGCGAGTTAAAACAATATTATTGGTCCGATAGAGAAGATACCAATATTTAAAAGTCTAAATCACTCTAATTCAGATGATTTTAAGTTGGTTAACATTGAGTAACAATAAGACGGCATCTTAAAACCGGTGAACACGCAGACAAAAGAAAGACATACAGGAAATTTTCATAAATCCGTCGGAAAGAAATCTCCCTAAAACGCGCCGAGAGGCTTTACGGTATTGACTGAGCTTGCAGAAGTTTTTATTTTTATTTTTTAAGTTGCATGAATAAACAGCTTACTGATCACGCTGTCTTTGAAAATGACAGCAGCCCGGTAATACATAATGGGGTGTTTACTGTTTAGTTGTATAATAATCTTTTTATGTATTGACGTGATACAATTTTATGTTATAATAAAATATAACATTAACAAAGAAGTAAAATAGAACCACAGGAAAAAAAGAAAGATCTCAACTCATTATTTTTCTAAGAAAAGGAATCCATGTTAGAATATATTTTTATAATAATTGTCAAATATTAATTTTAACAAATTTTGTCACAATTTTTAATTTATCATATATGCAACCAAACATTCTACTCTACCAAGATGTTTCTGCCTTGCAGCCAAATAATAACTTATGGCATGTTTAGTTGCACAACAAATTTTTATACCCTTGAATTAAAACATAGTGTAACTTAGCCAAAGACAAAGTTATATGTGTGAGGAGATGTGATAACACACAAGAGTGGGAGACATGTAAGACCAAAAGAGGTGGTGGGGGCACCACTACAAAAAAAAAAAGGGTCTCATCTTTTTGGTCCAAGAATGAAATCTATTTAAAAACATAAATTTATATTGTTTGTCAAACATCTCTTTTAACAAATTTTGTTACTAAACATAAAATTATAATCAAAACTCAATTTATCACGCCACCAAACACCTCACTGATTTGTTATGCAACCAAATTTATATAAAAGTAGAGGATTAATTCATCTACCTTTTCTCATGAACTTTTACCCTAATGAAACACCCATCTATGTCTTGGCCACTCGGCTATGTCATAGATAATACTTGGCCTTAAAATACACTAAAAATATTTTAAAATATTTCTATTTTTAAGTAAAAATAGTGGTAGAATAACTTCACCTTGTCTTGCCATTGGTCCCACACAATGGGATAACACAAGGGACATTTGTCGAAGACTTGGGTCCATTTGTTTTGACTTAATGAATGTCTAATCTCTGAATCGGTCAAAGATTAGACATTAACATCTTTGATAAAATCCTTAAATACAAAGATCTTGATAAATCACTTCATTTTGAGTGGTTCAACTATAATTTTTATTTTCAAAAGTAAATAATTAAATTTTTGTATTTTATAAGTGAGGTTAGAGATCAAATCAAGACTTTAACTACTTCATTAAATCTAATCAAACATCACCCTTAGTGTTCAAGGTCCATTTCGCTAGTAAGTGGGTTGATTGATTACAAGATCGATTGACACAAAAAGCTCTAATACTCTTAGTCCTTAACAAACTTAGTAGATCTTTCTAGTATAGCCCATATCATGTGTTCAAGAGTTAAGAAATTTAGGAGACTTTAAGTATAATAAGAATCTTGATGTTTTGTTGCTAAGTCCTTCAACATTTGCATCATCGTTATCTTGGTACACATGTAATGGATTCGGTTTTTACATGTTCTTATCGGATTCCACGAAATCAACTTAATTATATGGTGTTATTGTGAATGCAAAACTTCAATTTAGCTATGATGGTTATTATGGACGAATAGTAGACATTTTTTTAACTTTCATTTGATAAGGATAATCATTTAATATTATTTAAATGTAAATAGTGGGATATGTATAACAAATATCATGATTTTAAAATTAATAATTATAGATGTATATTTTTAAATACATAAAGAATATTAGGGATTGATGAACCTTTTGTACTTGTAAGTCAACATAATCATGTTTTATGATAACTCGAATAAGAGATGTGTAATACCAGTAAAATCTCTACCTTGTAATTCTTATAATATATCTAAAAATGACGGTGATGATGATATAGAACCATATTTATAAGAATTTGTTAATGTACTTATAATGTTTGGTTTAAATGTTGAAGATGTGGCACTTCAAGAAACTCAACCAATATAAGTACAAAATTTAAAAGATAAAATTAATTAAATTCTATATTGTAACTTGTCATTATGATTTTTAGTTTCATAGTTGAAGAGATTTAGTGAAAATTGACAAACATCTTAAGTTGGTGGGTCTCAACTTGGTGGATTCAGTTCTCATCTAGATGAATCAATAGTTTATCGAGTGGATCTCATGTTCAACCAGATCCATCATAATCGAGTGCCTCTTTGATGGTGAATCTTAGCCAAGTGTTTCTTAAACTACTCCGTCCGCACCTTACCATTCTTACAATCCATCTTCACATATTTCAGGTATATATCCCACCAAAAATGTGAAACATTTATGACTAATAGTAATGTATATTCAATATTTTACAAGACGTCTACTAGATGTGACATATTAATTTGCCTTCACAAATTAATGTGGATCAATAGCGTCACATGTGTGACGTAGAGACTCGAGATAACAATATGGTAAAAAGTTTTGTTTTTCATCTATTCTTAATATCTTATTAATATGACTATAGGCACTTAATGAAAGAAATAAATATAACATGACTAACTTATTTATCTCTTATGGAAGAGGAATGATGAACATTCATCAGTTGCAAAACGATTTCATAATTGTTTGTTGCATATGTTAATTTGAAGTTGACTTAACACGTCTTATACTAATTTTAAATTATATACATAACTACAAAAGGAAGGTCATCCGCCTACTCGTCTCGCGATATTCTAGATGACACAAACTTGTGAAGTGCCTAATGGATTCATTGTCTAGAGCAACGAAGAATGTCATTAAATGATGGTAAAGGTATTAATTTGTTTATCTAAATTTGGGTTTTAATTACAAATAGTAATAGTATGCCATTTTAGGGTAACATGCTAATTGATGACTATCCTAACATTCGAGGAATCAAATACTGGGGTATTATTCACAATGTTAGTTCTAAGGAGGCTTTTGTTAGTGCCTTTAGTAAAGATAAATCAGGACAGATCCAATGTGTAAAGTGAGGACTACTTCATATAATCTAGTATGGTGGAACTAATGAAGGCACTACTAGCTTCACGCTTCATGAGTTGATTGAGAAGGTGGAGAAGTAATTTTAGTTAAATATTCATTATGAATATGAGATTTCTACTTTGAAGTAGTAGCTTTCAGATCAACAAAAATCATTTGAGGAAAAGTTTGAACGACTAACTCAACAAATGTTATTCCAACTATCACAACTTGGATTTTTAACTTGCACAACGAAATATAACTCGTCAACATAAACGGGGAAATGATCCCTCAACTACATCGGTTTGGAAATTTTGAAGACTATATTAGGTCCAAATTTACAATTCTAATGAGGCTGCCAAAAATATCATACAATGATATAATAAAAAAATTCATATAATGATGTAAAAATACCTATTGATTTTTCTATATACTTCTTGAAGTCCAAACCACAAAGTTTTACCGTGCTAATCTTGATTACCTTAAAAATGTTAAAAGATTGGAATGAGTCATACTGACTTAGTAGACACCCTATCATTTATCAAATCGGATAGTCGAGAGGCCCTAAAATAATAGATAAATAAATATCCAAATTTACACCTATTATATAATATAAAACTAGACAATATAATACATATCTGACTTAACCACATGTCTCAAACCACCAACCAGCACCTATATATACACTAACCAGCACTTATAAGTCAACCAACCAGCACCTATATATATATATCTAAAAATAATCTAAATCAACAGGAAAAATGCATGCATGAACACCTACTAAATATACCATATGATGCAATCACTACAAATGAGACTTACCATACATACAATACAAAATAACCTGATTATGATGATCTAATACACACCACAAGACCTCATTCACAGTATCATGCAATAGATGTACATATCCTCTAATAAATATCACATCATTTTTTTTTCATTTTCACAAGGAATGCATTGTCTTGCAATTTCAACTACCTTGCACCATATCTCACAAATATATAAGTACCATATAGATAAGGACAAACCGTATTATATGGGATTGAAAGATGTATTGGATTATTCTATTCTCCGCCGCCCATGGACACGACTAACTAGTCTGGTATAGCTAAGTCTCTTATTCAAATAATGCCTCATGCATTCATACCAACTCATGCCATGCCATGACTATATATATATATGCAAATTATGATGATCAACATGAACATATACATGTCTAATGCATTTAACTATCTACAAAAAGAAACACACCCATACAGGACATAACATGACCATATTAATAACACTCTATCTATGATGTTTAACAAATGCCGTTCTCCACATACGTGTACACAATATGCTGACATATAACTTAAACACCTAAGATAATCAAAATTTGAATTAATGATGGAATTACTTGAAAATTCAGGTTTAATAATTAATATAAATTCTATCTAATATGATTAATCTCCAACATTAAATATATAACATGGAACCAATCAAGTTAAGCATAATTTAACAAGTTCACAAGTTATACACCTAAAATTGCATCATATGCCACACATACAACTAGGACATAACAAGAACAATCCACTACTATAAGATCACTAACTAAGTTGTATGCATCTACGAGATTCAATAATACATACAATTAGAAACAATCACCACGTCTAATATCAAATTAATATATAAAATTAATATCTATTAGTCATTGGTGAATATTAAACATTAAATTTAATGACATTAAACGTGTCTGAGATGCTTACTTGGACGCTGCTTGAAACTCTAACATTAGAGACTAAAAAAAAAATTGGACGACAGCGACGTAATGCATGAACCGAACCGATCAAGACTAAGACTCTCTCTCTCTTCAATACTAGCCGAAAAGAAATAGAAGATAGAAAGATATCGAAAATAACCCAGAGGAAGAGAGAGAGATAAAAAGAGGATAAGAGAGAGAGAGAGAGAGAGAGAGAGAGAGAGAGAGAGAGAGAGAGAGAGAGAGGCGCATTGGGAGGGGGATGAAGCCCAGGCATTGGGGCACCGGCGCATGGTGGAGAGATAGGCGGGGCTGGCTTCGCGTGGATGAGCGTGCATCGATCACGCGAAGACACGCTGTAGGCATGGCTATCAACCCAGTGGGATGGTCAATGTCGAAGGGGGGCGTCGCGAGCGCTGGTCGGCGGTGCTGGCATGGTGGTCGCTAGTCAACCCAGTAGACATGGCACCTTCGCTCTCTCTCTCTCTCTCTCTCTCTCTCTCTCTCTCTCTCTCTCTCTCTCTCTCTAGCTACCAGCGCCTGCGTCCGCCCATGAGCTAAGGCCAACGTCCGTGGGGATGGATCGCCGAAGTCTTCGAAGAGTATTCCACCACTCCAATAAAAAATTCAAAGTTTTTGGAGCAAGACAGAGGAGGTTGATGCTGATGAACAACAAACGAGGCCAAAATTCAGAACACGCGCTATCTTACATTTTTGTGGTGTCAAGCGGCATATTCATCGATTATTCAACTCAGGCTTTGCGGTATTGACTTAGTGAAATGCTCAGAGTTTGGTCTCTCTCTCTCTCTCTCTCTCTCTCTCTCTCTCTCTCTCTCTCTTTATATATATATATATAGATATAAATGTTTGTTAATTATTTTGTAAACCTGTTATGGAGTTGCATGATAAAGCAACTTACTCATCACGCTGTCTTTGGAAATAACAGCCCCCCGGTAATACATAATGCGGGGTGTTTAATTGCGTATAAAGATCTTCTTATGTATTTATACGATAAAATGTTATGTTATAATGAAATATATGATAAGCGGAGACGTAAAATTATCAATTTTGGTGAGACGTGATAATACAAGGATGGAAGCATGTATGATAAAAATATATATGTGGGGGACCGCAGGAAAAATAAACATCTACAGTATTTTTTTGTCTAAGAAAAATTTACACGTAAGAATTTATTTTTATAACGACCGTCGAACATTAATTCTAACAAATTGTGTTACTTGTGAACAAAATAAATAAATTTCACAAAAAAATAATTTTTAGCGAAATTTTAATTTATCGTACATACAACCAAACATTCTACCATAGTGTACTTCTACGGTGCAAATAGTTCTTGGCCTCGAAATACACTGAAAATATTTTAAAATATTTTAAGTAAAAGCATTGGTAGAAGACCTACGCCCCTGTGTTTCGACTTAATTGATTTCTATCTTTGACAAAATGCTTAAATACAGTAGTAAATTTTTTATAAATCACTTGTTAGTTTCCTGTAATTTTTTGTTTTTCGGAGGTGAACAGTCAAAAATTTATGTTTCATTTTATACATTTCATTAAATCTAATCGAACGGCACATTAGTGGGGATTTTTTAAAATTAGCACCGCTCTTTTTATTTTTAAAACTAGCATCCTAAAATTTAATTTTACAAAATTAGCACAGTTTGACCAAAGTCGTGGTCAAAAAGTCTGACTTTACACAAAAATGTTAAAGTTGAATTTTTGAGGAAAGTAAAATTTTTGATATCCAACTTGTATTAGGCTCTAATTTTTGCATGTCATTTTGTTAAAAGTCGGTGTTTTTAACTCAAACTTAAACATCGCAATTTAAAATTAGAGTTTTTTAGTCTGACTTTAAAATAAAAATATAAAAGTCAGAGATTTTAGGTTCGACTTTAATACAAAAGTTGGAGTAAAATGTTCTGATTTTATTTTTTATTTTAAAAGTCGATGCCTATTACACTGACTTGATTATCTTACAATTTTAATTATTTTTTATTAAAAATATATTTTTGATTTTTATCTTTTAATAAAAATAGTAAATTCAGATTTAAAATGTCCTGACATGGCTCAAGTCCGACTTTGACCAAAGGGCTACTTTTACGAAATTAAAAAAATAAGATGTCATTCCTAAAAATAAAAAATACTAGTTTTTTTTTTAAAAAAAACCAACATTATGGGGTGTTTGGTTGCATGAGGTTTTTATTTTAATTTTTAAAAATAGTAAGAAAACTTGTTAAAGGAAGTGTTTAACAACCATGATAAATTGATGTTTTGAAAGAAATTTTCTTCTTAAACAAAAAAAAGAAGAGTTTACCACTTTCTTTTTTCTTGTGGTCTCCCACTTTGTTTGGTCATGAATGGCAATTACTTTTCTTTGTTATTATATCTCTCCAAACATGGTAATTTTATGTCACGAGTAGTTCACTTTTTTATTTTAATAAAATTTTTTATCACGAAAATGTACAAAAAATTATCGTTCAACCAAACACCCCGTTAGTGTTTAAGGCCCATTTCGCTACTAAGTGGGCTGATTGATTACATGACCGACTGACAAAAAATAAAAAACAGAAATACACTAATATACTCTCACATTGTATTTAGTTTCCAGAGGGTGTGTAACGTGTAACATGTATTTTTCTCTCTCGTGTGTAAGAAATTTTCTTCCGTTTAAGAATTTTAGAACCTCTTTAAGCTGGCTTATCCGACGCCGCGTGAAGCTTCGGGGAAGGAAGGACTGCCCTCCGCGGGGAAGAAAACTAGCTAGGCGAAGAAATCTTGGTGTGAACCCAAGATATCTCATCCAAACGTGATAACGACTAAGTAGGAGAGACAGGGAGAGCAGCTGGGCTGGGCATGAACAAGTCATTTACATAAATATATAAGTATATATAATGTATAAGGGTTCATCTATCAGGACAACAATCACACAACCTTCCGTGAGCCTTCCTCCAGATAATTTCACATTTCTATATTCTTATCAAATGTTGATAAGAATTAACACATTTTGAATGTATTTTTGTGTCCCGTCAATTTGAAATCAAGTATTTTTATCCTTTGTCAAAATTAAAATTGGAAGCAGTCAATTATATATATATATCTGTTTAACCGTTTGGATAAAAAAAACAGTATGCACGTATAAAGAACAATATCATAATATATAAACCATAGTAATTATTAAAGTATAATACATAAATTTTTAAAAATAAAAAATATATTCTATCAAAAATCAATTGTAAAATAAATTTTTTTAAATTATTCTAATTCGATGATAAAATCAAAATGTCCAGCTCCATTGAATCAAAAATCGAAATCAAAACCATTTAACCCTTATTCAAAAATAATCTACCTAGCCAGTCAGACCTGTTTCGCAGCCTGACTCTGACTGCCAGCGGCCAAAGAACCTTCAACCAGCCTTCCTCCAGACCTGATACAAATCAGAGATCAGACGTTTCCTCCGCTTCCGCCGACAGCGGCGTCGGACATACGGGGGATCAATCGATCGCCGGATGTGTCGGTGCGCTTGCTTCTTGCTCTTGGCGCTGCTGCTTGCCTATTGCGCCGCCGCGGAGGAGCCTCCTGCGCGTGCCTTCAGAGTCGGAGGTGAGTCCCCGATCAACTACCTCCGATCACTCCTCTTCTTTTTCCTTTCCGGTGTCGCCGCCGCCGCCGCGCCGGCAGCTGTTGCCTGTCCTTTTGAACCGTGAAACCTGGTTTCCGCCCGCCCGCAGATGCTAAGGAGCGAATGCTTGGTGGGAGGAGAACAGGATATGCACCTCCGTCGCCGAAGGGTAACCGAGGGAGGCAACCACTCCCGGATCCTGATCCTGATCTTGCTCCGCCGCCGCCGCCTGCTGCACTATCGTAATCTTGCCCTCGAGAGCGGAGTTCCTGCGTCCGACGGTGGAGAAAACTTCCTCTGCCGTAGATACATATGTATCATCAAGGAGACGATTTGTTCTTGATTTAACCGCCAACAACATGGGTGGGAATCCCTTCCATCGACCGTGGATGAGTTCAATCAATGATCGATTTGATGGCACTTGTATCTCAGTCGTGTAAACTTTTAGATTAATTTGTGTTTTCAAATGAAAAATGAGTTAAGAACTGCGGCAGCCGGTCAGGCCGTTCATAGAGGCCGAGCCAAGGGCAATTAGCAAGTATTTTTCTTGACTGTTGTTGGCTGAGATCGAGAGAATAAAAGAGATGGAATAGGCAGAAGCCAACCAGATAAGATTTAGTAATAAAGATATAACAAGTTAATTAAATGAGATATTTTAAGAAATATTGAATCACATCAAATACGATTAATATGTAGGACATATAATTTTATCAATAAGTACAAGTTATATGAACATGTGATGTATGTACACATGTTATATGACTAAGTTGTATGAACATGTTGAAGGCCTATTTATGTATGTAAGTACATGTTGTATGAATAGATTGTGGTTATATGAGTATGTTACGTGAATGTATGTACAAGTTTAAGATGGTTTTAATCCGTCACTACATAATACTGTCTAATAATGGCAATAGCTAAAAAGTGTCACTAAAGCAATCAGAGAAATTAGTGCGAGTGTCTTTGATTGCTTAGTTGTCACCAATATGTTACTCTAGCTACATGATCCAGTAACATATTGGCGTCGACCTTTAGCTAGCGCTAATTATTTAGTAGACATAACTATCGACCTTCCTTAATGTCGTTATGGGCACAAGCGAGTTGACCCGAGCCAAGCAAGATAGCATGATGTTCAAATTTGGTTCATTTATTTACACAAGTTCGAGTTGAGCTCGAGCTTCTATGAGTTTGCTAAACTATTGTTCAAGTTTGATTTGCTACTTAATCTAGCTAAGCTCAAGCTCAAAAAGTAGTGGACTCAAGGTCAAAGTCAATACAAACTCATTTATAAAACTCAAGATCAATCAAAACTCATTCATTAAACTCTAACTTTGGCTCACTCATGAAACATCATCTAAATTTAAATTCCAATTATCATTTATTCAATTTATTTCATATATTTAAGTCACAATATATAACTCATGTTACTCATAATTTAATATTTTAAATAAATATTCAATCTAATATTTGATGGTGCTACTCGCAACTTTATTGAGCCGAGCATGAGTGTGTTCAGACTTGACTCGTTCAATGAATCAAACTTTATTTTTTTTGTTCAAACGTATTTATTTAACATAACAAATGAGTCGAGTGGAGGTTTTTATATCAAATTAAGTTTTGAACTACTCGTGGCGACGACTTTATTGCTGATGGGACAATATTTTTGTACTAAAGTTAATTTATTCTCGGAGGCATAGGAGACAGGTGTAAACGTTTCATCATGTATGTATATATGTTAAAACACACCATGAAGGCATACGCTCCGAAACAATAGTAGGAATTGTATCCTGTAACTGGACTATTTGAGGGACAGGATAAGAGACTACCCTTGCAAGTTGCAAATGCACCGTGTTGTGAAGAATGATTTCTGAAGGGTGATTATGATGCACCACAACACGGGGATACTACAAATGAGGAAGAAGAGGGAGATTGGGCATCACACTAGAAGAGAAGGAAAAGGTGGTCGGCTTCACATTGGGAGGAGTACGCCACAGCACAAACAAAGAGTCTTCTTCTCAATCAACAATTGTTCCCATTTAGAGTTACACAACATAACTTATAAGAGGTAAAAATTACATTAAGGCCCAATCTTCTACCTTCTAAACAAAATACATATAAGATGAACAATAACATTAAGACGACATCAACTTAAAATGATCTAGACTCATAACTAAACCTAATAGTTAAAAAGACAACTAAAACATAAATGAAGCCTGGAAACAAAGAATTTTAATCTCTTCTCTCAATGATGCCGATTTCCTGTCGAATTTGGTCTTGTTCCTTCGTCATTCTTCCTCGGTTGGAAAAAAAAACACGTCCTTGTGTACTGAATAATTGGAGATGTATATCATCAAGCACAAGATGAACTAAAAAATCAGATATATTCATGGCTTTGAACCGCCAAAATGTATTAGGCTCTGTTGCTTTGTAAAAAGGAGTCCAAATAAGATCAAACAACATATTTTGCATTAACGTTGTGATAGCAAATACATTCAGAAACCATATGACTGGCTGCCTGAGTTTTAGTTGTATTTGATGCGGATATAATAGTCTCTACCTCGACTTGCTCATTTGGTTCCACAACCTTACATAATTCAAGCTGATCTTCAACCATTTCATCATCAGAAATATCCTCATCCTCATCAAAATTATGTCCAAAGTTTTGTAAAAAATGTGCCGGAGGGAAATCAAACGTGGCTGAACCATCAATATATATATAGTTGTTAATATATAAGTATCCATTAACCTCAAGGCAAAACTCTCCATCACATAAGTTTAACCAATTATATATATATCCTGCAAAAATTATAAGGTCATATGACTTATAAAGAAGTCCAACAATAGTATCATGCATGGCAAAATGTCTATATGTTCGACGAATATCAAAGACATACCCATGTTCTGTCTAGATATAATCTCCAGATAATAGGTCAAATCACAGCTTGAGATATACATGATGACCTCGATGGTTCATCAGAGAGATTAGGTCAATCCACTTTTTATTTTCGAGTTTGTTTAAACAATTCAAATGGAGCCGCCTATAAAATGGAATGTCAACTTATATAAGAGTAACTCCAACTCTGAATTGTGAAGATCGGACATGAAGCACGTCGACAAAAGGTGATGACGGAACCCATCTTGCTCTTGTTGATGCCAATTTGTTAAAGTTCGAATCGAAACTTTTGATGTACGTATTCACCTGCTGTCAACGACAAGCACATATCCTTGCCGCAGACCTCTTTGAGGCAGTGGCTGACGACCTGGTGTGTGGGTCAGCAAATTCAAGTAGGACACAAGTGGGTGCTTCAAACCACCAACGAAGAAGCCCTTGATGATATATATGTCTAACCAATTAATGCAATTAAAAATTCTACCATGTGCATATACAGCAGTCCGAGACATCAGTCAGAACAGAGAGCTGGCGCCCCTCCGGAGGTCTAGAGGGTTTCTCGCCGGCCGAGGTTGCACCGCGGAGCTGTCTCCACTGCGGGGGGAGGGGGGGGGGGGGCACCGCTCTCTCTCCTCTCGCTGCAGGCTGTCCGGTTTTGTGCGCCGTGCTTATTCTAGCGGATTTTGTGCTGTCCGCAAAGGGAAGGACTATGTTTGAACGAGGAGAGGTGTTTTCCTTTGGATGAGTCTTCCTATTCTTTCGACCAGTCTCATTTCTGGCGGACAAAGTAAAATTTTCTTCTTTTTCTCCTCGAAATCTCTCTTTTGAAAGTTTCGAAACTATGCGAGCTCTGTCTTGAATCCCTTTTACCTACCTTCTATATTTTATATTTTTGTCTAGTTTTTTTCTCTCCTAACCTTGTGATCTTTGCTGTTTGGTTTATTAATGTTACCCCTTTGTCCTCTTTTGAAGTCTTTATTTGTGGTTGATGAAAAGTTTGTCTCGTCCTTATTTCGTCGAGTATATTATCGTGGCTATTTTTTCTTTATCGTTCTATTTTCGGGGTCTCTTTCGACTTGATTGCATTGTCATGATCTTATTTGTGAGGTCGTTGATTTGGGCAACATCCACAGTTTTTAAGTGTGATCATCCGGCCTCTTCACATATGTCGAACTCCTAGAAGAGAGTCCTAATCTTGGACTGTCAAAGTACAGTTATGCGCAAATCCAGTATCCTTCGTGACAACTCTCGATGAAGTTGAAGATGAAACCCTTAAGACGTTCTTCTTTTAGTATTAATGTATGTATTCGTTGGTGCCAAAGTCTCTTTTATGAGTTCGTTGAATATGACACTTTGTCTATGTAGTTTAATCTTTTATATTTGTGTCACTCTGGCACTATAAATATAATTCTCTCTTTGCCATATTAATAGTAAGTTGTAATTAATTTTTCAAAAAAAAAAAAACAGACACGTCAGTCAGAATCGAAGCACCGTGAGTGAACAGACGGCAAGGCGAATGAGAAGCGCCCACGGGAAAACAAGGAGCCAGGTGGCTCCGCCGGGCTGCACCGTCGCGCGGGGATATTGGTTGCAGAGATTTGAGTGCCTTCGAATGGCACAGCCGACGCGGCACCGGTGCTGTCGCGGAGGAGGAGAGACGGATGACCGAGAACACGCTGGGTCTGCAGGCTGCCGCGCTTGGGCAACTGTATGGGTGGGGGTGCCGTGGAGTTCCTCCCGGGCGGAAAAATGGTGGCGCGGCGGGTGGTTTCAGCTGCGCCGTCGCCTAATAATGATCGGCGACGGCGCCACAGGCTGCCGGACGACGTGAGAATCAGGAACGGTTTTGCTCTGATACCACATTTGACGCGGCCCAAACAAAGAGTTTTTCTTTTCTTTTTGGGGGGTCCTCAATTCACCTTTTCAATTAACATTACACAACATATAATACACGAGGTAAATTTTACAATGAGACTCAACCAAAAGTATCCGACGAAATAAAATATAACGGTATCTTCTATCACCCGAACCAAATATAAGATGAACAATAAATTAAGCTTAATAGGTAAAAAAAGGACATCTAAAACGTTATTAATGAAGTCTGGAGATCAGAAATTTTAATTTCTTTCCGCAATGATGCGGATTTCTTGTCGGGGGTTCGGCAGATCACGTATCGTGTGGCGGCGGCGAAGAGGGTGGCGGCGGCGGCGCCCGCGGCGGTGGCGGCGGCGATCTATAGATATATGCTGGGGGGACGAGCGAGTGGTGTATGGTATTACCACGAGGAGGCGGAGGTCTGAGCCCCGATCGCCCCCGAAGCCTTCTCTCCTTCGCAGCAGCGGCGAAGGCTGATCAAGACGCACGGCGCCGGCAGAGACATGAGCAGAGCATGAAGAAAGAGCGAGAGGAGAAGATGTCCGCCGGAAGGGGTACGTGCTTACATATACCTGCGAATCCATGCGCGGAGCGGGCTTGCATCGCGTAGAGGGCGACGGCGAGCATCACCAGGAGGAGGAAGCGAGTAGAGGTAGAAGCCATGGCGCCTTCGCTCTCTCTCTCTCTCTCTCTCTCTCTCTCTCTCTCTCTCTCTCTCTCTCTCTCTCTCTCTCTCTCTCTCTCGCTACCAGCGTCTGCGTCCGTCCACGGCTGGCAGCTTGTGCTGGTAGTAAAGGCCAACGCCCGTGGGGAAGGATCGCCGAAGTCTACACAGAGTGATCCACCACTCCGTTAAAAAATGGGAGAATTACCTTTAGGTCCATTTAAGAAAAGGAGTTTACCAAAAAGTCCGTTGACCCAATTTTCATTCTCTCTAGTCCGTTGACACCTCATAAAATTGTCACCCAATCCATTTTTATCTCTCTCAATCTCCAAATCCCATTTTTACCCTTTCCTCCAGCCTCCTCCAGCCGCCTCCGTCGGCTCCTCCGCCGCCTCCTCCTCCAGCCTCCGCCGGAGATGCCTCCGCCGGCTCCTCCGCCTCCTCCTCCGCCGCCTCCTCCAGCCTCCTCCGCTGGCTCCTCTGCCTCCGCCGGCTCCTCCTCCGCCACTTCCTCCAGCCTCCTCCGCCGTCTTCTCTGCCTCCGCCGGAGACTCCTCCGCCGCCTCCTCCAGTCTCCGCCGGCTCCTCCAGCCTCCTCCGCCGCCTCCTCCTCCAGCCTCCGCCGGAGACGCCACCGCTAGCTCCTCTGCCTCCTCCTCCAGGGGGGCCTTCGCGGTTCGCGTGCGGGGGGGACGCCGTCGGGGGAGAGCATCGCCGGGGGGACCTTCGCGGTTCGGGGGGGGGGGGGGCTTCGCGGGCGGGGGAGCGCCGCCGAGAGAGTATCGCCGGGGGGCCGGGCTGGGGAATGCCGCGGGGGCTTCGCGGGCGGGGGGAGCGCCGCCGGGGGGGGGGCGCCACCGGGGGAGCCTCACCGGGGGGCTGGGGGAATGCCGCCGGGGGCTTCGCGGGCGGGGGAGCGCCGCCGGGGGCGCCGCCGGGGGAGCCTCGCCGGGGGGGGGGGGGCGGGCGGGGGGGAGCGCCGCTGGCGGGGTGGCAGTACCGCCAAGAGGGCCGCCGCCGGAGAGACAAAAATGACATTTCAAATCCAAATTGGAGTGGGTGTGACCATATTTTTGAAAACGGACCTAGTGGTAAAGTGGTTTCCTTAAAACGGACCTAGTGTGCATTTACACTTAAAAAATTCAAAGCTTTTGGAGCAAGACAGCGGTTGTGTTGGCGCGCTGCTGGCCTAGAGCAAAGGAGGCGAGAATTCAGTCAACGCGCTGCCGGAAGTTTTGACGTGGCATATTCATCGATTATTCTGACTGTAGGATGCGTTTGGTCGTCGTGATTTACGATGAGAACTGGATTATTTAAAATCTGTGGTAGGTCAATGGTAGAGTTTTTTTTTTTTTTGAAAAACTAAAGATTCATATACCGTTAAAATAAGATGAAATACAGATAATACAAAGTTGTAGATCTAAACAAGACCGTAACAGAGACATCACATAACATATAAAGATTAAACCAAGTCTTCACCGACTCAAGCGAACATAGTCATGTCGATAAGACGATCTGCACGTTAAAGTGCTTTGACGATCGAAGAATTGAGAATAGAACTCTCAAACTACAATTTCGTAAGCTCGAGGAGATCGGAAGACAACACCGAACATGTGCGAAATTTGCCCAAACTAACGATCTCACGGATAAAGTCAAGACAGAAGCACAGATTGGAACTCTCGAAAAAGAGTTCCACAAGTAACCGAAGACCCGCAATTCACACCGAAAAGGTATAAATAACGGTCCGACTGACAGTCTCACAGAAAAAGACATGATTATAACACTGATTTGGGAAGACACATTAGCACAAACCAAGACACAATTCATAAGAGAACAATATAAAAATAGACTACTGAAGAGAATAAGACTTAAATAACCTGAACACCACCTCTCCGATGCAAGCAAAAAGTAAAATGTTTGAAAAGATATTTAAACAAAAACAAACACCGAAGTGGAGAAGAGACTACTGGGAGGGTTAGAAAAAAATCTCAAAACAACGTTGAGACCACGACAAACTACGGCGAGGCTGACTTTCGCTTGAAGAAGCTAATGAGAGTTCCAGAGCGACAGGAAGCCGAGGCAGGAGCAGCGATCGCCTATGCACGCGTCGAAACACCTCAAGGGGGAGCTGCAGCGGGGGGACGGAGGGGCGGGGAGAGGAAATAGGAAAGGGGTTTTAGAAACTAAGAGGTGGGGGACTGGAAAGGCGATGGATAGATTCGGAGGGGACCGGACGTGACGTGAAGTGTGAACCCAAGATATGACTAATGGTATGAACAGGTCATTTATATAACTATATACATTATATATATATAAGTTCATCTATCAGTACACGAATCACACAACCTTCCATAAGCCTTCCCTTCCTCCAAACATTTCTATATACTTATCAAATTTCGATAAAAACTAACAGATTTTGAATGTATTTTTGCATCCCAAGATTTTGAAATCAAACATTTAGTTTTGAGTCTCAAAGTTGATTCAAAAGGGCTTAAATCCTGATCTTATTAAAATTTTAATCTTAAAAGCTCTTTCTAAGAGGTCATCCATTCTCAATCTACTCTTAATAGAGTATACTTAACTTCAAAATTCTTTCGATTCAACATTCAAAAAAAAATATTTGGTGTTATTAGTAATCCACTAATATAATCTTTTAACATTTTCATAAATTAGAGTGTTACCGTCAATAGCACACATACATCACATATCAATATAATTAGATGAGTCACACCAGATCTTCTGATTGGGTCATGTTTTGATAATACATATAACGATCAACTAAATCAGTTAACTGACCTAACAATCGTGCTAATTAGCCACCTTTTCGAGTGGTCACTCATCTTCGACTTAATCTCAACAAAACACATTTATAGGGTGTTTGGTAACGTTTTTAATTTTAAGATAACCTTGTTTTTGAAATCAAAATTATTTGACTTCTCAATTTTATTTTTAAAATCAAAGCAGGCTAATTATTTGGTGTTTGGCAAAATTATCATAATTTTTAAAAATTAGATAGTAGTGTTTGGTTATGAACAACTGCAGTGTCGTCTGCCGGCGGCGGCGGCGGCGGCTAGCAAAAAGTCGTGTCGTCGTCGGCCGCGAACCCCCCAGTGGCGTCATCTGCCCGGCTAGTGAAGCCTGCGCGTTGTCGGCCCCTGCGGCGGTGCTCCCCCCGGCGGCGTCCCCCGCCAGCGAAACCCCCCTCCCGCCGCGGCGCTCCGCCGGCGGCCCTTCCCCCCCCCCCCCCGCAGCGGCGCCCGCGGTGCCCCCCGCCGGCGGCCCTCCCCACGGCGAAGGCCCCCCCGGCCCGCGAGCGCCCCCGCCGGCGGCCCTCCCCCCGCGGCGGCGTCCCCCGCCGGCGATGCCCCCCGGCGGCGGCGCCCCCGCCGGCGAAGGCCCCTGCGATGCTCCCCGGCGGCGAAGGCCCCTGCGATGCTCCCCCGGCGGCCCCCCCGCCCGCCGCGAGCGCCCCCGCCGGCGGCGTCCCCCACCGAGCGATGGCCCCCGCGGTGCTCCCCCCGGGCGGCGGCCCTCCGCACGGCGAAGCCCTCCCCCCCCCTGCGATGCTCCCCCGGCGGCCCACGAAACCCGCCCGCCTGCCCGCCGGCGGCGTCCCCGCCGGCGATGGCCCCCGCGGTGCTCCCCCCGGGCGGCGGCCCTCCGCACGGCGAAGCCCTCCCCCCTGCGATGCTCCCCCGGCGGCCCACGAAACCCGCCCGCCCGCCCGCCGGCGGCGTCCCCCGCCGGCGATGGCCCCCGCGGTGCTCCCCCCGGGCGGCGGCCCTCCGCACGGCGAAGCCCTCCCCCCCTGCGATGCTCCCCCCGGCGGCCCACGAAACCCGCCTGCCCGCCCGCCGCGAAGCGCCCCCTGCCGACGGCGTCCCCCGCCAGCGATGGCCGCACAGCGAAGCCCTCCCCCCCCTCCTCCCCGCGACAGCGCTCTCCCACCCCCCCTTCCGCACGTCTCGCCTCCCTCCGCGTCTATCTCAAAAATAAAACAAGTCCTGACTTGTTTTTATTTTAGAAGAGATTATGTACATAGCGTATCTCACTTTTAAAAATGAGACAGTAGTTAAAAGTTGCAACCAAACACCTTATCTCTTTTATTTTTAAAATTTAGATAAAAAAGAGGGAAAAAAACGTAACCAAACACCCTATTAACTTCGAAATTCTTTCAACTCAACTTACAAAAAAATTTAATAGAGATATAATTTAAAACAAATAAAATAAAATTATATGTTAGACACGTCTGCTGTATTTTAATAAAATATAATTATTATATCATAATAAAATATAATTTAAACTGTATATGTGAGACATGTCTACTGAATTAATTTGATTTGATTCAAGAGATAATTTAATTTGGTTCGAAAAAAAAGAACAAAAATGGGGCAATACCAGCAATCCGCTTCTGGTCTTCAAATACGAGCAGAGGCCGCCGCCGTATCATCAACGCCCTTGCGTGGTTTCGTCGCCGTCGCGCTCAGAGACCCGGCGGCGGCGGCGTCCGGGGAAGGGGAACCCACCCCCTTCTTCTTCTTCTTCCGCCTACCAGGAGAAGAGAACCCCATTTGCTGCCGCCGTAACCTAGCTAATCAGGGAGCGCCGCCGCCCCTTGTAAAGATCAAACCGGGGAAGACTTCGCGCGTCTCCGGCCCATCCCCTTCTGTCTTCTGTATACCGCTCTTCTGCAAGAATATATATGTATAAAGGGAGGTGTCTCTTCCTGTCCGATCGAGAGCACAGCCGGCCACATACATATATACGCATACGCCGGCGATCAAACGGACGGCACCATGTCCACGAACCACGGCCTCTCAGGCGGTAAGCACATCTCCTGTACATGCATATACGTCCACGACCTTTCCTCTCGATCATATATGCATACACGGACATCTCAAATTATAAGCATGATCCCATATGTTGAAGCGCGCGCGTCTCCCTCTGCAGGTGCCAACGGGACGAAGTCCGGCGGGGCTGCCGACCTGGGCGCGCCCGTCGCCGCCGGCTCGGGCACTAAAGATCCCCAGGCAGCTCCCGTCGCCGCCGTGGAGCCGCAGCTCCAAGTCATCACCTTGGATCCCCCGGAACTCCGTGTCGTCACCATTGATCCTCCGGAGCTCCGTGTCATCACCCTGCCGCCTCCGTGACCTCCAGACCCGCCGGCACGGCGGGAGCCCCTGGACTGGTGCGTAGCTGCTCCACGTACGCATAAATCCAATGCAACGGGAGAACGGGATCACCACGTATGTCAAATATAATTGGAGATATTAACGGTAGGTCCGTTTCAACGGACCCACTGTAATGAAAAGTCCGGTCAGAAATCCTGTTTAACAGGAGATCCGATTTTTATGTTTTCATGCACTTCCGCTCCAAAGATAATAGCAAAAAAAAGGTAAATCTTAAAAGGAAGGCAAAATATTTATTTTGCCCTCCAACAACGTAACAACAGACGTTAACTTCTTCGTTTTAATAAATGCAGGTTTCATTAAATCAGATCATAAGTTTATTGTAGTCATAAATAATCATATTGAACATTGTGTAATAAATAATTTTGTGACGAATAGATTTGTGATAGTAATATTTTTTTTACTTGAAACATGATATTTAAAATTAAATATCATTAATATGATGTCGTAAATAAATTAATTTTGTTGTCACATACAAAATGTAATGAATAAATTTGTAATTTTTATTTACAACATAATAATATATAGTTTAAATTTGATATAATTAATATAATGTAGTAAATAAATTAATATTTAAAGTCAAATACAAAAAAATATTATTAAATATAATAATATTTGAAATATGGTTTGATAAAGAATTTAATATATATATTATTTACAAAATTGGTATCCCTACCCTCGTCACACTGTTAGACAGACAAGGATATTTTTGACATTTTCGATATTGGCTGGACAAGATGGATCGGGGGTTGCAGATTTTTCTATCGCTGGATCGTTGATGAAGTGAAGTCGGTCAACGGACTTAATGTTAAAGTCACTTTGTTAAATGGAGTGGGAATTAATTGTCCCAATATAATTTAGTCAATATGTCATCAGTCCTCGCAATTTTATTTTACTTAATTAGCACTTTTCTTTCTGCGTCGTTAATTATTATTTAATCTTTAAAATATATAACAGTACTAAAACTAACTTCTTATAGGGAGCATAGTTTATTTCATAAGATCGTAAGTATAGCAAGCTAAAGACAATTGTCCGTATGTGATCGACTCTCCTCTTTCTTTCTTTCTTTTTTCTTATTTTTTTGGAATCAGTGATCGACTCTCCTTGTTCGTTATGTTAACTGAGCAAGCCCTAATAAGAAATATATATATATATTGTATAGTGAAAATAAGGACGGAGGTGAAAACGAGACGACACAGAGGACTCCGTTGAAGAAGAATGCGCTCAACTGTGTTCACAAAAGTGACACAGTGTTTATATATATACACGAGAAGTTAACACTTGGACACTTTATAATATGTCACGTGGTGCCAAGTGTACATTATATAAAAATATTCAATACTTGTGATTTGTATTTCATCAAATAAACTTAGGTAAATCTAATGAAATCATCACCTATAGTAAGAAAAAAATGTGCTCCTAACCGTGAAATTACACAATATGATATCCATATATCAATATGTAAGAGCTCAAAAGGAGAACTCATAGCACTAACACTTGAATGAAAAGGTAAATGACTTTGTTTACCAAGAGGACAAACAAAATATTTAAAAGCTGAACTAAACTTGTAAGGTAAAAAATCTTTTAACGCAACTAATCTTTCATTTGAAAGATAGCCTAATCTTCTAAGCCATAGTTCAGTCTCCAACGCATCACTCTTGGAAAGACCGCAAACTTCTTTGCCAAGACTGAAGTAATACAAACCACCACTTCTAAGGCCCTGTCCAATCATCTTCTTGGATTGTAAATCTTGAATCAAAAAATGATTCCTAAAAAAAGTTACTGAACAATCCATATCTTGTATCAACTGTTTAACAGATAATAAATTGTACTTTGATTCTGATACACACAAAACACTAAATAATCTAATATCTTTTGTCAAGCATAAAGACCCAACACTAGCTACTGAAAGAGAAGTATTGTTTGGCAACAAAATACTTTGAAGTTCCACTGCTGAACTTGTAAAATTAGGATCAGGAGTTATATGAGCAGAAGCTCCCAAATCTAGAATCTGAAAAGAAATATCAACAACAACATTACCTACCATATTGACTTTATGCTCCATAACATCTGCATTCTTGAGAAGCTTAATAAGCTGCTCGTACTGCTCAGTAGACAAGGTATGCCCAATGTTATTCATATCTTTGCTATGTACTTGTGAAGATTGACTATTGTTTCTGTCAAAATTTCTCCAATTGAACTTTTAATTAACCGGATAACCAATGAGTTTAAAACATTGTTCTCTAGGATGTCCACCTATTTGACAATGAGAACAAACTTCTTTAGACTTCGATTTCTTATTTCTGTCATATGACTTAGACAACATTGCCTATTCATCTTGCTGAACAGACACCATAGCCTGTGTATCTGACTGAACTGGAACAACAAAATTTTTTTGCTGTGCTTCATCTTGAAGAAGAAGAGAATAGGCCCTTCCAACAAACGGCAAGGGATCCATAAGCAGAATTTAACTTCGAACGTGAGAAAACACATCATTCAAACCCATCAAAAATTGAACTAACTATTTGCTATTTTGAATTGAGACTGGCATTTTTGGCTCAAACTGAGCCAACTCGTCCCAATAACCTTTCAAAACTGAAAAATACTTTGTCAGAGAATCATTTCCTTGACGCAATGTTGTAATCAATTGCTCAAGAAAATAAATCCTCAAAACATTTGAAGGTGAAAACCTCTCATGCAAATTATTCCAAATCTGGCTCATTGTTTCAACATACGGGATGGACGGCAACAAGTCTTGATATACAGAATTTAGCAACCTATATAATACCATATTATTAACCCTCTTCCATGAATCGAAATAAGAATCATCAATGAAACCAGCTTGTTCTTGGCCGAAAGAGCAATGATCATTGCTCGCTTCCACGTAAGAAAATTTCCTCCAACTAGCGGCGAAGAAACAAGAACTATTCTAGGATTGTCTGACGGATGTAAAAAAAAATAGATCATGCGCTTCATTTATCCTCGCGTTGTTTACCTACGAAGCTTCGGAAAAACTACCTCCATTAAAAGCCATAGAAACCCTAGGCTCTGATACCAAGTGAAAATATGGACGAAGGTGAAACCGAGACGAAACAAAGAACTCTGTTGAGCAGGAATGCGCTCAACTGTGTTCACAAATGTGACACACAGTGTTTATACTGGTCAAATTACGTGCTTCGCACGTGTTTGATTAGTATGTTCTGTATCGATTAAATATAAATTCATATAATAGTTGAGATAAATTCTTATAATAAATATGTTATAAAAACTAAATTTAATTATAAATGTTATATTTTACTCCTCAAATATAGACGTAATCATAGTTAGAAAACTTACGGGGTGTTTGGTTGCATGATAATTGAGGTTTTTATTTTAATTTTTAAAAATTGTAAAAAAACTTGTTAAAAGAGGTGTTTGACAACCATGACAATTTTATGTTTTGAAAGTGATTTTCTTCTTAAACAAAAAAAGAGGGTCTTACCTCTTTCTTTTTTCTTGTGGTCCCCCACTTTATTTGGTCATGTGCGGTGGTTACTCTTTTTTGTAATCACATCCCTCCAAACATGATAATTTTATGTCATGAGTTGGTTTACTTTTTATTTTAATACAATTTTTTATCATGAAAGTGTACAAAAAATTATCATGCAACCAAACACCCCATTAGTCTTGTAGGTAAGAATGCACTATGTAACCTGAATAGCACCTCAACAGATTAATTTACGAGTTGATATGACTTAAAAGATTGCTGCTTTTCCAATTCCTGCGGATTGTTCCTGTTGCATGATGCTGATTGTTGGCATTGTTTAGGATAGAATAGAGTGAGGTATTTAGGGTGATCATTATCTTTCGAGTGTATGCTAAATGTGATGCTTTTTGCCAGCAGTAGTAAGGGTTCACGAACCTGCCAGTACATATTTGGAAATGAGCTGAGGAAGTTTTGACCACTTTCAAAACATATATACACTGAATTTGTAGAGTTGATCCCAATTAAATTAGAATTAAGGGTATAGTTGTGTTGAGTTTTAATGAATTATCACCCATATTTTTGGGAGACATTTCAGGAAGAGGTGACTGGATCTTTGTTTGAGACATGCACTAAGAGGGGTTATTTCATATTTATTTGGATTATAAGTATTAAGATTTCTCATTTTATAGAAGTATTAGATATGTGACCTCTTAGATGCCCGATTTTCTTAGAATTTCAAAATTTTTCCACAGATTTATGATAACTTTTTAGAGTTGTTAGATCTCAAGATTTCCTAAACTTTGGTATTTGATTCGCCTGATTCTTTTTTCTATTGACTGATTTACCTTGGAAGATCCCAGACTTGATTGGTTGTTTCCTGTCATGCAACCCTATTTTTATCCTCGTAAATCTTGATCTTATGTGCATCCTAATGAACCAATGACCAGAATTAATGGGTGTCAAAGAGAACAAATTTGCACTTGACTACAGATCAAGAGATTATGTACATTACTATGTGAAGGTGACAATTAGGTTCTATGAGTTTTACCATTGTGTTTCCCTTTCTTGCCAAACAAGATTTGTTTTGTTTGTTTATGACCATTGTTCATGTTAAAATGATTGGCACTAAGTAATTTAGCTGATTGTTCACTTTATAAAATATTTAAATAAAATAATAAGCTGTAAATATAACCTATTTTAACTGAAAAATGTCATGTATATATATATTTATATTAATATTTAATAAAATAAATTATTTTTATAATGTAGTATATTTTGATAATTTAATACATGTTTAATACTTATAAATAATTTATTCTTACTAAAAATAATATTTATTTAAATATAATACTTTTAGTTATATTATTATGTTTACAGTGTAGCATATTTTAATATTTTATAAGATAAAATAAATATATTACTATATTTATAATATATTAAATTTTAATAATTAAAAAAATATTTAATATTTAAAAATAATTTATTCCTACTATATATTACAAATTATGTATATTTAATACTATATTTATAATATAATAAATTTTAATAATTTAAAAACAATTTAATATTTAAAAATAATTTATTCCTACTATATCTTACAAATTATACATATATTGAAATATAATTATTTTAAATAAAAAATTATGTATATTGTGCATAATAAAATATTCAGAGTATTATAAACTTGTTTAAAGTTTATATAAATTTATATGATAATTTAAATTAATTTATTGTTGATATAATTTAAATTAACTTATTGTGCCATATATGTACATTCAGATTAAAATTTAAGAAATAATTTATACCATTTTAATTTTTATTTTGTTAATTTTATTATGATACTTTATTTTTTTATATTTTATAAAATAAAAATAATTTATGTACTTGTTTTATGATAATATGAGTTTATCCGATATTTCAACTAATTTTATGTTCAAAATTTTAATTTAATATTTTAATAATATAAAAACATATTTTTATATATTTAGATAAAATATAATTAAAAAATGTGTTAACATTTAATTGAAAATGCACGGTCACTTTTGGTGATTTGAGCCTGCGTTCGTGCTATCATTCATAACTTGGGTTGAAACGGTACCATTTCCATAATTAAATTTTTGATGGTGTTGTTCGACGAATTTTTTTTCAAAGCGTGGTATTTTAAAAAAAAACTCCATTTTATTCTCCCCGGGAGAGTGGTTTTGGGAAAACAATGGGCTTACGACTTGCTCTGTAAAACCACCGGCGGTTTTCTATGTTCTTTTCTCACCTTTTATGCCCCTGCCATCTTTTCTTACAAAAGTGAGCGGTGCGAGGGGAAGGGGAGGGGGGAGTCTTGCCATCACAAGCTGAAGCGAGTGATGTCTTGCCATCATAATAATAGTTATATTATTATGTTTACAGTGTGGCATATTTTAATATTTTATAAGATAAAATAAATATATTACTAAATTTATAATATATCAAATTTTAATAATTTAAGAAATATTTAATATTTAAAAATAATTTATTCTTACTATATATTACAAATTATGTATATTTATTACTATATTTATAATATAATAAATTTTAATAATTTAAAAACAATTTAATATTTAAAAATAATTTATTCCTACTATATCTTACAAAGTATACATATATTTAAATATAATTATTTTAAATAAAAAATTATGTATATTGTGCATACTAAAATATTCAGAGTATTATAAACTTGTTTAAAGTTTATATACATTTATATGATAATTTAAATTAATTTATTGTTGATATAATTTAAATTAACTTGTTGTGCCCTATATGTACATTCATATTAATATTTAATAAATAATTTATACCATTTTACTTTTTATTTTGTTAATTTTATTATGATACTTTATTTTATATATTTTATAAAATAAAAATAATTTATGTACTTGTTTTATGATAATATGTGTTTATCCGATATTTCAACTAATTTTATGTTCAAATTTTTAATTTAATATTTTAATAATATAAAAACACATTTTTATATATTTTGATACAATATAATTAAAAAATGTGTTGACATTTAATTAAAAATGCACAATCACTTTTGGTGATTTGAACCTGCGTTCGTGCTATCATTCATAACTTGGGTTGAAACGGTACCATTTCCATAATTAAATTTTCGATGGTGTTGTTCGACGAAATTTTTTTTCAAAGCGTGGTATTTTCAAAAAAACTCCATTTTATTCTACCCGGGAGAGTGGTTTTGGGAAAACAATGGGCATACGACTTGCTCTGTAAAACCACCGGCGGTTTTCTATCTTCTTTTTTCACCTTTTACCGCCCTGCCATCTTTTCTTACAAAAGTGAGCGGTGAGAGGGAGGAGGGGGGGGGGAGTCTTGCCATCACAAGTAGAAGCAAGTGATGTCTTGCCATCATAATAATAGTTATATTATTATGTTTACAGTGTAGCATATTTTAATATTTTATAAGATAAAATAAATATAATACTATATTTATATTATATTAAATTTTAATAATTTAAAAAATATTTAAAATTTAAAAATAAGTTATTCCGACTATATATTACAAATTATGTATATTTATTACTATATTTATAATATAATAATAGTTATATTATTATGTTTACAGTGTGGCATATTTTAATATTTTATAAGATAAAATAAATATATTACTATATTTATAATATATTAAATTTTAATAATTTAAAAAACATTTAATATTTAAAAATAATTTATTCTTACTATATATTACAAATTATGTATATTTATTACTATATTTATAATATAATAAATTTTAATAATTTAAAAACAATTTAATATTTAAAAATAATTTATTCCTACTATTTATTACAAATTATACATATATTTAAATATAATTCTTTTAAATAAAAATTATGTATATTGTGCATAATAAAATATTTAGAGTATTATAAACTTGTTTAAAGTTTAAATAAATTTATATGATAATTTAAATTAATTTATTGTTGATATAATTTAAATTAACTTATTGTGCCCTATATGTACATTCAGATTAAAACTTAAGAAATAATTTATACCATTTTAATTTTTATTTTGTTAATTTTATTATGATACTTTATTTTATATATTTTATAAAATAAAAATAATTTATGTACTTGTTTTATGATAATATGAGTTTATCCGATATTTCAACTAATTTTATGTTCAAAATTTTAATTTAATATTTTCATAATATAAAAACACATTTTATATATTAAGATACAATATAATTAAAAAATGTGTTAACATTTAATTGAAAATGCACGGTCACTTTTGTTGATTTGAGCCTGCGTTCGTGCTATCATTAATAACTTGGGTTGAAACGGTACCATTTCCATAATTAAATTTTCGATGGTGTTGTTCGACGAATTTTTTTTTCAAAGCGTGGTATTTTCAAAAAAACTCCATTTTATTCTCCCCGGGAGAGTGGTTTTGGGAAAACAATGGGCATACGACTGGCTCTGTAAAACCACCGGCGGTTTTCTATCTTCTTTTCTCACCTTTTATGCCCCTGCCATCTTTTCTTACAAAAGTGAGCAGTGAGAGGGGGGAGGGGGGGGGAGTCTTGCCATCACAAGCAGAAGCGAGTGATGTCTTGACATCATAATAATAGTTATATTATTATGTTTACAGTGTGGCATATTTTAATATTTTATAAGATAAAATAATTTTATTACTATATTTATAATATATTAAATTTTAATAATTTAAAAAATATTTAGTATTTAAAAATAATTTATTCCTACTATATATTACAAATTATGTATATTTATTACTATATTTATAATATAATAAATTTTAATAATTTAAAAACTATTTAATATTTAAAATATATTATTCCTACTATATCTTACAAATTATACATATATTTAAATATATTTATTTTAAATAAAAAATTATGCATATTGTGCATAATAAAATATTCAGAGTATTATAAACTTGTTTAAAGTTTATATAAATTTATATGATAATTTAAATTAATTTATTGTTGATATAATTTAAATTAACTTATTGTGCCCTATGTGTACATTCAGATTAAAATTTAAGAAATAATTTATACCATTTTAATTTTTATTTTGTTAATTTTATTATGATACTTTATTTTATATATTTTATAAAATAAAAATAATTTATGTACTTGTTTTATGATAATATGAGTTTATCCGATATTTCAACTAATTTTATGTTCAAAATTTTAATTTAATATTTTAATAATATAAAAACACATTTTTATATATTTAGATACAATATAATTAAAAAATGTGTTAACATTTAATTGAAAATGCACGGTCACTTTGGGTGATTTGAGCCTGCGTTCGTGCTATCATTCATAACTTGGGTTGAAACGGTATCATTTCCATAATTAAATTTTCGATGGTGTTGTTCGACGAAATTTTTTTCAAAGTGTGGTATCTTCAAAAAAACTCTATTTTATTCTCCCTAGAGATTGGTTTTGGGAAAACAATGGGCATACGACGGCTCAGTAAAACCACCGGCGGTTTTCTATCTTCTTTTCTCACCTTTTATGGCCCTGCCATGTTTTCTTACAAAAGTGAGCGGTGAGAGGCGGAAGAGGGGGAGTTTTGCCTGCACAAGCAGGAGCGAGTGATGTCTTGCCATCATAATAATAGTTCTATTATTATGTTTACAGTGTGGCACATTTTAATATTTTATAAGATAAAATAAATATATTACTATATTTATAATATATTAAATTTTAATAATTTAAAAATATTTAATATTTAAAAATAATTTTCCCTACTATATATTACAAATTATGTATATTTATTACTATATTTATAATATAATAAATTTTAATAATTTAAAAACTATTTAATATTTAAAAATAATTTATTCCTACTATATCTTACAAATTATACATATATTTAAATATAATTATTTTAAATAAAAAATTATGTATATTGTGCATAATAAAATATTCAGAGTATTATAAACTTGTTTAAGGTTTATATAAATTTATAAGATAATTTAAATTAATTTATTGTTGATATAATTTAAATTAACTTGTTGTGCCCTATATGTACATTCAGATTAATATTTAATAAATAATTTATACCATTTTACTTTTTATTTTGTTAATTTTATTATGATACTTTATTTTATATATTTTATAAAATAAAAATAATTTATGTACTTGTTTTATGATAATATGTGTTTATCCGATATTTCAACTAATTTTATGTTCAAATTTTTAATTTAATATTTTAATAATATAAAAACACATTTTTATATATTTTGATACAATATAATTAAAAAATGTGTTAACATTTAATTAAAAATGCACAATCACTTTTGGTGATTTGAACTGCGTTCGTGCTATCATTCATAACTTGGGTTGAAACGGTACCATTTCCATAATTAAATTTTCGATGGTGTTGTTCGACGAATTTTTTTTCAAAGCGTGGTATTTTCAAAAAAAAACTCCATTTTATTCTCCCCGGGAGAGTGGTTTTGAGAAAACAATGGGCATACAACTGGCTCTGTAAAACCACCGGCGGTTTTCTATCTTCTTTTCTCACCTTTTATGCCCCTGCCATCTTTTCTTACAAAAGTGAGCGGTTCGAGGGGGAGGGGAGGGGGGAGTCTTGCCATCACAAGCAGAAGCGAGTGATGTCTTGCCATCATAATAATAGTTATATTATTATGTTTACAGTGTGGCATATTTTAATATTTTATAAGATAAAATAAATATAATATTAAATTTATAATATATCAAATTTTAATAATTTAAGAAATATTTAATATTTAAAAATAATTTATTTTTACTATATATTACAAATTATGTATATTTATTACTATATTTATAATATAATAATAGTTATATTATTATGTTTACAGTGTGGCATATTTTAATATTTTATAAGATAAAATAAATATATTACTATATTTATAATATATTAAATTTTAATAATTTAAAAAACATTTAATATTTAAAAATAATTTATTCTTACTATATATTACAAATTATGTATATTTATTACTATATTTATAATATAATAAATTTTAATAATTTAAAAACAATTTAATATTTAAAAATAATTTATTCCTACTATTTATTACAAATTATACATATATTTAAATATAATTCTTTTAAATAAAAATTATGTATATTGTGCATAATAAAATATTCAGAGTATTATAAACTTGTTTAAAGTTTAAATAAATTTATATGATAATTTAAATTAATTTATTGTTGATATAATTTAAATTAACTTATTGTGCCCTATATGTACATTCAGATTAAAACTTAAGAAATAACTTATACCATTTTAATTTTTATTTTTTTAATTTTATTATGATACTTTATTTTATATATTTTATAAAATAAAAATAATTTATGTACTTGTTTTATGATAATATGAGTTTATCCGATATTTCAACTAATTTTATGTTCAAAATTTTAATTTAATATTTTCATAATATAAAAACACATTTTATATATTAAGATACAATATAATTAAAAAATGTGTTAACATTTAATTGAAAATGCACGGTCACTTTTGGTGATTTGAGCCTGCGTTCGTGCTATCATTAATAACTTGGGTTGAAACGGTACCATTTCCATAATTAAATTTTCGATGGTGTTGTTCGACGAATTTTTTTTTCAAAGCGTGGTATTTTCAAAAGAACTCCATTTTATTCTACCCGGGAGAGTGGTTTGGGGAAAACAATGGGCATACGACTGGCTCAGAAACCACCAGCGGTTTTCTATCTTCTTTTCTCACCTTTTATGCCCCTGCCATCTTTTCTTACAAAAGTGAGCGGTTCCAGGGGGAGGGCAGGGGGGAGTCTTGCCATCACAAGCAGAAGCGAGTGGTGTCTTGCCATCATAATAATAGTTATATTATTATGTTTACGTTGTGGCATATTTTAATATTTTATAAGATAAAATAATTTTATTACTATATTTATAATATATTAAATTTTAATAATTTAAAAAATATTTAGTATTTAAAAATAATTTATTCCTACTATATATTACAAATTATGTATATTTATTACTATATTTATAATATAATAAATTTTAATAATTTAAAAGCTATTTAATATTTAAAATATATTATTCCTACTATATCTTACAAATTATACATATATTTAAATATATTTATTTTAAATAAAAAATTATGTATATTGTGCATAATAAAATATTCAGAGTATTATAAACTTGTTTAAAGTTTATATAAATTTATATGATAATTTAAATTAATTTATTGTTGATATAATTTAAATTAACTTATTGTGCCCTATATGTACATTCAGTATTAAAATTTAAGAAATAATTTATACCATTTTAATTTTTATTTTGTTAATTTTATTATGATACTTTATTTTATATATTTTATAAAATAAAAATAATTTATGTACTTGTTTTATGATAATATGAGTTTATCCGATATTTCAACTAATTTTATGTTCAAAATTTTAATTTAATATTTTAATAATATAAAAACACATTTTTATATATTTTGATACAATATAATTAAAAAATGTGTTAACATTTAATTGAAAATGCACGGTCACTTTTGGTGATTTGAGCCTGCGTTCGTGCTATCATTCATAAGTTGGGTTGAAATGGTACCATTTCCATAATTAAATTTTCGATGGTGTTGTTCGACGAAATTTTTTTCAAAGTGTGGTATCTTCAAAAAAACTCTTTTTTATTCTCCCCGGGAGATTGGTTTTGGGAAAACAATGGGCATACGACTGGCTCTGTAAAACCACCGGCGGTTTTCTATCTTCTTTTCTCACCTTTTAAGGCCCTGCCATGTTTTCTTACAAAAGTGAGCGGTGAGAGGCGGGAGGGGGGGAGTCTTGCCATCACAAGCAGAAACGAGTGATGTCTTGCCATCATAATAATAGTTCTATTATTATGTTTACAGTGTGGCACATTTTAATATTTTATAAGATAAAATAAATATATTACTATATTTATAATATATTAAATTTTAATAATTTAAAAATATTTAATATTTAAAAATAATTTTCCCTACTATATATTACAAATTATGTATATTTATTACTATATTTATAATATAATAAATTTTAATAATTTAAAAACTATTTAATATTTAAAAATAATTTATTCCTACTATATCTTACAAATTATACATATATTTAAATATAATTATTTTAAATAAAAAATTATGTATATTGTGCATAATAAAATATTCAGAGTATTATAAACTTGTTTAAAGTTTATATAAATTTATAAGATAATTTAAATTAATTTATTGTTGATATAATTTAAATTAACTTGTTGTGCCCTATATGTACATTCAGATTAATATTTAATAAATAATTTATACCATTTTACTTTTTATTTTGTTAATTTTATTATGATACTTTATTTTATATATTTTATAAAATAAAAATAATTTATGTACTTGTTTTATGATAATATGTGTTTATCCGATATTTCAACTAATTTTATGTTCAAAATTTTAATTTAATATTTTAATAATATAAAAACACATTTTTATATATTTTGATACAATATAATTAAAAAATGTGTTAACATTTAATTAAAAATGCACAATCACTTTTTGGTGATTTGAATCTGAGTTCGTGCTATCATTCATAACTTGGGTTGAAACGGTACCATTTCCATAATTAAATTTTCGATGGTGTTGTTCGACGAATTTTTTTTCAAAGCGTGGTATTTTCAAAAAAAGTCTATTTTATTCTCCTCGTGACAGTGGTTTTGAGAAAACAATGGGCATACTACTGGCTCTGTAAAACCACCGGCGGTTTTCTATCTTCTTTTCTCGCCTTTCATGCTCCTGCCATCTTTTCGTGAGGGAGGAGGGGGGAGTCTTGCCATCATAAGCAGAAGCGAGCAAGCGATTCGGCGTGCTTCGTCTCTGTCGGTGCGTCCTTCTGTTCTCTTCCGGCGAGCTATTCTGGCTAACCCTTGCATTTTTCCCCTGGCGTCTCCTCCGTCGGGGGAGAGGCGGTCTGCCGCCGTGAACGGTGGGAATGGGAGCTTAGGGGCAGCCGCCCTGTTGCAGAGGGAGATGGCTCGGCGGTACGCCTCTCCCTATGCTACCCATTCCTACGGTTCTTGGTCGCATCTCCTCTCCCCCGGTGCCTTCCGGCCGGCGCGGATCTTCCTCCGTCGGCGTGCTTCGTCTCTGTCGATGCGCTATTCTGGCTAACCCTTACATTTTTCACGGTGTCACCCTCCGTCGGGGCCCCGTTTTCCGGCGGACGCCGGCGTCGCTTGCGGTGGCAGGGAGTCGGTGGATTCAGAGGGTTGTCGGCGCTTGCAAGAGGACCCGAAGGGCCGCGCCCGCGCCGGTTGTGTCTGGAGGTAGCGCCGGTGGATGGTGGGCGGAGGCAGAGAGACTCACGACAAGCTAGCCGGCGATGGAGCGGTGGAGGGGCTTCCGTCTAGCGAAGAGAACGCCTCCAACCAAACCAAAGGGCAGGGTGCTGCGTTTGGGAACCCCTTACGGCCGGTGAGACGGGGGGTCACGGCGGAAAGAGAGGGTAGCGCGGCGGGAGCCCCTTTTCTCGCTCGCACGTTCTTCCTCCTCCTCCCACCGCCATGTAAGGCTCTCGTCGCCGCCGCGGGCGGCGGCGGATGGCCTGGTGTCTCTCTCGGCGTAGTCTGTCCGACGTCCCTCGTCACGTGATTCGTACCACTGCGCATACGGCGCAGTTGTCAGCGTGGGTGTAAACGAACTAATAAACTCGGACAAATAATTTAAATTTTGCCTTGATTCGTTTATTATCTTAAATAAATAAATTTGAACAAAAAAAAGTTCGATTCATTAAATTGGTCGAATTTGAACAACCGACGGATCAAAATTTTATAGATAGTGGGGTCATTAAAATATTTTAATGTGGTCATTTTTTTATAAATGTATTAAATTTAAATATTTTATAATATAAATTTTAAATTTTAGTGGAGTCACGTGACTTCACTTATTATATACTGGATTTGTCACTGATTTGAACAGATTCTTATTCAATTGGATCGATTTATAAATTTGTAAACGGTTTGATTAAATATTATATTATATATTTATTTTTAAAAATTAAATTTTAACTATTAATAATTAAATATTAATATTTAAATAATTTAAATAATTTAAAAATTAAGTTTAATGTTACGTTAGGTTTCAAGTTTCAAAAATAATTAATTTTAATTTAATTATTACTCACAGTTCAATTTTAACTCGACTCGATTAATAAACTAAGTTTGAATAATAGTTTAACACGTTCGTTAAAATTTGAACTTGAATTCGAATATGTGTAAAATAAGCTAGTTAAGTTTGAACACTATATTGCTCCATTGATTTGCAATCTATTTTGAATATTCTTTTAACATTAAATTTGATTTTTTTTAATTTTAAAATTGTCTTTTTACCTTTTATCTTTAACGTTACGCGGGTGCTCATTTTTTTCATATATTTCTCAAACTGTTCTTCACATAATATTTAAACAAAGAAAATTACTAATTTTAAATTTTAGAATCAATCAAAATGAGATCATGAAAATAAAAATTAATGAATTATATATTTCTACATCGTCAAAGACATATTATTCACACATATAACACATAAATGAATATATACAAGATGTTATCGAATCAAATCTAACTTATAACAATTTCTATATTGATTATTCAATACATCACGAAAAATAATTTTTAACTTTTTTCTTGTCTTGCAAATAAGAACGTCGAATGGGAGATAAGTTTGTAATATAAAATTAATTTTTTGACCGTTCAAAAAAAGGACAGTCTAACCAAGTTGGACGGGATCAAATTTTATTTATTTTATTATAAAAAATAAAAAAATTATAAAAAATAAAATTAATAATTTGTATATTATATATTTATGTATAGATAAAATTTATGCATGAATATAATTATATTTTTTATATTATAATTGAATATGAGTGTTTATCTATGTATATAGGTAAATATGATTTTTTATGTGATTATGTTATAACAGTATTCGTTGGAAAAGAGTTAATCTTAAGTGAGAAGTAAAGATACTTAATAAACAATTTAATAAATTTTAAGATGTAACATATATTTATAATTATAAATTTTAACCATACATAATAATATAAATGATAGCAAAATATTATTGTACTATTAATAAATGAAACGTTCAAAAAATAATTATTCTTGGCAAATTTGGTGTGTGTGTGAAAGAGAAGAAATTTAAAATAGATATTTATAAATTTTAAGTATATAACACATATTTATGATTATAAATCTTATAAATATGTGATAATATAAGTGATAGCGAAGTGTTGTTATACTTAAATGCCGGAGTAATCACGGATCGACTTGCCAGATTAGGTCATGGGGGTCAAGGGGCGGTGCCCCTTGTGGGGGCTATTAGGGTGCAACGCCTCCCGAAGATTTTTTTTATGGTTGTAAGGGGGAGGGGGAAGAAAAATTTTTTAGGGAGAATTACCACCCACTCCATTTAGCAAAATGAGTTTACCAAAAACTCCATTGACCAAATTTTCATCCCATTTAATCCATTGACTCCAATTTCACTTACCACCCACTCCAATACTCATGAAAAATTCCTGTTTTGTCCTAAAAAATAACTAGATAACGTAATGCCAATGGAGTTTTAAACACGATATTTTTTCATTCAAAATACGATAGTATTTTATTGTTAAAACATTCATATAAATACTATGATACACTAAATAAATTACTCTTAATATTTAAATTTTGATATAAATAAGATGTGATAATTTATTGTCTTGACTATAATAATAATTTATATTTATAAATTAAATTATTTAACATTATGTAATAAATAACATGCTATTTAATTATTTATATCATATTTAAATTTTAATATGAATAAAATACGATAAATTTTTATTCCAAACACATCAATGTTTTGCGGTCATAAATTAGATGAAAATTTTAAAGTGGTTCTAAAAGTTGAAAATAAAATTAGAGATTCTAATAAACCATTAAATTTGAAATTTCTCGAAATCTAATATTTAGAAGAAATGTTAGTACTTTGTTTAACATGAAAGGGTAAAAATGACATTTTCATTGAAAATTGGAGTGGGTGTGATGATATTTTGAAAAAACGGACCTAATGAAAAAGTGTTTTTGAAAACGGACATAGTGGTAAAGTGGTTTACTTGAAATGGACCTAGTGTGCATTTTGCCGAAATTTTATTTTAAGCATGTAATAAAAACATAAAAAATGACCTAGACCGGGTCGCCTCGGAGTCGGGCCGAACTGAACCATTTTGAAAAAAGAAATGGCCGAACTGAACCATTTACACCTGTAGTTGCGAGGAGCCGAGCAGCCGCGTCGATCTTTGATGGTAGCAGGAGGAGTCGAGCAGCAGACCTGCTGCTAGTCTTTTTTTTTTTTGGTCACATGGCCACGTTGGCCAGCTGCCCGCCGCGCGCGCGGGTTAAGCGGGGCCGCCACCTTTCGGTCGGTCACCGGTCGCCACAAGGAGTTTTCTTGGACATGGCACGGTGGTATTCTGCGCGGGGATGCCACGAGTAGTTGAGAGCAGATTAGGGCCGCCGTCTCTCTCTGCGGGTCGTCGTGAGGGGGTCAGGGCGCGACGGGTACCGAGGGAATAAATGAAAACGTGTAACTCTGTTACGACGGAACGGAGTGGTGTTAAGAAACTCAGTCCATAGATCAAAGCGTTAAAGGTATTCGATGAATGGTAGTGTTATCGTCATTTGTTGAAATGAACCTATCATTAAATTTTATTTTAAAAAGTATGGTGAGTATTAACATTACTTATATGCTATAAATAACTTATTAACTCCGGAGATCATATTTTGTTTTGACGAACTATCTCTAGAATTAGTTAGTACACAAACAAGGCACTTAGGAATAATAAAAGTACGCCGCTGTTGTTGTCACCGCTCGACGTAGCATTTCAATATAGTTTAATAAAAAGGTTCAAGGTTCATTTGGATTCAGATATAAGTAAAACTAAAATAAAGTAACTTTTTCATGCAGTATTTTTTTAAAAATAAAATATATTATATTATTTGGTTGTATGTATCTTGTTTTCATTAAAAATGCAATTCATTGTTTCATTACAAGTATATCATAATTTTTTATTTAAATACTAACAAATTATTTCGTAAAAATATACTTGTGGATTGATTGTTTTCTATATTATTAGTTATTAAGTATACTATACTAAATTAATTATATAATAAAATATTTTTTTAAAAAAGTGAATAGCTCACAGTTAAAAAATTTATTAGTAAAAATACCTGACGAATATATTAACTTTGTAGGGTTCAAGTCTATTCTAGTAGCACATGTACCTTTTAATTAGCAATCTTCTCGGTAAAAAGATGTTGGAGCAAAATATCAAAACTATGAATATTAAGTAAATCAATAGATCGTATTTTTTTAATTTATATACGAAATAGTACATAATTTGAGGTTTTCAAAGATCTTGTGGGGATGGCTCATTTTACTTGCAAATAAAATAAGTACATATATTTTCTACCGGGACATTGCACCAAAACAAGGCATGAGTTGGTTTAGAGTACTAAGTTTTTTTATTTTATGCATTTTAAACAATTTTATTTTATCTATTTTCTATGTATGAAAATTAGGGCCCAAGCTAGTGGGTAAAATTGGAAGAGAGAGAGAGAGAGAGAGAGAGAGAGAGAGAGAGAGAGGGTAAATGGTTAAAGGTAACGGCGTGAGCTATAAATAAGGGTGGAATTAAAGTTTAAAAGCAATTGGATTTGGGATTATAAAATGACAACATTGGTCAACGGGACTAAAAAATAAATAAGGATACAAATGTGGGGGGGGGAGCTGATTTCACCATTTAAATCTTGATTTAAACTGTAAAATCTATATTTAGTAGTGAAAGATACCTTTTGAGGCGACTGGATCTCTTACCTCTTGTTTGATAATACTATTGATAAGAATCATTAAGAAGTGCTTAGTTAATTATTTAAAATTTAAGATTTATAGTATAAATAAAATATATTATATAATACAAATATCAACTTGTATTATTTTTAACATTGATACTTTAATATTTAAAAATATTAATATCAATATTGATATAATACAAAAAATAAAACTTTAACCAAACACAACATTAACTCTTTCGTCTTCGTCGGATTGGTCCTTCGCAGTTTACGTTCTACCGGATGATCAATCGATCTCTCCGCCGCCCGCCCAGTCCACACGTACGTACGCTGCAGTCAGACGTGGAATCTCCGCCGACGACCGCCTCTCTCGGGCACTACAAAACTCGGCGAGCTGATTTCCCCGTAGACGGAAGGTGAAGAGGGTAGCGCCAATATGGCGGTCCTCCGCTCTCTGGTGATCTTGCTCTTGCTGCTCGTCTCAGCTTCGGAGCGGCGGAAGGAGATGCGGGTGAGGACGATCACAGAGATGCGCGGGGACACAGGTTGTTTTTGTTGATCTCCGGCCGGGTAACGCTTCTCTTCTCTCCTCTTAATTTCATGCGTGTTGACGGCGGCGGAATCTGCTTTCAGGTAACCTTGGGCGCCGGCGGAGGGCGCGGCAAGTCCCAGATTATCTGTCTCCTCCTCCTCCGACGGCGAGCAACCGAAGGGAAAACAACCGATAACCTACCGCCGGTGACCCACCATGATTCCTTTCCAGGTAGCTCGGGCTGCTCCATCGACGTCGTCGTCGTATTGTGGTTGTATATTGCATCACCGCGAGCGTACGTAGTAATCACATACCTTCTCAGTTCTCGACCAGTGTGTGTGAAAATATATATACTCTGAACCCATTACCTGTGATGAGCACCGGCAGGTTGATTGCTTGCGCAATTCTCAGCCTCATTTTGCCGGTTATTTGTATTATAGTGGCGGATCTAAAATCTCTATATATTCAGTAGGGTCATATATATTTTTAAAAAAGCTTTCGGATTTGAATTAATATTTAACAATTTTTTAGAGCAATCTCTCTCTCTCTCTCTCTCTCTCTCTCTCTCTCTCTCTCTAGATAGAGAGGTCATGTTCCTTAAGCTTTTTGAATCCTACTTCCTGGCTTTCAGTCTGCCAAAAGAAGTTAATTAATTATTGAAATATTGAGGGAAGGTTTGATCATTGAAAACTGCCAAAAGATCAGTTGTTTGAATTCTGGATTCCTACTTCCAGACCTTCGGTCTGCCAAACAAAAGTTAATCTTCGAGTGCATATTATATGTTTAAATTTTAATTTTATTCCTGTTGACCTTTTGTGTTCCACGCTCCTGTTTCATACTAATTTACTTGTGTATTTTGCAAATATATTATATGTTTAAATTTTAATTTTATTCTTGTTTACTTCTTGTGCTTCACGCTCTTGTTTTATATTTCACTTGTGTATTTTGCAAAATTTTAATTATATTTTTTAGTTGGTTTTATTTTCATCTGATATTTTTATTGATAGTATGCATGTAATTTATAATATTATAGTTATATATTTTATATTTAAACACTGTTATAAATTCTAAATATATATATATATATATATCTGCGACATTTATATTCAACCTGTTCAAAAAAAAAGACATTTATATTCAACACTTTTTAATTAATATTCAACGACATTAGGACCAATGAAGTAAAACTACAAGTTAAGTGGAACATCTTTTGTTATTATTTTTCTTATTCCACACTCGCTGTAACTAGTTCTGGATTTCGTATTCGGGTGTGACTTAACGCCGGTTCCAAATTAGGTTAACGAGAAAAAGGATTATCCCTTTGTCGTCTTCAGATTATATTTTTTTAAATTTTATTTATTGCTAGGGAAATAACTTAATTAGGTTTGTTTGGTTGCATGAAAAATATTGAAAATATTTTAGTACCGTCGACAAAATAGTAGTGTAACGTACAGCGCCTTCATCATCCGAGATGGAGAATAAGTTTTAGTCTTGTAAGATATATATTCTTAATTAATCTATTCAATTTAGATATCAGATATCCGATTCGATTTAGGCTGTATTTATTCTTGTATCCGCACTATATAATAATAATGTTAAGCTCTCTCAAGCTATCGGAGTATCCTATAATTGTTTATCAACTTCACGAAAGAGTCAGACAATTGCTTAATTAATCAGTTCTCTTTGATTGACATCACTACCATACAAATTTTCTTGTTATTTTTTAAAAGAAAACTCTTGGCCGACACCCGATACTTGTCAGGATATGTGTATAGTTATATTTCCTTCTTTGCTATTCGATCGGTTTCTCCAGCTATGAACAGAAAACCGACCCACCAATTAATCAAACTGTAAAAGAAGAAGAAAAAAGAAAGCCATGAAAATAACAGAGCACTGCAACTGATAAAGAATAAAAAAAATCCGGCAATCTGACTGCTACCGAGAATTGCACGTAAATCATCTATACCGGCAACGGCAACGGAGAACTGTTAGAGATCCCGCAATTACGTGGCATCCAGGATGACCTGGACCTCCTACGTGGCATTCATTTGTATTTCATTTCAATGTCATGTATCATGTAATTGTAATTTCAAGTGATATATATAAAAACAGAACAGACGGGCACGGGATCTCATCTGAGGAGGATCCTGAGTTTTTCCCGCTCTGCTTCAGCCATACCGTGGTGCTGCTGCTTCTTCCTCCTTCAACTTTCAGATTGGGCGTCTTCTGCTTCTTCTGATCTGTCTTCCCAGTGTAGATCGATCAACTTCTGCTGGTTCTACTTAACTTGGTATCAGAGCAGGTTAGGTCATTTTTTTTCTCTCTCGACTCTTGCTCGATGGCTTCCAGAATCGATGAGTCGGAGGTGAATTCCGCACCTGATTTGTCCATTGGGACTTCAAAGCTTCCATTCGCGTCTGGTTCTGCTTTTGCTTCTCTTCCTAGTATATCCCATCGGTTTCCTGTTAAATTGAATGCTGATAATTACATGATATGGAGAGGACAATTCCTCCCATTCTTAAGAATGTATGATCTCATGGGGCTTGTCGATGGATCAATCCCCTGTCCTCCGGAATATGTTCCAGATTCGACAGATTCTACGAAAGGAGTTATTAATCCAGATGCTAAACTATGGAGACAATACGATGGATTGGTCATGTCTGTTATCATATCTTCTGTCAGTGATTCTATATTACCTCTTGTGGTTGGTTACGAACATTCTGCTGGTGCCTGGAAGGCGATTACCGATATATACGGTTCTTCCTCTAAGACTCGTGTCTTGCATTTACGTCTTCAGTTACAGAATATGAAGAAAGGCAGTATGAAGGTGTCTGAATTTCTGCAGAAAATGAAACATGTTGCTAACACTTTAGCCATAGCCGGAGATCCTATTTCAAACAGTGATTTATTATTATGTATTCTCAATGGATTAGGACCTGAGTTCGACTCCTTTATCACTGCTGTTACCACACGTCCTGATGCTTCTATTCTCAGTTTGGATGAAATTCAAGGGATGCTCTTAAGCCATGAGATTTTTCTTCTTCAACGTCAACAAAATATTACTGATGTTACTGCCAACTTATCTCGTGTCAATCTGAATACTGATCAACAGAATAATTCCAACTATGTAAGAGGCAGAGGCAGAGGTCGATATGGAGCTAGAGGAAGAGGTGATAGAAACTTCAACTACAATTCTTCTGAACGAGGTCAAGTACAGCAATCCTTACAGCAAGTTAATTCTCAGTACACCAATACCTTCGGGCAGAATCAGTCTTCAATGCAACATTCTATTCCGGTATGCCAGTTATGTGACAAAAGAGGTCACACAATCCTTACGTGCTGGAAGAGGTTTGATCATAGTTTTCGGCCTGCTCCAGTTAAAGTCAACAATCAATTCAATTCTAGCCCTGGTTATATTCCATATTCTGCTAACATAGCCACTACTCAACCTAATACCAGTCAGGTCAATTCTGTGTGGTATCCGGATACTGGTGCTAATCAACACATGACTCCCAATCTAGCTCTATTACAGAATCCAGCAAACTATGGTGGTCAGGAACAAGTCATGATTGGCAATGGTGAAGGCATTCCGATTAATCATATCGGTACCTCAGGTTTCAAGCAGTTCAAACTTTACAACACATTGCATGTTCCTTCCTTAGCTAAGAATTTATTATCTGTTTCCCAGTTCACAAAGGATAATAACGTGTCATTTGAATTTTTTCCTCATCATTGCCTTGTTAAGGATCTTCAGAGCAAGACGGTATTGGCTCGAGGGCTCAATTCTAAGGGGCTGTACAGCTTGGAGTCTACAGACACTTCATCACCAACAGTTCTTACTGCTGAAGTTCAGAACATATGGCATAGAAGACTTGGTCATCCCGCATTCAAAACTGTACATAGAGTACTTAACTCTATTGGTGAATCATTTCATACTATTGAGAGGTTATTTTGTTCCCACTGTGCTCTTGCTAAGAGCCATAGACAGAATTT
The DNA here is from genome assembly GCA_036172225.1 of Cryptocoryne crispatula var. balansae. Classification (NCBI taxonomy): domain Eukaryota; kingdom Viridiplantae; phylum Streptophyta; class Magnoliopsida; order Alismatales; family Araceae; genus Cryptocoryne; species Cryptocoryne crispatula. The sequence goes on along the minus strand of CM069932.1, from coordinate 12,604,949 downwards.
TCCTACTTCAGATTTTGTGTCTAAATTTCCTTTAGAATTAATATCTTCAGATGTTTGGGGACCATCCCCTGTTGTTAGTCATGCTGGACATAAATACTATGTTTCCTTCATAGATCATTATAGCCGCTATTGTTGGTTGTTTCCTATCACATTGAAGAGTGATGTTCTACATGTGTTCATTCAATTTAAGCAACAAGTTGAGAATATATTTTCTACTAAGATTAAATTTTTCCAAAGCATTGGAGGAGAGTTTCAGTCTCTATCCAAAGTCTTTGCTGAGTCTGGCATAATTCATCGTGTTTCCTGTCCGTATACACATCATCAGAATGGTATATCCGAGAGAAAGCACAGGCACCTGGTTGAGACCTCTCTTGCTTTATTGAGTAATGCTCATTTGCCTCTTAATTTTTGGGATGAAGCTGTAGCTTGTGCAGCATACCTAATTAATCGACTGCCTACTCCTGTTCTTCACAACATATCTCCGTTTGAGAGATTGTTTGGCAGACAGCCCAATTATTCATTTCTTAAGGTCTTCGGATGTGCATGTTATCCTTATTTGCGGCCATATCATTCACACAAATATACTCTCAGGTCTGAATGCTGTGTTTTTATAGGATACAGTAATAAACATAAAGGATACCGGTGTCTTTCACCTAAATCTGGGAGAATTTTTGTTGCCATTAATGTTGTCTTTGATGAATCTTCATTTCCATATGAGGTCTTGGTTAATGAATCAGTTGATTCACCTACGGATGATTGTGTTCATCTTCCTGCTCCCAGAGTGCCTTCTACTACTCACAGCCATACTAAGACTGCACCTTGTAATGATATAGTTACTGCAGGTTTTTGTCCCAATAATGATTCCCCTCATTCTGTTTTATCTGGAACACACAGTCCCTCTTCAGCGGGTACACAACAGATTTCACAAGACATAAATTCTGCTCCTCTTGCAACTTCTGGATCACCGTTGCCTCTCACCATTAATTCAAATTTTTCAGACAGCATTCCTCATCAAAAATTTCGTTCTCTCAAAGAAATTCTGGCTATTCCTGAGTCTAAACCATCAAACAGTCGCAGCAAATATGCTATGTTAGTTGTCAAAGAGGAAATTGAACCAACTTGCTTCAGCATTGCCAATAAATCCAGTACTTGGCGTGAAGCTATGTCACATGAATTTTCTGCTCTTCAGAGCAATGGCACATGGACACTTGTTCCAAGACCGCCAAATGTCAACCTTGTGGGTTGTAAATGGGTATACAAGATAAAGAAAAATTCAGATGGGTCGGTTGCTAGGTACAAAGCTCGTTTGGTAGCCAAAGGTTTCACCCAAGAATATGGCATCGATTACCATGAGACGTTCAGTCCGGTCATAAAACCAACTACCATTCGCATGGTTCTTTCTATGGCAGTAAATTTCAATTGGAATATAAAACAGTTAGATGTCTCAAATGCATTTCTACATGGAGATCTCAATGAGGAAATTTATATGACTCAACCACCAGGGTTCATTGACACTTCTCATCCAGATTATGTATGCAGATTGCAGAAGTCTCTCTATGGTCTGAAACAAGCACCACGTGCATGGTTTCATAAACTATACTCTCATCTTTTATCGCTTGGTTTCAAGGCTTCTATTTGTGACCCATCTTTATTTATATATTTTGCTGGTGGTATATCCATGTACCTTCTTGTATATGTTGATGACATCATACTCACCAGCAATAGCACTAAAGCCATGCATGACTTAGTTTCCAGTTTGTCATCTGTTTTTTCGTTAAGAGATCTGGGAGACTTGCATTATTTTCTTGGAATAGAAGTTACAAGACATGCTGATGGTCTTCATCTTTGTCAAAGAAAATACATCTTAGATATTTTGGAAAAATCTCATCTCCTGGATTCAAAACCATTCACTACACCTATAGCTACGAAATCAGCTCTTTCACAGCATGATGGTGTTCCTCTCACTGATCCCACTTGGTACAGGAGTTTAGTTGGGTCTCTACAGTATGTTACTCTCACCAGGCCTGATGTGGCATATTCGGTTAACAAAGCAAGTCAATTTCTCTCAGCTCCCACCGATTCACACATGAGCCTAGTAAAGAGAATCATCAGATATTTGAAAGATACACATACCCTTGGTCTTCTCCTTCGGCCTTCTACTTTTAATCTTCAGGTGTTCTGTGATGCTGATTGGGCAGGATGCCCTGATGACAGGAGGTCTACCAGTGGATTTGCTATTTTTTTGGGTCAGAATTTAGTGACTTGGACAGTTCGGAAACAACGGACTGTGGCCAAGTCAAGCACCGAGGCAGAAATGCGTTCAATGGTGCTTGCTGTCACTGATCTCCTTTGGATTACTCAACTAGCTAAAGAACTTCAGTTTCCTATTGCCACCCCTTCAACCATTTGGTGTGACAATATTTCAGCCATTTACTTAAGTGCTAACCCTATTTTTAAAGCCCGTACAAGACATGTGGAAGTTGACTTCCACTTTATAAGGCAATTAGTTCAAGACAAGGTCATTAGTGTCAAGCACATTGCCAGCCAAGATCAATTAGCTGACATCTTAACCAAACCGTTATCTGTGCAACAGTTTCAGTTTATAAGGAGCAAGTTAAACGTGGAAACCCCGTTCAACTTGAGGGGGGGTGTTAGAGATCCCACAATTACGTGGCATCCAGGATGACCTGGACCTCCTACATGGCATTCATTTGTATTTCATTTCAATGTCATGTATCATGTAATTGTAATTTCAAGTGATATATATAAAAACAGAACAGACGGGCACGGGATCTCATCTGAGGAGGATCCTGAGTTTTTCCCGCTCTGCTTCAGCCATACCGTGGTGCTGCTGCTTCTTCCTCCTTCAACTTTCAGATTGGGCGTCTTCTGCTTCTTCTGATCTGTCTTCCCAGTGTAGATCGATCAACTTCTGCTGGTTCTCTTTAACTAGAACCACATTTTTGCTGTTAAAAATGTTGAATCATATCCAGCAACGGGGCTGTTTAAGAAGCGCCAGGATATATAAGAGACCACCCCCGCAGCCGCGCTGCGGTGGCGAAGAACATTTTCTGAAGGGTGCTTACGCATTTGGCGGCGGCGATGTCAAAAGATATGTATCTGGGCGCTCTGGAGGGAACATGTGCCGTATGGTATTACCCCGAGGAGACGGCGGGCTGAACCCTGATCGCCCCCCAAGCCTTCTCTCCCTTGCGGCGGCGGCGGCGGCGGCGGCGGCGGTAATCAACACGCACGGCGCCGGCAGAGACATGAGAGGGAAGGATCGACGAAGCTGGAGAGAGCAAGACTGCAAGATGAAGAGAAGGGGATGTGCCGGAAGGGGTGCATACCTGCGAATCCATGCGCGACGCTGGCTTGCATCGCGTAGAGGGCAACAACGGCAAGCATCACCAGGAGGAGGAAGCGAGCAGATGTGGTAGACATGGCGCCTTCGCTCCTGCTCTCTCTCTCTCTCTCTCCCTCTCTCTCTCTCTAGCTACCAGCGCCTGCGTCCGTCCATGGCTGGCAGCTTATTATGCTGGTAGCGAAGGTCAATGTCCGTGGGGAAGGATCGCCGAAGTCTTCGAAGAGTGACCCACCGCTCCACTAAAAGAAAAAATTCGAAGCTTTCGGAGCAAGACAGAGGAGGTTGATGCTGATGAACCACAAAGGAGGCGAGAATCCAGTCAACGTTTCGCCGTGACCTGCCATGTTTATCGATTATTTAAAATTGAATGTGCGTTTGGTGGTGATTTACGATGAGGTTTCAATTATTTAAGATCTCCTCGTAGGGTACTGCAATAGGGATCTGAGGAAGGACAAGAGGTAGTCTTCAATATGTGTATATCTGAAGGTAAAATGTGATGTTTACATTTTTTTCGTTATTATGGTGATTTTCTGTTGAATTTGTTAAAAAGCCCTGAATAAGAGTAAAATAGACATTGTGAGTTAGAATAATGTCATAGTAATCAGATAGGAGAGATACTTATGCTTAAAATGTTGAGTCACTCGATTTTGAGTTAGTTAACATGATATATATGAGAGTTAAAGACGGTAAACTCTCCTCTGCCAATCATCACCCGTAAACAGTATATATATAGGTGGTAAAATCAGAAAATTTTACACGTGAAAAAGCTAAAAGTCTAAATCACTCTAATTCAGATGATTTTAAGTTGGTTAACATTGAGTAACAATAAGACGGCATCTTAAAACCGGTGAACACGCAGACAAAAGAAAGACATACAGGAAATTTTCATAAATCCGTCGGAAAGAAATCTCCCTAAAACGCGCCGAGAGGCTTTACGGTATTGACTGAGCTTGCAGAAGTTTTTATTTTTATTTTTTAAGTTGCATGAATAAACAGCTTACTGATCACGCTGTCTTTGAAAATGACAGCAGCCCGGTAATACATAATGGGGTGTTTACTGTTTAGTTGTATAATAATCTTTTTATGTATTGACGTGATACAATTTTATGTTATAATAAAATATAACATTAACAAAGAAGTAAAATAGAACCACAGGAAAAAAGAAAGATCTCAACTCATTATTTTTCTAAGAAAAGGAATCCATGTTAGAATATATTTTTATAATAATTGTCAAATATTAATTTTAACAAATTTTGTCACAATTTTTAATTTATCATATATGCAACCAAACATTCTACTCTACCAAGATGTTTCTGCCTTGCAGCCAAATAATAACTTATGGCATGTTTAGTTGCACAACAAATTTTTATACCCTTGAATTAAAACATAGTGTAACTTAGCCAAAGACAAAGTTATATGTGTGAGGAGATGTGATAACACACAAGAGTGGGAGACATGTAAGACCAAAAGAGGTGGGGGCACCACTACCAAAAAAAAAAAAATAGGGTCTCATCTTTTTGGTCCAAGAATGAAATCTATTTAAAAACATAAATTTATATTGTTTGTCAAACATCTCTTTTAACAAATTTTGTTACTAAACATAAAATTATAATCAAAACTCAATTTATCACGCCACCAAACACTTCACTGATTTGTTATGCAACCAAATTTATATAAAAGTAGAGGATTAATTCATCTACCTTTTCTCATGAACTTTTACCCTAATGAATATTCACCCATCTATGTCTTGGCCACTCGGCTATGTCATAGATAATACTTGGCCTTAAAATACACTATAAATATTTTAAAATATTTATATTTTTAAGTAAAAATAGTGGTAGAATAACTTCACCTTGACTTGCCATTGGTCCCACACAATGGGATAACACAAGGGACATTTGTCGAAGACTTGGGTCCATTTGTTTTCACTTAATGAATGTCTAAACTCTGAATCGGTCAAAGATTAGACATTAACATCTTTGATAAAATCCTTAAATACAAAGATCTTGATAAATCACTTCATTTTGAGTGGTTCAACTATAATTTTTATTTTCAAAAGTAAATAATTAAATTTTTTATTTTATAAGTGAGGTTAGAGATCAAATCAAGACTTTAACTACTTCATTAAATCTAATCAAACATCACCCTTAGTGTTCAAGGTCCATTTCGCTAGTAAGTGGGTTGATTGATTACAAGATCGATTGACACAAAAAGCTCTAATACTCTTAGTCCTTAACAAGCTTAGTAGATCTTTCTAGTATAGCCCATATCATGTGTTCAAGAGTTAAGAAATTTAGGAGACTTTAAGTATAATAAGGATCTTGATGTTTTGTTGCTAAGTCCTTCAACATTTGCATCATCGTTATCTTGGTACACATGTAATGGATTCGGTTTTTACATGTTCTTATTGGATTCCACGAAATCAACTTAATTATATGGTGTTATTGTGAATGCAAAACTTCAATTTAGCTATGATGGTTATTATGGACGAATAGTAGACATTTTTTTAACTTTCATTTGATAAGGATAATCATTTAATATTATTTAAATGTAAATAGTGGGATATGTATAACAAAGATCAAGATTTTAAAATTAATAATTATAGATGTATATTTTTAAATACATAAAGAATATTAGGGATTGATGAACCTTTTGTACTTGTAAGTCAACATAATCATGTTTTATGATAACTCGAATAAGAGATGAGTAATACCACTCAAATCTCTACCTTGTAATTCTTATAATATATCTAAAAATGAAGGTGATGATGATATAAAACCATATTCAGAAGAATTTGTTAATGTACTTATAATGTTTGGTTTAAATGTTGAAGATGTGGCACTTCAAGAAACTCAACCGATATAAGTACAAAATTTAAAAGATAAAATTAATTAAATCCTATATTGTAACTTGTCATTATGATTTTTAGTTTCATAGTTGAAGAGATTTAGTGAAAATTGACAAACATCTTAAGTTGGTGGGTCTCAACTTGGTGGATTCAGTTCTCATCTAGATGAATCAATAGTTTATCAGGTGGATCTCATGTTCAACCAGATCCATTATAATCGAGTGCCTCTTTGATGGTGAATCTTAGCCAAGTGTTTCTTAAACTACTCCGTCCGCACCTTACCATTCTTAAAATCCATCTTCACATATTTCATGTATATATCTCACCAAAAATGTGAAACATTTATGACTAATAGTAATGTATATTCAATATTTTACAAGACGTCTACTAGATGTGACATATTAATTTGCCTTCACAAATTAATGTGGATCAATAGCGTCACATGTGTGACGTAGAGACTCGAGATAACAATAAGGTAAAAAGTTTTGTTTTTCATCTATTCTTAATATCTTATTAATATGACTATAGGCACTTAATGAAAGAAATAAATATAACATGACTAACTTATTTATCTCTTATGGAAGAGGAATGATGAACATTCATCAGTTGCAAAACGATTTCATAATTGTTTGTTGCATATGTTAATTTGAAGTTGACTTAACACGTCTTATACTAATTTTAAATTATATACATAACTACAAAAGGAAGGTCATCCTCCTACTCATCTCGCGATATTCTAGATGACACAAACTTGTGAAGTGCCTAATGGATCCATTGTCTAGAGCAACGAAGAATGTCATTAAATGATGGTAAATGTATTAATTTGTTTATCTAAATTTGGGTTTTAATTACAAATAGTAATAGTATGCCATTTTAGGGTAACATGCTAATTGATGACTATCCTAACATTCAAGGAATCAAATACTGGGGTATTATTCACAATGTTAGTTCTAAGGAGGCTTTTGTTAGTGCCTTTAGTAAAGATAAATCAGGACAGATCCAATGTGTAAAGTGAGGACTACTTCATATAATCTAGTATGGTGGAACTAATGAAGGCACTACTAGCTTCACGCTTCATGAGTTGATTGAGAAGGTGGAGAAGTAATTTTAGTTAAATATTCATTATGAATATGAGATTTCTACTTTGAAGTAGTAGCTTTCAGATCAACAAAAATCATTTGAGGAAAAGTTTGAACGACTAACTCAACAAATGTTATTCCAACTATCACAACTTGGATTTTTAACATGCACAACGAAATATAACTCGTCAACATAAACGGGGAAATGATCCCTCAACTACATTGGTTTGGAAATTTTTAAGACTATATTAGGTCCAAATTTACAATTCTAATGAGGCTACCAAAAATATCATACAATGATATAATAAAAAAATTCATATAATGATGTAAAAATACCTATTGATTTTTCTATATACTCCTTGAAGTCCAAACCACTAAGTTTTACCATGCTAATCTTGATTACCTTAAAAATGTTAAAAGATTGGAATGAGTCATACTGACTTAGTAGACACCTTATCATTTACCAAATCGGATAGTCAAGAGGCCCTAAAATAATAGATAAATAAATATCCAAATTTACACCTATTATATAATATAAAACTAGACAATATAATACATATCTGACTTAACCACATGTCTCAAACCACCAACCAGCACCTATATATACACTAACCAGCACTTATAAGTCAACCAACCAGCACCTATATATATCTAACAATAATCTAAATCAACAGGAAAAATGCATGCATGAACACCTACTAAATATATCATATGATGCAATCACTACAAATGAGACTTACCATACATACAATACAAAATAACCTGATTATGATGATCTAATACACACCACAAGACCTCATTCACAGTATCATGCAATAGATGTACATATCCTCTAATAAATATCACATCATTTTTTTTTTCATTTTCACAAGGAATGCATTGTCCTGCAATTTCAACTACCTTGCACCATACCTCACAAATATATAAGTACCATATAGATAAGGACAAACCGTATTATATGGGATTGAAAGATGTACCGGATTATTCTATTCCCCGCTGCCCATGGACACGACTAACTAGTCTGGTATAACTAAGTCTCTTATTCAAATAATGCCTCATGCATTCATACCAACTCATGCCATGCCATGACTATATATATATATATGCAAATTATGATGATCAACATGAACATATACATGTCTAATGCATTTAACTATCTACAAAAAGAAACACACCCATACAGGACATAACATGACCATGTTAATAACACTCTGTCTACGATGTTTAACAAATGCCATTCTCCACATACGTGTACACAATATGCTGACATATAACTTAAACACCTAAGATAAGCAAATTTTGAATTAATGATGGAATTACTTGAAAATTCAGGTTTAATAATTAATATAAATTCTATCTAATATGATTAATCTGCAACATTAAATATATAACATGGAACCAATCAAGTTAAGCATAATTTAACAAGTTCACAAGTTATACACCTAAAATTGCATCATATGCCACACATACAATTAGGACATAACAAGAACAATCCACTACTATAAGATCACTAACTAAGTTGTATGCATCTACAAGATTCAATAATCACTACAGGAAACTGGGTCATTGGCGACGGGTTATTGGCGACGGCTTTTTTAAGCCGTCGCCAATAATGATAAAAGCGACGGCTAAACTAACGCCGTCGCTAATATTTGGTAAATAGCGACGGCTCAATTGAGCCGTCGCAAATAATGGTTTTTGCGACGGTCGAAGCCGTCGCAATACCAGTAAAACGACCGTGCGGGTTTTTTTTCTCGGAAAACTGGCGACGGCTTGTTACGCCGTCGCTACTAATATTAGTGGCGACGGCTTAAGCCGTCGCAATACCCAGAAAACGCCCCGTGCGGGTTTTTTTCCTCGGAAAATTGGCGACGGCTTCATACGCCGTCGCTAATAATATTAGTGGCGACGGCCTAAGCCGTCGCCACTAATCCATGGGGACCGTTGAACGGTCGACTTTTGTTGGCGACGGCGAAAGCCGTCGCCAATGTAACTTATCCTGTTATTGGCGACGGCTTCAAAAGCCGTCGCCAATAAGTTTGGGTTAAAAAACCCTCGACGCCCTCCTTTCTTCCCCCCGCCGCGCTCTCTCTCTCTCTCTCTCACCGTCTGGTCCTGCCGCCGCCGCCGGTCGCCGCCGCTTCACCCGTCGCCGCCGCTGCCGGTCGCCGCCGCTTCAGCCGTCGCCGCCGCCGTCGTGGGTGTCGTGGGGAGAGCTACCTCCGTCACCGCCGTGGGTGTCGCCGGCTCCGCCGCCGCCACCGCCGCCACCTCCTTTGTGCTAGATTTAAACCCTACTTAGGGTTAATCGAACCTCCTTTCGAGGTATACATCTTCAACAAACGAATTTTTTTTTAATTTTTTTTATATACATCACAAAGCATATATGTGCCAAATAGCCCTAACAAATTAATAGGTTAGGACCTCCTCAAACCAATTATGTAGCACCTTGATCACTTTAATTATTTAGGAGATAGAACAAAGGTAGATATGTGCATAATTTATTTAATCATGGAATGAGCCTTAGAATAATATTTCATAATGCATTTGAGAGAAATGGTTTGAACGTGATTGTCCTGATTTAGAACCGGATGATGATTTTCTTAAATGTGTTCTCTTCAATTTCATTTAAATTTGAATGATGCAGATTTAGATTTGGCTTGGAGTTAAGTTTGCTTAGTTAAAATCTACTTGGATGTGTTGAACAGTTGATTTACTGATTTAATTTGATTTGGTTTAAATTGAATTTATTTAGTTAGAACCCATTTGAATTTGTTTAGTTGAAATTAAATTGGGTTTGGTGCTTAACGAGGTTGTTTAAACTTGGAGTTTATTTGAAATCATTCAGATCGTGCAGATTTGAGATTGTTTTGGTTTGTCGTTATCGGTTGAAATTTATTTTAAGATCTGGTTTGAATTTAGTTATCTTATTCAAACTTGGAGTTTCTTTTGCGGATTCGTTATCAAGCTTGGTTTAATTAAGATTGATTCATGTTCTGTTTTTTAGATTGAGTTTGTAATTGGTTCAAGAGTGTTTTGATTGGTTGCATGAAGATTCAGTTCCAGTTTTGAGTCTTGATATCTGTTTTGGGATTCGGTGAGTTAAAACTTGTTGATCTTTCCACTTAAAAGTTTAATTGGAATTTTCAGGTTTTCTTTGAAACTTTCAGATTTCTCGGTTTACTTGAGCCCCATTTTATTTATCATCATCTTGCTCGCTGGGGAAATTTTGGTTTGGATGTATGCTATTAGGATTGGATTTGGTTTAATTATGGTTCGGCTTAGGATTTATTATCTTTTAAGACCGCTTGAAATTTGGCATGGTTGACTCATGTTTGATTGGGTTAAGGTTAATCCATTTCATAATTCATGAATTGCTTGGGACCGATTTAAAGACGACCGATTTAAATGTTTTGGATGGGGTTCAATTTGATTGAGATTGAGTTACGGGATTCTCAGCTGAATTCAGAATCGGACGAAGCTCTATTTAGTGTTTGGTTTCGGATTTGATGCACTTCACAGTTTGATTTTGATCTGAACATCTTTGCTGCTGCATTTGTTTCAACCTTGATATGAACTTGATTTATTTAAATGAAACCGACTTAGGTGTTTATGGTTAAAGATTAGATTGGATGGCTCGGAACCCTCAGCTCCCTGACCCCCTTTGATTCATCCAGTTCTAAATAATATTTCATAATGAAATCCGAAGCCGGATTGCCCGATCGGAACCCGGAACGGGTCTCGGATTGGGCAATCCGGCCTCGATTTGGCCAAAAAATCCAAGTTTCTCAATCCGAAGCCGGATTGCCCGATCGGAACCCGGAACGGGTCTCGGATTGGGCAATCCGAAGCCGGATTGCCCGATCGGAACCCGGAACGGGTCTCGGATTGCCCGATCGGAACCCGGAACGGGTCTCGGATTGGGCAATCCGGCCTCGGATTGGCCAAAAAATCCAAGTTTCTCAATCCGAAGCCGGATTGCCCGATCGGAACCCGGAACGGGTCTCGGATTGGGCAATCCGGCCTCGGATTGGCCAAAAAAGCTAAGTCCCACAATCCGAAGCCGGATTGCCCGATCGGAACCCGGAACGGGTCTCGGATTGGGCAATCCGGCCTCGGATTGGCCAAAAAATCCAAGTTTCTCAATCCGAAGCCGGATTGCCCGATCGGAACCCGGAACGGGTCTCGGATTGGGCAATCCGGCCTCGGATTCGCTAAATTTTTTTTATTGCACAATTAGAAGCCGGGATTGCTGCCTAATATTTTTATGTGACAGATGAATAGAATTTTCAGCAAAAGTCGTAGGACATCTCAGACTTCTACACCATCTGAGGGCGGTGGACCTCGGGGTCAATCTCAAGCATCTAGGGATCGACCTTCCACCTCCAGGGGTGTTGCTTCCGAGCCAGTTAGGGAGGCACCCCATGAGCCTAGTCCATCTCGGACTCCTTCTCACCGGGTTCCGACGACGCCTCCTACAGATGGTAGTAGTCCATCTTCCCATGCTTCAGGTAAATATTTGAATAAATGCTAATAAAAAGTTTTGTTTTAAAATCGTCGTTGTCTAATTGTAATTTTTAATTTATACTTAACTAGCTACATCAGTTAGACGTGGGAGAGGTCCAACAAAGGCCATCAGTGTGCGAACACTTGGCCCTGATGAGTCCTACAACGTCGTTCTAGTAGGAGGATCCGGCGTTGGATCATATGGACAGGAGTTTACCTCCTACTTAGGAGTTATGAACAGAGTTCATTGCGATTTGTGGGAGCATAATTACATGGCTCTACCGCAGGAGAAAAAGGATGCCATATTCCGTGATTTAGAGGTAACATTCAAGTAGCTTCATCTTATCTAAATTTTGGTGAACTTTTTAATCATTTTTATATTAATGCAGCAACATTTTACCTTTGAGCGGAATCCTCAATCGGATGCACAGATATTAAGGCATATGGGAGAGATGCAAAGAAAACAAAGAAATCATTTGAAAAGAAAGGTAAAATATAATTTAGAATGTAAATTCGAGATAACTAATTTTTTGTTAACAATATTTGTGTACAGTATTTTACAGTACGTGCAAATGAGGAAGCTCGTGCCAACATACCTCCACAGGGCAACGAGGAACAATGGCATCATATGTGCCATTTATGGAGTCAAGATGATGCTAGAGTAACTCCAAATTTTATTTCCTCTTATAATTAGATCCTATTCTTTTCATTTGCATTTTTTTAATGTTGTTTCATTTGTATATATATATGTAGGCATTGAGTGAAAAGAATGCCGGTAATAGGCGGCAATTAACAATGCCGTACAGAAGAGGAAGAACAAATATACATCAGTTAGAAAGAGACTTTGTAAGTAGTTAAAACTTAAAATTTCATATTAGTTGATTCTTATTCTGTAATCATCTCTTATCTTTTTTTTTAATTTTTTTGGTAAGGTACGAAAAGAAGGTCGACCTCCAACTCGTCCGGAGGTATTCCAGATGAGTCAAACGCATGAAGAACTCGACGGAGCAGTCATTTGGGATAATGACCAAAGTCGTCTTATGATGGTAATTATTGATTATCATAACCTATTTTTCTTTATAATCCACAATTCATCACGGTGGGATTTTAATTTTTATTCATATTATTTATAGGAAAATATGCAAGGATTGATGAATCCCCCAGCATCTGAATCCTCGGATGCTGGGGTATCGCAACCTCCACTCACCGCGGAGGAAGCTTTCGTATCCGTGTTTGGTAGAGATCGACCAGGACGGATCCGATGTGGTGGGCGAGGTGAAACTCGCCACACTTGGTATGGTGAGTCAAGCGGAGGTGCTTCTAGCTCGACTCAAGAAGTTCGAGAGCTTAGAGATCATGTGGCGAGGCAAGGAGAAATCAATGAACGTTATGAAGAACAAATAACTTCATTGAAACATCAATTGGACAACCAACAGAAATCATTCCAAGATAATTTCGATCGCCTCAATCTGATCATTGAAGGCTTGACTCAAAGGTTCCCGACTCCTGATGTGCCATCCACATCGGGGCATCCTCCGCCTCAACAAACAGAGGACAGAAATGGCGATGACGACGAGGACTACGAGGATGCCGAGGAGAGTGAAGATGATGATGAAGATGAAGATGAAGAAAATGAATAGAAGATGTATTTTTTACTCTCTATGAATGTTATTCATATGTATCAAAACATTTTGTGTATGAATGTGATTTTGAATATGGTATGTGAATATGAATTTAAATTTGGTGAATTTCAATTTTGGTATGTTAATGTGTGTTGTTTCATCCTAATTCGGTGTCCGTTCCGAGTTTGAAAGGAGCAATCCGGCACCGAAATTATTAATATAAATCAATTTTTGGATTGGTAGATCCGATTTTAGATCTTTATGAAAGTTTCAAGAATGATTGATTTTCCGGATTGGATCGTATAATTGATCCAATCCGGCCAATCAAATTATTTTTTTTTCGTAAATTTATTATTGGCGACGGCTGTGTATAGCCGTCGCTAATAAAGTTATTTGGGAGGGCTAAACCCCCCCCTAATTTTAAAACCAGCCGTCGCAACACCAGAGAAAATTCCGGGAACCCGGTTTTTTCTCTGGTATTGCGACGGCTGTAGCCGTCACCGTCGCAACTACATTTATTGGCGACGTCTGATTAGCCGTCGCCAATAAGATTATTTGAGACGGCTTAACCCGTCCCAAATAACTTCGTCCGCCGTCTAATCTCCTTATCGTTTGCGACGGCTTAAGCCGTCGCTAGTAAACTTATTGGCGGCGACTGTCGGAGCCGTCTCCAATAAATGCACTAGGGACGGCTTAACAATAGCCGTCGCTAATATTATTGGCGACGGCGTTATTTGCGACGCGTTTGCGACGGCTTTGAAGCCGTCGCTAATATTTATTAGCGACGGCTTTTTGGTTTTTTGGGACGGCTTACAGCCGTCCCTAGTAACCTATTTTCTTGTAGTGAATACATACAACTAGAAACAATCACCACGTCTAATATCAAATTAATATATAAAATCAACATCTATTAGTCATTGGTGAATATTAAACATTAAGTTTAATAACATTAGACGTGTCTGAGATGCTTACTTGAATGCTGCTTGAAACTCTAGCATTAGAGACTAAAAAAAAATTGAACGACAGCGACGTAGTGCATGAACCGAACCGATCAAGACTAAGACTCTCTCTCTCTTCAATACTAGCCGAAAAGAAATAGAAGATAGAAAGATATCGAAAATAACCCAGAGGAAGAGAGAGAGATAAAAAGAGGATAAGAGAGAGAGAGAGAGAGAGAGAGAGAGAGAGAGAGAGAGAGAGATCAGGCTGCGGCGCATTGGGAGGGGGATGAAGCCCAGGCATTGGGGCACCGGCGCATGGTGGAGAGATAGGCGGGGCTGGCTTCGCGTGGATGAGCGTGCATCGATCACGCGAAGACACGCTGTAGGCATGGCTATCAACCCAGTGGGATGGTCAATGTCGAAGGGGGGCGTCGCGAGCGCTGGTCGGCGGTGCTGGCATGGTGGTCGCTAGTCAACCCAGTAGACATGGCACCTTCGCTCTCTCTCTCTCTCTCTCTCTCTCTCTCTCTCTCTCTCTCTAGCTACCAGCGCCTGCGTCTGCCCATGAGCTAAGGCCAACGTCCGTGGGGATGGATCGCCGAAGTCTTCGAAGAGTATTCCACCACTCCAATAAAAAATTCAAAGTTTTTGGAGCAAGACAGCGGAGGTTGATGCTGATGAACAACAAACGAGGCCAAAATTCAGAACACGCGCTATCTTACATTTTTGTGGTGTCAAGCGGCATATTCGTCGATTATTCAACTCAGGCTTTGCGGTATTGACTTAGTGAAATGCTCAGAGTTTGGTCTCTCTCTCTCTCTCTCTCTCTCTCTCTCTCTCTCTCTCTCTCTCTCTCTTTATATATATATAGATATAAATGTTTGTTAATTATTTTGTAAACCTGTTATGGAGTTGCATGATAAAGCAACTTACTCATCACGCTGTCTTTGGAAATAACAGCCCCCGGTAATACATAATGCGGGGTGTTTAATTGCGTATAAAGATCTTCTTATGTATTTATACGATAAAATGTTATGTTATAATGAAATATATGATAAGCGGAGACGTAAAATTATCAATTTTGGTGAGACGTGATAATACAAGGATGGAAGCATGTATGATAAAAATATATATGTGGGGGACCGCAGGAAAAATAAACATCTACAGTATTTTTTTGTCTAAGAAAAATTTACACGTAAGAATTTATTTTTATAACGACCGTCGAACATTAATTCTAACAAATTGTGTGACTTGTGAACAAAATAAATAAATTTCACTAAAAAATATATTTTAGCGAAATTTTAACTTATCGTACATACAACCAAACATTCTACCATAGTGTACTTCTACGGTGCAAATAGTTCTTGGCCTCGAAATACACTGAAAATATTTTAAAATATTTTAAGTAAAAGCATTGGTAGAAGACTTACGCCCCTGTGTTTCGACTTAATTGATTTCTATCTTTGACAAAATGCTTAAATACAGCAGTAAATTTTTATAAATCACTTGTTAGTTTCCTGTAATTTTTTGTTTTTCGGAGGTGAACAGTCAAAAATTTATGTTTCATTTTATACATTTCATTAAATCTAATCGAACGGCACATTAGTGGGGATTTTTTAAAATTAGCACCGCTCTTTTTATTTTTAAAACTAGCATCCTAAAATTTAATTTTACAAAATTAGCACAGTTTGACCAAAATCGTGGTCAAAAAGTCTGACTTTACACAAAAATGTTAAAGTTGAATTTTTGAGGAAAGTCAAATTTTTGATATCCAACTTGTATTAGGCTCTAATTTTTGCATGTCATTTTGTTAAAAGCCAGTGTTTTTAACTCAAACTTAAACATCGCAATTTAAAAATAGAGTTTTTTAGTCTGACTTTAAAATAAAAATATAAAAGACAGAGATTTTAGGTTCGACTTTAATATAAAAGTTGGAGTAAAATGTTCTGATTTTATTTTTTATTTTAAAAGTCGATGCCTATTACACTGACTTGATTATCTTACAATTTTAATTATTTTTTATTAAAAATATATTTTTTATTTTTATCATTTAATAAAAATATTAAATTCGGATTTAAAGTGTCCTGACTTGGCTCAAGTCCGACTTTGACCAAAGGGCTACTTTTACGAAATTAAAAAAATAAGATGTCATTCCTAAAAATAAAAAATGCTAGTTTTTTTAAAAAAAACCCACATTATGGGGTGTTTGGTTGCATGAGGTTTTTATTTTAATTTTTAAAAATCGTAAGAAAACTTGTTAAAAAAAGTGTTTAACAACCATGATAAATTGATGTTTAGAAAGAAATTTTCTTCTGAAACAAAAAAAAGAAGAGTTTACCGTTTTCTTTTTTCTCGTGGTCTCCCACCTTGTTTGTTCATGAATGACAATTACTTTTCTTTGTTATTATATCTCTCCAAACATGATAATTTTATGTACGAGTAGTTCGCTTTTTTATTTTAATAAAATTTTTTATCATGAAAATGTACAAAAAATTATCGTTCAACCAAACACCCCATTAGTGTTTAAGGCCCATCTCTCTACTAAGTGGGCTGATTGATTACATGACCGACTGACAAAAAATAAAAAACAGAAATACACTAATATACTCTCACATTGTATTTATTTTCCAGAGGGTGTGTAACGTGTAACATGTATTTTTCTCTTTCGTGTGTAAGAAATTTTCTTCCGTTTAAGAATTTTAGAACCTCTTTAAGCTGGCTTATCCGACGCCGCGTGAAGCTTCGGGGAAGGAAGGACTGCCCTCCGCGGGGAAGAAAACTAGCTAGGCGAAGAAATCTTGGTGTGAACCCAAGATATCTCATCCAAACGTGATAACGACTAAGTAGGAGAGACAGGGAGAGCAGCTGGGCTGGGCATGAACAAGTCATTTAACATAAATATATAAATATATATAATGTAAAAGGGTTCATCTATCAGGACAAAAATAACACAGCCTTCCGTGAGCCTTCCTCCTGCAGATAATTTCACATTTCTATATTCTTATCAAATTTTGATAAGAATTAACACATTTTGAATGTATTTTTGTGTCCCGTCAATTTGAAATCAAGTATTTTTATCCTTTGTCAAAATTAAAATTGGAAGCAGTCAATTATATATATATATATCTGTTTAACCGTTTGGATAAAAAAAACAGTATGCACGTATAAAGAACAATATCATAATATATAAACCATAGTAATTATTAAAGTATAATACATAAATTTTTAAAAATAAAAAATATATTCTATCAAAAATCAATTGTAAAATAAAATTTTTTAAATTATTCTAATTCGATGATAAAATCAAAATGTCCAGCTCCATTGAATCAAAAATCGAAATCAAAACCATTTAACCCTTATTCAAAAATAATCTACCTAGCCAGTCAGACCTGTTTCGCAGCCTGACTCTGACTGCCAGCGGCCAAAGAACCTTCAACCAGCCTTCCTCCAGACCTGATACAAATCAGAGATCAGACGTTTCCTCCGCTTCCGCCGACAGCGGCGTCGGACATACGGGGGGATCAATCGATCGCCGGATGTGTCGGTGCGCTTGCTTCTTGCTCTTGGCGCTGCTGCTTGCCTATTGCGCCGCCGCGGAGGAGCCTCCTGCGCGTGCCTTCAGAGTCGGAGGTGAGTCCCCGATCAACTACCTCCGATCACTCCTCTTCTTTTTCCTTTCCGGTGTCGCCGCCGCCGCCGCGCCGGCAGCTGTTGCCTGTCCTTTTGAACCGTGAAACCTGGTTTCCGCCCGCCCGCAGATGCTAAGGAGCGAATGCTTGGTGGGAGGAGAACAGGATATGCACCTCCGTCGCCGAAGGGTAACCGAGGGAGGCAACCACTCCCGGATCCTGATCCTGATCTTGCTCCGCCGCCGCCGCCTGCTGCACTATCGTAATCTTGCCCTCGAGAGCGGAGTTCCTGCGTCCGACGGTGGAGAAAACTTCCTCTGCCGTAGATACATATGTATCATCAAGGAGACGATTTGTTCTTGATTTAACCGCCAACAACATGGGTGGGAATCCCTTCCATCGACCGTGGATGAGTTCGATCAATGATCGATTTGATGGCACTTGTATCTCAGTCGTGTAAACTTTTAGATTAATTTGTGTTTTCAAATGAAAAATGAGTTAAGAACTGCGGCAGCCGGTCAGGCCGTTCATAGAGGCCGAGCCAAGGGCAATTAGCAAGTATTTTTCTTGACTGTTGTTGGCTGAGATCGAGAGAATAAAAGAGATGGAATGGGCAGAAGCCAACCAGATAAGATTTAGTAATAAAGATATAACAAGTTAATTAAATGAGATATTTTAAGAAATATTGAATCACATCAAATACGATTAATTTGTAGGACATATAATTTTATCAATAAGTACAAGTTATATGAACATGTGATGTATGTACACATGTTATATGACTAAGTTGTATGAACATGTTGAAGGCCTATTTATGTATGTAAGTACATGTTGTATGAATAGATTGTGGTTATATGAGTATGTTACGTGAATGTATGTACAAGTTTAAGATGGTTTTAATCCGTCACTACATAATACTGACTAATAATGGCAATAGCTAAAAAGTGTCACTATAAAGCAATCAGAGAGATTAGTGCGAGTGTCTTTGACTGCTTAGTTGTCACCAATATGTTACTCTAGCTACACGATCCAGTAACATATTGGCGATGACCTTCAGCTAGCGCTAATTATTTAGTAGACATAACTATCGACCTTCCTTAATGTCGTTATGGGCACAAGCGAGTTGACCCGAGCCAAGCAAAATAGTATGATGTTCAAATTTGGTTCATTTATTTACACAAGTTCGAGTTGAGCTCGAGCTTCTATGAGTTTGCTAAACTATTGTTCAAGTTTGATTTGCTACTTAATCTAGCTAAGCTCAAGCTCAAAAAGTAGTGGACTCAAGGTCAAAGTCAATACAAACTCATTTATAAAACTCAAGATCAATCAAAGCTCATTCATTAAACACTAACTTTGGCTCACTCATGAAACATCATCTAGATTTAAATTCCAATTATCGTTTATTCAATTTATTTCATATATTTAAGTCACAATATATAACTCATGTTACTCATAATTTAATATTTTAAATAAATATTCAATCTAATATTTAATGGTGCTACTCGTAACTTTATCGAGCCGAGCATGAGTGTGTTCAGACTCGGCTCGTTCAATGAATCAAACTTTATTTTTTTGTTCAAACGCATTTATTTAACATAACAAATGAGTCGAGTGCAGGTTTTTATATCAAATTAAGTTTTGAACTACTCGTGGCGACGACTTTATTGCAGATGGGACAATATTTTTGTACTAAATTTAATTTATTCTCGGAGGCATAGGAGACAGGTCTAAACGTTTCATGTATGTATATATGTTAAAACATACCACGAAGGCATACGCTCCGAAACAATAGTAGGAATTGTATCCTGTAACTGGACTATTTGAGGGACAGGATAAGAGACTACCCTTGCAAGTTGCAAATGCACCGTGTTGTGAAGAATGATTTCTGAAGGGTGATTATGATGCACCACAACACGGGGTTACTACAAGTGAGGAAGAAGAGGAAGATTGGGCATCACACTAGAAGAGAAGGAAAAGGTGGTCGGCTTCACATTGGGAGGAGTACGCCACAGCACAAACAAAGAGTCTTCTTCTCAATCAACAATTGTTCCCATTTAGAGTTAGGCTGCGTTTGATTTAACTTAATTAACCTCTTTTGTCTGATTTGGTCAGACTTAAGAGATTTGAGAATGTTTGATAACTTGTCTGAATTAAGCTCTGACCGAATGTCTATATCTGAAAATAGGTCTAAACCATTCAGTGATGGCAACTAGCTTTTTATGATTCAGACACTGCGTTTCTACCTAAACACTGAGGGGGGGTGGAGATATGGCGGCGGAGTGGGGGGGGACTGACCATTGTCGACCATCAGGTGCGCCATGAAGCCCGCCAGAGAGCTGTTGTGCCTGATCAGCGGCGAGGCCCGCAAGCCCCGCCGGCGCCGACCCCCATGGCGAGGTCTCCCATCGGCATCTCGCCCAGCCCATAGGAGGACCTCTCCAGCGCCAGCCCCGTGCCGGCCGCCTCCGCCTTGCGCTTGCCGTACGCCCCCGCCGGGGCCAGCTCCGGCGCGACGGTCTTGCAGCTCGATTCCGACGTCCCGCACGGCGACTCCCCAGAGAAGAAGCGACCCATCAGGTTGTCCGCCGCCGCCGCCGCCGAGAACTCGCTCTCCCCGCTGCCGC
This sequence comes from Cryptocoryne crispatula var. balansae, assembly GCA_036172225.1. Lineage (NCBI taxonomy): Eukaryota > Viridiplantae > Streptophyta > Magnoliopsida > Alismatales > Araceae > Cryptocoryne > Cryptocoryne crispatula. The sequence continues at coordinate 12,584,333 of CM069932.1, read as the reverse complement.
TGGCTCCGCCGCCGCCGCCCACGGAGTCGACGAGGGCGGTGAGGAGGGACCCCGGGGCCGATCCGAAGTGGGTGAGCCCGATGGAGCCCGGCCCCCGCTGGACGGGGTACATGGGCGAGTACTTGCCGCTCGGCGACTGGTGCATGGCGGCGGCAGGCGGAGCCTGGTTCTACCTTTGAAGACCGGAGAGGAGTAGGGAGGGAATCGGGGAGGAAGAGAAGGAGGCGGCGGTGGAGGAGACGCAGGGTGCCCTCTGCTTCGGCATCTGCCCCTCCGCCAGAGATTCGCGCATATTTATATTATATTACGGATGATTCAGATTTTTTATCAAACAACATAATTCACTTATGTCTTAATCAAAATCAGCACTTTTTTACCACATGTTAAGAGATTAGATGTGGAATTAAGAGTTAAGATATTTAGATTAAGCCTAATCAAACGCCACCTTACACAACATAACTTATAAGAGGTAAAAATTACAGTAAGGCCCAATCTTCTACCTTCTAAACAAAATACATATAAGATGAACAATAACATTAAGACGACATCAACTTAAAATGATCTAGACTCATAACTAAACCTAATAGTTAAAAAGACAACTAAAACATATATAAATGAAGCCTGGAAACAAAGAATTTTAATCTCTTCTCTCAATGATGCCGATTTCCTGTCGAATTTGGTCTTGTTCCTTCATCATTCTTCCTCGGTTGGAAAAAAAAACACGTCCTTGTGTTCTGAATAATTGGAGATGTATATCATCAAGCACAAGATGAACTAAAAAATCAGATATATTCATGGCTTTGAACCGCCAAAATGTATTAGGCTCTGTTGCTTTGTAGAAAGGAGTCCAAATAAGATCAAACAACATATTTTGCATTAACGTTGTGATAGCAAATACATTCAGAAACCATATGACTGGCTGCCTGAGTTTTAGTTGTATTTGATGCGGATATAATATTCTCTACCTCGACTTGCTCATTTGGTTCCACAACCTTACATAATTCAAGCTGATCTTCAACCATTTCAGCATCAGAAATATTCTCATCCTCATCAAAATTATGTCCAAAGTTTTGTAAAAAATGTGCCGGAGGGAAATCAAACGTGGCTGAACCATCAATATATATATAGTTGTTAATATATTAGTATCCATTAACCTCAAGGCAAAACTCTCCATCACATAAGTTTAACCAATTATATATATCCTGCAAAAATTATAAGGTCATATGACTTATAAAGAAGTCCAACAATAGTATCATGCATGGCAAAATGTCTATATGTTCGACGAATATCAAAGACATACCCATGTTCTGTCTAGATATAATCTCCAGATAATAGGTCAAATCACAGCTTGAGATATACATGATGACCTCGATGGTTCATCAGAGAGACTAGGTCAATCCACTTTTTATTTTCGAGTTTGTTTAAACAATTCAAATGGAGCCGCCTATAAAATGGAATGTCGACTTATATAAGAGTAACTCCAACTCTGAATTGTGAAGATCGGACATGAAGCACGTCGACAAAAGGTGATGACGGAACCCATCTTGCTCTTGTGTTGATGCCAATTTGTTAAAGTTCGAATCGAAACTTTTGATGTACGTATTCACCTGCTGTCAACGACAAGCACATATCCTTGCCGCAAACCTCTTTGAGGCAGTGGCTGATGACGACCTGGTGTGTGGGTCAGCAAATTCAAGTAGGACACAAGTGGGTGCTTCAAACCACCAACGAAGAAGCCCTTGATGATATATATGTCTAACCAATTGATGCAATTAAAAATTCTACCATGTGCATATACAGCAGTCCGAGACATCAGTCAGAACAGAGAGCTGGCGCCCATCCGGAGGTCTAGAGGGTTTCTCGCCGGCCGAGGTTGCACCGCGGAGCCGTCTCCACTGCGGGGGGAGGGGGGGTGGGCACCGCTCTCTCTCCAATCGCTCCATCGCTGCAGGCTGTCCGGTTTTGTGCGCCGTGCTCGTTCTAGCGGATTTTGTGCTGTCCGCGTTTGAACGAGGAGAGGTGTTTTTCTTTGGATGAGCCTTCCTATTCTTTCGACCAGTCTCATTTCTGGCGGACAAAGTAAAATTTTCTTCTTTTTCTCCTCGAAATCTCTCTTTTGAAAGTTTCGAAACTCTGCGAGCTCTGTCTTGAATCCCTTTTACCTACCTTCTATATTTTATATTTTTGTCTAGTTTTTTTCTCTCCTAACCTTGTGATCTTTGCTGTTTGGTTTATTAATGTTACCCCTTTGTCCTCTTTTGAAGTCTTTATTTGTGGTTGATGAAAAGTTTGTCTCGTCTTTATTTTGTCGAGTATATTATCGTGTCTATTTTTTTCTTTATCATTCTATTTTTGGGGTCTCTTTCGACTTGATTGTATTATCATGATCTTATTTGTGAGACCATTAGTTTGGGCAACATCCACGCCTTCTAGGTGTGATCATCCTCTTCACATATGTCGAACTCCTAGAAGAGAGTCCTAATCTTGGACCGTCAAAGTACAGTTATGCGCAAATCCAGTATCCTTCGTGACAACTCTCGATGAAGTTGAAGATGAAACCCTTAAGACGTTCTCCTTTTAGTATTAATGTATGTATTCGTTGGTGCCAAAGTCTCTTTTATGAGTTCGTTGAATATGACACTTTGTCTATGTAGTTTAATCTTTTGTATTTGTGTCACTCTGGCACTATAAATATAATTCTCTCTTTGCCATATTAATAGTAAGTTGTAATTAATTTTTCAAAAAAAAAAAACAGAGACGTCAGTCAGAATCGAAGCACCGTGAGTGAACAGACGGCAAGGCGAATGAGAAGCGCCCACGGGAAAACAAGGAGCCAGGTGGCTCCGCCGGGCTGCACCGTCGCGCGGGGATATTGGTTGCAGAGATTTGAGTGCCTTCGAATGGCACAGCCGACGCGGCACCGGTGCTGTCGCGGAGGAGGAGAGACGGATGACCGAGAACACGCTGGGTCTGCAGGCTGCCGCGCTTGGGCAACTGTATGGGTGGGGGTGCCGTGGAGTTCCTCCCGGGCGGAAAAATGGTGGCGCGGCGGGTGGTTTCAGCTGCGCCGTCGCCTAATAATGATCGGCGACGGCGCCACACGCTGCCGGACGACGTGAGAATCAGGAACGGTTTTGCTCTGATACCACATTTGACGCGGCCCAAACAAAGAGTTTTTCTTTTCTTTTGGGGGGTCCTCAATTCACCTTTTCAATTAACATTACACAACATATAATACACAAGAGGTAAATTTTACAATGAGACTCAACCAAAAGTATCCGACGAAATAAAATATAACGGTATCTTCTATCACCCGAACCAAATATAAGATGAACAATAAATTAAGCTTAATAGGTAAAAAAAGGACATCTAAAACGTTATTAATGAAGTCTGGAGATCAGAAATTTTAATTTCTTTCCGCAATGATGCGGATTTCTTGTCGGGGGTTCGGCAGATCACGTATCGTGTGGCGGCGGCGAAGAGGGTGGCGGCGGCGGCGCCCGCGGCGGTGGCGGCGGCGATCTATAGATATATGCTGGGGGGACGAGCGAGTGGTGTATGGTATTACCACGAGGAGGCGGAGGTCTGAGCGATCGCCCCCGAAGCCTTCTCTCCTTCGCAGCAGCGGCGAAGGCTGATCAAGACGCACGGCGCCGGCAGAGACATGAGCAGAGCATGAAGAAAGAGCGAGAGGAGAAGATGTCCGCCGGAAGGGGTACGTGCTTACATATACCTGCGAATCCATGCGCGGAGCGGGCTTGCATCGCGTAGAGGGCGACGGCGAGCATCACCAGGAGGAGGAAGCGAGTAGAGGTAGAAGCCATGGCGCCTTCGCTCTCTCTCTCTCTCTCTCTCGCTACCAGCGTCTGCGTCCGTCCACGGCTGGCAGCTTGTGCTGGTAGTAAAGGCCAACGCCCGTGGGGAAGGATCGCCGAAGTCTACACAGAGTGATCCACCACTCCGTTAAAAAATGGGAGAATTACCTTTAGGTCCATTTAAGAAAAGGAGTTTACCAAAAAGTCCGTTGACCCAATTTTCATTCTCTCTAGTCCGTTGACACCTCATAAAATTGTCACCCAATCCATTTTTATCTCTCTCAATCTCCAAATCCCATTTTTACCTTTTCCTCCAGCCTCCTCCAGCCGCCTCCGTCGGCTCCTCCGCCGCCTCCTCCTCCAGCCTCCGCCGGAGATGCCTCCGCCGGCTCCTCCGCCTCCTCCTCCAGCCTCCTCCGCTGGCTCCTCTGCCTCCGCCGGCTCCTCCTCCGCCACTTCCTCCAGCCTCCTCCGCCGTCTTCTCTCCCTCCGCCGGAGACTCCTCTGCCGCCTCCTCCAGTCTCCGCCGGCTCCTCCAGCCTCCTCCGCCGCCTCCTCCTCCAGCCTCCGCCGGAGACGCCACCGCTGGCTCCTCTGCCTCCTCCTCCAGGGGGGCCTTCGCGGTTCGCGTGCGGGGGGGACGCCGTCGGGGGAGAGCATCGCCGGGGGGACCTTCGCGGTTCGGGGGGGGGGGGGCGGGGGGGGGGGGGGGAGCGCCGCCAGAGAGAGTATCGCCGGGGGGGCCGGGCTGGGGGAATGCCGCGGGGGCTTCGCGGGCGGGGGGAGCGCCGCCGGGGGGGGGGGGGGGGGTGGGCGCCACCGGGGGAGCCTCGCCGGGGGGGGGGGGGGCGGGGGGAATGCCGCCGGGGGCTTCGCGGGCGGGGGGAGCGCCGCCGGGGGGAGCCTCGCCGGGGGGGGGGGTCCGCGGACGGGGGGAGCGCCGCTGGCGCGGTGGCAGTACCGCCAAGAGGGCCGCCGCCGGAGAGACAAAAATGACATTTCAAATCCAAATTGGAGTGGGTGTGACCATATTTTTGAAAACGGACCTAGTGGTAAAGTGGTTTCCTTGAAACGGACCTAGTGTGCATTTACACTTAAAAAATTCAAAGCTTTTGGAGCAAGACAGCGGTTGTGTTGGCGCGCTGCTGGCCTAGAGCAAAGGAGGCGAGAATTCAGTCAACGCGCTGCCGGAAGTTTTGACGTGGCATATTCATCGATTATTCTGACTGGAGGATGCGTTTGGTCGTCGTGATTTACGATGAGAACTGGATTATTTAAAATCTGTGGTAGGTCAATGGTAGAGTTTTTTTTTTTTTTTGAAAAACTAAGGATTCATATACCGTTAAAATAAGATGAAATACAGATAATACAAAGTTGTAGATCTAAACAAGACCGTAACAGAGACATCACATAACATATAAAGATTAAACCAAGTCTTCACCGACTCAAGCGAACATAGTCATGTCGATAAGACGATCTGCACGTTAAAGTGCTTTGACGATCGAAGAATTGAGAATAGAACTCTCAAACTACAGTTTCGTAAACTCGAGGAGATCGGAAGACAACACCGAACATGTGCGAAATTTGCCCAAACTAACGATCTCACGGATAAAGTCAAGACAAAGAGCACGTATTGGAACTCTCGAAAAAGAGTTCCACAAGTAACCAAAGACCCGCAATTCACACCGAAAAGGTATAAATAACGGTCCGACCGACACCTCACGTAAAAAGACATGATTATAACACCGATTTGGGAAGACACATTAGCACAAACCAAGACACAATTCATAAGAGAACAATATAAAAATAGACTACTGAAGAGAATAAGACTTAAATAACCTGAACACCACCTCTCCGATGCAAGCAAAAAGTAAAATGTTTGAAAAGATATTTAAACAAAAACAAACACCGAAGTGGAGAAGAGACTACTGGGAGGGTTAGAAAAAAAATCTCAAAACAACGTTGAGACCCTGACAAACTCTGGCGAGGCTGACTTTCGCTTGAAGAAGCTAATGAGAGTTCCAGAGCGACAGGAAGCCGAGGCAGGAGCAGCGATCGCCTATGCACGTGTCGAAACACCTCAAGGGGGAGCTGCAGCGGGGGGACGGAGGGGCGGGGAGAGGAAATAGGAAAGGGGTTTTAGAAACTAAGAGGTGGGGGACTGGAAAGGCGATGGATAGATTCGGAGGGGACCGGACGTGACGTGAAGTGTGAACCCAAGATATGACTAATGGTATGAACAGGTCATTTATATAACTATATACATTATATATATATAAGTTCATCTATCAGTACACGAATCACACAACCTTCCATAAGCCTTCCCTTCCTCCAAACATTTCTATATACTTATCAAATTTCGATAAAAACTAACAGATTTTGATTGTATTTTTGCATCCCAAGATTTTGAAATCAAACATTTAGTTTTGAGTCTCAAAGTTGATTCAAACCAAAACCGTGATTACCTCAAGGGATTACGGACTGATAAAAGGGCTTAAATCCTGATCTTATTAAAATTTTAATCTTAAAAGCTCTTTCTAAGAGGTCATCCATTCTCAATCTACTCTTAATAGAGTATACTTAACTTCAAAATTCTTTCGATTCAACATTCAAAAAAAAATATTTGGTGTTATTAGTAATCCACTAATATAATCTTTTAACATTTTCATAAATTAGAGTGTTACCGTCAATAGCACACATACATCACATATCAATATAATTAGATGAGTCACACCAGATCTTCTGATTGGGTCATGTTTTGATAATACATATAACGATCAACTAAATCAGTTAACTGACCTAACAATCGCGCTAATTAGCCACCTTTTCGAGTGGTCACTCATCTTCGACTTAATCTCAACAAAACACATTTAACTTTGAAATTCTTTCAATTCAACTTACAAAAAAAATTTAATAGAGATATAATTTAAAACAAATAAAATAAAATTATATGTTAGACACGTCTGCTGTATTTTAATAAAATATAATTATTATATCATAATAAAATATAATTTAAACTGTATATGTGAGACATGTCTACTGAATTAATTTGATTTGATTCAAGAGATAATTTAATTTGGTTCGAAAAAAAAGAACAAAAATGGGGCAATACCAGCAATCCGCTTCTGGTCTTCAAATACGAGCAGAGGCCGCCGCCGTATCATCAACGCCCTTGCGTGGTTTCGTCGCCGTCGCGCTCAGAGACCCGGCGGCGGCGGCGTCCGGGGAAGGGGAACCCACCCCCTTCTTCTTCTTCTTCCGCCTACCAGGAGAAGAGAACCCCATTTGCTGCCGCCGTAACCTAGCTAATCAGGGAGCGCCGCCGCCCCCTTGTAAAGATCAAACCGGGGAAGACTTCGCGCGTCTCCGGCCCATCCCCTTCTGTCTTCTGTATACCGCTCTTCTGCAAGAATATATATGTATAAAGGGAGGTGTCTCTTCCTGTCCGATCGAGAGCACAGCCGGCCACATACATATATACGCATACGCCGGCGATCAAACGGACGGCACCATGTCCACGAACCACGGCCTCTCAGGCGGTAAGCACATCTCCTGTACATGCATATACGTCCACGACCTTTCCTCTCGATCATATATGCATACACGGACATCTCAAATTATAAGCATGATCCCATATGTTGAAGCGCGCGCGTCTCCCTCTGCAGGTGCCAACGGGACGAAGTCCGGCGGGGCTGCCGACCTGGGCGCGCCCGTCGCCGCCGGCTCGGGCACTAAAGATCCCCAGGCAGCTCCCGTCGCCGCCGTGGAGCCGCAGCTCCAAGTCATCACCTTGGATCCCCCGGAACTCCGTGTCGTCACCATTGATCCTCCGGAGCTCCGTGTCATCACCCTGCCGCCTCCGTGACCTCCAGACCCGCCGGCACGGCGGGAGCCCCTGGACTGGTGCGTAGCTGCTCCACGTACGCATAAATCCAATGCAACGGGAGAACGGGATCACCACGTATGTCAAATATAATTGGAGATATTAACGGTAGGTCCGTTTCAACGGACCCACTGTAATGAAAAGTCCGGTCAGAAATCCTGTTTAACAGGAGATCCGATTTTTATGTTTTCATGCACTTCCGCTCCAAAGATAATAGCAAAAAAAAGGTAAATCTTAAAAGGAAGGCAAAATATTTATTTTGCCCTCCAAACAACGTAACAACAGACGTTAACTTCTTCGTTTTAGTAAATGCAGGTTTCATTAAATCAGATCATAAGTTTATTGTAGTCATAAATAATCATATTGAACATTGTGTAATAAATAATTTTGTGACGAATAGATTTGTGATAGTAATATTTTTTTTACTTGAAACATGATATTTTAATTAAAATTAAATATCATTAATATGATGTCGTAAATAAATTAATTTTGTTGTCACATACAAAATGTAATGAATAAATTTTTAATTTTTATTTACAACATAATAATATATAGTTTAAATTTGATATAATTAATATAATGTAGTAAATAAATTAATATTTAAAGTCAATTACAAAAAAAATATTATTAAATATAATAATATTTGAAATATGGTTTGATAAAGAATTTAATATATATATTATTTACAAAATTGGTATCCCTACCCTCGTCACACTGTTAGACAGACAAGGATATTTTTGACATTTTAGATATTGGCTGGACAAGATGGATCGGGGGTTGCAGATTTTTCTATCGCTGGATCGTTGATGAAGTGAAGTCGGTCAACGGACTTAATGTTAAAGTCACTTTGTTAAATGGAGTGGGAATTAATTGTCCCAATATAATTTAGTCAATATGTCATCAGTCGTATCTCATAGAGATGCTATATCTCGCAATTTTATTTTACTTAATCAGCACTTTTCTTTCTGCGTCGTTAATTATCATTTAACCTTTAAAATATATAACAGTACTAAAACTAGCTCCTGATATCTAGGGGTGCAGTCTATTTCATAAGATCGTAAGTATAGCAAGCTAAAGGCAATGGTCCGTATGTGATCGACTCTCCTCTTTCTTTCTTTTTTCTTTTTTTTTTGGAATCAGTGATCGACTCTCCTTGTTCGTTATGTTAACTGAGCAAGCCCTAATAAGAAATATATATATATATATTGTATAGTGAAAATAAGGACGGAGGTGAAAACGAGACGACACAGAGGACTCCGTTGAAGAAGAATGCGCTCAACTGTGTTCACAAAAGTGACACATAGTGTTTATATATATACACGAGAAGTTAACACTTGGACACTTTATAATATGTCACGTGGTGCCAAGTGTACATTATATAAAAATATTCAATACTTGTGATTTGTATTTCATCAAATAAACTTAGGTAAATCTAATGAAATCATCACCTATAGTAAGAAAAAAATGTGCTCCTGACCGTGAAATTACACAATATGATATCCATATATCAACATGTAAGAGCTCAAAAGGAGAACTCATAGCACTAACACTTGAATGAAAAGGTAAATGACTTTGTTTACCAAGAGGACAAACAAAATATTTAAAAGCTGAACTAAACTTGTAAGGTAAAAAATCTTTTAACGCAACTAATCTTTCATTTGAAAGATAGCCTAATCTTCTAGGCCATAGTTCAGTCTCCAACGCATCACTCTTGGAAAGACCGCAAACTTCTTTGCCAAGACTGAAGTAATACAAACCACCACTTCTAAGGCCCTGCTCAATCATCTTCTTGGATTTTAGATCCTGAATCAAAAAATGATTCCTGAAAAAAGTTACTGAACAATCCATATCTTGTATCAACTGTTTAACAGATAATAAATTGTACTTTGATTCTGATACACACAAAACACTAAATAATCTAATATCTTTTGTCAAGCATAAAGACCCAACACTAGCTACTGAAAGAGAAGTATTGTTTGGCAACAAAATACTTTGAAGTTCCACTGCTGAACTTGTAAAATTAGGATCAGGAGTTATATGAGCAGAAGCTCCCAAATCTAGAATCTGAAAAGAAATATCAACAACAACATTACCTACCATATTGACTTTATGCTCCATAACATCAGCATTCTTGAGAAGCTTAATAAGCTGCTCGTATTGCTTAGTAGACAAGGTATGCCCAATGTTATTCATATCTTTGCTCTCAACTTGTGAAGATTGATTATTGCTTCAGTTAAAGTTTCTCCAATTGAACTTGTAATTAACCGGATAACCAATGAGTTTAAAACATTGTTCTCTAGGATGTCCAACTATCTGACAATGAGAATAAACTTCTTTAGACCTTGGTTTCTTATTTCTGTCATATGACTTAGACAACATTGCCTATTCATCTTGTTGAACAGACACCATAGCCTGTGTATCAGACTAAACTGGAACAACAAATTTTTTTTGCTGTCCTTCATCTTGAAGAAGAAGAGAATAGGCCCTTCCAACAAACGGCAAGGGATCCATAAGTAGAATTTAACTTCGAACGTGAGAAAACACATCATTCAAACCCATCAAAAATTGAACTAACTATTTGCTATTTTGAATTGAGACCGGCATTTTTGGCTCAAACTGAGCCAACTCGTCCCAATAACCTTTCAAAACTGAAAAATACTTTGTCAGAGAATCATTTCCTTGACGCAATGTTGTAATCAATTGCTCAAGAAAATAAATCCTCAGAACATTTGAAGGTGAAAACCTCTCATGCAAATTATTCCAAATCTGGCTCATTGTTTCAACATACAGGATGGACGGCAACAAGTCTTGATATACAGAATTTAGCAACCTATATAATACCATATTATTAACCCTCTTCCATGAATCGAAATAAGAATCATCAATGAAACCAGCTTGTTCTTGGCCGAAAGAGCAATGATCATTGCTCGCTTCCACGTAAGAAAATTTCCTCCAACTAGCGGCGAAGAAACAAGAACTATTCTAGGATTGTCTGACGGATGTAAAAAAAAATAGATCATGCGCTTCATTTATCCTCGCGTTGTTTACCTACGAAGCTTCGGAAAAACTACCTCCATTAAAAGCCATAGAAACCCTAGGCTCTGATACCAAGTGAAAATATGGACGAAGGTGAAACCGAGACGAAACAAAGAACTCTGTTGAGCAGGAATGCGCTCAACAGCGTTCACAAATGTGACACACAAAGGTTTATATCGGTCAAATTACGTGCTTCGCACGTGTTTGATTAGTATGTTCTGTATCGATTAAATATAAATTCATATAATAGTTGAGATAAATTCTTATAATAAATATGTTATAAAAACTAAATTTAATTATAAATGTTATATTTTACTCCTCAAATATAGACGTAATCATAGTTAGAAAACTTACGGGGTGTTTGGTTGCATGATAATTGAGGTTTTTATTTTAATTTTTAAAAATTGTAAAAAAACTTGTTAAAAGAGGTGTTTGACAACCATGACAATTTTATGTTTTGAAAGTGATTTTCTTCTTAAACAAAAAAAGAGGGTCTTACCTCTTTCTTTTTTCAAAGTGTGGTATCTTCAAAAAAACTCCATTTTATTCTCCCCGGGAGAGTGGTTTTGGGAAAACAATGGGCATACGACTGGCTCTGTAAAACCACCGGCGGTTTTCTATCTTCTTTTCTCACCTTTTATGGCCCTGCCATGTTTTCTTACAAAAGTGAGCGGTGAGAGGGGGAGGGGGAGTCTTGCCATCACAAGCATAAGCGAGTGATGTCTTGCCATCATAATAATAGTTCTCTTATTATGTTTACATTGTGGCACATTTTAATATTTTATAAGATAAAATAAATATATTACTATATTTATAATATATTAAATTTTAATAATTTAAAAATATTTAAAAATAATTTATTCTTACTATATATTACAAATTATGTATATTTATTACTATATTTATAATATAATAAATTTAATAATTTAAAAACAATTTAATATTTAAAAATAATTTATTCCTACTATTTATTACAAATTATACATATATTTAAATATAATTCTTTTAAATAAAAATTATGTATATTGTGCATAATAAAATATTCAGAGTATTATAAACTTGTTTAAAGTTTAAATAAATTTATATGATAATTTAAATTAATTTATTGTTGATATAATTTAAATTAACTTATTGTGCCCTATATGTACATTCAGATTAAAACTTAAGAAATAATTTATACCATTTTAATTTTTATTTTGTTAATTTTATTATGATACTTTATTTTATATATTTTATAAAATAAAAATAATTTATGTACTTGTTTTATGATAATATGAGTTTATCCGATATTTCAACTAATTTTATGTTCAAAATTTTAATTTAATATTTTCATAATATAAAAACACATTTTATATATTAAGATACAATATAATTAAAAAATGTGTTAACATTTAATTGAAAATGCACGGTCACTTTTGGTGATTTGAGCCTGCGTTCGTGCTATCATTAATAACTTGGGTTGAAACGGTACCATTTCCATAATTAAATTTTCGATGGTGTTGTTCGACGAATTTTTTTTTCAAAGCGTGGTATTTTCAAAAAAACTCCATTTTATTCTCCCCGGGAGAGTGGTTTTGGGAAAACAATGGGCATACGACTGGCTCTGTAAAACCACCGGCGGTTTTCTATCTTCTTTTCTCACCTTTTATGGCCCTGCCATCTTTTCTTACAAAAGTGAGCGGTGAGAGGGGGGAGGGGGGGAGTCTTGCCATCACAAGCAGAAGCGAGTGATGTCTTGCCATCATAATAATAGTTATATTATTATGTTTACAGTGTGGCATATTTTAATATTTTATAAGATAAAATAATTTTATTACTATATTTATAATATATTAAATTTTAATAATTTAAAAAATATTTAGTATTTAAAAATAATTTATTCCTACTATATATTACAAATTATGTATATTTATTACTATATTTATAATATAATAAATTTTAATAATTTAAAAACTATTTAATATTTAAAAATAATTTATTCCTACTATATCTTACAAATTATACATATATTTAAATATAATTATTTTAAATAAAAAATTATGTATATTGTGCATAATAAAATATTCAGAGTATTATAAACTTGTTTAAAGTTTATATAAATTTATAAGATAATTTAAATTAATTTATTGTTGATATAATTTAAATTAACTTGTTGTGCCCTATATGTACATTCAGATTAATATTTAATAAATAATTTATACCATTTTACTTTTTATTTTGTTAATTTTATTATGATACTTTATTTTATATATTTTATAAAATAAAAATAATTTATGTACTTGTTTTATGATAATATGTGTTTATCCGATATTTCAACTAATTTTATGTTCAAAATTTTAATTTAATATTTTAATAATATAAAAACACATTTTTATATATTTTGATACAATATAATTAAAAAATGTGTTAACATTTAATTAAAAATGCACAATCACTTTTGGTGATTTGAACCTGCGTTCGTGCTATCATTCATAACTTGGGTTGAAACGGTACCATTTCCATAATTAAATTTTCGATGGTGTTGTTCGACGAATTTTTTTTCAAAGCGTGGTATTTTCAAACAAACTCCATTTTATTCTCCCCGGGAGAGTGGTTTTGAGAAAACAATGGGCATACAACTGGCTCTGTAAAACCACCGGCGGTTTTCTATCTTCTTTTCTCACCTTTTATGCCCCTGCCATCTTTTCTTACAAAAGTGAGCGGTGAGAGGGGGAGGGGAGGGGGGAGTCTTGCCATCACAAGCAGAAGCGAGTGATGTCTTGCCATCATAATAATAGTTATATTATTATGTTTACAGTGTGGCATATTTTAATATTTTATAAGATAAAATAAATATAATATTAAATTTATAATATATCAAATTTTAATAATTTAAGAAATATTTAATATTTAAAAATAATTTATTCTTACTATATATTACAAATTATGTATATTTATTACTATATTTATAATATAATAATAGTTATATTATTATGTTTACAGTGTGGCATATTTTAATATTTTATAAGATAAAATAAATATATTACTATATTTATACTATATTAAATTTTAATAATTTAAAAAACATTTAAAATTTAAAAATAATTTATTCTTACTATATATTACAAATTATGTATATTTATTACTATATTTATAATATAATAAATTTTAATAATTTAAAAACAATTTAATATTTAAAAATAATTTATTCCTACTATTTATTACAAATTATACATATATTTAAATATAATTCTTTTAAATAAAAATTATGTATATTGTGCATAATAAAATATTCAGAGTATTATAAACTTGTTTAAAGTTTAAATAAATTTATATGATAATTTAAATTAATTTATTGTTGATATAATTTAAATTAACTTATTGTGCCCTATATGTACATTCAGATTAAAACTTAAGAAATAATTTATACCATTTTAATTTTTATTTTTTTAATTTTATTATGATACTTTATTTTATATATTTTATAAAATAAAAATAATTTATGTACTTGTTTTATGATAATATGAGTTTATCCGATATTTCAACTAATTTTATGTTCAAAATTTTAATTTAATATTTTCATAATATAAAAACACATTTTATATATTAAGATACAATATAATTAAAAAATGTGTTAACATTTAATTGAAAATGCACGGTCACTTTTGGTGATTTGAGCTTGTGTTCGTGCTATCATTAATAACTTGGGTTGAAACGGTACCATTTCCATAATTAAATTTTCGATGGTGTTGTTCGACGAATTTTTTTTTTCAAAGCGTGGTATTTTCAAAAGAACTCCATTTTATTCTACCCGGGAGAGTGGTTTTGGGAAAACAATGGGCATACGACTGGCTCTGTAAAACCACCGGCGGTTTTCTATCTTCTTTTCTCACCTTTTATGCCCCTGCCATCTTTTCTTACAAAAGTGAGCGGTGAGAGGGGGGAGGGGGGGGGAGTCTTGCCATCACAAGCAGAAACGAGTGATGTCTTGCCATCATAATAATAGTTATATTATTTTGTTTACAGTGTGGCATATTTTAATATTTTATAAGATAAAATAATTTTATTACTATATTTATAATATATTAAATTTTAATAATTTAAAAAATATTTAGTATTTAAAAATAATTTATTCCTACTATATATTACAAATTATGTATATTTATTACTATATTTATGATATAATAAATTTTAATAATTTTAAAACTATTTAATATTTAAAATATATTATTCCTACTATATCTTACAAATTATACATATATTTAAATATATTTATTTTAAATAAAAAATTATGTATATTGTGCATAATAAAATATTCAGAGTATTATAAACTTGTTTAAAGTTTATATAAATTTATATGATAATTTAAATTAATTTATTGTTGATATAATTTAAATTAACTTATTGTGCCCTATATGTACATTCAGATTAAAATTTAAGAAATAATTTATACCATTTTAATTTTTATTTTGTTAATTTTATTATGATACTTTATTTTATATATTTTATAAAATAAAAATAATTTATGTACTTGTTTTATGATAATATGAGTTTATCCGATATTTCAACTAATTTTATGTTCAAAATTTTAATTTAATATTTTAATAATATAAAAACACATTTTTATATATTTAGATACAATATAATTAAAAAATGTGTTAACATTTAATTGAAAATGCACGGTCACTTTTGGTGATTTGAGCCTGCGTTCGTGCTATCATTCATAACTTGGGTTGAAACGGTACCATTTCCATAATTAAATTTTCGATGGTGTTGTTCGACGAAATTTTTTTCAAAGTGTGGTATCTTCAAAAAAACTCTATTTTATTCTCCCCGGGAGATTGGTTTTGGGAAAACAATGGGCATACGACTGGCTCTGTAAAACCACCGGCGGTTTTCTATCTTCTTTTCTCACCTTTTATGGCCCTGCCATGTTTTCTTACAAAAGTGAGCGGTGAGAGGCGGGAGGGGGGGAGTCTTGCCATCACAAGCAGAAGCGAGTGATGTCTTGCCATCATAATAATAGTTCTATTATTATGTTTACAGTGTGGCACATTTTAATATTTTATAAGATAAAATAAATATATTACTATATTTATAATATATTAAATTTTAATAATTTAAAAATATTTAATATTTAAAAATAATTTTCCCTACTATATATTACAAATTATGTATATTTATTACTATATTTATAATATAATAAATTTTAATAATTTAAAAACTATTTAATATTTAAAAATAATTTATTCCTACTATATCTTACAAATTATACATATATTTAAATATAATTATTTTAAATAAAAAATTATGTATATTGTGCATAATAAAATATTCAGAGTATTATAAACTTGTTTAAAGTTTATATAAATTTATAAGATAATTTAAATTAATTTATTGTCGATATAATTTAAATTAACTTGTTGTGCCCTATATGTACATTCAGATTAATATTTAATAAATAATTTATACCATTTTACTTTTTATTTTGTTAATTTTATTATGATACTTTATTTTATATATTTTATAAAATAAAAATAATTTATGTACTTGTTTTATGATAATATGTGTTTATCCGATATTTCAACTAATTTTATGTTCAAAATTTTAATTTAATATTTTAATAATATAAAAACACATTTTTATATATTTTGATACAATATAATTAAAAAATGTGTTAACATTTAATTAAAAATGCACAATCACTTTTGGTGATTTGAACCTGCGTTCGTGCTATCATTCATAACTTGGGTTGAAACGGTACCATTTCCATAATTAAATTTTCGATGGTGTTGTTCGACGAATTTTTTTTCGAAGCGTGGTATTTTCAAAAAAACTCCATTTTATTCTCCCCGGGAGAGTGGTTTTGAGAAAACAATGGGCATACAACTGGCTCTGTAAAACCACCGGCGGTTTTCTATCTTCCTTTCTCGCCTTTTATGCTCATGCCATCTTTTCGAGAGGGAGGAGGGGGGAGTCTTGCCATAAGCGAGCAAGCGATTCGGCGTGCTTCGTCTCTGTCGGTGCGTCCTTCTGTTCTCTTCCGGCGAGCTATTCTGGCTAACCCTTGCATTTTTCCTGGCGTCTCCTCCGTCGGGGGAGAGGCGGTCTGCCGCGGTGAACGGTGGGAATGGGAGCTTAGGGGCAGCCGCCCTGTTGCAGAGGGAGATGGCTCGGCGGTACGCCTCTCCCTATGCTACCCATTCCTACGGTTCTTGGTCGCATCTCCTCTCCCCCGGTGCCTTCCGGCCGGCGCGGATCTTCCTCCGTCGGCGTGATTCGTCTCTGTCGGTGCGCCCTTCTGATCTCTTCCAGCGAGCTATTCTGGCTAACCCTTACATTTTTCCCGGCGTCACCCTCCGTCGGGGCCCCGTTTTCCGGCGGACGCCGGCGTCGCTTGCGGTGGCAGGGAGTCGGTGGATTCAGAGGGTTGTCGGCGCTTGCAAGAGGACCCGAAGGGCCGCGCCCGCGCCGGTTGTGTCTGGAGGTAGCGCCGGTGGATGGTGGGCGGAGGCAGAGAGACTCACGACAAGCTAGCCGGCGATGGAGCGGTGGAGGGGCTTCCGTCTAGCGAAGAGAACGCCTCCAACCAAACCAAAGGGCAGGGTGCTGCGTTTGGGAACCCCTTACGGCCGGTGAGACGGGGGGTCACGGCGGAAAGAGAGGGTAGCGCGGCGGTAGCCCTTTTCTGCTCGCACGTTCTTCCTCCTCCTCCCACCGCCATGTAAGGCTCTTGTCGCCGCCGCGGGCGGCGGCGGATGGCCTGGTGTCTCTCTCGGCGTAGTCTGTCCGACGTCCCTCGTCACGTGATTCGTACCACTGCGCATACGGCGCAGTTGTCAGCGTGGGTGTAAACGAACTAATAAACTCGGACAAATAATTTAAATTTTGCCTTGATTCGTTTATTATCTTAAATAAATAAATTTGAACAAAAAAAAGTTCGATTCATTAAATTGGTCGAATTTGAACAACCGACGGATCAAAATTTTATAGATAGTGGGGTCATTAAAATATTTTAATGTGGTCATTTTTTTATAAATGTATTAAATTTAAATATTTTATAATATAAATTTTAAATTTTAGTGGAGTCACGTGACTTCACTTATTATATACTGGATTTGTCACTGATTTGAACAGATTCTTATTCAATTGGATCGATTTATAAATTTGTAAACGGTTTGATTAAATATTATATTATATATTTATTTTTAAAAATTAAATTTTAACTATTAATAATTAAATATTAATATTTAAATAATTTAAATAATTTAAAAATTAAGTTTAATGTTACGTTAGGTTTCAAGTTTCAAAAATAATTAATTTTAATTTAATTATTACTCACAGTTCAATTTTAACTCGACTCGATTAATAAACTAAGTTTGAATAATAGTTTAACACGTTCGTTAAAATTTGAACTTGAATTCGAATATGTGTAAAATAAGCTAGTTAAGTTTGAACACTATATTGCTCCATTGATTTGCAATCTATTTTGAATATTCTTTTAACATTAAATTTGATTTTTTTAATTTTAAAATTGTCTTTTTACCTTTTATCTTTAACGTTAGGCGGGTGCTCATTTTTTTCATATATTTCTCAAACTGTTCTTCACATAATATTTAAACAAAAAAAATTACTAATTTTAAATTTTAGAATCAATCAAAATGAGATCATGAAAATAAAAATTAATGAATTATATATTTCTACATCGTCAAAGACATATTATTCACACATATAACACATAAATGAATATATACAAGATGTTATCGAATCAAATCTAACTTATAACAATTTCTATATTGATTGTTCAATACATCACGAAAAATAATTTTTAACTTTTTTCTTGTCTTGCAAATAAGAACGTCGAATGGGAGATAAGTTTTTAATATAAAATTAATTTTTTGACCGTTCAAAAAAAGGACAGTCTAACCAAGTTGGACGGGATCAAATTTTATTTATTTTATTATAAAAAATAAAAAAATTATAAAAAATAAAATTAATAATTTGTATATTATATATTTATGTATAGATAAAATTTATACATGAATATAATTATATTTTTTATATTATAATTGAATATGAGTGTTTATCTATGTATATAGGTAAATATGATTTTTTATGTGATTATGTTATAACAGTATTCGTTGGAAAAGAGTTAATCTTAAGTGAGAAGTAAAGATACTTAATAAACAATTTAATAAATTTTAAGATGTAACATATATTTATAATTATAAATTTTAATCATACATAATAATATAAATGATAGCAAAATATTATTGTACTATTAATAAATGAAACGTTCAAAAAATAATTATTCTTGGCAAATTTGGTGTGTGTGTGAAAGAGAAGAAATTTAAAATAGATATTTATAAATTTTAAGTATATAACACATATTTATGATTATAAATCTTATAAATATGTGATAATATAAGTGATAGCGAAGTGTTGTTATACTTAAATGCCGGAGTAATCACGGATCGACTTGCCAGATTAGGTCATGGGGGTCAAGGGGGCAGTGCCCCTCGTGGGGGGTATCAGGGTGCAACGCCTCCCGAAGATTTTTTTTATGGTTGTAAGGGGGAGGGGGAAGAAAATTTTTTTAGGGAGAATTACCACCCACTCCATTTAGCAAAATGAGTTTACCAAAAACTCCATTGACCAAATTTTCATCCCATTTAATCCATTGACTCCAATTTCATTTACCACCCACTCCAATACTCATGAAAAATTCCTGTTTTGTCCTAAAAAATAACTAGATAACGTAATGCCAATGGAGTTTTAAACACGATATTTTTTCATTCAAAATATGATAGTATTTTATTGTTAAAACATTCTTATAAATACTATGATACACTAAATAAATTACTCTTAATATTTAAATTTTGATATAAATAAGATGTGATAATTTATTGTCTTGACTATAATAATAATTTATATTTATAAATTAAATTATTTAACATTATGTAATAAATAACATGCTATTTAATTATTTATATCATATTTAAATTTTAATATGAATAAAATACGATAAATTTTTATTTCAAACACATCAATGTTTTGCGGTCATAAATTAGATGAAAATTTTAAAGTGGTTCTAAAAGTTGAAAATAAAGTTAGAGATTCTAATAAACCATTAAATTTGAAATTTCTCGAAATCTAATATTTAGAAGAAATGTTAGTACTTTGTTTAACATGAAAGGGTAAAAATGACATTTTCATTGAAAATTGGAGTGGGTGTGATGATATTTTGAAAAAACGGACCTAATGAAAAAATGTTTTTGAAAACGGACATAGTGGTAAAGTGGTTTACTTGAAATGGACCTAGCGTGCATTTTGCCGAAAGTTTATTTCAAGCATGTAATAAAAACATAAAAAATGACCTAAACCGGGTCGCCTCAGAGTCGGGCCGAACTGAACCATTTTGAAAAAAGAAATGGCCGAACTGAACCATTTACACCTGTAGTTGCGAGGAGCCGAGCAGCCGCGTCGATCTTTGATGGTAGCAGGAGGAGTCTAGCAGCAGACCTGCTGCTAGTCTATTTTTTTTTTGGTCACATGGCCACGTTGGCCAGCTGCCCGCCGCGCGCGCGGGTTAAGCGGGGCCGCCACCTTTCGGTCGGTCACCGGTCGCCACAAGGAGTTTTCTTGGACATGGCACAGTGGTATTGTGCGCGGGGAAGCCACAAGTAGTTGAGAGCATATTAGGGCCGCCGTCTCTCTCCGCGGGTCGTCGTGAGGGGGTCAGGGCGCGACGGGTACCGAGGGAATAAATGAAAACGTGTAACTCTGTTACGACGGAACGGAGTGGTGTTAAGAAACTCAGTCCATAGATCAAAGCGTTAAAGGTATTCGATGAATGGTAGTGTTATCGTCATTTGTTGAAATGAACCTATCATTAAATTTTATTTTAAAAAGTATGGTGAGTATTAACATTACTTATGCTATAAATAACTTATTAACTCCGGAGATCATATTTTGTTTTGACGAACTATCTCTAGAATTAGTTAGTACACAAACAAGGCACTTAGGAATAATAAAAGTACGCCGCTGTTGTTGTCACCGCTCGACGTAGCATTTCAATATAGTTTAATAAAAAAGTTCAAGGTTCATTTGGATTCAGATATAAGTAAAACTAAAATAAAGTAACTTTTTTCATGCAGTATTTTTAAAAAAATAAAATATATTATATTATTTGGTTGTATGTATCTTGTTTTCATTAAAAATGCAATTCATTGTTTCATTACAAGTATATCATAATTTTTTATTTAAATACTAACAAATCATTTCGTAAAAATATACTTGTGGATTAATTGTTTTCTATATTATTAGTTATTAAGTATACCATACTAAATTAATTATATAATAAAATATTTTTTTAAAAAAGTGAATAACTCACAGTTAAAAAATTTATTAGTAAAAATACCTGACGAATATATTAACTTTGTAGGGTTCAAGTCTATTCTAGTAGCACATGTACCTTTTAATTAGCAATCTTCTCGGTAAAAAGATGTTGGAGCAAAATATCAAAACTATGAATATTAAGTAAATCAATAGATCGTTTTTTTTAATTTATATACGAAATAGTACATAATTTGAGGTTTTCAAAGATCTTGTGGGGATGGCTCATTTTACTTGCAAATAAAATAAGTACATATATTTTCTACCGGGACATTGCACCAAAACAAGGCATGAGTTGGTTTAGAGTACTAAGTTTTTTTATTTTATGCATTTTAAACAATTTTATTTTATCTATTTTCTATGTATGAAAATTAGGGCCCAAGCTAGTGGGTAAAATTGGAAGAGAGAGAGAGAGAGAGAGAGAGAGAGAGAGAGAGAGAGAGGGTAAATGGTTAAAGGTAACGGCGTGAGCTATAAATAAGGGTGGAATTAAAGTTTAAAAGCAATTGGATTTGGGATTATAAAATGACAACATTGGTCAACGGGACTAAAAAATAAATAAGGATACAAATGTGGGGGGGGGGAGCTGATTTCACCATTTAAATCTTGATTTAAACTGTAAAATCTATATTTAGTAGTGAAAGATACCTTTTGAGGCGACTCGATCTCTTACCTCTTGTTTGATAATACTATTGATAAGAATCATTAAGAAGTGCTTAGTTAATTATTTAAAATTTAAGATTTATAGTATAAATAAAATATATTATATAATACAAATATCAACTTGTATTATTTTTAACATTGATACTTTAATATTTAAAAATATTAATATCAATATTGATATAATACAAAAAATAAAACTTTAACCAAACACAACATTAACTCTTTCGTCTTCGTCGGATTGGTCCTTCGCAGTTTACGTTCTACCGGATGATCAATCGATCTCTCCGCCGCCCGCCCAGTCCACACGTACGTACGCTGCAGTCAGACGTGGAATCTCCGCCGACGACCGCCTCTCTCGGGCACTACAAAACTCGGCGAGCTGATTTCCCCGTAGACGGAAGGTGAAGAGGGTAGCGCCAATATGGCGGTCCTCCGCTCTCTGGTGATCTTGCTCTTGCTGCTCGTCTCAGCTTCGGAGCGGCGGAAGGAGATGCGGGTGAGGACGATCACAGAGATGCGCGGGGACACAGGTTGTTTTTGTTGATCTCCGGCCGGGTAACGCTTCTCTTCTCTCCTCTTAATTTCATGCGTGTTGACGGCGGCGGAATCTGCTTTCAGGTAACCTTGGGCGCCGGCGGAGGGCGCGGCAAGTCCCAGATTATCTGTCTCCTCCTCCTCCGACGGCGAGCAACCGAAGGGAAAACAACCGATAACCTACCGCCGGTGACCCACCATGATTCTTTTCCTGGTAGCTCGGGCTGCTCCGTCGACGTCGTCGTCGTATTGTGGTTGTATATTGCATCACCGCGAGCGTACGTAGTAATCACATACCTTCTCAGTTCTCGACCAGTGTGTGTGAAAATATATATACTCTGAACCCATTACCTGTGATGAGCACCGGCAGGTTGATTGCTTGCGCAATTCTCAGCCTCATTTTGCCGGTTATTTGTATTATAGTGGCGGATCTAAAATCTCTATATATTCAGTAGGGTCATATATATTTTTAAAAAAGCTTTCGGATTTGAATTAATATTTAACAATTTTTTAGAGCAATCTCTCTCTCTCAAGATAGAGAGGTCATGTTCCTTATGGGGTGTTTGGTTGCATGATAATTGAGGTTTTTATTTTAATTTTTAAAAATTGTAAGAAAACTTGTTAAAAGAGGTGTTTGACAACCATGACAATTTTATGTTTTGAAAGTGATTTTCTTCTTAAACAAAAAAAGAGGGTTTCACCTCTTTCTTTTTTCTTGTGGTCCCCCACTTTATTTGGTCATGTGCGGTGGTTACTCTTTTTTGTAATCACATCCCTCCAAACATGATAATTTTATGTCATGAGTTGGTTTACTTTTTATTTTAATACAATTTTTTATCATGAAAGTGTACAAAAAATTATCATGCAACCAAACACCCCATTAAGCTTTTTGAATCCTACTTCCTGGCTTTCAGTCTGCCAAAAGAAGTTAATTAATTATTGAAATATTGAGGGAAGGTTTGATCATTGAAAACTGCCAAAAGATCAGTTGTTTGAATTCTGGATTCCTACTTCCAGACCTTCGGTCTGCCAAACAAAAGTTAATCTTCGAGTGCATATTATATGTTTAAATTTTAATTTTATTCCTGTTGACCTTTTGTGTTCCACGCTCCTGTTTCATACTAATTTACTTGTGTATTTTGCAAATATATTATATGTTTAAATTTTAATTTTATTCTTGTTTACTTCTTGTGCTTCACGCTCTTGTTTTATATTTCACTTGTGTATTTTGCAAAATTTTAATTATATTTTTTAGTTGGTTTTATTTTCATCTGATATTTTTATTGATAGTATGCATGTAATTTATAATATTATAGTTATATATTTTATATTTAAACACTGTTATAAATTCTAAATATATATATCTGCGACATTTATATTCAACACTTTTTAATTAATATTCAACGACATTAGGAACAATGAAGTAAAACTACAAGTTAAGTGGAACATCTTTTGTTATTATTTTTCTTATTCCACACTCGCTGTAACTAGTTCTGGATTTCGTATTCGGGTGTGACTTAACGCCGGTTCCAAATTAGGTTAACGAGAAAAAGGATTATCCCTTTGTCGTCTTCAGATTATATTTTTTTAAATTTTATTTATTGCTAGGAAAATAACTTAATTAGGTTTGTTTGGTTGCATGAAAAATATTGAAAATATTTTATTAGTACCGTCGACAAAATAGTAGTGTAACGTACAGCGCCTTCATCATCAGAGATGGAGAATAAGTTTTAGTCTTGTAAGATATATATTCTTAATCTATTAAATTTAGATATCAGATATCCGATTCGATTTAGACTGTATTTATTCTTGTATCCGCACTATATAATAATATTGTTAAGCTCTCTCAAGCTATCGGAGTATCCTATAATTGTTTATCAACTTCACGAAAGAGTCAGACAATTGCTTAATTAATCAGTTCTCTTTGACATCACTACCATACAAATTTTCTTGTTATTTTTTAAAAGAAAAATCTTGGCCGACACCCGATACTTGTCAGGATATGTATAGTTATATTTCCTTCTTTGCTATTCGATCGATCGATTTCCCCAGCTATGAACAGAAAACCGACCCACCAATTAATCAAACTGTAAAAGAAGAAGAAAAATGAAAGCCATAAAAATAACAGAGCACTGCAACTGATAAAGAATAAAAAAAAGGAGAATTTAATAGGAGGCCCAGTCTATAAATATGACTTTAACAAGAGGACCGGTGTCAAAAATCTTTTAATAGAAGACCCAGTTTGACAGATTATTGTAATTTCCACCCCTATTTAGATGATAACCGTCACGAGTAGTGCAAAAATATCTGTTATACCCTCGTCTAAATGTGAAAATAACTTAATAGATGCGGTTAACGTTTCTCTCTTCTCACTCTCTATTGATACAACACGAGAGAAGAAAAGCAAAGAAAATCTTGAATTAAAAATCGCCACCTGTTCCTCACGAATAACAAATCTAGGTTGCCACCCCCATTGTTGAGTTTCGCCTGAAGCCACGGGAACTCAAGCTTGTCGCCACACCTCATTATGCCGCTGCGATTGCCAAGTCCGCCGGTGTCTTCCACCTGCCATCACCAAGAGTGCTCAATGGAAGCAGTGGACAGTTAACCAGGAGGGTCAAGATTAAATGAAAATGTCCGTTTAAAATGCTAAAAAAGAGCAGAGAGGGAATATGGATAGATAGACAAAGACGAAGGAAGGCTTGTTTGAGACAAGGGCATAGGAGAGGTGGAAGATAATGTGGCAGATAGGAGAGGTCTATCCGTCTCCTTGAACGCCTCCAGGTTTCAACAAGGACACCAATGGGTATGGAAAGGAGTTATGACAGAGGGCAAGGTGAAAAGAGTTGGCGAAGATTTGAGGAGGGAAGGGTCGATGTGAAGGGGCAAAGGCAAGGCAAGCGGTAATGAGCTTCAGGGATGGTTGAAAATGTTATGAGGGAAAAGAAGAAGGTCATCACCGCCGCCCTCCAAGCTCGCTTAGGGTTCATAAGAGAGAAAAGTCACCTTCCAAAAGGGACGGAGGGGAGAGGGTAAACATGGAAGAAAAAAAAGAAGAAGAACAGTTAATCGATGGAATTGGGTATGCTATCAAAGATATTATGTTGACTGGGTTTTTTATTAACAATATTCGGTCAATGAACTTTTCATTAAAGTCATTTTTATAACTGGGGCTCTAATTAATTTTCCCTAAAAAAAATCCGGCAATGTGACTGCTACCGAGAATTGCACGTAAATCATCTGTACCGGCAACGGCAACGGAGAACCACATTTTTGCTGTTAAAAATGTTGAATCATATCCAGCAACGGGGCTGTTTAAGAAGCGCCAGGATATATAAGAGACCACCCCCGCAGCCGCGCTGCGGTGGCGAAGAACATTTTCTGAAGGGTGCTTACGCATTTGGCGGCGGCGGCGGCGGCGATGTCAAAAGATATGTATCTGGGCGCTCTGGAGGGAACATGTGCCGTATGGTATTACCCCGAGGAGACGGCGGGCTGAACCCTGATCGCCCCCCAAGCCTTCTCTCCCTTGCGGCGGCGGCGGCGGCGGCGGCGGCGGTAATCAACACGCACGGCGCCGGCAGAGACATGAGAGGGAAGGATCGACGAAGCTGGAGAGAGCAAGACTGCAAGATGAAGAGAAGGGGATGTGCCGGAAGGGGTGCATACCTGCGAATCCATGCGCGACGCTGGCTTGCATCGCGTAGAGGGCAACAACGGCAAGCATCACCAGGAGGAGGAAGCGAGCAGATGTGGTAGACATGGCGCCTTCGCTCCTGCTCTCTCTCTCTCTCTCCCTCTCTCTCTCTCTAGCTACCAGCGCCTGCGTCCGTCCATGGCTGGCAGCTTATTATATGCTGGTAGCGAAGGCCAATGTCCGTGGGGAAGGATCGCCGAAGTCTTCGAAGAGTGACCCACCGCTCCACTAAAAGAAAAAATTCGAAGCTTTCGGAGCAAGACAGAGGAGGTTGATGCTGATGAACCACGAAGGAGGCGAGAATCCAGTCAACGTTTCGCCGTGACCTGCCATGTTTATCGATTATTTAAAATTGCATGCGTTTGGAGGTGATTTACGATGAGGTTTCAATTATTTAAGATCTCTGATAGGTCCACCGTACAATCAGATGCACCGAACTCCTCGTAGGGTACTGCAATAGGGATCCGAGGAAGGACAAGAGGTAGTCTTCAATATGTGTATATCTGAAGGTAAAATGTGATATTTACATTTTTTTCGTTATTATGGTGATTTTCTGTTGAATTTGTTATTGAGCCCCGAATAAGAGTAAAATAGACATCGAAAGTTAGAATAGTGTCATATTAGTCAGATAGGAGAGGTACTCATACTTAAAATTTTGAGTCACTAATCAGAGTCTGTGATTTTAAGTTGGTTAACATGATATCAGAGTCAAATACCGTAAACTCTTCTCCGTCGATCATCACCGTAAATAATATACATATGGTAAAGTCCAAAAATTTTACACGTGAAAAAGCGAGTTAAAACAATATTAATGGTCCGATAGAGAAGATACCAATATTTAAAAGTCTAAATCACTCTAATTCAGACGATTTTAAGTTGGTTAACATTGAGTAACAATAAGACGGCATCTTAAAACCGGTGAACACGCAGACAAAAGAAAGACATACAGGAAATTTTCATAAATCCGTCGGAAAGAAATCTCCCTAAAACGCGCCGAGAGGCTTTGCATGAATAAACAGCTTACTGATCACGCTGTCTTTGAAAATGACAGCAGCCCGGTAATACATAATGGGGTGTTTACTGTTTAGTTGTATAATAATCTTTTTATGTATTGACGTGATACAATTTTATGTTATAATAAAATATAACATTAACAAAGAAGTAAAATAGAACCACAGGAAAAAAGAAAGATCTCAACTCATTATTTTTCTAAGAAAAGGAATCCATGTTAGAATATATTTTTATAATAATTGTCAAATATTAATTTTAACAAATTTTGTCACAATTTTTAATTTATCATATATGCAACCAAACATTCTACTCTACCAAGATGTTTCTGCCTTGCAGCCAAATAATAACTTATGGCATGTTTAGTTGCACAACAAATTTTTATACCCTTGAATTAAAACATAGTGTAACTTAGCCAAAGACAAAGTTATATGTGTGAGGAGATGTGATAACACACAAGAGTGGGAGACATGTAAGACCAAAAGAGGTGGGGGCACCACTACAAAAAAAAAAGGGTCTCATCTTTTTGGTCCAAGAATGAAATCTATTTAAAAACATAAATTTATATTGTTTGTCAAACATCTCTTTTAACAAATTTTGTTACTAAACATAAAATTATAATCAAAACTCAATTTATCACGCCACCAAACACCTCACCGATTTGTTATGCAACCAAATTTATATAAAAGTAGAGGATTAATTCATCTACCTTTTCTCATGAACTTTTACCCTAATGAATCACCCATCTATGTCTTGGCCACTCGGCTATGTCATAGATAATACTTGGCCTTAAAATACACTAAAAATATTTTAAAATATTTCTATTTTTAAGTAAAAATAGTGGTAGAATAACTTCACCTTGACTTGCCATTGGTCCCACACAATGGGATAACACAAGTGGACATTTGTCGAAGACTTGGGTCCATTTGTTTTGACTTAATGAATGTCTAATCTCCTGAATCGGTCAAAGATTAGACATTAACATCTTTGATAAAATCCTTAAATACAAAGATCTTGATAAATCACTTCATTTTGAGTGGTTCAACTATAATTTTTATTTTCAAAAGTAAATAATTAAATTTTTGTATTTTATAAGTGAGGTTAGAGATCAAATCAAGACTTTAACTACTTCATTAAATCTAATCAAACATCACCCTTAGTGTTCAAGGTCCATTTCGCTAGTAAGTGGGTTGATTGATTACAAGATCGATTGACACAAAAAGCTCTAATACTCTTAGTCCTTAACAAACTTAGTAGATCTTTCTAGTATAGCCCATATCATGTGTTCAAGAGTTAAGAAATTTAGGAGACTTTAAGTATAATAAGGATCTTGATGTTTTGTTGCTAAGTCCTTCAACATTTGCATCATCGTTATCTTGGTACACATGTAATGGATTCGGTTTTTACATGTTCTTATCGGATTCCACGAAATCAACTTAATTATATGGTGTTATTGTGAATGCAAAACTTCAATTTAGCTATGATGGTTATTATGGACGAATAGTAGACATTTTTTTAACTTTCATTTGATAAGGATAATCATTTAATATTATTTAAATGTAAATAGTGGGATATGTATAACAAAGATCAAGATTTTAAAATTAATAATTATAGATGTATATTTTTAAATACATAAAGAATATTAGGGATTGATGAACCTTTTGTACTTGTAAGTCAACATAATCATGTTTTATGATAACTCGAATAAGAGATGTGTAATACCAGTAAAATCTCTACCTTGTAATTCTTATAATATATCTAAAAATGAAGGTGATGATGATATAAAACCATATTCAGAAGAATTTGTTAATGTACTTATAATGTTTGGTTTAAATGTTGAAGATGTGGCACTTCAAGAAACTCAACCGATATAAGTACAAAATTTAAAAGATAAAATTAATTAAATCTTATATTGTAACTTGTCATTATGATTTTTAGTTTCATAGTTGAAGAGATTTAGTGAAAATTGACAAACATCTTAAGTTGGTGGGTCTCAACTTGGTGGATTCAGTTCTCATCTAGATGAATCAATAGTTTATCAGGTGGATCTCATGTTCAACCAGATCCATCATAATCGAGTGCCTCTTTGATGGTGAATCTTAGCCAAGTGTTTCTTAAACTACTCCGTCCGCACCTTACCATTCTTACAATCCATCTTCACATATTTCATGTATATATCTCACCAAAAATGTGAAACATTTATGACTAATAGTAATGTATATTCAATATTTTACAAGACGTCTACTAGATGTGACATATTAATTTGCCTTCACAAATTAATGTGGATCAATAGCGTCACATGTGTGACGTAGAGACTCGAGATAATAATAAGGTAAAAAGTTTTGTTTTTCATCTATTCTTAATATCTTATTAATATGACTATAGGCACTTAATGAAAGAAATAAATATAACATGACTAACTTATTTATCTCTTATAGAAGAGGAATGATGAACATTCATCAGTTGCAAAACGATTTCATAATTGTTTGTTGCATATGTTAATTTGAAGGTGACTTAACACGTCTTATACTAATTTTAAATTATATACATAACTACAAAAGGAAGGTCATCCTCCTACTCGTCTCGCGATATTCTAGATGACACAAACTTGTGAAGTGCCTAATGGATCCATTGTCTAGAGCAACGAAGAATGTCATTAAATGATGGTAAATGTATTAATTTGTTTATCTAAATTTGGGTTTTAATTACAAATAGTAATAGTATGCCATTTTAGGGTAACATGATAATTGATGACTATCCTAACATTCGAGGAATCAAATACTGGGGTATTATTCACAATGTTAGTTCTAAGGAGGCTTTTGTTAGTGCCTTTAGTAAAGATAAATCAGGACAGATCCAATGTGTAAAGTGAGGACTACTTCATATAATCTAGTATGGTGGAACTAATGAAGGCACTACTAGCTTCACACTTCATGAGTTGATAGAGAAGGTGGAGAAGTAATTTTAGTTAAATATTCATTATGAATATGAGATTTCTACTTTGAAGTAGTAGCTTTCAGATCAACAAAAATCATTTCGAGGAAAAGTTTGAACGACTAACTCAACAAATGTTATTCCAACTATCACAACTTGGATTTTTAACATGCACAACGAAATATAACTCGTCAACATAAACGGGGAAATGATCCCTCAACTACATTGGTTTGGAAATTTTTAAGACTATATTAGGTCCAAATTTACAATTCTAATGAGGCTACCAAAAATATCATACAATGATATAATAAAAAATTCATATAATGATGTAAAAATACCTATTGATTTTTCTATATACTCCTTGAAGTCCAAACCACTAAGTTTTACCGTGCTAATCTTGATTACCTTAAAAATGTTAAAAGATTGGAATGAGTCATACTGACTTAGTAGACACCCTATCATTTACCAAATCGGATAGTCAAGAGTCCCTAAAATAATAGATAAATAAATATCCAAATTTACACCTATTATATAATATAAAACTAGACAATATAATACATATCTGACTTAACCACATGTCTCAAACCACCAACCAGCACCTATATATACACTAACCAGCACTTATAAGTCAACCAACCAGCACCTATATATATCTAAAAATAATCTAAATCAACAGGAAAAATGCATGCATGAACACCTACTAAATATATCATATGATGCAATCACTACAAATGAGACTTACCATACATACGATACAAAATAACCTGATTATGATGATCTAATACACACCACAAGACCTCATTCACAGTATCATGCAATAGATGTACATATCCTCTAATAAATATCACATCATTTTTTTTTCATTTTCACAAGGAATGCATTGTCCTGCAATTTCAACTACCTTGCACCATATCTCACAAATATATAAGTACCATATAGATAAGGACAAACCGTATTATATGGGATTGAAAGATGTACCGGATTATTCTATTCCCCGCTGCCCATGGACACGACTAACTAGTATAGCTAAGTCTCTTATTCAAATAATGCCTCATGCATTCATACCAACTCATGCCATGCCATGACTATATATATATATATATATGCAAATTATGATGATCAACATGAACATATACATGTCTAATGCATTTAACTATCTACAAAAAGAAACACACCCATACAGGACATAACATGACCATGTTAATAACACTCTGTCTACGATGTATAACAAATGCCGTTCTCCACATACGTGTACACAATATGCTGACATATAACTTAAACACCTAAGATAATCAAATTTTGAATTAATGATGGAATTACTTGAAAATTCAGGTTTAATAATTAATATAAATTCTATCTAATATGATTAATCTGCAACATTAAATATATAACATGGAACCAATCAAGTTAAGCATAATTTAACAAGTTCACAAGTTATACACCTAAAATTGCATCATATGCCACACATACAATTAGGACATAACAAGAACAATCCACTACTATATGATCACTAACTAAGTTGTATGCATCTACAAGATTCAATAATACATACAACTAGAAACAATCACCACGTCTAATATCAAATTAATATATAAAATCAACATCTATTAGTCATTGGTGAATATTAAACATTAAGTTTAATGACATTAGACGTGTCTGAGATGCTTACTTGAATGCTGCTTGAAAGTCTAGCATTAGAGACTAAAAAAAAATTGGACGACAGCGACGTAGTGCATGAACCGAACCGATCAAGACTAAGACTCTCTCTCTTCAATACTAGCCGAAAAGAAATAGAAGATAGAAAGATATCGAAAATAACCCAGAGGAAGAGAGAGAGATAAAAAGAGGATAAGAGAGAGAGAGAGAGAGAGAGAGAGAGAGAGAGAGAGAGAGAGGCTGCGGCGCATTGGGAGGGGGATGAAGCCCAGGCATTGGGGCACCGGCGCATGGTGGAGAGATAGGCGGGGCTGGCTTCGCGTGGATGAGCGTGCATCGATCACGCGAAGACACGCTGTAGGCATGGCTATCAACCCAGTGGGATGGTCAATGTCGAAGGGGGGCGTCGCGAGCGCTGGTCGGCGGTGCTGGCATGGTGGTCGCTAGTCAACCCAGTAGACATATGGCACCTTCGCTCTCTCTCTCTCTCTCTCTCTCTCTCTCTCTCTCTCTCTCTCTAGCTACCAGCGCCTGCGTCCGCCCATGAGCTAAGGCCAACGTCCGTGGGGATGGATCGCCGAAGTCTTCAAAGAGTATTCCACCACTCCAATAAAAAATTCAAAGTTTTTGGAGCAAGACAGAGGAGGTTGATGCTGATGAACAACAAACGAGGCCAAAATTCAGAACACGCGCTATCTTACATTTTTGTGGTGTCAAGCGGCATATTCATCGATTATTCAACTCAGGCTTTGCGTTATTGACTTAGTGAAATGCTCAGAGTTTGGTCTCTCTCTCTCTCTCTCTCTCTCTCTCTCTCTCTCTCTCTATATATATAGATATAAATGTTTGTTAATTATTTTGTAAACCTGTTATGGAGTTGCATGATAAAGCAACTTACTCATCACGCTGTCTTTGGAAATAACAGCCCCCCGGTAATACATAATGCGGGGTGTTTAATTGCGTATAAAGATCTTCTTATGTATTTATACGATAAAATGTTATGTTATAATGAAATATATGATAAGCGGAGACGTAAAATTATCAATTTTGGTGAGACGTGATAATACAAGGATGGAAGCATGTATGATAAAAATATATATGTGGGGGACCGCAGGAAAAATAAAGATCTACATTATTTTTTTGTCTAAGAAAAATTTACACGTAAGAATATATTTTTATGACGACCGTCAAACATTAATTCTAACAAATTGTGTTACTTGTGAACAAAATAAATAAATTTCACTAAAATCTCTATATATTCAGTAGGGTCATATATATTTTTAAAAAAGCTTTCGGATTTGAATTAATATTTAACAATTTTTTAGAGCAATCTCTCTCTCTCTCTCTCTCTCTCTCTCTCTCTCTCTCTCTAGATAGAGAGGTCATGTTCCTTAAGCTTTTTGAATCCTACTTCCTGGCTTTCAGTCTGCCAAAAGAAGTTAATTAATTATTGAAATATTGAGGGAAGGTTTGATCATTGAAAACTGCCGAAAGATCAGTTGTTTGAATTCTGGAATCCTACTTCCAGACCTTCGGTCTGCCAAACAAAAGTTAATCTTCGAGTGCATATTATTATATGTTTAAATTTAAATTTTATTCCTGTTGACCTTTTGTGTTCCACGCTCCTGTTTCATACTAATTTACTTGTGTATTTTGCAAATATATTATATGTTTAAATTTTAAATTTATTCTTGTTTACTTCTTGTGCTTCACGCTCTTGTTTTATATTTCACTTGCGTATTTTGCAAAATTTTAATTATATTTTTTAGTTGGTTTTATTTTCATCTGATATTTTTATTGATAGTATGCATGTAATTTCTAATATTATAGTTATATATTTTATATTTAAACACTGTTATAAATTCTAAATATATATATATATCTGCGACATTTATATTCAACACTTTTTAATTAATATTCAACGACATTAGGAACAATGAAGTAAAACTACAAGTTAAGTGGAACATCTTTTGTTATTATTTTTCTTATTCCACACTCGCTGTAACTAGTTCTGGATTTCGTATTCGGGTGTGACTTAACGCCGGTTCCAAATTAGGTTAACGAGAAAAAGGATTATCCCTTTGTCGCCTTCAGATTATTTTTTTTAAATTTTATCTATTGCTAGGAAAATAACTTAATTAGGTTTGTTTGGTTGCATGAAAAATATTGAAAATATTTTAGTACCGTCGACAAAATAGTAGTGTAACGTACAGCGCCTTCATCATCAGAGATGGAGAATAAGTTTTAGTCTTGTAAGATATATTCTTAATCTATTCAATTTAGATATCAGATATCCGATTCGATTTAGGCTGTATTGTAATACTCAGGATATTTAAATAAAAAAATAAAAAAATTTAGTTAATAAATATTTATTAATATTTTAATCCCTTCCTCCCCCAATTTATATCCCCCCCCCCCCCCGAAAACCCTATTTCCTCTCCCCTTCTGGACGCGCAGCCGGCCCCTGTCGTTTTCCCCCTTCTGCCGCACGCATTCTGCCAGCGCCACACCGCCGCCCGCCTCTCGGTTGACCGCCTCGGTCGCTGCCGCCCGCCTCGAGTCCGCGCACGCCGTCGCCCGCTGCCGCGTGTCCGCCACGCTCGGCCGCCCGTGCACGCCGCCCATCGCCCACCGCAGCCGCCTCGCCGCCCTCGTGCGCACCATCTCTCCCCGGCGCCGTGCCCGCGTCGGCCGGACGTCGCCGCCGCCGGTCGCCGCCGCCCGTGCCGGACGCCGCTCGTGCGCGCGCCGCGTCGTCGCCCGCCGCCCGAGTCTCCCCGCGCGCCCGCGCTCTTGCGGCCGCCGCCCGCCGCCCCGTTGACCGCCGTCGCCACGTGCCGGCGCGCCGCCCGCGTGCCCACGACCGCCTCCCTCGTACACCTCGTACGCGCGTCACCGCTGCGCGTGCCGGCGCCACCTCGCCGCGAGCGCCGGCCGCCGGCCGCCGCGTCTCCCGCGTACACGCCGCCGCCGTTGACCCCACCGTTGACGCCCACCCGGCCGCGCAACCGTGCGCCGCCTGCGCCGTCCCACCCGCGCGCGCTGCCGCCGTGCGCCGGTCCCCTCCCCTCCGCGGTAACATCCTCTCTCTCCTATCACTCTCTCTCCTATCGCCCTCTATTAAACTTCCTAGTTCATGATTTTTCTTCTACCAACAGTTTGTCCAAACACCTACCCGGCTCGATTTTTCGTCGCCGACGCAACCGCGGCAGTTTCGTCGCCTGATTCATTTTCCTTGGAATTCCGTGCGCCGTTCGCCGTCGCCGTTAAGGTAGGCGTCTCGGCTATTCTTAGCACTCTAATATACTTGATTAAACCGTAAAAATCATGCTTAGATCCGCAGGATTAGAAGATTGTAATTAATGGGTTGTTTTGGATTTATTAGCATGATTAGATAGAGTTTAGATTAGCTTGTTTAATCATACATGTTTAGATTGTCCTATATTCATGATTATTTATCATGTTGGATAATTATTCAAATATGCATGTTAGCATGTTAGATATGTCTTTATAGTTGAATCTAGTTAGTTAAGCATTGTTGCATCGCGGTAATCTTAAATATGTATATCTCGATTTATTAAAAAGCCGATGTAAAGTTTAGGCATAATGTCATTAGAATTTAGTTTATTTTCTTTTATGTAATAGGTAGTTCTGTTTAAGCATGTAATTGATATGTTTATGTTGTAAATTGCATGATCCTATCCATATGCATCTAGTTTGTGTTAGATGGTGGTATGGTATGCAAATATGTGGTATATAGAACCATGGGTGTTCATCTATGTATTTCATGTTTGATTTCCCAATTAAATGTTCATGTTTACTGTCTGAGTTAATTATATGCTTGCATTGTGTGGAATGTGGTTAGTGCAATGAGTTGCATTGTGATGGAAATGTACTTCACCAGACTATAGTTCGGTCCTGTGGGCAGCAGATGAATTAGAACAATCCGGAGCATCCGTCGATCCCGGATACTGCGGTTTATCCTAAGTACTCCCATGCCTATGGGGTACTATGGGATTTAGTTACTATATGTTACTTCCTACTATATGGTAAATTTGGTGCTAGTTTTGTGATGTGACTACAATTTTCAGATGGAGCATGATATTTACTCAGACAGGTGTCTAGTTGTGTATTTTGGCATAGATGTTAGTGTTCTAGATGTGTCATTAGTTTTATATCAGGTTTATGTGTTCTGGGCATACCTAGAGTAGTCTAAGGTGTAAGATATGTTGGTTTTTAATGCATATAGAGTCATGTTATCATATGGGGTAGTTGAATGATTTTGTAATCACTTAATTAAAGATATATAATTAGTTTAAATCCTATGTATTATAATCTGATTTTTAGGCTTAATATGTATTGTATATCAATAGAAATAACTATTATAGTGGGGTAGTTCGGGTGTAAGTCCTACTGAGTCTGTGGTGACTCACCCCTTCCGTTGTTAATATTTTCAGGATTGCAGGTTTAGCGCAGCAGAAGCGTAGTGGTAATTTGGAATTCGAGGAGCTAGTGATTCAATTGTTCAATGTTAGTATTTGTTTTGTTTAGATAGATGTTTGGTTGTTATGCTAATAAGTTGTAAAGTTTGGAATTATGAATCTGGATTTTGATTTTAGTCTTATTTTGTTTCAAATCGATATCCTTCCCCGTTACGTCGCCGGATTATCTTCCGCTGTGCATGTTAAAAATCCGGGTCGTGACAGTATTTATTCTTGTATCCGCACTAATAATATTGTTAAGCTCTCTCAAGCTATCGGAGTATCCTATAATTGTTTATCAACTTCACGAAAGAGTCAGACAATTGATTAATCAGTTCTCTTTGACATCACTACCATACAAATTTTCTTGTTATTTTTTAAAAGAAAACTCTTGGCCGACACCCGAGGGGGAGGTTTTGACGTTTGAAAAACGACGGGATTTTACTTGTCAGGATATGTATAGTTATATTTCCTTCTTTGCTATTCGATCGATCGGTTTCCCCAGCTATGAACAGAAAACCGACCCACCAATTAATCAAACTGTAAAAGAAGAAGAAAAAAAAAGCCATAAAAATAACAGAGCACTGCAACTGATAAAGAATAAAAAAAATCCGGCAATCTGACTGCTACCGAGAATTGCACGTAAATCATCTATACCGGCAACGGCAACGGAGAACCACATTTTTGCTGTTAAAAATGTTGAATCATATCCAGCAACGGGGCTGTTTAAGAAGCGCCAGGATATATAAGAGACCACCCCCGCAGCCGCGCTGCGGTGGCGAAGAACATTTTCTGAAGGGTGCTTACGCATTTGGCGGCGGCGATGTCAAAAGATATGTATCTGGGCGCTCTGGAGGGAACATGTGCCGTATGGTATTACCCCGAGGAGACGGCGGGCTGAACCCTGATCGCCCCCCAAGCCTTCTCTCCCTTGCGGCGGCGGCGGCGGCGGTAATCAACACGCACGGCGCCGGCAGAGACATGAGAGGGAAGGATCGATGTCACGCCCCGGATTTTTAACTTGCACAGCGGGATAATCCGACTACGTGACCGGGGAAAATTAACCCCGTAAAAACATCGGTTTGGGAAAAATGAAGACAACTAGGTCCCAGTTTATACATCCACAGAATCAAATTAAATACATTGCTATGCTATAATCTAAACAAATCTAATTACCATCTAAATTACAAGAATCATCCAATTTTCTTTCTTGGGAATCAATCCACCACGCTTCGCCGCGCCAAACCTCGATTACCCGAAAATTGATAAGAGGATTGGGACGAGTACGACGACCAAGCAGACACCCCATCATTCACAAATCGGATGAGCCGAAGGCTCCCGTATGTTAATTAAATAGGTACCTGCATCTACACCAATTATATGTAAATATAGGTTAGTCAATATATTAGATATATGACTTAATCCATGTGTTTTACATCACCAACCAAAGCCTATAATCACACCAACCAGCACCAATATGCATCATAACATGACCTAGAAAGATGCTATGAACACATGCATAGACACATACTATATGCTCCATATGATGATATACTACAAATGAGACACACCATACATACACCATGCAAAAATAACCTGATACTTGACAAAATAAAATACATCACTAGACCATCTATACCATACCATGCAAAATACATCTATCCTCCAACAAGAATCACATTCACACATATGCACCTATCCTCTAATAGATGCACATATCATGTACACAGATTTTCATTAGCAAGGAATGCGTCGTCTTGCCACCTCAACTAGCTCCCACCAGATCTAACATATATAAATACCATATACTAATCGAAATCCCATAGTGCACCTAGGCAGTGGTGGCACGTAGGATGCCCGCGGGATTTGGGATCGAAGGATGCACCAGACGGTTCTAACCCCTCGCGGCCCTCGAGTCACGACTAACTAAATTTCCGTGTAGCCTCGCCTTTTCCATTCACGCTTCAATGCATCAAGCATCCACCTCAATGCCATGCCATGATCACCAATATGCAAGGATCAATGAACATAAAATGAACATATACTCAGCTATTGCCATGCTAGACAACCATGCTAGAAATGAACCAAAATGAGACGATATCACATCTAACTAACTAAACATGATTGAACATGAATATAACTAGGTGCTGGAAAAACTACTCACCACATCGTCTAATCTAGTTAACCTATCACCATTATTTAACAAGGTTAACATAATATAATCAAGCTAATATGAAACCAGGTGATTAGCTAAAAATGAACAATAATACACTACTAACTAAGCAAGATCTCATATATACATAATAGAAACATAAACACATATCATCACATGATACTACGCACATCTATCTAATTAACCCATGCTAAGTCACAAATTACGTAAAAACATAACTACACACATCCCTTTAATTAGAAGGTCAATTATATGGATCATGAAGAATTAAATATGAATTTTTAATGATAGTAGCCACGTCAAGGATGCCTACCGGATCGACGCTAAGGAACTCGGGAATCGGCAACCGAAAATGATACCGAACATGACGACGCGGCGCACAAATTAAATCACCCAAATTAAAGATCCTCCACATCCAAGACTGCTGGAAAAGACAATGGGGGGGGGGTCAGGCCATCGGATCAAGGGGAAAATAGAGAGAGGATTAAGGAGAAAATAATATAATGAATAATATGAGAGGGGAGAATAATATAGGAGAGAGAGGAGAGGAACTCACTGCGGCGATAGGGGCGGGGTGCACCGGCGGTCCATGGGGAGGTGGCGCACGGCGGAGAGCCGGCTGGCGCACGGCATGCGGCGAGGCTGGCCGCGTCGAGGCGGCGCCGGGTGGCGACGGCACGAGCGGGCAGCGCGGGTGGCGACGGCGCGCGCGCGGGCGGCAGCGCAGGCGGGTGGCCGCGCCGCGCAGGCAGGCGCCGGCGGGCCGCAACGGCCGGGGGGGGGGGGTCGACGGGCTCGGCGGGGCTGGCGGTGCAGAAGGCGTGAGGGTGGGACGGCGGCCAGGCGGTGGGGGAGGCGATGCACTCGCGGGGTGGCGGCAGAAGCCGCGGAGGTGGCCACGGGGTGGGCGGGCGCCAGCAGGCCGCGACAGCAGGAGGGTCGACGGGCTTGGCGGGGATGGCAGCCTCGCGGAGGGAGGCGGCGACGGTGCACGTGTGGGCGGCAGCGCAAGGGGTGGCGGCGTGGCATGGGCGGCGGCGACCGGTGGGCTGCGGCTGGCAGGGCGGCTGCTCGCGGGTGGCACGCGAAGGCGAGGGGGGGGGCAACACCAACGCGCGGGTGATGGAGAGAGAGAGAGAGATCCGTGGGGAGGGAGGGAGAGCCGCACGCGGCTGCGTGGGTTAGCGCCAAGGGAGGCCACGCGGCTGCAGAAGGGGGGGATGGCGGAGAGCGCGAGGCCGCGTTGGCACACACGCGGGTGGGCGGCGATCGCTGGCTCGGGGTGGACGGCAACCGGCAGGGGTGGCGCGGGGCTCGCACGGGTGACGTCGGTGCGCGCTCACGCGTTGGCGGCCGACGGGGTTGTGCAGCCAGCAGGGCGAGGCGACGGAAGGCGGCGCGAGGGTGAGTGGCGAGCGGCGGGGACCGGCTGGCCGCGGCACGCGGCGAGGCTGGCTGCGGCGAGTCGGCGTTGGGTGCGCTGGCGGATGAGGGCGGCGTTGGAGAGAAGATAGAGAGAAAGCTGCGATGACGTTGGGCAAAGAAAAAGAGCATTCGGAGGAAGGGGGAGAAAAAAGAAGGAAACGGTGTTAGGAGAAGAAACCGAAAAGAGGTAACGGCGGGTGAAATAACTAGGATAAGAGAGAGCTTTAATTGGAGGGAGAGAGAATATTAAAAAGACTAAATAAATATTTAATATCAACTATAAACGATCAATTAAACTAATAAGACATAATATAAATAAATAAATAAATATATACCTATCTATATAAACGTCTTAAAAATAATTCAAACACCGTACACAAATAATTAAAACACAACGATAATAGCCTAAATAATATTACGAAAACCCGGAATATTACAATCGACGAAGCTGGAGAGAACAAGACTGCAAGATGAAGAGAAGGGGATGTGCCGGAAGGGGTGCATACCTGCGAATCCATGCGCGACGCTGGCTTGCATCGCGTAGAGGGCAACAACGGCAAGCATCACCAGGAGGAGGAAGCGAGCAGATGTGGTAGACATGGCGCCTTCGCTCCTGCTCCTGCTCCTGCTCTCTCTCTCTCTCTCTCTCTCTCTCTCTCTCTCTCTCTCTCTCTCTCTCTCTCTCTCTCTCTCTCTCTCTCTAGCTACCAGCGCCTTCGTCCGTCCATGGCTGGCAGCTTATTATGCTGGTAGCGAAAAAGGCCAATGTCCGTGGGGAAGGATCGCCGAAGTCTTCGAAGAGTGACCCACCGCTCCACTAAAAGAAAAAATTCGAAGCTTTCGGAGCAAGACAGAGGAGGTTGATGCTGATGAACCACGAAGGAGGCGAGAATCCAGTCAACGTTTCGCGGTGACCTGCCATGTTTATCGATTATTTAAAATTGCATGCGTTTGGAGGTGATTTACGATGAGGTTTCAATTATTTAAGATCTCTGATAGGTCCACCGTACAATCAGATGCACCGAACTCCTCGTAGGGTACTGCAATAGGGATCTGAGGAAGGACAAGAGGTAGTCTTCAATTAGTGTATATCTGAAGGTAAAATGTGATGTTTACCTTTTTTTCGTTATTATGGTGATTTTCTGTTGAATTTGTTAAAAAGTCCTGAATAAGAGTAAAGTAGACATTGTGAGTTAGAATAGTGTCCTAGCAGTCAGATAGGAGAGGTACTTATACTTAAATTTTTGAGTCACTCTAAATCAGAGTCGTGATTTTGAGTTAATTAACATGATATATATCAGAGTCAAAGACGATAAACTCTTCTCTGCCGATCATCACCCGTAGACAATATACAGGTGGTAAAATCAGAAAAGTTTACACGTGAAAAAGCGAGTTAAAACAATATTATTGGTCAGATAGAGAAGATACCAATATTTAAAAGTTTAAATCACTCTAATTCAGATGATTTTAAGTTGGTTAACATTGAGTAACAATAAGACGTACGGCATCTTTAAACCGGTGAACACGCAGACAAAAGAAAGACATACAGGAAATTTTCATAAATCCGCCGGAAAGAAATCTCCCTAAAACGCGCCGAGAGGCTTTACGGTATTGATGAGCTTGCAGAAGTTTTTATTTTTATTTTTTAAGTTGCATGAATAAACAGCTTACTGATCACGCTGTCTTTGAAAATGACAGCAGCCCGGTAATACATAATGGGGTGTTTACTGTTTAGTTGTATAATAATCTTTTTATGTATTGACGTGATACAATTTTATGTTATAATAAAATATAACATTAACAAAGAAGTAAAATAGAACCACAGGAAAAAAAGAAAGATCTCAACTCATTATTTTTCTAAGAAAAGGAATCCATGTTAGAATATATTTTTATAATAATTGTCAAATATTAATTTTAACAAATTTTGTCACAATTTTTAATTTATCATATATGCAACCAAACATTCTACTCTACCAAGATGTTTCTGCCTTGCAGCCAAATAATAACTTATGGCATGTTTAGTTGCACAACAAATTTTTATACCCTTGAATTAAAACATAGTGTAACTTAGCCAAAGACAAAGTTATATGTGTGAGGAGATGTGATAACACACAAGAGTGGGAGACATGTAAGACCAAAAGAGGTGGGGGCACCACTACAAAAAAAAAAAGGGTCTCATCTTTTTGGTCCAAGAATGAAATCTATTTAAAAACATAAATTTATATTGTTTGTCAAACATCTCTTTTAACAAATTTTGTTACTAAACATAAAATTATAATCAAAACTCAATTTATCACGCCACCAAACACCTCACTGATTTGTTATGCAACCAAATTTATATAAAAGTAGAGGATTAATTCATCTACCTTTTCTCATGAACTTTTACCCTAATGAATCACCCATCTATGTCTTGGCCACTCGGCTATGTCATAGATAATACTTGGCCTTAAAATACACTAAAAATATTTTAAAATATTTCTATTTTTAAGTAAAAATAGTGGTAGAATAACTTCACCTTGACTTGCCATTGGTCCCACACAATGGGATAACACAAGGGACATTTGTCGAAGACTTGGGTCCATTTGTTTTGACTTAATGAATGTCTAATCTCTGAATCGGTCAAAGATTAGACATTAACATCTTTGATAAAATCCTTAAATACAAAGATCTTGATAAATCACTTCATTTTGAGTGGTTCAACTATAATTTTTATTTTCAAAAGTAAATAATTAAATTTTTGTATTTTATAAGTGAGGTTAGAGATCAAATCAAGACTTTAACTACTTCATTAAATCTAATCAAACATCACCCTTAGTGTTCAAGGTCCATTCCGCTAGTAAGTGGGTTGATTGATTACAAGATCGATTGACACAAAAAGCTCTAATACTCTTAGTCCTTAACAAACTTAGTAGATCTTTCTAGTATAGCCCATATCATGTGTTCAAGAATTAAGAAATTTAGGAGACTTTAAGTATAATAAGGATCTTGATGTTTTGTTGCTAAGTTCTTCAACATTTGCATCATCGTTATCTTGGTACACATGTAATGGATTCGGTTTTTACATGTTCTTATCGGATTCCACGAAATCAACTTAATTATATGGTGTTATTGTGAATGCAAAACTTCAATTTAGCTATGATGGTTATTATGGACGAATAGTAGACATTTTTTTAA
Organism: Cryptocoryne crispatula var. balansae; assembly: GCA_036172225.1. Taxonomy (NCBI): domain Eukaryota; kingdom Viridiplantae; phylum Streptophyta; class Magnoliopsida; order Alismatales; family Araceae; genus Cryptocoryne; species Cryptocoryne crispatula. The sequence continues at coordinate 12,541,480 of CM069932.1, read as the reverse complement.
CTTTCATTTGATAAGGATAATCATTTAATATTATTTAAATGTAAATAGTGGGATATGTATAACAAATATCAAGATTTTAAAATTAATAATTATATATGTATATTTTTAAATACATAAAGAATATTAGGGATTGATGAACCTTTTGTACTTGTAAGTCAACATAATCATGTTTTATGATAACTCGAATAAGAGATGTGTAATACCAGTAAAATATCTACCTTGTAATTCTTATAATATATCTAAAAATGAAGGTGATGATGATATAGAACCATATTCAGAAGAATTTGTTAATGTACTTATAATGTTTGGTTTAAATGTTGAAGATGTGGCACTTCAAGAAACTCAACCAATATAAGTACAAAATTTAAAAGATAAAATTAATTAAATCTTATATTGTAACTTGTCATTATGATTTTTAGTTTCATAGTTGAAAAGATTTAGTGAAAATTGACAAACATCTTAAGTTGGTGGGTCTCAACTTGGTGGATTCAGTTCTCATCTAGATGAATCAATAGTTTATCAGGTGGATCTCATGTTCAACCAGATCCATCATAATCGAGTGCCTCTTTGATGGTGAATCTTAGCCAAGTGTTTCTTAAACTACTCCGTCCGCACCTTACCATTCTTACAATCCATCTTCACATATTTCAGGTATATATCCCACCAAAAATGTGAAACATTTATGACTAATAGTAATGTATATTCAATATTTTACAAGACGTCTACTAGATGTGACATATTAATTTGCCTTCACAAATTAATGTGGATCAATAGCATCACATGTGTGACGTAGAGACTCGAGATAACAATAAGGTAAAAAGTTTTGTTTTTCATCTATTCTTAATATCTTATTAATATGACTATAGGTACTTAATGAAATAAATAAATATAACATGACTAACTTATTTATCTCTTATGGAAGAGGAATGATGAACATTCATCAGTTGCAAAATGATTTCATAATTGTTTGTTGCATATGTTAATTTGAAGTTGACTTAACACGTCTTATACTAATTTTAAATTATATACATAACTACAAAAGGAAGGTCATCCTCCTACTCGTCTCGCGATATTCTAGATGACACAAACTTGTGAAGTGCCTAATGGATCCATTGTCTAGAGCAACGAAGAATGTCATTAAATGATGGTAAAGGTATTAATTTGTTTATCTAAATTTGGGTTTTAATTACAAATAGTAATAGTATGCCATTTTAGGGAAACATGATAATTGATGACTATCCTAACATTCGAGGAATCAAATACTGGGGTATTATTCACAATGTTAGTTCTAAGGAGGCTTTTGTTAGTGCCTTTAGTAAAGATAAATCAGGACAGATCCAATGTGTAAAGTGAGGACTACTTCATATAATCTAGTAGGGTGGAACTAATGAAGGCACTACTAGCTTCACGCTTCATGAGTTGATAGAGAAGGTGGAGAAGTAATTTTAGTTAAATATTCATTATGAATATAAGATTTCTACTTTGAAGTAGTAGCTTTCAGATCAACAAAAATCATTCGAGGAAAAGTTTGAACGACTAACTCAACAAATGTTATTCCAACTATCACAACTTGGATTTTTAACATGCACAACGAAATATAACTCGTCAACATAAACGGGGAAATGATCCCTCAACTACATCGGTTTGGAAATTTTGAAGACTATATTAGGTCCAAATTTACAATTCTAATGAGGCTACCAAAAATATCATACAATGATATAATAAAAAAAATTCATATAATGATGTAAAAATACCTATTGATTTTTCTATATACTCCTTGAAGTCCAAACCACTAAGTTTTACCATGCTAATCTTGATTACCTTAAAAATGTTAAAAGATTGGAATGAGTCATACTGACTTAGTAGACACCCTATCATTTACCAAATCGAATAGTCAAGAGGCCCTAAAATAATAGATAAATAAATATCCAAATTTACACCTATTATATAATATAAAACTAGACAATATAAGACATATCTGACTTAACCAGATAAGATTTAGTAATAAAGATATAACAAGTTAATTAAATGAGATATTTTAACAAATATTGAATCACATCAAATACGATTAAATTGTAGGACATATAATTTTATCAATAAGTACAAGTTATATGAACATGTGTTGTATGTACACATGTTATATGACTAAGTTGTATGAACATGTTGAATGCCTATTTATGTATGTAAGTACATGTTGTATGAATAGATTGTGGTTATATGAGTATGTTACGTGAATGTATGTACAAGTTTAAGATGGTTTTAATCCGTCACTACATAATACAGACTAATAATGGCAATAGCTAAAAAGTGTCACTAAAGCAATCCGAGAAATTAGTGCGAGTGTCTTTGACTGCTTAGTTGTCACCAATATGTTACTCAAGCTACATGATCCAGTAACATATTGGCGATGACCTTCAGCTAGCGCTAATTATTTAGTAGACATAACTATCGACCTTCCTTAATGTCGTTATGGTCACAAGCGAGTTGACCCGATGAGCTCGAGCTTCTATGAGTTTGCTAAACTATTGTTCAAGTTTGATTTGCTACTTAATCTAGCTAAGCTCAAGCTCAAAAAGTAGTGGACTCAAGGTCAAAGTCAATACAAACTCATTTATAAAACTCAAGATCAATCAAAACTCATTCATTAAACTCTAACTTTGGCTCACTCATGAAACATCATCTAAATTTAAATTCCAATTATCATTTATTCAATTTATTTCATATATTTAAGTCACAATATATAACTCATGTTACTCATAATTTAATATTTTAAATAAATATTCAATCTAATATTTAATGGTGCTACTCGCAACTTTATCGAGCCGAGCATGAGTGTGTTCAGACTTGACTCGTTCAATGAATCAAACTTTATTTTTTTGTTCAAACTTATTTATTTAACATAACAAATGAGTCGAGTGGAGGTTTTTATATCAAATTAAGTTTTGAACTACTCGTGGCGACGACTTTATTGCAGATGGGACAATATTTTTGTACTAAAGTTAATTTATTCTCGGAGGCATAGGAGACAGGTGTAAACGTTTCATCATGTATGTATATATGTTAAAACACACCATGAAGGCATACGCTCCGAAACAATAGTAGGAATTGTATCCTGTAACTGGACTATTTGAGGGACAGGATAAGAGACTACCCTTGCAAGTTGCAAATGCACCGTGTTGTGAAGAATGATTTCTGAAGGGTGATTATGATGCATCACAACACGGGGATACTACAAATGAGGAAGAAGAGGGAGATTTGGGCATCACACTAGAAGAGAAGGAAAAGGTGGTCGGCTTCACATTGGGAGGAGTACGCCACAGCACAAACAAAGAGTCTTCTTCTCAATCAACAATTGTTCCCATTTAGAGTTACACAACATAACTTATAAGAGGTAAAAATTACAGTAAGGCCAATCTTCTACCTTCTAAACAAAATACATATAAGATGAACAATAACATTAAGACGACATCAACTTAAAATGATCTAGACTCATAACTAAACCTAATAGTTAAAAAGACAACTAAAACATAAATGAAGCCCGGAAACAAAGAATTTTAATCTCTTCTCTCAATGATGCCGATTTCCTGTCGAATTTGGTCTTGTTCCTTCATCATTCTTCCTCGGTTGGAAAAAACAACACGTCCTTGTGTTCTGAATAATTGGAGATGTATATCATCAAGCACAAGATGAACTAAAAAATCAGATATATCCATGGCTTTGAACCGCCAAAATGTATTAGGCTCTGTTGCTTTGTAGAAAGAAGTCCAAATAAGATCAAACAACATATTTTGCATTAACGTTGTGATAGCAAATACATTCAGAAACCATATGACTGGCTGCCTGAGTTTTAGTTGTATTTGATGCGGATATAATATTCTCTACCTCGACTTGCTCATTTGGTTCCACAACCTTACATAATTCAAGCTGATCTTCAACCATTTCATCATCAGAAATATCCTCATCCTCATCAAAATTATGTCCAAAGTTTTGTAAAAAATGTGCCGGAGGGAAATCAAACGTGGCTGAACCATCAATATATATATATATATAGTTGTTAATATATAAGTATCCATTAACCTCAAGGCAAAACTCTCCATCACATAAGTTTAACCAATTATATATATCCTGCAAAAATTATAAGGTCATATGACTTATAAAGAAGTCCAACAATAGTATCATGCATGGCAAAATGTCTATATGTTCGACGAATATCAAAGACATACCCATGTTCTGTCTAGATATAATCTCCAGTTAATAGGTCAATCACAGCTTGAGATATACATGATGACCTCGATGGTTCATCAGAGAGACTAGGTCAATCCACTTTTTATTTTTGAGTTTGTTTAAACAATTCAAATGGAGCCGCCTATGAAATGGAATGTCGACTTATATAAGAGTAACTCCAACTCTGAATTGTGAAGATCGGACATGAAGCACGTCGACAAAAGGTGATGACGGAACCCACATCTTGCTCTTGTTGATGCCAATTTGTTAAAGTTCGAATCGAAACTTTTGATGTACGTATTCACCTGCTGTCAACGACAAGTACATATCCTTGCCGCAGACCTCTTTGAGCTAGGCAGTGGCTGACCACCTGGTGTGTGGGTCAGCAAATTCAAGTAGGACACAAGTGGGTGCTTCAAACCACCAACGAAGAAGCCCTTGATGATATATATGTCTAACCAATTAATGCAATTAAAAATTCTACCATGTGCATATACAGCAGTCCGAGACATCAGTCAGAACAGAGAGCTGGCGCCCATCCGGAGGTCTAGAGGGTTTCTCGCCGGCCGAGGTTGCACCGCGGAGCCGTCTCCACTGCGGGGGGAGGGGGGGGGGGGGGGCACCGCTCTCTCTCCTCTCGCTCCATCGCTGCAGGCTGTCCGGTTTTGTGCGCCGTGCTTATTCTAGCGGATTTTGTGCTGTCCGCAAAGGGAAGGGCCGTGTTTGAACGAGGAGAGGTGTTCTTCCTTGGACGAGCCTTCCTATTCTTTCGACCAGTCTCATTTCTGGCGGACAAAGTAAAATTTCTTCTTTTTCTCCTCGAAATCTCTCTTTTGAAAGTTTCGAAACTCTGCGAGCTCTGTCTTGAATCCCTTTTACCTACCTTCTATATTTTATATTTTTGTCTAGTTTTTTTCTCTCCTAACCTTGTGATCTTTGCTGTTTGGTTTATTAATGTTACCCCTTTGTCCTCTTTTGAAGTCTTTATTTGTGGTTGATGAAAAGTTTGTCTCGTTCTTATTTTGTCGAGTATATTATCGTGGCTATTTTTTCTTTATCATTCTATTTTCGGGGTCTCTTTCGACTTGATTGTATTGTCATGATCTTATTTGTGAGGTCGTTGGTTTGGACAACATCCACAGTTTCTAAGTGTGATCATCCGGCCTCTTCACATATGTCGAACTCCTAGAAGAGAGTCCTAATCTTGGACCGTCAAAGTACAGTTATGCGCAAATCCAGTATCCTTCATGACAACTCTCGATGAAGTTGAAGATGAAACCCTTAAGACGTTCTTCTTTTAGTATTAATGTATGTAGTCGTTGGTGCCAAAGTCTCTTTTATGAGTTCGTTGAATATGACACTTTGTCTATGTAGTTTAATCTTTTGTATTTGTGTCACTCTGGCACTATAAATATAATTCTCTCTTTGCCATATTAATAGTAAGTTGTAATTAATTTTTCAAAAAAAAAAAAAAAACAGAGACGTCAGTCAGAATCGAAGCACCGTGAGTGAACAGACGGCAAGGCGAATGAGAAGCGCCCACGGGAAAACAAGGAGCCAGGTGGCTCCGGCGGGCTGCACCGTCGCGCGGGGATATTGGTTGCAGAGATTTGACTGCCTTCGAATGGCACAGCCGACGCGGCACCGGTGCTGTCGCGGAGGAGGAGAGACGGATGACCGAGAACACGCTGGGTCTGCAGGCTGCCGCGCTTGGGCAACTGTATGGGTGGGGGTGCCGTGGAGTTCCTCCCGGGCGGAAAAATGGTGGCGCGGCGGGTGGTTTCAGCTGCGCCGTCGCCTAATAATGATCGGCGACGGCGCCACACGCTGCTGGACGACGTGAGAATCAGGAACGGTTTTGCTCTGATACCACATTTGACGCGGCCCAAACAAAGAGTTTTTCTTTTCTTTTTGGGGGGTCCTCAATTCACCTTTTCAATTAACATTACACAACATATAATACACAAGAGGTAAATTTTACAATGAGACTCAACCAAAAGTATCCGACGAAATAAAATATAACGGTATCTTCTATCACCCGAACCAAATATAAGATGAACAATAAATTAAGCTTAATAGGTAAAAAAAGGACATCTAAAACGTTATTAATGAAGTCTGGAGATCAGAAATTTTAATTTCTTTCCGCAATGATGCGGATTTCTTGTCGGGGGTTCGGCAGATCACGTATCGTGTGGCGGCGGCGAAGAGGGTGGCGGCGGCGGCGCCCGCGGCGGTGGCGGCGGCGATCTATAGATATATGCTGGGGGGACGAGCGAGTGGTGTATGGTATTACCACGAGGAGGCGGAGGTCTGAGCCCCGATCGCCCCCGAAGCCTTCTCTCCTTCGCAGCAGCGGCGAAGGCTGATCAAGACGCACGGCGCCGGCAGAGACATGAGCGGAGCATGAAGAAAGAGCGAGAGGAGAAGATGTCCGCCGGAAGGGGTACGTGCTTACATATACCTGCGAATCCATGCGCGGAGCGGGCTTGCATCGCGTAGAGGGCGACGGCGAGCATCACCAGGAGGAGGAAGCGAGTAGAGGTAGAAGCCATGGCGCCTTCGCTCTCTTTCTCTCTCTCTCTCTCTCTCTCTCTCGCTACCAGCGTCTGCGTCCGTCCACGGCTGGCAGCTTGTGCTGGTAGTAAAGGCCAACGCCCGTGGGGAAGGATCGCCGAAGTCTACACAGAGTGATCCACCACTCCGTTAAAAAATTCAAAGCTTTTGGAGCAAGACAGCGGTTGTGTTGGCGCGCTGCTGGCCTAGAGCAAAGGAGGCGAGAATCCAGTCAACGCGCTGCCGGAAGTTTTGACGTGGCATATTCATCGATTATTCTGACTGTAGGATGCGTTTGGTCGTCGTGATTTACGATGAGAACTGGATTATTTAAAATCTGTGGTAGGTCAATGGTAGAGTTTTTTTTTTTTTGAAAATCTAATGGGGTGTTTGGTTGCATGATAATTTTTTGTACACTTTCATGATAAAAAATTGTATTAAAATAAAAAATAAACCAACTCATGACATAAAATTATCATGTTTGGAGGGATGTGATTGCAAAAAAGAGTAACCACCGCACATGACCAAATAAAGTGGGGGACCACAAGAAAAAAGAAAGAGGTGAGACCCTCTTTTTTTGTTTAAGAAGAAAATCACTTTCCAAATATAAAATTGTCATGGTTGTCAAACACCTCTTTTAACAAGTTTTCTTACAATTTTTAAAAATTAAAATAAAAACCTCAATTATCATGCAACCAAACACCCCATAAGGATTCATATACCGTTAAAATAAGATGAAATACAGATAATACAAAGTTGTAGATCTAAACAAGACCATAACAGAGACATCACATAACATATAAAGACTAAACCAAGTCTTCATCGACTCAAGCGAACATAGCCATGTCGATAAGACGATCTGCACGTTAAAGTGCTTTGACGATCGAAGAATTGAGAATAGAACTCTCAAACTACAGTTTCATAAACTCGAGGAGATCGGAAGACTACACCGAACATGTGCGAAATTTGCCCAAATTAACGATCTCACAGATAAAGTCAAGACAGAAGCACAGATTGGAACTCTCGAAAAAGAGTTCCACAAGTAACCGAAGACCCGTAATTCACACCGAAAAGGTATGAATAATGGTCCGACTGACAGTCTCACAGAAAAAGACATGATTATAACACTGATTTGGGAAGTCATTAGCACAAACCAAGACACAATTCATAAGACAACAATATAAAAATAGACTACTGAAGAGAATAAGATTTAAATAACCTGAACACCACCTCTCCGATGCAAGCAAAAAGTAAAATGTTTGAAAAGATATTTAAACAAAAATAAACACCGCAAGTGGAGGAGAGACTACTGGGAGGGTTAGAAAAAAAACCTCAAAACAACGTTGAGACTCTGACAAACCCTGGCGAGGCTGACTTTCGCTTGAAGAAGCTAATGAGAGTTCCAGAGCGACAGGAAGCCTGAGGCAAGAGCAGCGATCGCCTATGCACGCGTTGAAACACCTCAAGGGGGAGCTGCAGCGGGGGGACGGAGGGGCGGGGAGAGGAAATAGGAAAGGGGTTTTAGAAACTAAGAGGTGGGGGACTGGAAAGGCGATGGATAGATTCGGAGGGGACCGGATGGAAAAATTGGAAGACGGTAAAAAGGGGTCTGAACAGGGTTGGGGAGACCGTCGAGAATGCCGGGGGGATGATGGGGACGAGGGGGGATCCGCCGAGGAGGGATCCGCCAAGGGGGCATGGGAGGGGGTGGGGGAACAGGACATATGACAGAGTTTTAACCGGAGGGGTTGCAAGGAAGAAGCCGCCGTGGGATGTAGGGGTGTAAACGGTTCGGTTCGGTTCGGTTTGGCCCATTTTTTTCCAAACCGAAACCGAACCGATAAGGCAAACCGAACCAAACCGAACCGATTCTGTGAGCCCTGAACCGATTGTGGTTCGGTTCGGTTCGGTTCGGTTCGGTTCGGTTCGGTTCATCGGTTTAATGTATATTTAAATAAATAAAAATAGAAATAAAATAAAATATACATTATAATAATTATTTAAGATTAATATAAAGATTAATACTTTATTTATAATATATAATTTTATCTTTATACTAATTAACTTAAATTTATACTAATATATATTTAAAATTGATATAATATGTATTAAAATGTAATATAATATATAAATAAAGTGGGTCAAACTTTATCAAATCGGGTCAACCGGTTTACCGGTTCGGTTCGATTTGGGGAGGTGCCGAACCGAACCGAACCGATAAGAAATTATCGGTTCGGTTCGGTTCAAAAAACCGAATGCATAGGCTATCAAACCGAACCGAACCGAACAGTTCGGTTCGATTCGGTTCGGTTTACCGGTTTACCGGTTTTACATGAACACCCCTAGTGGGATACTTCCACAGCAGGAGCATCGAACAAAAGAGAAAAAAATTGGCGGAGGAGGGATGCCGGGCAAGACGGAAGGCAGTGAGGGGCCGCCGGAATGGCGAGGGTTCCGCCTACCGGTGAGCCCGCGGTGCTGCTTCCGAGCAGGCGGCCGGCCGATGGACCTCCGGTCAATGGTAGAGTCACATGCATCAAGTCCCTCCTCGTGCCGTGCAATAGAGATTCGACGAAGGATGAGAAAGATAAACACGTACGCACCACAAGAATCTCTCCGAAAGTAAAAAGGAGGTAGTTTCTAAAAATACATTTGAAAATAAAAAGTAATTATTTACACGGTAAAAGTTTATGTTATAATAAAACCTAAGATAAACAAAATGACATAAAATCATCAATTTCGGCTAGATGTGCTGATAAAAGAGTGAAAACCATGTGTAATAAAAGATTACTGAGGATCACGAGATAAAGATAAAGAAAGATCTCAACGGGAGAAAAAATTCAATGGAAAATATTTTTTTTTTAAGTAAAAACATTGATAGAGCAATTTCAATCTCGCAGCATGTGGTTCTTTACATCCCACTGCAATGTAGCGGAGTGGAAACCATTGCCCCACGCACTGGATGACTCTTCTCGAGTTTGAATCTGATGCGACTTATCTGGTCATTCAGCTGGGTGGTCATTCCGTGCGCAACCGTCGCTGTCATTGACCTAAGAGACGTGTGGATTACAAATGTTTTCTAAGGGAAATTTGACGAAGACTTGGCGCTCAAGGGCCATACTCAGATCTGCTCCCACATTTTTACCTCTTTTCGTGTAGAAAAGGGTGTGTAATGTGCGACATTTTTTTCTGCCCCCTCCGTATCTGAAACCTTGTTCGGTTTAAGATCTCTGGAACCTCCGTAAACTGGTTTATTATCCTGCGCACGCCGTGTGAAGCTTCGGAGAAGTACCGCCCGCCATGCTGCGAAGGAAAGAGAAGCAGCCGTGACGTGAAGTGTGAACCCAAGATATGACTAATGGTATGAACAGGTCATTTATATAACTATATACATTATATATATAAGTTCATCTATCAGTACACGAATCACACAACCTTCCATGAGCCTTCCCTTCCTCCAAACATTTCTATATAATTATCAAATTTCGATAAAAATTAACAGATTTTGAATGTATTTTTACATCCCAAGATTTTGAAATCAAACATTTAGTTTTGAGTCTCAAAGTTGATTCAAACCAAAACCATGATTAACTCGAGGGATTACGGACTGATAAAAGGGCTTAAATCCTGATCTTATTAAAATTTTAATCTTAAAAGCTCTTTCTAAGAGGTCATCCATTCTCAATCTACTCTTAATAGAGTATACTTAACTTCAAAATTCTTTCAATTCAACATTCAAAAAAAATATTTGGTGTTATTAGTAATCCACTAATATAATCTTTTAACATTTTCATAAATCGGAGTGTTACCGTCAATAGCACACATACATCACATATCAATATAATTAGATGAGTCACACCAGATCTTCTGATTGGGTCATGTTTTGATAATACATATAATGATCAACTAAATCAGTTAACTGACCTACCAATCGTGCTAATTAGCCATCTTTTCGAGTGGTCACTCATCTTCTACTTAATCTCAACAAAACACATTTAACTTCGAAATTCTTTCAACTCAACTTACAAAAAAAATTTAATAGAATATAATTTAAAACAAATAAAATAAAATTATATGTTAGACACGTCTGCTGTATTTTAATAAAATATAATTATTGTATCTTAATAAAATATAATTTAAACTGTAAATGTGAGACATATCTCCTGAAATTAATTTGATTTGATTCAAGAGATAATTTAATTTGGTTCGAAAAAAAAGAACAAAAACAAATCAAACCATCGACACCCCGCGATCCAAGCATGTTCCAACACCAGCAATCCGCTTCTGGTGTTCAAACACGAGCAGAGGCGGCCGCCGTATCATTAATGCCCTTGCGTGGTTTCGTCGCCTTCCCCGGCGGCGGCGGCGGCGTCCGGGGAACCACTCCCTTCTTCTTCTTCTTCTTCTTCTTCTTCTTCTTCTTCTTCTTCTTCTTCTTCTTCTTCTTCTTCCGCCTACCAGCAGAAGAGAACCCCATTTGCAGCCGCCGTAACCTAGCTAATCAGGGAGCGCCGCCGCCCCCCTTGTAAAGATCAAACCGGGGAAGACTTCCGCGCGTCTCCGGCCCATCCCCTTCTGTCTTCTATATACCGCTCTTCTGCAAGTATATGTATAAAGGGCGCTGTCTCTTCCTGTCCGATCGAGAGCACAGCCGGCCACATACATATATACGCATACGCCGGCGATCAAACGGACGGCACCATGTCCACGAACGAAGGCCTCTCAGGCGGTAAGCACATCTCCTGTACATGCATATACGTCCACGACCTTTCCTCTCGATCATATATGCATACACGGACATCTCAAATTATAAGCATGATCCCATATGTTGAAGCGCGCGCGCCTCCCTCTGCAGGTGCCAACGGGACGAAGTCCGGCGGCGCTGCCGACCTGGGCGCGCCCGTCGCCGCCGGCTCGGGCACTAAAGATCCCCAGGCAGCTCCCGTCGCCGCCGTGGAGCCGCAGCTCCAAGTCATCACCTTGGATCCCCCGGAACTCCGTGTCGTCACCATTGATCCTCCGGAGCTCCGTGTCATCACCCTGCCGCCTCCGTGACCTCCAGACCCGCCGGCACGGCGGGAGCCCCTGGACTGGAGCGTAGCTGCTCCACGTACGCATAAATCCAATGCAACGGGAGAACGGGATCACCACGTATGTCAAATATAATTGGAGATATTAACGGTAGGTCCGTTTCAACGGACCCACTGTAATGAAAAGTCCGGTCAAAAATCCTCTTTAACAGGAGATCCGATTTTTATGTTTTCATGCACTTCCGCTCCAAAGATAATAGCAAAAAAAAGGTAAATCTTAAAAGGAAGGCAAAATATTTATTTTGCCCTCCAAACAACGTAACAACAGACGTTAACTTCTTCGTTTTAGTAAATGCAGGTTTCATTAAATCAGATCATAAAGTTTATTGTAGTCATAAATAATCATATTGAACATTGTGTAATAAATAATTTTGTGACGAATAGATTTGCGATAGTAATATTTTTTTTTACTTGAAACATGATATTTTAATTAAAATTAAATATCATTAATATGATGTCGTAAATAAATTAATTTTGTTGTCACATACAAAATGTAATGAATAAATTTGTAATTTTTATTTACAACATAATAATATATAGTTTAAATTTGATATAATTAATATAATGTAGTAAATAAATTAATATTTAAAGTCAATTACAAAAAAATATTATTAAATATAATAATATTTGAAATATGGTTTGATAAAGAATTTAATATATATATTATTTACAAAATTGGTATCCCTACCCTCGTCACACTGTTAGACAGACAAGGATATTTTTGACATTTTCGATATTGGCGGGACAAGATGGATCGGGGGTTGCAGATTTTTCTATCGCTGGATCGTTGATGAAGTGAAGTCGGTCAACGGACTTAATGTTAAAGTCACTTTGTTAAATGGAGTGGGAATTAATTGTCCCAATATAATTTAGTCAATATGTCATCAGTCGTATCTCATAGAGATGCTATATCTCGCAATTTTATTTTACTTAATTAGCACTTTTCTTTCTGCGTCGTTAATTATTATTTAATCTTTAAAATATATAACAGTACTAAGGGTCTGTTTGTTTGCCTTGAAAACTTACTCTATGCATGCACTTTTTACGAAAAAGTTTTCGCGCTAATATTTGGTTACATGTAAAATATATGTCAAGGTACAATGTTTTTACGCCGTCATCGCCTAAATCAGGATTTTGGCATCCGCTACTCAACTGTGGACGCCGTTTTCGGTAGTTGTTAGTAAAATTGATTTGAAATTTTTTTCTTTATGAATAGAACATCTTATTTATAAATAAATATCATCAATTTTAATAAGTGTAAGTTACTTTAAAATTTGTTATTTAAAATTTATAAGAATAGATAAAAACTTATTTTATCAAATAAAAAAGTTTTTATTTATATTTTAGATTGATATAAGCATTTTGAATTATATTTTTCATATAAATTAAATAATAGATCATATTGTAATAAATTATAAAAATTTTATCGCATGTAATTCCTTTAGCATGATTTATTTTTACATGCCATCAAATAATGAGAGTACATATTTTAATAAATACATATTTTATATTTAATTATTACGTTATTTGCAATTCAAGATGGCAAATATCAAGAGCATATTTTATTGACTAAAATAAAATATTTTAGAAACTGTGAGTGAAAAATATTATAATATAGTATTTTAGCAACATAATTTACAAATAATTGAACAAGATCAATGATCTCCTAGGAAAATATTTTCAGAGCAACCAAATAAAGTCACCAAGATTTCAAATTCCCTGAAAATCATATGCAATGTAAGATGTTTTCAATGAATTTTCTTTTACAGGGATCCAAATGGACTCTAAAACTAGCTCCTGATATCTAGGGGTGCAGTCTATTTCATAAGATCGTAAGTATAGCAAGCTAAAGGCAATGGTCCGTATGTGATCGACTCTCCTCTTTCTTTCTTTTTTTTGGAATCAGTGATCGACTCTCCTTGTTCGTTACGTTAACTGAGCAAGCCCTAATAAGAAATATATATATATAATGTATAGTGAAAATAAGGACGGAGGTGAAAACGAGACGACCACTCCGTTGAAGAAGAATGTGCTCGACTGTGTTCACAAAAGTGACACATAGTGTTTATATATATACGAGAAGTTAACACTTGGACACTTTATAATACGTCACGTGGTGCCAAGTGTACATTATATAAAAATATTCAATACTTGTGATTTGTATTTCATCAAATAAACTCAGGTAAATCTAGTAAAATCATCAACTATAGTAAGAAAAAAATTTGCTCCTGTCCGTGAAATTACACAATATAGTTCCCATATATCAACATGTAAGAACTCAAAATGAGAACTTGTAACACTAACACTTGAATGAAAAGGTAAACGACTTGGTTTACCAAGAAGACAAACAAAACATTTAAAAGTTGAACTAAATTTGTAAGGTAAAAAATCTTTCAACGTAACAAATCTTTCATTTGAAAGATTACCCAATCTTCTAAGCCATAGTTCAGTCTCCAATGCATCACTCTTGGAAAGACTGCAAATTTCTTTGCTAGGACTGAAGTAATACAAACCACCACTTCTAAGGCCCTGCTCAATCATCTTCTTGGATTTTAGATCCTGAATCAAAAAATGATTCCTGAAAAAAGTTACTGAACAATCCATATCTTGTATCAACTGTTTAACAGATAATAAATTGTACTTTGATTCTGATACACACAAAACACTAGATAATCTGATATCTTTTGTCAAGCATAAAGACCCAACACAAGCTACTAAAAGAGAAGTATTGTTCGGCAACAAAATACTCTAATGTTTCACTACTGAACTTGTAAAATTAGGATCAGGAGTTATATAAGTAGAAGCTCCTGAATCTAGAATTCAAGGAGAAGAAATATCAACAAGTGCATTACCTGCCATATTGACTTTATGCTCCATAACATCTGCATTCTTGAGAAGCTTAATAAGCTGCTCGTACTGCTCAGTAGACAAGGTATGCCCAATGTTATTCATATCTTTGCTATGTACTTGTGAAGATTGACTATTGTTTCTGTCAAAATTTCTCCAATTGAACTTGTAATTAACCGGATAACCAATGAGTTTAAAACATTGTTCTCTAGGATGTCCAACTATCTGACAATGAGAATAAACTTCTTTAGACCTTGGTTTCTTATTTCTGTCATATGACTTAGACAACATTGCCTATTCATCTTGTTGAACAGACACCATAGCAGGAACAACAAATTTTTTTTGCTGTGCTTCATCTTGAAGAAGAAGAGAATAGGCCCTTCCAACAAACGGCAAAGGATCCATAAGCAGAATTTGACTTTGTACGTGAGAAAACACATCATTCAATCCCATCAAAAATTGAACTAACTGTTTACGACTTTGAATTGAGATCGGCATTTTTGGCTCAAACTGAGCCAACTCGTCCCAATAACCTTTCAAAATTGAAAAATACTTTGTCAGAGAATCATTTCCTTGACACAATGTTGCAATCGATTACTCAAGAAAATAAATCTTCAGAACATTTGAAGGTGAAAACTTCTCACGCAAATTATTCCAAACTTGGCTCGCTGTTTCAACATACAGGAAGGACAGCAATAAGTCTTGATATACAGAATTTAGCAACCAAGATAATACCATATTATTAACCCTCTTCCATGAATCGAAATAAGAATCACCTGGGTCTGGTGAAGGAATTGAACCATCAATGAAACCAGCGTGTTCTTGGCCAAAAGAGCAATGATCATTGCTCGCTTCCACGTAAGAAAATTTCCTCCAACTAGCAGCAAAGAAACAAGAACTATTCTAGGATTGTCTGACAGATGTAAAAAAAAATGGATCATGTGCTTCATTTATCCTCGCGTTGTTTACTTACGAAGCTTCGGAAAAACTACCTCCATTAAAAGCCATAGAAACCCTAGGCTCTGATACCAAGTGAAAATATGGACGAAGGTGAAACCGAGACGAAACAAAGAACTCTGTTGAGCAGGAATGCGCTCAACTGTGTTCACAAATGTGACACACAGTGTTTATACTAGTCAAATTACGTGCTTCGCACGTGTTTGATTAGTATGTTCTGTATCGATTAAATATAAATTCATATAATAGTTGAGATAAATTCTTATAATAAATATGTTATAAAAACTAAATTTAATTATAAATGTTATATTTTACTTCTCAAATATAGACGTAATCATAGTTAGAAAACTTAGTCTTGTAGGTAAGAATGCACTATGTAACCTGAATAGCACCTCAACTGATTAATTTACGAGTTGATATGACTTAAAAGATTGCTGCTTTTCCAATTCCTGCAGATTGTTCCTGTTGCATGATGCTGATTGTTGGCATTGTTTAGGATAGAATAGAGCGAGGTATTTAGGGTGATCATTATCTTTCGAGTGTATGCTAAATGTGATGCTTTTTGCCAGCAGTAGTAAGGGTTCACGAACCTGCCAGTACATATTTGGAAATGAGCTGAGGAAGTTTTGACCACTTTCAAAACATATATACACCGAATTTGTAGAGTTGATCCCAATTAAATTAGAATTAAGGGTATAGTTGTGTTGAGTTTTAATGAATTATCACCCATATTTTTGGGAGACATTTCAGGAAGAGGTGACTGGATCTTTGTTTGAGACATGCACTAAGAGGGGTTATTTCATATTTATTTGGATTATAAGTATTAAGATTTCCCATTTTATAGAAGTATTAGATATGTGACCTCTTAGATGCCCGATTTTCTTAGAATTTCAAAATTTTTCCACAGATTTACGATAACTTTTTAGAGTTGTTAGATCTCAAGATTTCCTAAACTTTGGTATTTGATTCGCCTGATTCTTTTTTCTATTGACTGATTTACCCTGGAAGATCCCAGACTTGATTGGTTGTTTCCTGTCATGCAACCCTATTTTTATCCTCCTAAATCTTGATCTTATGTGCATCCTAATGAACCAATGACCAGAATTAATGGGTGTCAAAGAGAACAAATTTGCACTTGACTACAGATCAAGAGATTATGTACATTACTATGTGAAGGTGACAATTAGGTTCTATGAGTTTTACCATTGTGTTTCCCTTTCTTGCCAAACAAGATTTGTTTTGTTTGTTTATGACCATTGCTCATGTTAAAATGATTGGCACTAAGCAATTTAGCTGATTGCAAGTTTGGTGACTGTCTCATAATGTGATTCATTATGGTTTGTATGTTTGGTTCAAATTTTGCGGACGAAAATGATCCAGTCACCTCTTCCTGAAATGCCTCCCAAAAATAGGTGACAATTCATTAAAATTGAACTCAACTATACCCTTAATCCTAAATTATTTGGGATCAACTCGTCAAACAAAATAATTCATCCTTATCATCCAAATTAGAATTATAAAACTCTAACTTGATGGAATAGTCTATTTCATCATTACTTGAGTCTAAGGTAAACGAGAGGAAGAAGATTCAACAAGGTTGTATAAAATTGGAAGATACTTGATAACACAAGGTCAAGATTTGTGACATAGCTTCCAGTTACGCAACCCTTAACTGATAGCTAATTCAAGAAACTATTGGTAAATTTTCAATAAGTGGCTGAAAAGAGAACAAGATAATAAGAAAATTTGCAATGTTTTGATGATCATTGGGGAAAAATACTTGAAATCTAATGAGAAGAATGAAAAATATTGAAAATAAAGTAACTATTTTTCAACGTGTAATGTTGAAAATACTTTCCATATTAAACCACTCAGGACCACATTCTGTTTTGACGCATTCTGAATACAATATCATAAATTTTAAATTGAAATGTAAAGTATCATAAAGCACTGGAAAACAAGGCAGCTGTTTGGCGGCAGAGGGCAACACCGCTGTCCCCTCCCTTGTATCTTTTGTTAAAAAAAGATGTGGTAATTTAAGTTACTTGATCTAGAGCATATCAGCTCAAAGGGACCTGACATCGCCAATGCCCCTCCATTGCCCAACTAGGGCAATCCGACCTATATTAGCTGCCTCTTCACTACCAAACATGGGCAATTTGACCCGAATCAACTGCCCCTCCACCCAAGAAAATCCTAAGGACTTTGTTTTCTATATATGTTTTCTATTTTTTTAAAGATTTTGCAATCCTAAGGATCCAGCCAATTTGATCCCAATTATATAAATATGCAGGTTACAGGAAAACAACAGAGTAAATACCACCAAGCTATGAAAACTTCTTTCATCCAATAAAAATGGTCTTGCATTTGTCCATGGTCCAGTCAACTTTCACATATAAAGATTTTTTTGCTAACTACCAACTAAAAATCTTCTCAATTACAGTTTGTTTTATCCTCTTGCTTAATGTTTCTCGGATTCAATGGGAAGTGCTTAATACCACGATTTCTCCCATTCTACTAATGACCTCACAATAAATCACTGAAATAAGACATGAAATCACACACCATAAAATTTACAAAATCTAGTAAAAAAATGTAAAATAGAGCTGAAGAACATCAAGTAGGCAATTTTCTGAAGATTGAGACTCATGGCTCACCTCCAAGGCCTCTAGGTTGTCTTCACATATATGATGAGATTCAAGTCTTGACTAAGAGCAATCTAGTAGGAAATGCAACCATAGTAACTGTAATATACACAACAAAATACCAGTTAGAATTTTAACATAAAAATAGGTAGAACAAAAATGTGGCAAGAAAGGATACAAATTATTATGCTAAGGGGTTGGAAAAAGGTGATTTGAAATACCACATAAAAATAAGGGCCAAATATGTTGTCCCAAATCAAGAAATACCACCCTATTTCACAGCACCACCTTAGGAGAGAGAAAGAAGAGATCTCAAAAAAATCTTGAAATTTATATTTCCGTTAATATGAAAATAAATGACAATAATGATGTCTCAAGGGATAGTAGCTTAGAAAATACAGTTTTAGTGCATTTATATATTAGAATTAATATGATATTAATGATATCCTCGAATGTAAGAAAACACATTCATTAAAAAACATCATAATATCATAAACTTGTGACAATTACACCAATGGGTTTTCATGAGGTCATGTTGGTTGAGAGGGGGTAACCAATAGAACCGAGAATTTTAATTATTTGACCAACCAGGTTGGTTGGTGGTCCAAGCACTTAATGTGCTAGTGCAAGAAACATAGGGTGGACAAAAAGGCACTGGGGTAAACAGTTGGTGCTTGATCCAAAAAATTGGGGGTTGAGATCGGGTAAGATCCTAAGATTGCAAACCATGTGGTAGATATGGTATGCCCCAACTAACTTTGGTTTATAAAACATAGCTACACCAAGAAACAAAAAACATAAATTTAAAATTATACAAAAAATTGAACTTAATACAATCATGCTTCGATCAACACTATTTACTTTGGTCTAGTTTACACTAACATGTTATTTAATGCCCATGTAAAGCATGCAACGTTTGTTTCAAGGAGAAATTTTCATGCCCCTAGGGTCCGAAAGCAACTTCGCTCTGATGCATTAAGTGTTAATAAAAAAATTATAAAGATCTCAAAGAATCAAAAATAGATCAATGTGATGCTAGATGGATAACCTGTAAGAAAGTAACTATATCAACGGCAATTACATGGTTTCTCCTAAGATAGTAAAAGATATAATAAAAAGAACTAAAGGAAAAATAGTGTAAATTTTAAGAATTTGTCCTTGAATGTGTGAATGTCCGTATGTGTTTTTGACCTTGCAACAAGCCAACCTTTCATCAAGTTAGCCATAAGAAGAAGAATAGTTGTTGGCTTGATGGCTTATGGAAGTGATCCTCAAAACTTCTTTTGGTTTCTGGAACGCCAATTTGGCCATGACATTGCAGGTAGGCTAATCTTCCAAAAGCTAACTTCATTAGGCCATGGGTTTTATTCAATTCCACCCAATTTATGTTCCAACTCATGAACAGAGTCTTTCACAATGTGGATAATACCACAATGTAAGAATAAGTGATTAATATCTTCCTTCAACACCCCACTGAAGACACAAGCTTGCCAACTGAAAAAATCTTATCCTTGTGACATTTGGTAGGTAGTTTGCCCCCGGCAATCTTCCACAAAAAATCTAATTTTAATGGAAAGAAGCAATGACCAAACAACCATGTGTGATGTGCCACAAGTTCTCCATCCCATCAAAGTTCTATTTACAAATAGCAGAATTGACCGTAAATACCAAAATTCCTTTCAGGTAATCAGGTAAGTTTATCCTCTAATCTATCTACACACTTGATATCTTTCAGAAGCTTTAACAAACTCACTAGTTGGGAGATCTCTTCATCTTACATTTTATATTTCTTCTTGTTTGAAACTACAACACTACGTCCATTTCAATAAAAAATATGTACTGCATTAACAGATTTCCATTTACCCACATCTTCTTGGCCATTGTACAAAGCCCTTTGATGGAACTTTCATGAAAACTTTTTATCATGCTAAATGGAAACTTGAAGAGAGTTTATGCAACTTTAGGACAATAGCTAAAGTTGTCTGCTAATAACTTTCATAGTCATGTTATGAATATATAAATTAAATTTTTCCTATTTTTGTGGCTAGAGTTTTCTTGTTTTAATGAGCTTATAGAAGAGAGCATAGGATTATGCAAATCTAAGAGTCGGATTATATATATGCATACATACACATATAATGATATATGTTAATCCTGTTATTACATAACATATAATTTATGTGTCATTTAAAGTTAAATCTAAACCTACTCGTCACATCTTCTGCACTCCAAATACAAAGGTAGATTGTGGTCCAAACAAATAAAATAATTGTGTTTATGAAAATATGAATGTGAATACAATATTCAAAGATGGAAATAATGATGTCTTCTTGAAACAGGTGGCATTAGAAAGGTACCCCATACAGTCAGGAATGCATTATTTAAGATGCTCATATGATTCGAAGTCAATAATATACTACATGTATTTCTTTGCTTAGTTGTCTTTTTGAGAACTTTGGAATAGCATTTTTTTTATTTTATTGTCAGGTTTCTGGTTGTTAAACCACAAAGTATTAAATTTTTTATTTTCCGCAAACAAGGATTCTACCACATCATGTAAAATAATAATTTCTACAACTTACAGTTTCCTGCAAGTATGCTTCGCAGCCCCTATAATATGTCAATTGGATATAAAGTCTGTGTATGTCAACTATTTAATGAGCATGAAAATGTAAATGAACCTTGCCAAGCAAATTATTAAATAAATAGAAGATTTTACAATTTTCCCATATGATATATCCAAACTGAAGTCAATTTATGAACTTATATCAACAGGCCTTCAATGTCAAGCTTTCTCCTTCTAAAATTTAAAGAGAATGTGACATCTACAACCAAAGAACATACCGTTAAGAAAACAAAACCAGATATTAGAACGGTAAATATGACTAAATAAGAAATTAATAGGTGATAGATGGACCTTCTCCAAGCAAGGAGATCAATGGTGTGCAACGACGTCGGACGTGAGCAAGTCTTCC
The DNA here is from genome assembly GCA_036172225.1 of Cryptocoryne crispatula var. balansae. NCBI lineage: Eukaryota > Viridiplantae > Streptophyta > Magnoliopsida > Alismatales > Araceae > Cryptocoryne > Cryptocoryne crispatula. The sequence goes on along the minus strand of CM069932.1, from coordinate 12,520,189 downwards.
AAGCCTGTTGAGGCACAGAGGCGGTCTCTGAGCAGTGTTCTTCCGGATGGGAATGCAAGGAGGTGGACGGTGGGTAGTGATGGAGGTAGAGAAGTCTTCCAAGACTGGTGATGTTTAGATGTTGTGTAGAAGAGTTGTATTTTATCCTAATCCTAATGTTGTGAACGCTGAGCATCATCCAAGTACGTAAAGAAGAGACGAGATCGAGGAGGAAATGGATGGTCATGTAAAAGAGAATGAACGCTCGGATACGGTGATTATATCGGTGAGAAGGCAAAGGGAGGTCGTAACCATCGGGTTGAGGTGGCAGAGGGCAGAAGCCATCGATAGCACAGCGAAGGGCTCAGACTTCTATGAGGGGGTGGCGGGCGGAAGCCATCGTCAACTACGGCAGATTTGTAGGAGGTGATAGGGACTACGGCAGCTAGGCCATCGAGATGACAGGAGTGGAGGGCGGAAGCAATCGTCGACTATGGCGGATCTATAGGAGGTGTGCATCACGGCAGAGGATGGTCTGGTGCGGGTTAGACGGCAGGCTACAGTGGTTGGGTGAGGAGGTGGCGGATCCGTAGGAGGTGATGCATACGGCTGCTAGGCCATCAGTTGAGGGGGCGGAGGCCAATCACGGTGGAGGATGGTCTGGTGTGGGGTGGACAGTAGGCTACGGTGGTGGGTGAAGACGGCTGGGCCATCGGTGATGGTGCGGAGGCCAGATTGGTGCGGGGACGGTTGGGCCATCAGTGATGGGGTGGAGGCCGGCTCCGTCGGAGGTGGTATCGGATCAGTCTTCTTGCTCTTATCAGGAGGCATTGTCGGGTGAGGGTGGCTAGGGGGTCGCGAGCCACGCGTATGCGCTAGGGTCGACGGCAGAGGATGGAACCATCGGGAGCTGGCCTCAGAAGCGCGTATGAGATAGGGCAGAGGGCGGAAGAATCGGGAGCCGGCGTAAATGATAGGGCGGAGGGTACTGCGTAACCATCGGAAATGTATCTAGACTTCAAATAGTCTAGATGCTTGTCGACGAAAATGACACTCCCACTTCTAATAGATAGTAGATATATACGAGCAGTTAACACAACAGACACTTTACAATATGCCACGTGGCACCAAGAACTTAATTTCTCCAATATATATATAGAGAGAGAGCGTTTGGTTTCACAACAATTTTATACATTTTCATTTTAAAATTTTATATTAAAATAAAATTTAAACTAGTCAAAGACACGTAAACTTGTCATGTTTGCAGAGATGTGGCACAGCAAAAGGTGAAGACTATGTAAAACTGAAAAAAAAGATGGAAGACTACAAGTAAGAAAAAAGATATTATCTTTTTTATGTAGAAGAAAGAAATATGTCTTTAAAAATAAGATTATAATAACGGCCAATCGTTCCTTGTAATTAACAAGTTTTATTTTGTAAACTTGTAACAAAAATGTTCGAGTTACTTAGCAGCCAAACGGTGTCACATTATAAAATAGTCACGTTGCATCGGCCCATTTAAGTGCCCAACTAACCGTTTGAACGGATATATTCGACCAAACACGTATTCATTTAAATATCCATTCGGAGGAAAACTAAATCAAAGATACCGGAGTGGCCACATAGCGACTGGGAAGACCGGTGCAGCAAAATGATGAAGATGGCAGCAAATCATATCATATGGAGGAATCATTTAGCAAATCTGTTGGGCATGCTGCATGTATATATATATGGTAAGTGAAGAGGATATGATCCTCGAGATAATTGAAGTCCACAGTTACCCATGATTAATAAAGGACCGGGATAACCCAAGGTCAACCACTACATGAACCGGAGAAGTAGCTGTATATTTGATGGACCCAAACGATGGACGGAGTCCAATGCTTCAGTATCTCTGTTTTCTAAGTAAGAAGAAAAAGGTACACATAAGATTTTTTTTCTTTCTTTTACTGTTTGCTGAAATGAATAAATTGTCTCAGATTCTTTATTTTTAGGTTAACATTTGTTTCCCCATAAAGATTCTGAGGTAAAAAGCGTCTCCCTCTAGGCGTGCTAAAAATAATACGGTAGCAAAGTGGCCTACATTAAATAAATAATTTGGAGCTCCTTTGAACATCTTCATTTCATTTGGAGATCTTTTGAACGTACAGTGGCAAAGGGGATTATACCCGGAATGTCCATACATGTTTACTCCCGAACAGAGCAAGAAAGGGGGTGATCCTGAGAGGAAGCAGAGGGGCAATCAGGGCCCATCTAACAGGTAATGGGCCGCTGCATTACTGGATTTAGGAGAAAAAAAATGCTGAAAGAAGATTGCTACAAAACTCTTCTTTCAGCAATATTTTAAACTTCTAATTCTATTTCGATATAAATTAACCTTTTAAAAATTTATTTTCGTATCGTATAAGATATTGGAATTGAAAGCAGAATCAGCTGTTACGGTTTCGTTTACTTGATTTCAATTAAAAATAAATATATATCGGTACAATTAATTAAGATAAAACTGAATAAATTATAATATGTGATATATAAAATGATAAAGATAAAATTTTAAAAAAATTACATCGAATTTTAGTGATAAAATTATAAAATTATTTTAATTCAAAATAATGTATATTGTATATCTTAAAATGTATTGATTCTAAAATGATTAGAATCGAGATCAAACTTAATTCTTGTCGGAATTGAAAGTGGATGCGGACGAGTTTGCTATTGAATCAGACAAGTTTACAACTCTAACAAATTTAGTAAAATATTGAAAATAACAAGATATAAAAAATAGTACATGTTATTATAATACAGAATTAATTAGTAAAAATATGAACTTTTTAATGATTATAGATATATTTTTTGGAGTTAAATAATCACCGAAAGAAGCCCCTCCCTCCATGTCATGTTCGAGTGATACAACTGATCATCTTTCTGTGTCTCTATGAGCCTCCCTCGAACGCGAGGGTAGGGTAACGCTAGCGCCGAACAAGGGGCATCCAGGAAGCGACCAGAGCCAGAGGGTTTTTTATATATATAAATAACATATTCTTTTCGAAATTTTAAAAATAACACAATTAAATTTTAAATTGAAAAAATAATACACTTTTGTGAAAGCTGGATATCACCCATTATTTGAAAGTCGGACACAAGAAATCCTTTCACCTCAAATTTTAAAATCATATTTTTTTGAGTCCCACTTTCAACCGAAGTATTACCTACTTTAATTTATAAGCAAGATATATATATATATATATATATATATATTCAGACTTTGTTTAAGAGGACAAAAAGTAAAATTAAAGTTGAACTCAAAGAATTTGACTTTAATATTTAAATTTAATTTGGGTAAAAATCAGACTCAAGAAGTTTGATTCTTAGATTTTTGTTGGAAGTCAAATTTTTGTATGTGGAACTTGCACTCTTTACAAAATAATAAAGTTTAAGCATGTTATTTTTAAAATTCTGAAATAAAAGGCGCTAGATATATGTAAAAAAAAAAAACTTTCACGAACCAGTGAGTCCAAACGCTTATGCAACGACCAGTCTTTGACCCTTGGACGACACGGTCCTTATAAATGAGCAGGCACCTGTCCTCCGTTCCCTTTGCACAGCCACAGACAGAAGAGGGAAGAAGCTTCGGCCGCCGGACACATGACCCATCACAACCACCCCTCTCCCCCGGGACCTCCGGGGCCGGCCGCCCCGCCGCCGGGGCAACCTGGCGCGCCGCCCCCGCCGGGGCCTCATCCTCGTCCTCCGGGTCCTCCGCAGCCACCCGCCCCCGGGCCCTTCCACCCCCCTCCGGGGCCTCATCCTCGTCCTCCTGCAGGCCCTCCGCCACCACCTGCCCCCGGTCCGCTCGACCCCCCTCCGGGGCCCCCTCTTGGACCGCCGCATCACCCGCACGGCGGTCCTCCGGCGCCGCCATGACAGTGAAAACCGGCCGGCATGCATGTGAGGGTGCTACGTACGTACCATGCTCCTGATAAGGAGGCTCTGTTGGATTTGCGGAAGCGTACCTGAATCCATCGTAAACAAATCGTTCGAGATGACCTCTCGATCACGTCGGACCGAGCGAGTACGAGGTCTTCCCTCCTCACCTCTCCCGTACAGTCTCGTAGTCGATGGGGAACTCGAGAGCACCTTTCCGTGAGAATGAGGGGGACCAAGACTCAATCTTATATAAATAGAGTCAGCCCATCGTGACTCAAACCCTCAAGTTATTAGAATTGTAGATATGTCCTATACACTAATGAGCTCCTTAAATATAATGCAAAGGCTTTATTTTATAAAGGTCACCTTACGGGTTAATACTAACATTCTCCCACTTGGCCTTATAAAAATAATAAATATATATTTCAAAACAGCTTTTGAATTATCGATTTGAAAACAAATTCCATAAGTGCGCACATTTGAAAGCATGCCCATTAATATATCTACAATTCACCTTTCATGCCTAGCTAAGAGAACCTGTCAATATAGGTCATGGCGGTTGTACATAATCATTAACATATTTCCTTCCATGCACCATAATATCAACAAATTCACTTAACTAAGCCTGTAATCTGAGTACACATAATGTCCCCACTTAATGCCATACAGACAAGTTCTTCCATTTCAACCATAAATGTTAACAAATACCATAACAAAATGGAAGAGAACACACAATCATCATCACATTACAGAGATCTCTAATGTATCAATTATACCATTCACTAATCCCAAACAAGAAGACCCATGCCCTTTACATGTCCTGAAAAGACCTTAGGTGCAAGGGCCTTAGTCATGGGATCAGCAACCATATCAACACCATTAACAAAACTAATTGATACAAGATTATTGTTTATCCTTTCTTGAACAGAAAGATACTTAATGTCAATGTGCTTATTAGCACCAGTTGACCTACTATAATTGGAGAAGAACACTGCAGAGGAATTATCACAATGAAGTCTCAAGGGTTTAGATATTGAATCTATAACAGTAAGTCCTGAGATGAATTTACTCAACCATAATGCATGTGAAGATGCCTCATGACAGCCAATAAATTCTGCTTCCATGGTGGAGGTGGCAACTATATGCTGTTTGGTGCTTTTCCATGAAACAGCTCCACCAGCCAATAAGAACACATAACCAGAAGTAGACTTTCTGCTGTCAAGGCAACCTGCAAAATCTGCATCTGTATAACCAATCACCTCAAAGTGATCAGTCTTGCCATACGTGAGCTCAAAATCTTTAGTCCCTTGAAGATATCTCATCACTTTCTTTAAAGCTTTCCAGTGCTCCATTCCTGGATTGCTTTGGTATCTTGCTAACATTCCCAATGCAAAGCTAATATCAGGACGAGTACGTACTTGAGCATACATCATGCTCCCAAGGGCGACAACATATGGAAGAACCTTCATTTCCTCGCTTTTCAATCTCATTCTTAGGACAGTGATGGAGACCAAATTTATGACCTTTAAAGATTGGCACAACACAAGATGAGCAACTAGACATCCCAAACCTTTCTAAGACCTTGGAGATATAAGCTTTCTGAGACAAACCAAGCAACCCCTTAGACCTATCACGATGAACCTCAATGCCAACAACACATGATGCATTACCCATATCTTTCATATCAAAATGATCGGAAAGAAAATTTTTAGTTTCATATAATAGCCCCAAATCATTAGTAGCAAGCAGTATATCATCCACATATAGAATTAACAAGAATGAACTTACTCCCACTGACCTTCAGATATATACATTGATCATCAATGTTTTCTGTAAATCCGAATGACACAATGATATGATTGAACTTTAAGTACCATTGTCGGGAAGCCTGTTTCAGCCCATATATGGATTTTTTTAATTTGCATACTAAATTTTTCTTTCCTTTCATTTCAAACCCTTCAGGTTGCATCATGTATACTTCTTCTTCCAAATCCCCATTCAAGAAAGCTATTCTTACATCCATCTGATGTAATTCTAAATCAAATGCCGCCACTAATGCCATTATGATTCTGAAAGAGTCCTTTCTAGAGACTGGGGCAAAAGTCTCTCTATAATCAATGCCTTCTATTTGAGTGAATCCTTTTGCAACAAGTCTGGCCTTATACCTTTCTACCTTGCCTTTAGGATCACGTTTGGTTTTAAATATCCATTTACAACCAACAGGTTTGTATCCTTTAGGCAATGCAACAATATCCCAAACTTCATTTTTATGCATGGATTCAATCTCTTTTTTCATGGCATCAATCCATAATTCAGACCTTTTACCCTCAATGGCATCCTTAAATGAGAATGGATCATCATCATCACCAATATCATAATCACACTATTGCAAGTATATAATGTAGTCATCTGAAATAGCTGGTCTCCTAACTCTCTGAGACCTCCTTACTTTCAGATGTGGAACTACATTTTCATTATGAGTATGATCTTCAATTGGTGCATTATTAAGGTTTTCCTCTTCAATGGGAATGACATTATGATCAGGTTGTAAATCTATCATGTCATGATTTACTTGATCAGATCTAACATCCACAATAGGAGTAGTAGGGAATGGATCTCATGATTTCCCCAAACTCCACAATACGTGGTGTAGAACTCCCACTAACCTCTCCATTCTCTATAAATTTGGCTGTACCAGTTTCTATAATTCTCATAGTGTGGGTTGGACAATAAAATCTATACCCTTTAGACCATTCTGGACACCCAATAAAGAAACAACTAATTGTTCTGGGATCCAATTTATTTTCTTGTGGATTATACATTCTGGCTTCTGCTTGACAACCCCAAACATGTATATGCCTCAAACTGGGTTTCCTACCTGTCCACAACTCAAAAAGAGTTTTAGGCACTGCCTTACTAGGAACCCTGTTAAGAATATACATAGCAATTTTCAAAGCCTCATTCCACAAATTCAAGGGTAAAGATGAGTTGCTAATCATACTTCTCACCATATCCATGAGAGTACGATTTCGCCTTTCAGCCACACCATTTTGCTGGGGAGTACCTGGCATTGTATACTGAGGTTCAATCCCATTCTCTTCCAAGAATTTAGCAAAAGGTCCAGGAATTCTACCTAATTGATCTTGCCTACCATAAAATTCTCCACCTCTATCAGATCTCACGACCTTAATTTTCCTGTTCAATTTATTCTCTACAGGATCTTTGAAAATCTTAAAAGACTTCAAAGAATCAGACTTTTCTTTTAGCAGGAAAATATAGCCATACCGTGAGAAATCATCAATGAACGTGATAAAATACTGTTCACCTCCTATGCAAGAAGAAAGAGGACCACAAATGTCAGTGTGGATTAATTCAAGAAGTTCCTCAGACCTTAAGGCATTCTTTTTCTGGGTTTTGATTTGTTTTCCTTTTATACAATCGATACAAGTGCCAAAATCAGTAAAGTCAAGAGTGGGTAACACTCCATCTTTCACCAATCTTAGCATTCTTTCCTTCGATATGTGACCCAATCTTTTATGCCATAGAATTGAGGAACTATCATCAATCATACCACGTTTGACACTAACATTCACATTCAAGGTGGACAAAACATCACAACAAGAGCAATCTGCATTTATTTTATAAAGACCATCACATAAAGATCCCGAACCAACAAAAACAAAGTCTTTATACAGATTAAACTTTGAGTTACCAAAACTAAATGAATAACCTAATACATCAAGTTTTGGTAAGGAAATCAAGTTCCTAGACACTGATGGAACATAAAAGACATCATTAAGATCTAGATGATATCCAGTCTCAAGACGAATCCTGCAATACCCTATAGCTTTGACTTTAGACTTGGTCAGATTGCCCATGAAGATGGAAGACTCGCTAAGGGTTGGCCTTCTGCTGGAAAGGAATACCTGCATAGAATTGGTAACATGAATAGAGGCACCAGAATCAATCCACCAAGTATTAGAGGGTACATTAACGAAATTGGTTTGAAAGCAAACATACAACTGAGAGTTACCTTTCTTCTCGAACCAATTTATATGTTTTGGACATTCAGCCTTAAAATGTCCAGCCTTGCGACAGAAATAGCATTTCTTTTCTGCTACTTTCTTCATTTCCTCTTTTCCTTTCTTTGGTGGAATGAATTTTCCTTTCCCCTTCTTGGGTTTGAACCGCTGAGAAGTAGAAACATAATTGACCACCAGTGATCCTTCCTGCTTTAATCTCTCTTCCTCTTGCACACACATGGAAATTAACTTATTCAATTTCCATGATTCCTTATGTGTGTTATAAGAGATTTTAAATTGAGAAAACTGTGATGGAAGAGAGTTAAGAACAAATGTAACCAAGAAGGTTTCATCAATAGTCATGCCCAATGCTTTGAGCTTTCCAGCAATGTCAGACATTTCCATAATGTGCTTGCGCACTTCACTGGTTCCATTATATTTCATAGAAGTCAATTTATTTGTGAGCATTCCAGCCATTGCCTTATCAGATCCACTGAACTGTTGTTCAATGGAACCAAGAAATTCTCTTGCTCTTTCACTATCAGGTACAGAACCCCTGATGGTTTTTGCAATAGAACTCTTGATTATCATTAATGACAATCTGTTTGAACGCTCCCACTTTTCAAATTGAACCTTCTGATCATTGCTACTTTCATCTGTAATCTCAGCAGATTTCTCAATACGAAGAGCCAAATCAAGGTCTAGACAACCTAAAGTGATGAGAAGTTGCTCATGCCAATCACTATAATTGGACCCATTCAGTGGAGGAATCATAGATAAATGAGAATGAAGAGAAGCAGGAGTCATAGCTGAAATGACCATAAAGAGCTCACATTACTATCATGATGCAGATAAAATAACATATCACAGCAAAGATCTATAATATCATGACAATCAATAAATCATGACAATTCACTTTAATTCAACAATCAACTAAGAATGCATGAGGGCGGGGATATCTCACCTTCGGGCAAAAGATTCCCCGTGCTTAAGCAGTAATTAGCTAATTATTGATTCCTTTCAATATATACATTGAATCAATGTATACATTACAGAATATACCTTGATGAAATTTATTTATGATGAGAGAGGCACCTTAATTCTCTCTATCAATAACTTCAAGTACTAACATGATCCAAGAACCTTTGGGGCAACTAGAATCATAAAAGAACTTAAAGTCATCAATACAATTACTTAACATGAATAAACAAATTATTAGGCAATTTTCTTTTATGAGAGAGTATCCATGATTCTCTCTATCAATAACTTTAAGTACTAACATGATTCTAGACCCTTCGGGGCAACTAAAACCACAAAATAAACTCAAAGCTATTAATATATAAAATTGCACAATAAGATAACCTCTAATTCATACACTTATAAACCAATATATAAGAATAAGGGTATGAAAGCAATTATAAAAATGCATAAGGTTCATATGCAACTTTAGAACATGGTATATCAAAACTTTAATACTGCATGATCCCTCATCAACCATGAAAATATGAAAGAATTATACCTTAATTGATTGACAATTTAAATATATATAAAGTAATATCCAAAACATAAAGGATATTAGTGCAATAACATTAATTTATTGTGTAAATCTGTAAACACAGTAAATAAGCATGATAAGATGTCAATCAATCCCTGTTGATCATGATTTATCACTAACATCATGATTTAATCTCTTAATAGGCCTAATTATAACATTAACAAGGTCATAAATCATGATTTCTATTAAAACAGGGTATATATGCAATTTTGAAGGATTCTAAAAGCAATATGCATGCAAATTTGTAAATGCTGGATCCACCTTAATGGATCCAAGCTCGGATATTAAAATTTGGATCCAAAACCGTCTTAGACATTCATTTTATAGCATTTAAATGAAATAATGGCATAACTGTAAATAGACAATGGCAAATTTGTGAATAAAAAAGGGAATTTACAAGTGCACTGTTCACGGTTACTGTTCACGCGGAAGCCGCCGCGACCTTTAGCTTTCTCGCGGCAACGGTAACCGCGGCTGCCGCGCGATGGAGAAGACGACACCGTTCAGTCGGACACCGCCGTTCGCCGCCAACGTCTCCGGTTGCATCGCTCATGCGATCAAAACCGTGTCCGGCAGAGGAACGGCATTGCTCCAGTCACCATACCTCGATCCAAAGCATAGGTCGTGATCATGAAAGATTTCTGATTCGAGCAGAACCATCCGACAAACATTGATCGAACAAAACGATCTAAACCGGATGGAGCAAGTCGATCCAAAACGGAATCAAACGAGTCGACTTCGATGCAAGAAGAAATCGGACAAGAAAGAACTCCGATTTCAAATATCAAATCCCCTAGATCTCAACGGGGCTCTGATACCAATTGTTGGATTTGCGGAAGCGTACCTGAATCCATCGTAAACAAACCGTTCGAGACGACCTCTCGATCACGTCGGACCGAGCGAGTACGAGGTCTTCCCTCCTCACGTCTCCCGTACAGTCTCGTAGTCGATGGGGAACTCGAGAGCACCTTTCCGTGAGAATGAGGGGGACCAAGACTCAGTCTTATATAAATAGAGTCAGCCCATCGTGACTCAAACCCTTAAGTTATTAGAATTGTAGATATGTCCTTTACACTAATGGGCTCCTTAAATATAATACAAATGCTTTATTTTATAAAGGCCACCTTACGGGTTAATACTAACAGGCTCTCCTCCGTACGTATCTGTTACATAATGTATGACACTGGATCCCCTCGGGTGCCCACCTGAGGGGGTTCAGTCAGCCCCTCTCACATATGGGCTGACAAGACAGTGACAAGATGGTGATTTGTCAAGTTAAGAGTGAGGGGACTGACCGAACTCTCTCAGGCGTCCACCCGAGGGAATTCGGTCTCATAATGTATGTGCTTGCTTAACGTTGGCGGTGGAATATGTACAGAATGGTCGCCAGATTTCATAGTTAGCTGAAGTCATTGGGGTTGCATATATTGCCCTGCCTACCCTACCCAGTACGAGGTAATTATTTCTCTGTGCATAATATGGTTGGGGATCATATATAATCTCCCAAGTATTGGCTACAATAATGGTATATATAATCATCATTACGGGGTTTAGAGCTCGTGAGATTCACCAACGTCCAAAAATACGAAGAAAACTAGAGCTATTGCCCGCTGAGTTTTTTTTCTTCTAAATAACAAGTTTTTTTAATTTATAAAATTAACGGAACAAAAGTTTTATTTGAAAAATAACCTAGTTTGCCGAAAGTCGGACTTTCAGACTTTGTGGGAAATTTTAAAAGCTGTTTATTCATTGTACCATTTAGCTACCATATCATAAAAATCGTTTAACGCTAAAATGGCTTAATAACAAAATGTTAGTCCTAGTGTAAGATCACAACTTATTTAGCGTAAGTCGCATCGGATAAGTTAAGCTTGCACACAAAATTTTTGTGGGCCTTGCTACGTTATAAGTTGGATTTTTACTGCCTTACCTTAAGCTCGGATGGGACAAAATCAGACCGTAAGGTGTTGTTTGGTAGGGGGATAACTTGGGGATAAATTTGGGTTATCTCCTAAATTTAGGGGATAACTTAGATTTATCCCCAAAATTTCATGGTACCAAACGGGCCCTAAAAGTTCAACTTTTAGATAGCACTTCTGGCACCTTGCTGGGTTTTAAGTCGGATATTTAAAGTTGGACCGTAAAAATCCAACTTTCAACCAGCACTTGGACACTTTGCTGTCGGTTCTAAGTTAGATTTGTCCTGTCTGACTTTCCCTTTTTTTTAGATAGTTCGACTTGCAGATAACAACATGCTTTTAAAAAGCTGCTCGATTGCCAACTTGTGCAACGAAATTGCAAAAGATACATAAATATTTTCAACGATCCAAAACACAAATATCTTCGACAACACTAATATCTTCAATAATTTAAAACACAATTATCTTCGACAACACAAATATCTTCGACAATTCAAAACATCATGCAAGGACCCTTATTCATGATCAATACTTTCAACACAAAATAAAGAACACACATTTCATAAAGGGAAGATCTAAAATCATAAATATCAAAGGCCCCTTGTTCAGGACCAATACTTGGAACACAATAAAAAACACAAATTTCATAAAGTTCAAATTAGAGCACAACATTGCTCTCCTACATTTCTCCTCCAATCATCTTCTACCTCTTCTTCTTACAATTCTTCCTCCTTCTGGATGAGTCAAATCAAGTCTACCATGATAGATAGGCTATACTTTACTTGGAACTTCTCTTCTTACACGACTTGGATGAAGTAGAGCCGGTGGAGTATTTGCATCAAGTACATTTGATTGTTGAGTCATTCCCCATTGCCCCATCAACGTACTCGGTGATAGGTCATGTCTCGATGTGCTCGGTCCACCCGGTCCACTCCAAGTAAAAGAAGATTGGAGCCATTGTCCCATCGGAGATTGCATGGGATTTGCGACCGCACTACCACATAATAAGTCTTTTATAGCAAAAAATATTGTTACAATAAATAAAAAATTCCCTATTAAAATATTTTTACGGCAATTTGTTCAGTTGCCACAGTCGCTATAATTAATAGTGTTGTAAATAATCTTTTATGGTAAGTATGAAAAAAGGTTGTTGCAAATATTATTTACAACAAAAAATTGTTTGCTATAAAATATTTTATTAATGGCAAGAGAGATCGCTATAAATATTAATTTGTATATTAATTAAATTTGGAATTTATATAATGTTAATTTAAATTTATCTTTTATAGCAACTAAATTTTAATATAATAATTTATCATCGCCTGTACATATCATTATAATTGAAGATTATTGTGATAACCTGTACTCCATGCTTCTCAACTTTTATCTAAACAATGACAATTCTAAAGAAGGAAGTACAAGATATTAAAATAACATCAAAAATAATTCAAATAGCAAAATCCTTGAAGTTCAACTTCAATATATAACTCAAAGCATGACAATTAACGAGTCTAATGTTTGACAATTGACTTCAATTCCTTAAATAAAAATAATATAAACTTAAACTAAGACATGGATGTGAATCTTCTACTAAACAATTCATTCATTTCATCTCTCATTTCATTTCTCATTTCATCTCTAATTTGACTTCTCAAATTTTGTATACTATCTTCCATCAGCTTCATTCTTCTATCTTTATCTTGACGTTCTGCTTCAATTGTTGCAACCATGGCTAAAGATTTAGAAGGAGGTTTAGGACCACAACCTTTTCCTCTTATATATCCAGATTTCTCTCCAACCACAGAAGTAAATACTTCTTGTGGAGTTGGTACAACCATTCTCTCACCATCTTTTGCTGCATGTGAAGCTTGTAATGCATTTGTTTGCAATGTTTCTTGTACAGTCTCCTACAATAAAAAAGAGAAAAGATATGATGGTCTTATTGAGTACTCAACTTACACCATATCTATGATATGCCTTAGCATAATGTTTAAATGGGACCAAACAATTTGGATAATTAAATAGCAAATTATGGTGGAAGTCGATTGTTTGTGAGACATGTTGTGAATTTGTGTAGAACATGTATGGTTTTTAATAAAATTTATAATTTTTCATAACTCACCAACGTGTTTGATAACTAAAGCATGCAATATCCAATAATATCCTTGTTCCACATATTAATGTCAAGAGAGACTTGGTGCTTCTATCGAATCGATATTATACATTACGCTTCAATGACCACATCGCAACTGCATGTACGAAGTCTTTTTTACAAGTAAATATATCCCCTTCTACTATTTCATCCATGTTTTCCCCTTCACTTCTAATTATCATTTGTCTATCTTCTCCTCCAACATCGTTTTCAACATCATCAACGAAGTTATTGTTTACTACTGCACTATTTACCAAATCTATATCTTCACTCTCATGAAATTTATTAACTAATGACCTATTATCAATCATCTCATTCGGTATGTTCTCATTGTCACTTGACGAGTCATCATATACATCTTCCAACTCATGCTCTTCATACAAATCTATTTCACTTTGAAAATGAATCCACTCCCATTGTGGTACTCGGTCTAACTTCGACATTTATATATTGTGACAACAACTAGGTCATTGTCATTTGACTGTGTATGGATTCCAACTTTCTCCCTAGTTTGTGTAACATACGACGGGACATTACTCATATCATCTTCAACCCTCAATGACATATTTGTAACTTGTGAGTGGTTATCCCGAAATTTTAACTTACTAATAACGTAAACCTCTAATAAGATAGGTCCTAAGATCTTAAAGAAATTGATCATGTCAAAGTACTATGCAAAGATATAAGATTATTATGCAACCAAACACCCCATAAGCTAAAAGCATGTAACAAAATATTTTTGTCTAACTCTAATTGTTGACTTAGAGAAAAGAAAAAGGTCATGTTGCATGTATAAGGATCTAGCGAGGCATCAAGCACTATGAGAGAGAATTAAAGGAAATGCACAGAGCAATCAATTCAATTTAGAGTTGTAAATGATGTCCCTTGCACATCCTTAACGTTTCTTGTAATTCAAACAATTATATCTAATTCAATCTAACATCAAAATCCATCCAATCTAATCCAATTCAATCCAATCCAAAAAATCAGAAATCAGAAATACATCCAATCAAACCATAAGAAAAGAAGATCTAACCATATATGAAAACATGACAAAAACTAGGCCATAAGAAAAGAAGATCTAACCATTCGAAAACAGAACAAATTTATCATATTTTGTATGTATTATCTTAAAAACCTCTCTTTTTTAATAAATTGCACCTTAGAGGTGGACGGCAGCCGAGAGATGGGAGGCTAGGGAAGGGTTCATGATGGGTTGGTAGTGGTGGTGTTGGTGAAACTAGATAACTTAGGAGACATTAGATTGAAGAAGAAGATGATGATGATGAGATTGGTCAAGATGTCATGTTCCTCTCCAATTTCTTCCCCGATAGAGACATTCGATCAAAGAAGAAGAAGACAACACGTGTCATTTCTCCCCTGATGTCTCCACCCATTTTTCTGAACATGGTGTTTGCCCCCCCTTTAATGTCAATCCAGTGTTTTGCCCTTTTCTGAAATAGCGAGCTTGAACATAATGGAGAGCCGAATGTTGAACTGAACTTGGGCTCAAAAATAATTTTATAGAGCCAAACTCAAATTGAATGTGTTAAGTTTGATTACACCTTAATTTGCAAACTATCCACATCTCAATCTTTTCTGTGCTTTTAAAGAAAAACGTAAAGATCCTATTTATGTGCTCCCACCTTTAGCCTTGTAAAACCTGCCACCAACAGCTGGCATAGTCAACCTTCATAAAATCAACATTTGAGAAGGCCGGTGAGAAGGGTAAAATTGTATGGTTACTCAAGCCTCAAAAATGGAGTGGGAATGAAGAACATTGTGTTCAAGTGAATATTTGACCAGATCTAATGGTAAAGCAGATCCATTGAACTTTTTCCTATATCAGTTTTTCCCTATCCAAATTGATATAATATCAAAAAAAAATTTACTGTAACCAGACATGTCCTACAAAGATTTATATCTTCGCGAGCTTCTCGTGAATCATGATAATTTGAATGGTTATCCAAGTAGATTTCTTTTATAGGATTCTTAAAACAAGAGAAATGATAAAAAGCTCCAGCTCGAGTCTCTTTCATTTTTCTTTATATCAAAACTACCAATCCATCAAGAACCATTCCCCAGCCTACCATCTCTCAGCCGTCGTCTACCTCCAAGCTATAATTTATTATTTTTATTCTAAGCATAGATAATTCATTTGGTTAATCATCTCAAATCTAAATTTAATGAATCACATTCAAATAAATCATAAACAACGTATATACACAAATCTGATACCACATTAAATCACATTCTAGGTATTACACAATCAAGCGACAAAAAATCGGTTTTAAATATACCTAAAGAAAGGGATCCGAGTGCAAGGAAGGCTGCAGGATTCTCCTTGTCACGCCCCGGATTTCCTAACCGGCGCAGCGGAATAAATCCGGAGATGGGACCAGGGAATTAACTCCTAAACTACGTCGGTTTGAAAAAAATAATGAATCACAGGTCCCAGTTCATAAAAAATGATTCAATCCACAAATATAAATCTTACCTTGATTCCATATAAATAATTCATAAACCAAATTCTTTAAACCTCTTCTGCACTAATCCTGATCCACTACGCTTCTGCTGCGCTACTCTGATTACCTGAAAAATGTTAAACGATTTGGAATGAGTCACAGTACTCGTAGGACTTATACCCAACTTTCCTATTATATTAATCAACCTACATAGTAGTAATAAATGATAAAATCAACACAAATCGATTATATCATAATCACTAAACTAATTATCAAGATTATATTACTTAATTGGGTCATTTCCAAAATCAATTAACCGAATGAGGACCGACTCTACATGAACCAAACTAAACTATACTAAACCAATCGATCTACTCTACATGTCCGTACGAACTCGGGACCTACATGTATTTATTTCTTTCCATCCGTCCGAGTAGATCATACGCTCCACTGCGAACTACCTCCTCTAAATATATATAGAAGTACCGTATAGTAATGCTAAATCCCATAGTACGTCTAGGCGGGCGTACTTAGGATAAACCGCGGTATCCGGGATCGAAGGATGCTGCCAGGATTGATCTAATCTCCGTCGCCCACCGGGCCACTAACATAGGCCTAGGAGGAGTAAATATTATATCACGTGCATCATAGCATCAATAATATTTCACAAGTAAAAGCCATATAATTACTCGTACATCGTAAATTCATCGAACAAATAACCGAGAATTCGAATCACATTTGCCGTTTCACCGAACCAGATATACATAATATCGAAGTCATGACGGTAATTCCTCCATTCACATTTCAATGCAACAAACCCAATTCGAAACGATATGCAATTATGCACATAATTCAATTACACTTAAATTCATGCGATTGACCCGATCAAATATGCAACACGGATAGATAGGCTAAATTTGAATTGATCATGATTTTATAATAATCCACAAAATAATCCACATGGCATATTTATCAAGCTATTAACATTAATTAATTATATTCCATAATTATCAAACGATTCCAAAATCATTTCAATTAGCTTTTAAATAAACAAATTGTTCATAAATCGGATATGAATATGCTTATAAGAGGTCATAATTTCTATTTTCTTTAATACAAACAATGTAATTAACTATTACATTATTTAACTAATTTATATGATCACTAAACCATAATTAATCACATTTATGACTAACTAATCCAATTCATGAAAATGAATGCAACCAACATGAATGACATGATTGGCATTTAAATAATCACGTACGACAATTAAATAAGTAAAATACCATTTATCACTAATTTCTAACTATTTATCTAATAAACATATTTTAACGTTTTAATTAAAATATCGAGATGCTATGGAAAGTTGGGATGCCTACCTCAATGAGGTCGATAATTTTCGAATCTAGGAAACCCAAGTCGGTTTAATCACGAGGTAACCGAGTCGATTGCGCCTCCGGGTATCCTCACAATCCTATTGACATTAAAAATGATAAAATGGTTAATTAACTCACCCCAAATTAATTAATGAAATAATTAGGAGGAGAGAGAGAGTTAATCAGAGAGAGAAAGAGAGAGTGCGAGAGAGAGAGAGAGAGAGAGAGAGAGAGAGAGAGAGAGAGTGGCGGGGGAGAGAGGTAGGAGGAGAGAGAGAGCGTGAGAGAGAGAGTGCTGGCGGGGAGAGAGAGAGCGCGTGGGGGGGAGAGGGAGAGAGAGAGGCGGGGCGCCGTGTGCGCGCCCCCTCGGCGGCGTAGCCGCGCACGCGGCCGGCCGGGCGCCCTCGCGGGCGCGCGCGCGGCGGAGAAAAAGGGGGAAAGAGAGAGAGAGATCGCGGGAGAGCGAGGAGAGGGAGAGAGAGAAAACGAGGGAGAGCGGGAGAGGGGAGCGCGCGGCGGAGGGTGAAGCGCGGCGGCGGCGGCGGCCGGCCGACGGCGGCCCTCGACACCGCGCGACGGCGGAAGAAGAAGAAGAAGAAGAGGAGGAGGAAGAAGAAGGGGGGGAGGAGGTCGGGCGACGGCGTGACCCTCGCGGTGGAGAGAAGACGACGAATCGGGGGGCGATGAGAGCCGAGTGAGAGACGAGAGAGAGGGGGGTCGCGGAGCGAGGGGCCGGGGGGTCTCGCGGCTTCACCGCGGTTGTGCGGGCACGGCGACGGCGACGGAGGCGCCGGCGGAGAGGAAGCGGGAGAGCGGGAGAGGGAGCCGGAGAGAGGAGGGCGGCGGGGGTGCGGCGCAAGCCGCGGCCGGCGGCGGCCGGTCGGCCCGCGGTGGACGGCGACAACGCCGGGCAGCCCAAGCGACACGGTGATGTGGCGGGGGCGCAACGACGGTGTCGACAAAGAGAGAGGAGGCGGGGCGGCGACGGCGATCGACAAGGGGGGGGCTGGCTCGGGAGGATGACGACGGCGAGGCGGCGAGGCGGTGAGGCGGCGTTCGAGGGAAGAAAACGGGACGGAGAGGCGGTGGAGGAGAGAAGATTCGAGAGTTTTTTTTTCAATTATTTATTTTTTTTTAAATTAATCGGATATTACATTCTTCCCTCCTCACAAAAATTTCGTCCTCGAAATTTCAAAATATCATTTCCAAAACACTGATATTCCTCGTCCACCGATATCATCCCTTTCTGCAACCTTTGTTGTTTAACAATAACTTCTCCTATTCAGATTGATCATCCAATCACGACATATTATTAAGATCCAATTTTATATCATTCATGATTTGAGATAATCTTTCATATCATATAAACAACTTTCTAGAATCTCATATCACCTCGATTCTATTATTCTCACGTAGATAAGACGAACTACTCCAATTATTCTCATATATGTCATAAAATCTTTCCAAAATTCGACGATAACTTATCCTTCTATCCACATATCTTAGCAATCCAACTTACTTATATAACATTTTTACCTTACGAACATATAATCTCCTGAGATGATCAATAATCCAAATTATTGACATTCTATATCTAAATATTTTGTAAATCAATGCAATATAAAGCAATTATCCTCTTCAAGGGTATTTAATAATCCCAAAGTCGCCACATAGATTAAATTTAATAATCTCGTTCAAAATTGACAAATCGATCCTTATTTATCAAAATTTTTGAAATATACTAGATCTAAAGATTCAACTCCATAACATACCTACCTAATGCTATCAACAACATAATCTAATTATCTAACTACTAATCTAATAACTGTGATCCAATATCAATAATTCAATTATCCAACCAATATCTTATATATGGATTGATATACCCAATCACCATTACTCTAAGTGACGAGATCCACTAAATATGAAGATATCTCATTGTAGAATTATAAACAATGATTATTTAATCCACAATAGAAAGATAGAAATTCCTTAACTATTCCTCCTTCATTCTCTTATCTGAAAATCATTTCTAATAAAATGTAGCCTAACCAATTCGTCTAATACAATTAATCATAATTCAAAAATCAATCGTTCATTCTCTACTCTAGTCTAGATAATTGTATATCCTCTAACATCTTATATAATCCTCATTCTCAATATCAAAAGATTGAAAATCTTACGATCATGTCTATATTTTCATAATCTATTCCAAAATTTATATTGGTAATTCATTCTCTAAATCTAATACCTTCGTTCCTTCCTTAAAACAAATTTATATTTTAGATTCCATTCACTTCCACAGAACTAACAAAATAAATCTCAACTATCCTAATATCATCTTTTAATTTGAGAGATCATAACAAATAAGCTAAGGTCTAATCCTCACATAAGATCAACTTATGCTTAGACACAACATATAGCTACAATCATCTAATGTCGGGATTTGGCTAAATTGTGCAGACAAGAGACAAACGAGTTCAAAATCGGATAATGAAGGTAAACAATCATGATCAGGAAACTATAAGTATAATTTCAAACTAGGTTTTTATACCTTTAATGCACATAACTATCATCATATTCAAACCATCTCTAATTTTTACAATAAATCAACTAAATATCTCATCTTCAAATCTTGCATCATAATCCATACTCGAAATCTCATATTAATAATCTCATTCTCATATCCAATTTACTTTCCATTTAAGACTATATAATCAAGTAATACTACAATTATCATTTCACTTCATTTCTAAGATAGGTCCAATATCAAATTCTAATCAACACATGTTATCTTATCCTCCTATCTCACATAGATTTTCCTTCAAATAACATATAATGATAAATCAGATTCCTTCCAAATAACATATAATGATATATCAGATTCAATCTCATATACACAAATGATTCACTCTAATTATTTCACATTAACTATCCAATTAAATTTCTCTAAAAATTCATTAATCGATCATTCTGTCTTTCTAATCTAATGATATCATCATGATTCTATTTATACTTATTAAACTCACCAACCACTCCAAGTATTAAACATGTTAAATCTGAAAATTCATCATCAAACATCTAATAATATTCAACCATCACGTATCGAATATTCCATAATCCGATATATGTATATATCTAATTCAAGGATATTGTCACAAAATTGGTAAAAATAATTCTTCATCAAATTAAACTAAAAGATTGACCAATTCTAAAAATCGGTTATCACATATTAATTATTCAATTTGAATATCTAATGATCCGGTTACCATCTAATGTTTGAAATCAAATGAATCCAAATTGATAATCTTATTCTATAAACAATAATCCAACTTCAAGATCAATAATTGGAACATTATAAAATGATATCATTAATTCTTCAATGTAGTTCTCCAATAATCTAAAATCAAATCTCTATACCATCTAATATTCTTAATCTAACAGACGGTCTAAATTGTTCCCATATATGTCATCAAAGGAAATACTTCTAAAATTTTGTCATATCTAACCCTTGATATTGATTAATTTATCCCTCTTCCCTCTATTTATCCAATCATCAATTCTCTATGCACATATAACTATTTATCTTCTCTCTCATATTTATCATACTTCCAGTATTTATCCAACTACTAGCCTCACAAATTAACTTCACCTATCATCTAACTATCCATCCACATCAAATTTATTTATCATAACCACATAATCTCTTAACAGAATCATATCTCTCTAACTCAAATCAACTCAATACATTATCCTTAATTTGGCCCACCATATATCATCTAAATCCAAATATCAAGGATCCTCCTACAAAATCCAAATTGACGGGATTGATCAAGATCGACCATCCAATATCGATATCCTAGGGCAATTAAAAATTCCATCCTCAAACATATAATTCCAACCCTCATTCGGATCGAAGATCATTGATTTCCAAAAGGAATGATTTTTGATTCATCCAAACCGACATCCTCTACCCGGGCAAAGTCAAAATAGACCTTCCGGCAGGTTATTTCCTCGATACCAACTGTCACGCCCGGATTTCCTAACCGGCGCAGCGGAATAAATCCGGAGATGGGACCGGGGAATTAACTCCTAAACTACGTCGGTTTGAAAAAAATAATGAATCACAGGTCCCAGTTCATAAAAAATGATTCAATCCACAAATATAAATCTTACCTTGATTCCATATAAATAATTCATAAACCAAATTCTTTAAACCTCTTCTGCACTAATCCTGATCCACTACGCTTCTGCTGCGCTACTCTGATTACCTGAAAAATGTTAAACGATTTGGAATGAGTCACACAGACTTAGTAGGACTTATACCCAACTTTCCTATTATATTAATCAACCTACATAGTAGTAATAAATGATAAAATCAACACAAATCAGATTATATCATAATCACTAAACTAATTATCAAGATTATATTACTTAATTGGGTCATTTCAGAAATCAATTAACCGAATGAGACCGACTCTACATGAACCAAACTAACTATACTAAACCAACTGATCTACTCTACATGTCCATTGCAACCTGGACCTACATGTATTTATTTCTTTCCATCTGTCGAGTAGATCATACTCCACTTGTTAACTCCACTCAAATCTAAATATATATAGAAGTACCGTATAGTAATGCTAAATCCCATAGTACGTCTAGGCAGGCGTACTTAGGATAAAACCGCGTATCCGGGATCGGGCGATGCACGTGGATTGATCTAATCTCCATGCCCACGGGCCACTAACATAGGCCGGAGGAGTAAATATTATATCACGTGCATCATAGCATCAATAATATTTCACAAGTAAAAGCATATAATTACTCGTACATCATAAATTCATCGAACAAATAACGAGAATTCTTGAATCACATTTGCCGTTTCACTGAACCAGATATACATAATATCAAGTCATGCAGAACAATTCCTCCATTCACATTTCAATGCAACAAACCCAATTCGAAACGATATGCAATTATGCACATAATTCAATTACACTTAAATTCATGCAATTGACCCAATCAGAAATATGCAACACGGATAGATAGGCTAAATTTGAATTGATCATGATTTTATAATAATCCACAAAATAATCCACATGGCATATTTATCAAGCTATTAACATTAATTAATTATATTCCATAATTATCAAACGATTCCAAAATCATTTCAATTAGCTTTTAAATAAACAAATTGTTCGCATAAATCGGATATGAATATGCTTATAAGAGGTCATAATTTCTATTTTCTTTAATACAAACAATGTAATTAACTATTACATTATTTAACTAATTTATATGATCACTAAACCATAATTAATCACATTTATGACTAACTAATCCAATTCATGAAAATGAATGCAACTACACATGAATGACATGATTGGCATTTAAATAATCACATGCAGACAATTAAATAAGTAAAATACCATTTATCACTAATTTCTAACTATT
The DNA here is from genome assembly GCA_036172225.1 of Cryptocoryne crispatula var. balansae. Taxonomy (NCBI): domain Eukaryota; kingdom Viridiplantae; phylum Streptophyta; class Magnoliopsida; order Alismatales; family Araceae; genus Cryptocoryne; species Cryptocoryne crispatula. The sequence goes on along the minus strand of CM069932.1, from coordinate 12,497,340 downwards.
TATCTAATAAACATATTTTAACGTTTTAATTAAAATATCGAGATGCTATGGAAAGTTGGGATGCCTACCTCAATGAGGTCGATAATTTTCGAATCTAGGAAACCCAAGCTCGGTTTAATCACGAGGTAACCGAGTCGATTGCAGCCTCCGGGTATCCTCCAATCCTATTGACATTAAAAATGATAAAATGGATAATTAACTCACCCAAATTAATTAATGAAATAATTAGGAGGAGAGAGAGAGTTAATCAGGAGAGAGAAAGAGAGAGTGCGAGAGAGAGAGAGAGAGAGAGAGAGAGAGAGAGAGTGGCAGGGGGGAGAGAGGTAGGAGGAGAGAGAGAGCGTGAGAGAGAGAGTGCTGGCGGGGAGAGAGAGAGCGCGTGGGGGGGGAGAGGAGAGAGAGGCAGGGGGCGCTGTGTGCCGCCCCCTCAGCGGCGTAGCCGCATGCGGCCGCTGGGCGCCCTCGCGGGCGCGCGCGCGGCGGAGAAAAAGGGGGGAAGAGAGAGAGATCGCGGGAGAGCAGGAGAGGGAGAGAGAGAAAACGAGGGAGAGCGGGAGAGGGGAGCGCGCGGCGGAGGGTGAAGCGCGGCGGCGGCCCTCGACAATGCCGCGACGGCGGAAGAAGAAGAAGAAGAAGAGGAGGAGGAAGAAGAAGGGGGGGGAGGGGCTGGCGACGGTGACCTCGCGGTGGAGAGGAGACGACGACCGGGGGGGGGCGAGGGGAGGCGGGTGAGAGACAGAGAGAGGGGGGTCGCGGAGCAGGGGGCCGGGGGTCTCGCGGCTTCACCGCAGTTGTGCGGGCACGGCGACGGCGACGGAGGCGCCGGCAGGAGAGGAAGCGGGAGAGCGGGAGAGGGAGCCGGAGAGAGGAGGGCGGCGGGGTGCGACGCAAGCCGCGACGGCGGCGACGGTCGGCCCGCGGTGACGGCGACAACGCCGGCAGCCCAAGGCGACGGCAGTGATGTGGCGGGGGCGCAACGACGGTGTCGACAAAGAGAGAGGAGGCAGACGGCGACGGTGATCGACAAGGGGGGGGCTGGCTCGGGAGGATGACGACGGCGAGGCGGCGAGGCGGTGAGGCGGCGTTCGAGGGAAGAAAACGGGACGAAGAGGCGGTGGAGGAGAGAAGATTCGAGAGTTTTTTTTTTTCAATTAATTTTTTTTTTAAATTAACCGGATATTACACTCCTTAACGTAGTTAGCAAGATTTTTACAAGATCTATGTAATATTTGAAGGTTTTTACAACGGTAGCAAGATTTTTACCTCCGGTTGATAGAGATTTTCACCCAAAAAATCCTAGCTCGTTCTTCCCTCCGCCATGGAGAAGCAGCCGTTGCCAAAAGTGCCCACCACTGCTAATGATGCCACCACTGTGGATGACTGCCACCCCACTAATAGCCACTACCGCTCTTAAGAACGAAATCCGATATTCTGATATTCTAATTCAATTCCGATAAAAATTAACGAGTTTGGAACTTGTTGTTGCATTCTATAAGTTACCAGAATCGGAATCGGATATTTCGGTAATTTACCGGAATCAATTAGTTCCATTTCTATTAATTCGATTTTGATAAAAACTAAGTATATATGAATAAAATTAAATATAATAAAATTAAATAAATTATAAAATATGATATATAAAATGATAAAAATAAAGTTTTGAAGAAATTATATCGAATTTTAGTAATTATATTTGGATTATTAACTTATTTTTGAATAAAACTTAATATTTATTATGTATTTCAAAAAGTATTGAATTCGATTCTGATTCTGTTAACGAAATCAGAATCAGATCGAAATCAGAACATAGTAATCTTGAAATTATCGAAATCGGACTCAGAACCCCTTAAACATTATCAGAATCGAAATCGGATTCTGGTGATTCCGCTACCAAATCCGACCCGTTTGCCGCCCTACCGGGTGATGTAATGTAATAACAAAGTTGGATATCACATCTCTAACTTGAAAGTTGAAGTATATTTATCCGACTCACATGAACAAATCGATAAACAATTCTTCAACTTGTCAAATGCTGCATTTTAAATCAAGTCAGATTATTGTTATCCGACTTTGTGCAGAATCCCTGAAATCGGACTTTGAAAGTTCGACTTTGGTCAAACTAAGTTACTTTTACAAATAAAACTTTTGTTGCGTTAGTTCTATAAATTAAAAAAATTGTTATTTAAAAAAAACTCATTGCATAAAAAATGATACCGTATTAATCTTTTGTTTTTGATATTTCTAGATGATACGAGTACGACACAACTCATGATTTTTAATTGTACTATAAGATTAATATTAATAACCCAAAATTCTTGATAACTTACATCAGTATATCAATTTCGCAACTGATAACGTTAAAGGTGTGTTTAGGGGTACACTTCTTTTAAGTTCGATGATCATTAAGATGGATGGAGAGATACTTCGCGTGTGACTAGCTAACTAGCTTTCGTCCTCTGGAATAAACACGAGTATGAATCTTCTCAAGAAGTGAGAGTTAATTAGAGAGAATATTTCTAGTTGCTTATCGCTTGGGTAGTTTTATACTTATTTCAAGTAATCATTACTCGATTCTTAATCATGGAAACACTTGTTTCATAAGAAGTTCTCTTATAAATCTTAGGGTATAGTTTACTTGTTACATAATAAGTTTTTTATGTGTGTGATAGTCTTTTATTAAGGTATCAAAAGTCTGTAAATTTTTTGGCATGCCAATCTCTGCCTTAACCTGCATGTCGTAAAATATTAGTATATTATATTTACCCAAGCCGGTTTTGTCACTTTGGTATACAGAGATTTGGGACGGATTTGAACCTGGCTAAGACTGAGAGAACCACACTCTGACCTTGCCAAAGTCTTCTATTAGGTTACCATCTTCTATTTTGTTGACAACTAATAACTACGGTAATTGGCAACCTTGCCAGAAGATCATTCCATCTGTAGGGTTGGGCCTACTTGTAATAAAGTATACTTTTTTTTGGTCACGTGGCCCGGATGGCCGGAGACCCGCCGTCCGCGCGGGTGGCGAGGGTTCGACACCCGTCGAACCCCACAGTTCGCCCCCCCCCATGGGGGCGCCCGGCCTGCAGCCGCCGGGAGGCGAAGGCCCGACCTTGCGCCCCTCTGCGCGAGGTCATGCCAACCGAGCGATGCTCGGTCGGCATAATAAAGTATACTCGTAGAGCGTTTGGTTGCACCATAAATTTTGGTACATTTTGATGATAAAAAATTATATTAAAATAAAATGTGAACCAGTCAATGTCATAAAATTATGACGTTCAGAGGGATGTGATAACAAAAAATAGTGGGCACTGCATATAGCCAAACAAAGTGCAGGACAAATTTCATCACAAAAATATAAAATTATTGCAAAAACTCCAGTTATCGTGCAACTAAACACCACCATCTTTTCGGTTTATCTTTAAAAAATAGTTAACCAGAATTATTAACAATCCACTCATTTGATCTCTTAACTTATAAAACAAAATGTTACAATTTACTGTTCTTAAGGAATTATTGTTCTTGTCGAGATCACACAATTTCATATCTTATAAATATATATATGTGTGTGTGTCACACAAAGATAAATCATAACTGATCTTCTAGCTACGTGAAAACTCTAGTACCATATGTAATGATAAAATTAATTAACCTACTCAACACTATGTTAATAAGCAGTTTTGAGAAGGTCACCCATCGTGAAATAAATTCTAACAAAATATACTTTAACTTTAAAATTATTTTCAATTGAATATCTCAAAAACAATCACTTGTTTGGCATCAAGCAGGTTTAGGGTTTAGCGGTTGGTTGCATGACAAATTGAATTTTTATTGCAATTTTATGTTTTTGTCACAAAAGTTGTTAAGATAGGTGTTTGGCGGTGACCATTATGAATTTATGTTTTTAAAGAGATTTTTTTAAAGTTAAAAAAGATATGATACCCTCTTTTATCTAGTGGTACCCTCGTCTCTTTTGGTCATACATGCCTCACACTTTGTTTTTCACTGTCACATTCCCTCAAACATCACAATATTAGTTTATATTTTTTTAATATAATTTTTTGTCAGTATAAAAATTTATTAGGCAACCAAACACCCTATTAGTTTTTACTTGCCTAAGAAAACTAATGGGGTGTTTGGTTGCATGATAATTTTTTGTACACTTTCATGATAAAAATTGTATTAAAATAAAAAGTGAACCAACTCATGACATAAATTTATCATGTTTGGAGGGATGTGATAACAAAAAAGAGTAACTACCACACATGACCCAACAAAGTGGGGGGACCACAAGAAAAAAGAAAGAGGTGAGACCCTCTTTTTTGTTTAAGATAAAAATCACTTTCAATACATAAAATTATCATGGTTGCGAAACACCTCTTTTAACAAGTTTTCTTACAATTTTTAAAAATTAAAATAAAAACCTCTATTATCATGCAACCAAACACTCCATAAATGGTTGTTCCAGCGACTTTGCTCCACTTTTAGGCCAGTAGAGATCTGATGTCTTAATCGTGTGCCCTACATTTGCCAGTTTGCAACATGGCTGTGGTCTTCTAACCCAAGCTCTACCCTCTTTTGAACTCACTTGCTAAATTTTTACTATAAGTTTCAGGCATACAAGTTCTTACAATTTACTTTAATTTTAAGTATACACCATGTTTATCTCCCAAACAACTTGGTACCAAATTTAGACAAACATTAATTCTTTAAAAACGATACAAATTTTACTTTTTATCAACAATAGAGTATAATGCAACATCCGGCCATCAACAAGTAGTTTATAAAGTAGAATATATTAATTAATTAAAAAGTATAGAATAATAAGTAAGTACTTAAATGGCAGGGACCACAACATGGACAGGATTTTACATCCCAACTTGGAGCTCAGGAGCTCAATTAATAGGGCAGCCCAGCCCAACTCAGCTAAGCACTAGTCCAACACACAAGAAGCAATAGTATGTAACAATATAATTATTATACTATAAATGTCACATGTTTTACATATGGGTCAAAGAAAATACTCTCTAACTCAAACACGATATTCACATCCCGTTGTTGAAAAGGAGTCTCTCAATCTGGACTTGGAGATAAGTCACTCTGACCTATATAGGTAAAACATATATGATTCATATATGTTGGATTTGTTATAATAATTTATTAGAATAATAAATTTTACATATTTATATATATGTTGGAAATACTTCACTTTGACCCACAAAGTGAGAGAATCTTTGGTGATCAATGGTAAAGATTTTAACGGTTCCGTTCAACCCAAAAAATCAAATCAAATTCTGTTCATTTTATTTTGAGTTGAACCCACCATAGGTATGATTTGGTTCCGAAAAATCGTTCGAACTAAATTAAATTGATAAACCGAATAACTCAAATCGGATTTAATATTTAGCTCAGGCATATTAACAATGTTTAGTATCTTTTCCGGCGAACAAATAAAAACGTTTATGGGATGTTTGGTTGCATGATATTTTTTTACACTTTTATAATAAAATATTATATTAAAATAAAAAGTGAACGAACTCATGACATAAAATTATCATGTTTGGAGAGATGTGATAACAAAAAAGAGCAACTACCGTTTATGACTAAACAAAGTGGGGAGACCACAAGAAAAAAAAAGAGGTGAGATCCTCTTTTTTGTTCAAGAAGAAAATCACTTTCAAAACATAAAATTGTCAAAGTTGGCCAACACATCTTTTAAAAAATTTTCTTATAATTTTTAGAAATTAAAATAAAAATCTCCATTATGACTCAACCAAACACCTCGTTAAGATTTCTCATGGCAAAAAACTGATAATACGTATAAGCAAATTATATAATACAGTATAATGTCAAACAAAATGAACGAAACATATATTGTATCTTCATTATTATTATTTAAACCAAGCTTGGTTTGATTTAGTTTTTTTTTCGAGACACGGTTTAATTGATTTAGTTAAAAGGATATGTTTTAAGTAAAAAATAATAATTTTCCACGTATCGGAATCAAACCGACCAAGGACAGACATCCACGCCTCCGGTCGCTGTCAACCTGGAACTTTCCTCTGATGGGACATCACCGGCCGGCGGCCGCTGACGCACCGGCTGAGATCGCCTGCGATCCGCCGCCGGCCGTCGCCGTCGCCGTCGCCGGTCCTCCCTCCGTCTCTCGCGTCGACGCTTCCCCCGCGACCGAGCAATCAACCAGCTGGGGGCGGTGGGATCTTTGACCGGCCGGCCGGCGCTCTCCGAGACTTCCCGCGCAACTCTCGGCCGTAGAGTTTTTATTTTTCTTCGTCAGTCCATAAACTCGCAATTTATTTTTACACAAATAACATATATAATTTGATGGAACTACTCGATAAATCTTAATCTAATCTTAACATTGTTTTAAATTAATACGACCTTATAAGTCGAAGTTATATACTCACACTTTTTCGGCAATGAGTTCGCTCCACTTTGTAAATTGACGTCCGTCACATTGACTTAATTTGTTCGAAATAATATTAAAATTGTATCATTACGTCAGCTTTATTACTTTATCAATTTTAATTAAAATTAGGCAAAAATCAGAACCTTCTAAAAAAAGTAGATACAAACATTAAATTGAAAGTCTTTTATTTTTTCGCGTTAAAATCGTTGTTAAAAGCCAGCAACGGTCACAGCCACGAGCGCTGGCGCTTGCACGTCAAACCTGGCCGCCTCCCTTCTTAATTTAATGTCGCAGGATCGTCCGTCCGGCGATCTCGGGCGGCCGACGAGGCACAGCCAGCACAGGCCCCAGATTAAAAAACGGCCCCGCGGAGACCTCGCGACCGGGTAGCTCCCCCTCCTCCGCCGCCGCCGTCGACGTCGGTCGGAAGCGGGCGCGGCGGTGCTGAGGAGATTAAAAAAAAAGGGACTGTCGTATTATCGGTGCCCAATAATCGGAGGCATATTCTTTGTATCGTTCTCGGCGATGGCAAACAAAATACCAGGAGTGTTGTATGGAGATCGAAAATCGAATCAGCAAGGGGGATTCTAGGCGATCTACTTTTTGGGGCTCCGACAATGAACGTATTCCAGTGTGTTAACACCAACGAGGGAGAATCTCATTCTACGAGACATTCCGTAACATCTCCTTCGCTCCCAAACAATAACCGTCTCCTGTTTTTTCGGACGGTTCCGTCGGGTCCCATGCACTAACCGTATCCGGATTTTGATGGGCACGTTACAATAAGGAGCAGGGTGGGCATCTGCCGGGGCAGGTGCAAGTTGCCGTCGGCGGCGGCGGCGGCGGAAGAAGAAGAAGAAGAAGATGATGATGATGATGATGATGATGATGATGATGATGATGATGATGATGATGATGATGATGATGATGATGATCTACCGACTGAACCGGATCCCGGTACAGATAAGAAAAACGACGGTTTGCCCAGTCTCTGCTTGTAACTTGGCGGCGGCGGCGGCGATGGTGCATGGCTTGCTATCTCGCCGTTGGGGGAGGTGAGAGCGAGGCTGGAAGTAGCTGGCTTAAGGAACTCATCACTCAAGTTAATTAAGTTCGTTTATAAGCTAATATATATATATTTTATAGCTTATAGATGGGGATAAAAAAGATGTGTTGCACGATAAAAGTAATTTTATTCGATTCGGCTGAAATAAAAGTGATTTTGTTCGATTCACACGAAGATATCTCCGGTTCATTTGAGCTTACCAGCGTGCTTGACTGCACCATAAATTCTTATATATTTGTATACAACATAAAAAGTTATGCTAAATAAAATTTAAATTGATGTGAAATTGTCGAAGATGCGGTAACAAGAAAAACAAGGTGAGAAATTATGTGTGACCGAAAGTGGTAAGAAAGAGGCCAAATTCTTAAATTTGTCTGAGAATAAATTTAAAAAAATGGTAGTATTTGCTCAATACCCCCTTCATTTAATCGAGTTTTTTTTAAGTAACACAATTTTTTTTTAAAGTAGCACAGTAAAATTTTTAATTGTAAATCTAGCACACTTTGGTCAAAATCGAGTTTTGAAAACTCGACTTTCCTCCTTGATACGGGTCCCGCGTGATCCGATTGTTTAAACAGTGTTTAATAAAAGTCGAATTTTAATTTAACGACTTGAAAGTCGAGTTTATGTAACTCGACTTTCAATTCAAAAGTCAAGTTGTACAAACTCGATTTTCAAACGTGCGCGCAGCATCAAAGGTGCGTAAAAACAAGCGCAACATTAAATGCACGTACAGTAACTGTTTGATTTTTTTATGTTCCACCTAGTAAAATCGGATATTTGGATTAAAATTCGTCAGATCCACTCGGGCCAATGAATTCGGAACATTTGAAATTACAAGATTGAACTTTTAAATTTTTGAAAAGAGTAAGTTTTTTCATTGGAGGGTCCGGGATGCTCCGATTTAATGATTTAAAATTTATCGAAATTTAGATATTTAAAAGTTTAATCTTAACTATTTTCGTATTTTAAATTTATTAGATGGAACGGATCGTTCAAATTCAAATCCGATAAATCACAATTTAAATATATAAATAAATTTCAATTGATTTTAAGAAAAAATACTCTGCGCGCACAACATTAAATGCATTGAAATTTTTTAAAATATCAATTGAAATTTAACTATATATTTAAATTGTGATTTATCGGGTTTGAATTTGAACGATCCGTTCTGTCCAATAAATTTAAAATACGGAAATAGTTAAGATTAAGCTTTTAAATATCAAATTTTTGATAAATTTTAAATTATTAAATCGGAGCATCCTGTACCGTCCAATGAAAAAACTTACTCTTTTCGAAAATTTAAAAGTTCAATCTTGTAATTTCGAATGTTTTGAATTCATTGGTCCGAGTGGATCAGACGAATTTTAATCCGAATATCCGATTTTACTAGGTGGAACGTAAAAAAATCAAACAGTACACGCATTTATTGCTGCATTTTTTTTACGCACGTTTGAAAATCGAGTTTGTACAACTCGACTTTTGAAATTCGAGTTACATAAACTCAACTTTCAAGTCGTTAAATTAAAATTCGATTTTTATTAAATACTGTTTAAACAATCGGATCACGCGAGGCCCGTATCAAGGAAGAAAGTTGAGTTTTCAAAGTGTGCTAGATTTTCCTAACCCACCCATTCCAGCTGCAGTTTTTTATGGTTCTCGGACATCACAACTTTAATCTTAATCTTCATTTCAAATTTCGGTCATCTCTCTCTCTCATGTCACGGGGGCAAGTGGATATGTCTGAAAGCTACTTCTTCTTGGCTGGTGAGCTGTCGTGCGGAAATTTCAGTAGTTACCAAGTCAGACTTGAGTAGATGTTTGCTTGACTCGAAAAAACTGCATTGAATATATGCTCCCTCAAATATTTTATGAAACGTTCATTTGAAAATTTAAACCAGGTTAAATTCAGGTGTGCAAAGGGCAGAATCAACTAATTTACACCGATAACTTATCGGACGCGCGATAACAGGTTTTAGGATCCGTTATTTTTTATGGAAATTCAACTGAAAAAATAGCCAATTTCATTTGCACCCCTAATTAAATTTTTGTTTAAATTCAAACATGAAATTTAAAGAGTAACACAACTACCCAAACCCCAGTACTACATCAAATCCCGAAGGAATCAAATCCAAACACAGATCATATATGCTGGTGATCAGTGTCAAACCGATCGAGTATGAATTTATAGGGTGCTTAATGCGTTGCGCACAATAATTTTGTATATATTCTTATGATAAATTTTCATATTAAACTAGAATGTAAGATATGATAACATAAAGAATTAAAGAATGGAGATATATATATATATAAATAACAATATATACACTGGAGAAAAAGAACGTTCTACGCGATGATTATACATCACTCTTTTTAACAAAATTTGTTACAAAAACATATTTTTACAACAAAAACTCGACTCATCGCACAATCAAACATTCCATTGGTTAAAGAGAAAATAACCTCGACTGATAATCGGTTCATCTAACAAGAGCCGAGAGACCGGCATGGTGCCCAAGAAGAAAAGGAAAACAAAAAAAAAGAGTCCGATCAATCCCCAACCGCGCAGTAAAACGCGTCGAGCTCGAGAGCGGACGGAGGCAGGCCGGGGAGAGAGAAAGAACAAAGAGATCAGCGTCATGCTGTCACTCACACGGCTCTCCCCTTCGGGAGGGAGCGCAGAGAGAAGAAGGCTGCTGCATGTCGTCTCGCGGATCTCCTGCAATATATGCGCACCGCCGGATTATTGAAGGCCTCCACTCCACCCTGCCGTCCCACCACCACCTTCTTCTCCGGCTCTTCGTGAGCATCAAGGGCTCCTTCCCTTCGCAGCCATATACATATATAGCTAGAGGTGGATGTATAGAGAGATATCTGGACATATGTATATACGAATATTGCTATGTATCGAGAAGTTGGCACAAAGAAGACGACGGGACGAGGAGGAGAGAAGTTCCGTGAGGCCTCAACACACAGTTCGATGGACCTTTGCTTCACGAGCATGTCGAGATCATTATACTGAGATTAATAGGGCACAGATATGCCATGGAAACCTCTACCGTGCTAGAAAGCTCTACAATACATGCACGTACGTTTATTTTAATTTTTAGCTACGTGAATAGCATTCCGAATTTGCAAAAAAAAAAAAAACAGAGAGAAAAACCTATCAAGAGACGTAAGTTTTTTTTTTTTCTGGAAGCAGTTGCCACCTAAAACATGTGCATAATGTTAAAATCTAGGTGCACTACACTCCATCGGAATACACCGAGGAAGCTGCCAAAGGAGGGAAGCGAGGATCCCTTGGGGGAAAAGGGGGTACGTAGTGGGTTGATATACATATAAACCCGACTCAACAAAGTTTAAAAGGAGAAGGATAAAAAGAGTAGATAAGATAACTCTCAAAAAAAAAACAGAAAAGAGAGAAACAACACTAATCGAAGGGAAACGAGGTCCTGCGTGACACCCAGACATGGCGCCATCCTCCGGCCGATCGGAGATCAGTGGGGGCCGAACCAGTCGACCAGGTCGGCGCCGACGCGCCGGGCGGCGCCGGCGAGGCGCCCCTCGGGCACGAGGGGAGAGCGGCAGAGCGGGCAGGTCAGCTTGCGCTGGTCGAACCAGCCGTCGAGGCACTCGCTGTGGAAGGCGCGCCCGCAGCAGCCCAGGCGGCGCACCCGCTCCCCCTCCCGCAGCGCGTCCAGGCACACCACGCAGTCCGGCTCCGGCGCCGCCGCGCGGCCGCCCCCGCCCTCCTCCCCGTAGGAGAAGGCGCGGTGGACGTCCAGCCGCTCGGCCAGCATGATGAGCCCCGCGAGGGCGGAGCCGACCGCGGCGGCGCGGGCGTCGGCGTCTCCGTCCCGGCGATCGGGGCGGCCGGGGCGGCCGAACGGGTGGCGGAGGCAGACGAGGAGGGACCGCAGGTGGGAGACCCAGCCGGCGGCGGCGGCCACGAGTAGTATGGGGATGGAATCGCTGGAGATGTCGCCGAGGTTGCTCGACAGACCCATGTCGCCGGCGGGAGAGAGAAGGGGAAAGGGAGAGAACGACAGCGCGTCGGATGTGACCGAAGATGAGGCATATAATACGGTGGAGCTTCCCTTCCCCCTTTGTGAAGTTTGAACGTCGATCCCTCTGCACTTTCTTTCCTCAACTTGTGGTCCTCCTCCTCCTCAACCTTCGGTCCCTGTCTGGTTGGGCTTCGATTTGATTCCACTTTTATATCTTAGAATATCCATCATTTTTATTAAAAATTAGTAAATTAATTTTATTTTGTTATTTTCAATTTAGGTTGCACCGAGTTCAGTCCTCCGTCCAACCCGACGATAAATTTTATTTTATTATTATTAATTTAGTTTGATTTCGAGAATCAGTGAAACCAAACTGGAAATAACCAGCCTATTTAACATAAAATATATTAAAAAATTATTTTAATGATGATGTGCGTCACCCAAATCTAGAGTGTGTTTGATTAGGCTATCAATTATAAATACTATTTTATTTTTGGTGAAATAAAATATAATAATGGTGTATCTATAATAAATATTAAATGTGATATTGTTGACAGAGAGCAGGCTGTTAGATGTAGAGTTGGTCGTAACATCCGATCAGGTACTGTCAGTTAAAGACATTTCTTAAAACTTATTTGTCCGACATAAATAATACTAATTTCTTATTATAAAAATAGCATACCTGACTACACACTGCTATGAAGATAATATATTTTTAACTATGAAATGTGCTTCCCTAAATTCTTATATTCAAGTTACATTCGATCATTCTAGACGGAAAGACCCAAAACAAAGTATTACATTATGCACGGACTCCTTGTGTTAATTTATGCCCTGTCTAGTTAGATCGTCAAAAATAATATTATTTTAATTTTGATATCAGCATCATATCAATTTTAACATTGATATTTATATACCGTGAAGTATCAACGTCAAAATTGATTGAGATAGATATTTATATTATATATCTTATTTTGTTTACACTAACAGTTTTAATATCGATATCTGTAGTTAAGCATTGATAGATGATTTCTGTCAAAATCCATTCAAGAATTAGCAGAGATATTAAATACATTTGTCAAACGGGGTGTCAAGAATCACAAGTGTAAATATTGTAATACATGGCCTAAGATAACCAAAATCTTTGGTTATCTTAGGCCATGTTGGGTAGTGGGATAAAATAGAATAGGACAAGGATATCAATCTTTTGTGGCTAACCTTATCCCTCTCCTTGGTGTAAGAACTCAAAACCAATTTTGAGGATAAACGTATTTTATGTTTGGTAGGACATAGATAAGTGTTATTTACTATTTAATAAAGAGGTTTTTCTAAAAAAATAAAAAGAAAGATCATACAATTAAATTTTAAGAATTTATTGAAAATATAAAAAGATTGATTTAAATTCTGCTTAAGACAAAGTTGAGCTGTCCAAATCGGCCAACGCGAAATTAAAGATTAAAGTTGTAATAAGACAAATCAAATGCATCCTAAATTGAACCTAACCAGTTAAAGCTAAAACCTAATTAATCAAAGGATGGACTTGATTATGTAGTCTTATCATATATATATATATATATATGTATCTGAAACTACATTAATAAAGCTGAATACATAAACATTGTATTTAATTTTCAAAAAATTTTATGCCCATTCTAACATTACACCCCGTTATCGAGATGAACAATAAAAATAGGAGATAAGCTTTGTTGGAAAACGGACAAATAGTCCTGCAACGATGGATGTGACAAGGTTCACTTACTCAAGTACCATGAGCTCTTCAACCTAGTTCAATAACATAAATTTGAGATTTGTAAGATGATATCATGGCATGATGTTGAATATATTATAAGTTTTGATTATTTTAACTCTTATTTTCACTATACATCTTAGCAATGAAGGAGAATGTTAGAAAAGTAGGTAATAATCCTACATCAATGAATGATAAAAAAGTATATTTGTTTATATTTTCTGGGCTCTTCAACTTTAATACCATAATTTTGAAGTTTGTAAGATGATATCAGATCAGGACGATAAACTTCTATTTTAATTTCTATTTTTACTGTCTATTTTGATAGTGAGGAAAAGTGTTGAAAAGTGAGCAAATAATCTAACATCGTTGGATTTAACAAGGTTTAATTGCTTAAGTATCCTAGGCCATTCAATCACAATGACATAGTTTTGGAGTTTGTAAGAGATTCTGGCTTGCAATCCCTTGCACCACACCACAATCCATTATTATCAATATGAACAGTAATAAGATTAATAAATCATGCATTCCTTGTTTATCCTTGATTAATAAATCTTGTATTTTGAGGCTTTACTGCATTAAGTTATACCATGTTAAATTTGATTGTACTCTAAGATTATATTTGTATTGCAGAAAATCTCAAAACATAGGTATTGAGATAACCAGAATCAAGCATATAAGCATGAGAATACTCTCTCCAATATCTAATGTGAGACTAAGTCACTTAACACTGTCCTTTTCGACCAGTCACCATCAGAGTCACGATAGGAATATATGAGATAGTGCCGAGAGAAAAGAAGAGCATATCCACCGGAGGGACAGAGTCCTAAAAACCAACCTATTCTGATATCATGTGAAAAATCTCAAAATTTAGGTATTGAGGTAACTAAGACCAAGTCTATAAACATGAGAATACTGGTTATCGTCCAACAAAACAGGGTCTTAAATCTTTTGTTGATACAAAATAATAACTTGCCATTAAGTGTGTAAATATTATTCCGCAACAAAAAAATTCATGAAAAACTTTGACTGCCCTCATAATATGATCTTATACATTCCACACAGATAGACATCATCCCTTGTTTCACTTTAAAAAAACACATGAGGAGTTCAATATTAGTTTGAAGTTGTAGCTAATGCGATTTAAAAAGTAAAATAAGTAAAATATATATCAGTATTGATGTTGACAGCGGAGAGACATGATCGATAATACCAAATGTAAAACTCAATATTAGTACATGCATATAACATTAGGGGTGTCAATGGGCCGGGCTTGGGCTGGCCTGGCCCAAGTCCACTTAAGCCCATATACATAGAGCCCAAGCCCAAGCCCACATAGAAAGTCCAACGGACTTAGATTGTGTAAATGGGCTTTAGCCCGCCAAAGCCCGTTAGTCCAACGGGCTTCAGTTTTGTAAAACTGTCATAAATAAAAAATTCTACAAATATCAGAAAATTAATAAAAATGTGAAAAATTTTGAGATTATAAAATCATCCGTAAATTTCATAACTCAACTAAATATAAAATCAAAAAAAATAGAACACCTATCAATTTGTGAATTGCCATAATTTAAGAAATAAAAACAATACAATAGATAGTACTCGTTGCGACGAAGGTTGACCTTCTCCCTTCTCAGGTATCTCCGACCAGGTTGGACAGGTGGGTGCGCAACTAGGGGGTTGGCCGCCGGGTGCTGCGGAGCTCGCGTTGCTGTTGGAGAATGGGTGCCGGCCGCCGGGTGCAGCAGAGTGCGGACTGCGGAGCCCTCTTCGCGTTGCTGCGCAGAGCCCTCGTCGCGTTGCTGCGGAGTGCGGAGCCGGAGCCCTCTTCGCGTTGAGTCGCTCGGCTGACGGATAGACGGAGTGACAGCCCGCTGCGCTTTAAACGGGCCAGCGGGCCAAGCTCGCCGGGCCAGCCGAAGAAATGGAAACGAGAGTCACCGGGCCAGCGGGCCAAGCTTCATCTTTTTGAGGACTTTAAGCCCGGCCCGCGATGGGTTTTTTGATGGGCTAACGGTCCAACCCGTTCGTTTGACACCCCTATATAACATATACTGTTGAAAACTCAAAAGGTGGCTCCATTTAAAACAGAAATGGAGATCTCAACACTTAGGGGGTGTTTGGTTGTACGGTAATAGAGATTTTAATTTTAATTTTTATAAATTGTTAGAAAATTTGTTAAAAAAAGTATATGATAACAATTTTATGTTTTGAAAGTGATTTTCTTCTAAAACAAAAAGGGAGAGTCTCACCTCTTTCTTTTTTCTTGTGGACCCTCACTTTGTTTGATCATATATGATAGTTACTCTTTTTTGTCATCACATCCCTTCAAATACGATAATTTTATGTCAAGAGTTGGTTCACTTTTTATTTTAATATAATTTTTTATCAAGAAAATGTACACAAAATTATCATGTAATCAAATACCTCATTATATATATCAGAGTTAATATCTTCTTTATATTATAAATTTTAAAATTAATATTAATATTAGTGACACTATCAATTTTCGATATTGCATTGAATTCAATCTTATAATCAAACTGGTCCTAAGATATATATATAGCTTGCTAAGTCACGGTTTTTAAAATTAATATTAATATTAGTGACACTATCCATTTTTTATATTGCATTGAATTCAATTTTATGGTCATACTGGTCCTAAGATATATATATAGATAGATAGATATAGCTTGCTAAGTCACGGTAATAAAAAGTTCCAGAGCGCGCCTGCAACAGATCTGACTGCGCATTGACCTGCAGAGAAAGGATCTCCTTTCATCCTTTGTACGGTCCGCCAAGATTGTCAGAAAAGGATTTGTCGATGAGCACGCTCATGGCACGTTTGGTTCAGCTCACACTAAAGATTGTTAAAATCAGATTCAAAGAGTAATCGAACCTCGCGCCTGTACACCAGTGCCACACCTAGTCTGACTAGGTTTTAATGGAATTGAAAGCATAGGTCGGTCCGATTTAAATTTAGCCCTATCTAAGGACCTGCCCCTCGGAAATGAGTGACGCGGTAACTTTATTTTTCCAGGGCAGCGGAGTTGGTCAAGTCACCCACACATGGCACTCGCGACAGGGTGCTCCCAGGTTTGAACTCTGAGAAAAATTAAATATTCTTTCTACCAGAACACAGTACAACTGTGATGGTAGAAGTTATCTAAACCTTAGGATACTCAGAATAGCTTCCAAGGAAACAACCTTCTATTTCTCTCAAGCTAAGTTCGGCCCAACTGATTCCACTACTCGGTGGAATCCCCCTCCACCACACCTCATTAAGTTCAATGTGGACTGTGCTTCCAACGGTGCCTCTGGTGCTATTAACATTTTGGCGAGAGACTCAAAGGGACTCCTCCTCTCCTGACTTGCTCGCACTTCTCCTTTTGTTGATCTGCTCATCTTGGAAGCGGAAGCCATCGTGGCGGTTTCCTCGTCGGACCTGTTTTCGCGGACGCCCTCCACAGTTGAGAGTGACGCTAAGGTGGTCGTCGACGCAATCAATGGCACTGGCTCAGACATTTGGAAGGCCCAATTGTTCGTTAACACCTGCCATAGGCAATTGATCAGGTCCTCTGTCGCCATCGTCTTCACTCTGAGAGACTCCAACCTGAGAGCTCATCTCCTCGCTAGGTGGTCGCTAGAGATAGGGGTGCTTATGGTTTGGTTTAATTTGATTGTTGAGTATTTTTTATCAAACCAAATCAAACTAAATTATCTCTCAAATCAAATCAAACTGAACCAAATTAATTCGGTTTAATTTGATTCGGTTCGGTTCAAACCATATTTTACTAAGGTATAATAGATCTATCAATATATAATTTTATTTTATTTATTTTAAAATCATATTCTATTAAAATCTCATGTATATGTTTATACATTACATTAATTTTATCTTAAAAACTCTTGAAACAATTTTAATTTTATAATAAAAGATGCATATATATAACTTAAATTAAAATATATAATCTAATTCGGGTTATTCAATTTATCGATTTGATTGGGTTTAAAAGATTCTAAAAATCAAATCAAATCGATCGATAATTCAAATAAAAGCAAATCAAACTAAAATGCTGATTTGGTTTGATTTTTCGAGTTGAACCGAATAATGAACGGTCGTGACCAGAGGCCTCTCAGAACTTCACCTGATCTTCGGATTTGTACCCACTGCCTACCTCGCTGTTTAGGCAACCGTGTATCGACTCCGCTGTTGACGGCTCTGTTCTAACTTAATTTCGTAACCATCGTCTTTAAAAAAAAAAGTTATCTGAACCACCACCAATGAAATCCAATAGTTAAAAGCATGGAATGCTGAGCGGATACGACCAGACCCGCACCTCACATATTACCCGACCTAACTGACATGGGAGCTAACTTGGCCGCCACTACATGTCCTTTCTCTTCTTTTCTTACTTTTTCTCATAGTTTATATTTGGTATATTTTTATGAAAATTACATTTTAACTAGTTTCGTATCATATAAATGTTAGAAACTTAAAATATTAAAACAAGGTAATTGCAGTAACTTAAAAAATATAATTAAGCACTTCGGTTCATCAGTAATCAACTAGATCAATTTTTAATTTAAAATATAAAATAAAAATTTGAATAGAATATTCTAATGATTTTTATGGTGAAGTCTCTAACATCTTTTCTATTTTTTAACTTTTTAACATTAAAATTTCAGATTCTACCGATCGATCGAAATGATTATGACTCTCTTGACGTTCTCCTCCACCATCCGGCAAAAGTGCAAAGCTGAGGGGATAACATACCGCGGCCCGTGATCACCGTTGGACTACAAGTCTAGGACTTTTTTCAGTACCCACCAAAATTGAATTATCAATTTATAATTACCATTATATTTACATTGAGACTCTTCACCGCTGCTGTCCAATGTAAAAACAAAATCACGTAAAACGTTTTTCTTGGAGTAACTTTTCCAAGGAAATTGCAAACATAATACGATTATTTGGTTGTACGTAATTAATTTTCCTCGAAAAAGAATCCATGCTTTAATTTGTCATAAATTATTTTTCTTACAAAAACTGTTATAATATTTTTTATTCTCTAAAACTTTAACACACTATTCAAAATTCATTAAGTGATAAATAGTATATCTAAGTCACATTTTTAGAAAGAGATTTAATTTTAAAATTATGATTTAAAATAAAAATAAAAATAATTATTTAATTTCTAATTAGATTTGACAAAAATATTTAGATATGAAAATACAAAATAAAATATATTGAACGATTAAAACAATGATGCATTTGGTTGAGAGAAAAATAAAAAACAATGAAAATACTTTTTAGAAAATTATTTTTTAATAAAAATAATTATAAATTTTTATTAGATACACGTTAAAATAACTTTTAAGATGTTTATAATTATTTGGTTACTTGTAAATTATTTTAATTTTTTAAAAATATTATTATGATATATAAAAAACAAAATATTATGACTCTAAACTTTATCTTTGGTATATATATTTACATATTTAAAACTAATTTCTACATGTTAAGTTAATATATATCATTTGTATAATTTTATTTTAATGGATATGATAATAAATTAAGATTACATATATCATTTTTAAATCATTAAGATGAAAGAAAAATATTTATCTCATTTCAGTGCGCTGCACATCGAAAACGGCATCCGGAAGAATTTTTCAAACACCAAAATTCAGGTGTTAGACAAGTCAACCGAGTATATTTTCCGTTGACTAGTATTATACCGGTAACCAAATGAAAGAATACGTTGGACATTTCCCGAAAACCTGCCCATGCAGCAGGTTTTACCAGGATCCAAACGGAAAGATGTTTGGTTTCACAATAAGTTTTATACACTTGTGTAAAAAATGGTATCAAATTGAAGTGTGGGCACGTAAAATTACCTGTTTGAGAAGATATGATCAGAAAAAAAAATAGCGGATGCCTTATATGACTATTTTTTTTTGAAAATATAAAATTGTAATAGTTGTCAAATACCTCTTTTGACAAATTTTGTTTCAAAAACATAAAATTGTAACAAAAATATAATTTACCATGCAACCAAACACCCCGATAGATATTGTTCCTTTGATGCAACTGATTTTAACAAGTTGCATGGATGGTGACAAAGAAACCATTCTCAACTCAATTTAACTTAACTCGAGTTTTAATCTCAAATTACTCGTGGATGGCCATATATATTCTCTTTCTCTACTCATGTCGATTTTAAATTACTTCTTCAGAGATATTTAAATAATTTAAATTATATTAAATTATCCTCCTCTAAGTTAACTAGGTCTATCATGTCTTTTTATGTTATTTTAATATTTTTTACTTTTTTATTGGAGCATTCTTTGTTTTATGTTTAATATGTTCAAATCATCTCAATCTCTGTTCTTTTAATTTATCTACAATTATTGCTATTTCTACATTTTTTCTAATCTAATATGATTAGTCATCCATTTTAACATTTTCATTTCAGCAACACTTATTTTAGACTTATATTTTCTTTCATTATCTAATATTTACTATCATACAACATTATAATTAGTATACTCGTACGATGAAAATTTTCTTTCAACTTTAGTGAAATATTAGGATCACATAGAATGTATGTAGCCAATTTACACTTTATCTAACCTACTTTAATTCTATGATTAACATGTTCATCATGTTTTCCATCTTTTTGACTAATTGGCTCAAGATACTTGAATTGTTTTCTTTGAAATAATATTATCCCATCCAAACTAACACCACCATCTATTTCTTTTTGGTTTTCACTAAATTTATCATACATATATTCTGTTTTAGTTCTACTTCTTTTGAAACTCTTAATTTTAAAGTATTTTTTCACAATCCTAATTTGTCATTCACTGTGTCTCATCTATCAATATGATATCGCTTGAAAATATTTTACACCTAATTATATTATCCTGTATAGTTTTCGTTAATTCACCTATTACTAATATAAAAGGATAAGGACTTGTTACAAATTCTTGATACAAAGGATATTAGGTAATAAAAGTTAATAATGATATATCAATTAAAAATGTTAAGGTAATTTATATTAAATTTAATATTTTTAACAAAATAATTTCTTAGATATGGAGTTTGTCGTGACATCTGATCTGGTAGTGTTAGCTAAAAACCTTTCTTAAGAGTTATGTTTTCAACATAAATATTAGTTTCTCAGTATAAAAATAATACACCTGAGTACACATCGTATCAAGATAATTTATTTTTAATTATGAAATGTGCTACCCTAAAATATAATGTTGCACGTCCAATATTCAAGTTACATTAGATCATTCTAGACAGTAAGAGGTGAACAAATATTACATCATATACAGACTCCTTGCGGTATCGAAAATAATAGTAGATCAATTTTTCTATTGACATTTATATGAATATGGAGTATTAATATCAAACTTAATACACATGAATATTTATACTATAGCATGTCTAGTTATGGTATCACACAATTGATAATATATCAATTTTTATATTGATATTTCTAGTGGGTGGAGTATCAATATCAAAATTGATATAAGTGGATACTTGTATTACATATTATGTTATGTCTGTCCTAAAAATTTCAAAATTTATAGTAACAATCAAACATCTCATAATGGTTTACATCAATATCAGTTTCAAAATGAATATTGATATGGCTGTAATAGTCAAACAGGCTATTATATATCATGTTTTGTTTGGATGAAGTGTTTTAATGTTGACACTTTTTAGTTAAAATCAAAATAAAATTCAAAATTAATAGTGACAGACATGTTCAATATATTTATCAAAGAGGGTGTTAAGAATCACCTGCATAAGAATTGTAATGTATGTCTTACACTGTTGATGAAAAATGTCAAAAATAGCTATTTTTAGGGAGAGAGTAGACAATACTAATTACAATGTCACGACCCGGAATTTAATTAAACAAACCACAAATACGCAGCGGAAATACACAATGTCGTGACAGTGGGATGAAACCCAACACTTGGATTCCACAACCCAAACTTAAACAATTAATTTCCTAAGATCCATCAAAACAAGATAATAGAATCATACTTCTAAGTGTATCCACACTCTCGTTCAAAAACAAGCAAGATCATCTACCTAAGTAGAGAATACCAAGAATCTCTAAGTGCAAATGACTCTGATTCTTTTGGTTCCACCTGATCCTCATCTTCAAGCTCTTAAATCTTCAAAACTCAATAAAAATTTAACCCACAACGGGGTGAGTCCTGGGACTCCGTAGGATTTACACCCTTCACCCATCAATCGGGTAAATAACATATAATCAAGCAATGGTATGTAACATATCTAAATTGAGATGTAATACAAAAGTATAGAATGTCTTCTATATTAATCTCACAACCCATATCCTAACATAATTATCTTCAAAGAAAAGATTATGCCAAAGCCAATTAATTCTAGACCAATGCACACAAGACCATACAAGCTAGACAACTATCATCTAAATGACCTCAAGACTTAACTTAACATGACCAAATTAAAACATACAAATCTGATTTTTCTAACATGACATGGTTTAGCATCCATACATGACACACAAGTAACATATTTCATATCCTTTCCAGAACACATAGCCAAAGAGCAAGGAATTGGTCGTCTTGCTTCACATGTACAAAATGCATTCACCACTTCTAATATATATATAGAAGTAACATATACTTAACTAGCCCACAGTGGACCTAGGCAGGGTGACACTAAGGGAAAACCGCGGTAATCCGGGATCCGTGGGAGGGCCGGATTCATCTAAGTTACCCGTCGCCCACGGCGATTGTCTAACATAGGTCAGTGAAGCCTTCATAGCACGTCATATCAAGAATTTATAACATAATTTCATATCATGACATATCTGACCATACCATGCATACATGACATAAACATCTAATTTCATAGCCTTTCATGCAAGACATAGCATTCATAACGAACTTGACAAGACATATGATAACCCGACTTAATTGAACTTGTTCTCCATGACAACTTGTACTAATCATGACCAAATTGACATAACTAACTATGCATAGCATAGCTCATGATCTGAAACCAAATTAAACATATTTCACCATAACTAGACAAGACTTGTACTAACCGACTTGGTTGACATATTCTAAATCAAACATATACCAAACTTAACCATATGAACATAATCATATCATGCATGACATAATACATAATCTGAAATCATACTAATCAAAATTTACATGATCCTCACACATGCAATGACAAACCGAACCAGACATACTAAAACATATGTACAAGACACTTAACCTAAGTCATGCTTGGCATAAACTAAACAAATTAAGATCTCATGTAATCAATCATAATCTGACCAAAACAGGTTCTAAAAAGGTATAATTTGATGACCCGAGAGTTTTTCAAGTCTACACATAATTAACCTTCAATTCTTGTTCCAAACTAGCATATAATCACTTACATGGTTTTCATAAGATCAAATTTGATAGAAAAGGCTTCTACCCAAGCATAATCAAGCTAAACATGTTCCATAATATACAAAATACTAATTTCAAGTTTCGATTTCGAGATTTTGTGAAAATCAATATTTACAAGTCCAAAGTCTAAGACTAGTCAACTTATGATCCATAAGTTAAATCATGCATATTTTCTAATCAAAATGGTATCAAATACATAGACAAGCTTGAGAAACCTACCTGGAAGCTCCTGTGAATTTTTCGGATTTTTCAGAATTTTCCTGCTATTTTTCTTGGCCTTTTCTAATATCCGGATTTAATAAATCCGAAAAATCGGAATTTCCCCGGACCGGCGCCGAACCGGGCGGTTCGACCGGCTGAACCGGGCGGTTTGGAGGCGTTGGACCGCGGCTGGACCGGGGCGGCTCACACGGCGGCGATCGCGACAAAGGGCGGCGGCGACGTTCGCGACAGCGGCGCGACCAAGGGCCTGCCTGTGCACGGCGGCTGCGGCGAGGGAGTCTCGCGGCGGTGCCGTCCGAAACAGGGGAGGTCAGCGTGCCTCCGGCGATGGCGATGGAATACGACGGCGGCGAGGGCAGGCGGTGGAGGGCGAGGCGGCGGGCGCCGCGCGCGCGCTCGCGCGGAGGAGGCGGAGGGGCACGTTCGGGGCGTGGTGTCGACGCGGCGATGAGGGGAGGGAGTTCTCCCCGGGCGGTGGCCGCGACGGAGGGCGCGGGGCCGGGGCGGCGGCCGCGGGCGCAGGTTCAGCGGACGGTGCGGCGGCGGCCGCGTGCGCGCAGGGATGACGTACACGGGCACAGGGGAGGCGGCGGGTGCCACGCTGGGCGTGGGCGCAGGCGGGACGGCGGAGGGGCTGGGTGACGCGGGCGGCGCTGGTGACTGTGGGTGGCGTTCGCGCACACAGGGCAAGGCGGCGGAACGGAGAGCTTGACGAGAGGGGGGGCTGCGTAGACGAGAGGGAGACGGGGCGGTGACATCGGCGAGAGAGGGGCGCGGGTGTAACTGGCGGGGGGGGGAGCGGAACCGGCGAGAGGAAAAAGGGGGGAGGCGTTACTTTTTTTTTTTTCAAAACGTTACATACAAACTCTATAGTAATACTTTATGATTAATTTTCATATAAGTATCTTTTTTATCAACTGTGCAGTTGTGGGTTAATATCACATGGGTGGCTACACCTCTACTTGTTTTATGGAAAGTTTGTTCTTAGATAAAAAAAAGTGATACCTCTTTTTTGTGGTTCACCACCACTTATACTTTTGTATGGTCTATACTCTTTTGTTATTCCTTCTCACCAACTATGATATTTTTTATTATCTTAGGCCATGTCTATGGGGATAAAATAGAAGAGGACAAGGATAAATCATTTTTTATGACTAATCTTATTCTTATTGTTTTTGGTTTGAGTTAAAATAGAAGATATCTTTGATGTCTCAAATATAAAGAACAATTAACGACAAAGATAAGTCATTTTTATGATTAATCTTATTCATCTTGTGTTTGGTTTGAGTTGAAATAGAAGATATCTTTGATGTCTCAAATACAAGAACAATTAAAATAGAAGATATCTTGGATGGCAAACTCACTACAAAGTTAACCTATAAACTATTGAGAGATAAATGTCTTCCATTGGGGCCATCGGAGAACACCTATTGGCAGCTCCTTTGGCATCCCTCTATTGCTCAAATTTGTCCACAACATGTCATTGTCTTCATTTTATAAATCCTATCGCAAAATCTTCCAGTCAATGAGGCAATATCCACGAGATATCCATATGTCGATGGTAGTTGCAGATTCTATTTGTCTAAGCAAGAGATTGCCCAACATCTTTTTTGGACTACCCCATGAGTAGAGCAGTTTGGCTACCATCCCCCTTTGATAGTCTAATAGGCTGGTTGGAGAAAGATCTCTTCATGCTTATTTGTACTTGGCTCTAATGGATCAAGTAGAACAAGAAGGATATAAAACCCAAAGGTATTCTTCCTATCTTTGTTCTGTGGCATATTTGGAAGGCAAGGTGTAACCTCATCTTTCATAGTAAACAAGAACATCATATTTGTATTGTTAACAGGGCTATTAATGAACATCTCCTTAATTCAGCCGAAGGTACCCCCATCTACTTCCTCCTTTGAGGTTATATGGGCTCCCCCCGGATCTAATTGCATCAACATGAATGTTGACTGTGCGACCAACGGTTCTTTCAGCTTTGTCAGTTTGATTGCTAGAGACCACAATGCGTGTTATTTTGTGGAAGACTAGGAGATCACCCTTTATAGATCCTTAGATCTTGGAGGCCAAGGTTTTGTTTGAAGCTTGCTCTTGGGCAGCAAAAAACTCTAGAGTTTCCATCGTCATTAGTGGTGCAAAGTATGTAGTGGATTTTGTCCTCCAGTAGGGGCTTATGCTTTGGAAAGCCCAAGAGCTCATTCTTAACTACCGAGTGGCTTTGCATAACGCGGGCTTTTCTATTATCTTCTTCTCTAGAATTGCAATTGGTCTACCCATTTGCTTGCCACATGGGACTCAATGTTTCTTCTTCCATCTCCTCTTCTATTTTGTCGCTCCGTGTTAAAGAGCAAATATGTAAGGATATGCCCTGCTAATATTATTTGTGTTTTCAAACAAAATAATGACATAATTTCAAGCATAAGTGTCACCTAACGGCATAGTATTTAGTAAGTGAATCAAATCACAATTAACATATTCTTAATGAATACCTACAATAATATCTTTGTTTATATTAGTGGTTATGAGGTCAACTATATTTTATTTGATTATTTCAATACCCTATAAAATGACATACTACTATGAATGTTTTGAGAATGTGTTTATACAAACATAATATTGTTTTCACTGTGTACATATTTTGTGACATCATTGTATGATAACAAGAATGATTAGTGAATAATGATATTTTATTTATCAATAAGAGAAATATTCACAACTAATAAGACTATTTTACCCATGGTGAGTTAGAATGTAGAATACTTATTATTGATGCTTATATTGTTATATTTTATGCTAAATTTACCACTTGATATGCATTTATATATTAAAACTTTTTTCTTGCTACTCAGTCACAATTTGTATGGAAAATTGAAGGTGATTCCCAATGTTAATGACTGTATAGAATAAAATTTAAAACATTCACTTAAAATTTTATTTTTAGCTGCTATATATCTTATATGATGAACTTATTGAAATATGAAAGACTCATTTTAAGGGTTTATCTAAGTATACTTTGTCATATCATTTATGGAAATGTATAATCCCCAAAATACAACATCTAAGATGTCTCCATGCATTATAAGACTCAAAAACATTTGTGGAAATTGGGATGGATTATCATCCCCCAATAGTTGATATTTCTAGCCTTAATTTGAGCTTTTCCTAAATTAATCTCTCCCTTCTAAGTGCTTCCGAATGCAATCTTAGGTTTATGCAACCATTTATATTTTGTATGGTTGCAATCAAGTAATTGCCTACCAAAACATAGCCGCTACAACTAAGTGAAATATAAAAGTTTAAAACCTAATATGATTATTTTTTTTGAAAAACTACATAAGGTAATAATGATATTGTTTAGTAACTCATTGTTTATTTGACTTTGGTTCTTCATCAAGAGAAAAATGTGGAATTATTATCATGATTTAAACATAACCTTTTGAAGTCCATGCATAAAAATTGTACTCTTTCTACCATTATGCTAGTGTTAAGGTGGTTTATAAAATTATGTGCTTGCTAATCACTACAAGAAAATGGGTTATTTGGGATGACTCATTGAGGACAACTTCAAAAAATCTTCTCAATAAACTTATTAGCGATGACTAAATGGAGATGGCTTTGGTCATCACCATTGACCCTTGCAAGGTACTAGCAACCATTGTTATGAGCCATCGTTAATAACCAATCACTGGTTTGTTGTCGCCAATAACCTGTCACCAATGGTCCACTTATATCTCCCTTGATGGCCCCCTCCCCCCTTTCCCATTCTCTTTTATCCTATCTCTTAAGTTGCAAGAGGAAACCACCATACTTCACCAAGCTCACCACCTTGTCATCGCTGCTATTGCCCTCCACTGAGCTTGTCGCCATGCAGCAGCAGCACCACCACCACCAATTGTTGCCTTGCCATTGGGCACAACATTGCTACTCAAGGTTAACACTAATTTTAACATGTATTTTATTTTTACACAAACTTTAGTTAGATGTAAATATAGTAGTGTATCTATGTTTAGGTTGTTCATAAAGTTCATTTGCATATTTAAAATATAATGAAATATATTTTTAAACGTTTACGGGGTGTTTGGTTGCATGATAATTGAGATTTTTATTTTAACTTTTAAAAATTGTAAGAAAACTTGTTAAAAGAGGTGTTTGACAACCATGACAATTTTATGTTTTGAAAGTGATTTTCTTCTTAAACAAAAAAGAGGGTCTCACCTCTTTCTTTTTTCTTGTGGTCCCCCACTTTATTTGGTCATGTGCGGTGGTTACTCTTTTTTGTAATCACATCCCTCCAAACATGATAATTTTATGCCATGAGTTGGTTTACTTTTTATTTTAATACAATTTTTTATCATGAAAGTGTACAAAAAATTATCATGCAACCAAACACCCCATTAGGGTATTGTTAAAGTTGTTTATTTAAATGTTTATATAATTGTTTAAATAGGTGTTATTAGTGTTAATTTTTGTTTAGATGTCTAATTAGATGTGATGTTAAATTGTTTACATGTTTAAGCTCATTCTTAGATAGATTTGCTTTAAAATATAGTGGTGTAAAAACTTTGGTTCAATTAAATTTGGGGCTTTTTTTCTAAAACTATAAACATAAACAAATTGTAAACCAAACCAATTTAGGTTGGTTCAAAACCATAAATAAATCATAAATTGAGCTAATTTGGCTTGGTTCAAAAACATACACAAATCATAAACCGAACTAATTCAGTTTGGTTCAAACCCATAAACAAATTATAAAATGAACTAATTCGGTTTTGTTCAAAACCATAAATAGTAAACCAAACTAATGTGGTTTAATTCAGCTTATTAATATTTAATATTATATATTTATTCTTCTTAAATTTTCTATTTTTCATTCTTCTTATTCATCTTATTCTTATTTTTAATTTTTTTCATCATCATATTCTTCTTCTTAAAAATTATTATTCTTCACATTCTTTTCTTTTTCATCATCTTTTTCTTTATATTAAGAATTATTCATCATCATCATCATCATCTTCTTCTTCTTCTTCTTCTTCTTCTTCTTCTTCTTCTTCTTCTTCTCCTCTTCCATTTTTTTCTTCTACCTCTTCTTTCTTGCATTCTTTTTCTTTTTCTTCTTCACCATCATCGTCAACGTTGTCATTATCTTCTTCACTTTTTCTACTTTTTTTTTCTTTTACCTATTCATCATCTTTTTATTCATATTAAGATTTCCTTCTCTTCTTCTTCTTCATTCTCTTCTCATTTTTCTTCCTTCTATTTCTTTTTCTTCATTTTGTCACTCTTCTTTCTCTTCCTTCCATTTTTCTTCTACTTCTTCTCTTTATCATTCTTCTTCTTCCCTTCGTCATTCTTCTCATTCTTCTTCTTCAATTTTTCATTCTTCTTCTTCATCTTCTTCTTCTCAAGTCTTCCTTTTCTTCTTTTTCTTTTTTTTCCTTCATCATCATCATCATCATCATCATCATCATCATCATCATCATCATCATCATCTTCTTCTTCTTCTTCTTCTTCTTCTTCTTCTTCTTCTTTGGAGTTACTTCTCTTCTCCTCCTCTCATTTCTTTCTTATTCTTTTATTTTTCATCATCTTTATCTTCGTATTAGGAATTCCTACACTTCTCCTCCTATTTCTTCTTCTTGTGTTCTCATTCTTCTTCCCTTTGTCATTCTTCTCTTTCTTCATCTTCTTCTTTTTGTTCTTCATCATCATTCTTCATTCTTTTTTTTCTTCATCATTTTGTTTACTTCTCATTCTTCTTTATATTCTTCTTCTTTTTATTTTCTATTTCTTATTCTTTTCAATTCTTCTTTTTCTTCATTTCCTTTCACCATCATCTTCTTCATCTTTTCTTCTTTTCTCATTTTTTCTTCATGTTAGGTATTTCTCTTCTTCTTCTTATCCTCCCCCTCCTCCTCCATCTTCTTGATTCTTTTATGATTTTTCTTCCAGCGATTTCTTCCTCTTCATTTTGTCATTCTTCTTCTTCTTGTTCTTTTTCTTCTTGCTTCCATGTTTTTCTACTTCTTCTTCTTCTTCATTTTTTTTTCAATACTCATTCTTCATCATCATCATCATTATCTTCTTCTCATTATTATTTTTTTCTATTTTTCATTTTTATTTTCCATCTTATTTTTATTCTTCTCAATATTCTTATTCTTCAATTTTATTCATCTTCGTATCATTGTCGTCATCGTCGTCATCTTCTTCTTCGAGAGAAATAAATTATGGCACAAACATAATCAACAAAACTAGTCGGACAATTTACTTGTTTATTTACAATGAGTTCTAGCTACAATTATTAACTAACATTGTTGACCAACCCTAAACTAACTTGTTATTTTTTAATTTTAGATAAAAAAACATCGAACCCTCTAATCTATTCTTGAACCGAGTTTATGCATTATTATTATTATTTTGTTGAAGGTAGCTGTTGCTACAGTCATTTTTTGAAGAATAAAATAATACATAATTATAATTTTTATATGATAGATGAAGAGATTTTTTTAATATGATATTAATCATGCAATGTCAAATTGACTCCCAAGGAGATGATCTATTGACATCGATTCCGTCTCCGGCACAAAATAAAGAGGATAGAGAGGACGATGACTAAGATGACGAAGTTGATAGATCTTTTGGATATGATGAGTGAAATTGTATTGTTATTGTATCATGATATGATTGTTATGAGTTTATTGTATATGAACACTTTATATATATATTTTTAGTGTTACATGTTATTCATTATTTCTGCTTCTATATTTGTAGGTTCCATATTAATTTGTAATTGCATGTACGTGTTATATGTAACACATTTGTAATTGTATGTACATGTTATATGCAACACTATATGAACAAAATGTATGTACAAGTTGTACATATGAACATGTTCTATGTACAGATTTTTTTTAAACAATTCTACGTAACATATTGAATGAACATATTTCAAGAAATTATTTTATGCACATGTTTTATACGAAACATGCTGTGTATGCACCTTTTTATGAATCATAGTACATGTGTACGTTGTATTAAATGGTTTATATGAAATTGATTGTATCTACGTGTACGGAATAGATTATATGTACAGGTCTCATATGTGTTATAATCGTATCTACATATTGTATATGATAAAAGAGTTTAAGATTAAAATTAGTTACATGCAATTTTGTTGTTAAGGATTCCACAATTTGTATAAAGTGGATTAATTGTGTTGTATATTTATGATTGTATTAGACAATCAATCAAGTCGAGTGTAAATTTATATAAATATGCATCTTTTTTTTACATGTGTTGTAAAATAAATATATGCTATTTTACATGACCTTTTAACTTTTAATAAATAAAAATATTTTTGTCAATAAAATTTATGAGGGACATATGAGTGTGGCCAATATCTTTTCTAGGGACTGTTGATGAGGACCTCCCTATTGTATTATTGGCTGTAATTGAACCTATTGTATTATTATTGGTAACAACTCACCCACAAACCTTCGCCAACAATCATCAGTGACATGCTTATTATTAGGACCCAACTTGCAACAGTCTAGAAAAGAATATACGAACCATACATGTTTGATCAAAAGATGACATCTCTCTTTATTCGAAAATAAAATATTTTTAAAAATATAAATTTATAATAATTGTCAATTTTATTTTTTTAAAAAATATTTAAAATTTATAAATTAGTAAAAAAATAAATTATCGTACAACCAAAGGCTATCTTAAAGAAAAATTTAAACTGTATCCTCTTTACTTGAAACAAAGAAAGGAAGAGTCTACTTCCGTGAGATCTCAAACGTGGCATAACTTTTTTTTTTTGAAAATAATATACATTTTTTAAACATAGAAAAAAAAACACTTTTATCTATATTAACTCTGTTCCGCCGAAATCCTCCTTCTGGAGAGGCGTGGGTTTGAAAACTTTCTATATCAAGGTGAATATACCTTATTTATATTTGGAAATTAAATGGCATCCCTACAAGGGCTTAAGATTAAATCCATGTCTAAAATACTCTATGCCATGTTATCTATGCTTGTTATATTCTTATCAACATACTGATCAAAATACTGATGTAACTGATATTGTAGATACTTCTATAAAATATATTTTGATTTAAAGTTATGAATCAATTCTCAATATATATACAATGTCGTATTTAGTTAGAGCATAAAAACATAATATGTTAATTTTGATATTTAGTTAGGTATATAAAAACCATACATTATCAACTTCGGTAGACACTTGTATTATTATTATTATGCTTTGTTTGTAAATTTTCGAAATCTAGCACTCAAACTCCTCTTCGTGACTTAGATCAACATCAAGTTTTTCTAATATTATTTACCAAACAAAGTCCAATATATTTTGTTTACTGTTTCTTTAAATCTTAGTTTAAACCAAATCAGAAAATTATAATTAAACCAATTTAGTTCAATTCTATCTGACGGTGAGTAACCAAATCAGTCTGGTCTTGGAAAAGAAACCCAAAATTCATGCATACAAGTCATATTAATCTCCAGTCTTTCATCAGTTGTCTACTGGTCTAACCCATTAATGATGTCATTAATATATATGGTGCAAGCTATGATATTGTACCTCCCTAGCTAGCTCATTATGCATCGCATTAATGTTTGTCAAAGGTTGTAAATATCTATCACCCCAACCCATTATATACCTCATTAATATTTACCCCTGTTGAATTTATAAAACAAATATAATAGATAATGGGGTGTTTGGTTGCATGATAATTGAAGTTTTTATTTTAATTTTTAAAAATGGTAAGAAAACTTGTTAAAAGAGGTGTTTGACAACCATGACAATTTTATGTTTTGAAAGTGATTTTCTTCTTAAACAAAAAAAGAGGGTCTCACCTTTTTCTTTTTTCTTGTGGTCCCCCACTTTATTTGATCATGTGCGGTGGTTACTCTTTTTTGTAATCACATCCCTCCAAACATGATAATTTTATGTAATGAGTTGGTTTACTTTTTATTTTAATACAATTTTTTATCATGAAAGTGTACGAAAAATTATCATGCAACCAAACACCCCCTGAGCGCTTGTGCATGACAAAATCCACCTTCTTCAACAGGTAAATCTCCCCCACATCAATAGATTACCTATCGGCATTAATGTTAATGATCAGTCATTCTCGAGAAAAGATATATTAGTTTATCAGTTAATCAAGTGTCTAGAGAAGTAAGTAGAAATGCCAAAAGAAATTTACACCATTAATCTTTCATTCAAGACTTTGATTGCAAACAGATAAAAAAATATTAACGAAGTAACAAAGATAGAATTCTCTCTTCCTTCAGTTTACGCTTGATATTAAATACATTGAATTATATTTTAATCAATTATCTATGTACGAAAATTGCAGCTGGATTGCTCAGACAGGCTTGCACGGGAAGCAAGCGACGAGCGGTAACTTCACCGCTCACGCCATACAAAGACAACCAAACGAAGCTGTCAGACGAGGAACTTCACGCTTCCCGCCAAAAGTCCGTACGAGCGGTGCTCTGACGAGCGGTGACAATAGCGTATCCGGAGGTAAAAATATGCAGTCCGGAATCTCGGTATTGGGATACGCCGGTGACCGGTAAATATACAATTTTATAAATTGAAGAGGAGGAAACGATAAATTCGTGCCGAGCTGTCGTGGTGCCACACCGCGCTGCGTGCCCTCTCTTTCCCGCACCGGCGCGACACTTTTCGCTGCCGCTTCGTGCAACTCCAACGACTGCATGCATTCGAAACAAGCGTCCCTGCCTCCTCCTCCGCCTCCGCCCAACCCCGCGGCCGCGCCCTCGGCCTCTCCTCCTCTCCCCGTCCGAGCCCCGCCCTCGGCTACGAGGCCGGCAGGCTCGCGGCACACCGCGTCCGCGTCTTTATTCTATCCGGTCGCGTGGTGAGGCGGCGGCACGCCATGGGGGTTTCGTTCAAGGTGTCGAGGGCCGGGTGGCGGTACCGCCCGAAGCCCCTCGAGAGAAGCGCCACCGACGCGCGGTCCTCTGTACTCGAGGACGGGGGCGGGGACGACAAGGAGACGGCTCCCGCCGGGGACGTGGTGCTGGGAAGAAGTGAGCCGGAGGTGTGCGCTTTTTTCGCCTTGTTCATTGGATCATCTGAAGTTTTCATGTTCTTCTTCATTTCTTTTCCTGACGTATTTGATTGTCTTGTTAACTGTATTTGGTTTCATCTTTTCCCGTGCTGATGATGTCTGCATGTTCGACGTGCTTCCCCTGAATTGGCTTGCTGTTTCGTTTACGTTTTATAGTTGTCAAGATGTGTTCGATTTCTCTTCCCATGAGTGCTCTTCACAGCTAAGATGAGATACGCTGGAGTGTGCCTGTGCGTGAGAAATGTGTGATTCTAGTGTACGTCGTGTTTGTCCGCTGGGATTGCCATATGTTGCCTCCCGTATAGTTTTCCCTATTTCGAGGAAGATGTCTTGCTTTGCACGTTTCTTTGTGGTTTTTTATGATTGTTCGTGTTGGATTGCAGAGTGAAAAGATTAAAGGAAAGGGCGTATTCGGTCTATAGATGTGCACAGACTTTTCCCTTCTCCTCTGCCCTGTTCGGCTTAGGCATACATAGTTAACATGAAAGAGGAACAACTTGAGCTTTAGGTTCGTGGTTAGAGACTATCAGGAGATGAGCACCATGGCCTAGAAGGATGTAGTCAATACTCAATAATGACGAACAGAAGATATCTGGAGATGTATCGATCACCAGGCAATGGATATACACTCGGTTTTAGATGGAAACTATCTTATCCATGTAAGATTTTGCTCAATGGATATGCAAATGTGTATCTTATTTGTTAATATTCCTCCTTTTATATGTGCATGATTATATGCTTTTTTGCTTAATCTGTAGCAATCTGAAAGCACTCATTCTTGTCTCATTTATCAATACAGTATCATTCGCATACATCCTATACTATGGTATATCATCTTGTATAATCTTTGTTAATTTATTCATAACTAATGTAAAAAGACAAGGACTTATTGTAAATCCTTGATATCAACCAATAGAAATAGGAAAATCTCTTGTTTCTTTACTAATTGTGCATATACTAGTGGTTGTTTCATCATACATTTCTTTTATCACTTGTATGTACCTAATAGGCACCATCCTTTGCTCCATTATCCATCACAAAACATTTCTTGAAACTCTATCATAAGTCTTTTCCAAGTCAATAAATATCATATGTGAAGCTTTCTTTATATCTAAATATTTCTCTATCATGTTCTTAATAAGAAAAATAGTTTCAATTATAAATTGACTAGGCCTAAATCTAAATTAATTAGCTAAAATATTTGCACAATCTTTTAATCAACGTTCAATAACTCTTTCCCATAATTGCATACTATGGCTTATGAGTTTAATCCCTTTATAATTTATGTAATTTTTTATATCTTAATTTTTTTATTAAAAATGGATATGGTGGTGCTCTTTCTTTATTCATTTTGTATTTTTTTAGATTAAGATTTTGTTAAAAAAGTTAAGTTAACAATTCTACCCTTAAATCTTCCAAGCATTTTTATACTGTGATAAGGACGATATTTGAACCATATGGTTTACTTGTTTTCATCATCTTCAATGTTTCTCTAGCTTCTGATAGTTTAATGATTTTAGTATGATTTAAAATTCAAATAATTGTCTTAAACAATGATCTAATATGCTTGGCTAATTCCTTTGCCAAGAGAATGAAAATTCTCCATGTTGAAATTCATTTTGTATTAAAGGCGTTCTGACATTTTTCTGAAACTTGTTATCATGTCTGTTTGGGCTGGTTATTGCAAATTGATGGATATTTATATGGAATGGAGTTTGCTGCTCATTGTCCCCATTTGAAATAATGTTTTTTATTTTATGTTACAGACGTTTCACGCAGAAGAACTTGAGGCATCCTTCTCTATCAAGTTATATGCCGATGGCTTCTCCATTGGAAAGCCTTCTGAGGTTTTTCAAGAAATTTAAGTTCTGATAGGTTGTTCTTGAATGTCATGTTTGCTGCAATACTTACCTGGAATTAGATTTGGCCTTTTGTTTTAGGGTATGCTTTTACCTCTGGTTCAAGATGCACCAAAGATGCTACATCCTTATGACAGGAGATCAATGGCCCTTTTTTCTGTGAGTGCTAAACATGTATTGTATCATCATATTATATGCACAGTTTTTCTTATATGCAAAATGTATATGAACAATACTTTTATATGCAAAATGACTGCCTTGTGAGCTTTCATAATGGGTATCTGGCTGCAGCTGATGTTGGCGTTATTTTAATATAGTATGATTTTATTGGTTTTGAAATTGGTTTCTCACTCCATCTTTACTATATCTCGATTTACACACTTATGCGGGCTAAGAACTTACTTCCATTGCATAGAGTTTGTGATGCAAATGAAATCAGATACAACATACAAAATATGACGATGTTGTTGATTGAGTGTTGAGATGAAGACACATTTGTAAGAAAATAATAATCTAGATTTATTTTCGGCATTTTTTAATACACTTGGGGGATTTAATAGCTAATATGGTCCTTAGTAGGGTCTTAAATGTAAAAATCATGGCTTCTATATAAGGCAAACATTGTAGATACGGGGAAGATGATGGAAATGAAATTGATTTTGGGCATTTTCTTTTTATAGACTTAGGGGACCAATAGCTAATAAGGTCATTAGTAGGGTCTTAAATGTAAAAATCATGACTTCTATATAAGGCAAGCATTGTAGCGCACATGGGGAAGATGCTGGAAATGAAATTGATTTTAGGCATGACTCCTCTTCCCAGCTATGCGCTCTCTCTCTCTCTCTCCCCCACTCTCCCCCCTTGTCCCGTTCTTCTTTGTGCGATGGAATCCTCGTTGACCAACCACCTCTGTTTTCTTCTCCATAGGTAAGCTTCACCTTTGAATTACTTTGGCATTTCTTCTTCACCACCTCCTCTATGGGGATTTGCTCCTCGCCTCAGATTCATGTTTCTTCTTCACCTCTAGAGAAAGTCCTATCCCTGGTATTCATCATCGCCTCCGGCTCTTCATTCTACCGCTCTCTATTCATCATCACCTTCACCTCTATTCAGTGTGTTCTTGGGACCATTCAGGTTGACAGTTATTGATCAAACATATAGCTTGTCTTGCTTGCTTGTTCCAATAGTCCGTTGTCATGAGTTGAGGTGGAAGCTCCTCCGTTGGTGATGGATGGATATCGCAAAGGCACCTGGATGCCTAAATGAATGGAAGAAGTGCCAACTTGGTGTTGAAAACTCTAAATGGTGCTGGCCTTGTCAGTGATAGAGGTTGCAAGCATGGATTGGCTTTTGACGTTGGAAGACCGGAGTAGGGTGAAAGTAGGAGGGAAGTGGAAGATGGAGGAGGTAGAGAAAGAGGAGGGATGAAATCACATTCTTTGGGTATGCAAGGTAGTCGACGGTGTCGACCGATCAAGGTGCTTGATGTGTTACCTAATAGAGGGTTGCATGGGGACTGTTATGTGACTGAAATATGGAGGTCAGAGATGAGAGAGTTATGTAGGTTAATCATGGGATGACTGGCTGGCATGGGACATAGGCCAAATATGGGTTATGGGATAAGCCATATGCATGAGAAGAAGGGCTGTCCGGGCAGCATATAGAGTGGAGAAGAGGGGCCAAACAAGGCTAATATGCATGGAGATATAGCCTTTGGCCATGGGCATGAGAGAAGTGGGCCAAACATGGGGCCGTTTGGGCTTAAATATGGAATTTTGGCTATGAAAATGGAAGGAGAGGGCCAATGACAGATCCTTATGGGATTAAGCCATAGACATATAAGAGGATAGCCAACAGGGCATGTATACATGGGAGAAGGGAAGATAGGGGGGCTGAAGGGGCATCAAGGCATGACTGCTGCTCACCTTCTTCCTCTTCTTCACCCCAGCTTCCTTTCCTCGCACAGGCAATGGCAACAGCAGATGGATGAGAAAAACTATGGCACTTACTTTTCCTTTTCTTCAACTCTCTGACTGCCACCTCTTTCTATCTATCTTGGAGGCTTGCCTTTAATATCCGAAACCCAAAACAGGTGGCTGTGGGCCTCCTTTTATAGGAGAGATCATGGAGAGTCAGCTCCGATTGGGACTCCTTTTCCCTGCGCACGATGGAGCTAATGGGAGGAGAAAGAACCAGTTGAGCCTCCTATATTTCAGCCAATTTTGAATTTTCATTGAACTCCCCACCTTGCTGGCTATCTCCCATTGGAGGAGAACAGTTAGAAGACCCAGTCAAGATCCGGATGGTGGAGGATGTGTGCCGCCTCTACTTTCTTCTCTTCTTATATCATAGGGGTTTCTGATGTCAAACTTTGGCTCCAAGTTTCCTCACGGCTATGGCCTGATATGTGGGGCCCATCCAATGGCTGCCAGGTGGGAGATATTTCCATTGGATATCCCACTCATTTAGGAGCTTTGGCGTTGACTTAAGATTTTCATTAAGTGCCACAATATTCAAGGGTATATATTGATCATTAGATTCTACATCTTAGGATCATCAGATAAATGCTTGAATAACCATGATGTGAGTTAGAATTGAGCTCTTGAGCTGATTTCATGCATCTTTATAGCCCATCTACATGAACATATAACTTGTGTTAGAACCTTAGCAAATTGACTTAATTCTTATCATCCAATCTCAGCCTTAGGATATTTTGAAAATTGCATGAAGGGTTGATGTATAATTCAACTTAGTTATATGTGAAGCATATATTGAAATGATCTCATTGGTCAAATAATTCTCTAATC
This sequence comes from Cryptocoryne crispatula var. balansae, assembly GCA_036172225.1. Taxonomy (NCBI): domain Eukaryota; kingdom Viridiplantae; phylum Streptophyta; class Magnoliopsida; order Alismatales; family Araceae; genus Cryptocoryne; species Cryptocoryne crispatula. Next base: position 12,459,595 of record CM069932.1, on the reverse strand, counting down.
ATTCTATATAGGCTTTTGATATTATTCTGGCCTACCCATATCATTCATTTGATCATCATCTGCCCATTGAGTTCCTCATTCAATTGTGCTTCTGAGGACTTTGGAGAATGTCAAAATTTGATATTTTATGTATATTAGACTATAATATTTGAATTTCATGATTGAGCTTGACTTTCATTAGCATTGGCCCATCCAGATCATATGGCATCATCATTTTGGTAATGGACCCGATTTATGCCATCTGGGTCCAATAAGCATAAAACTTGGAATTTTGATATCCAGGTCGCTTTTCTGTCATCTATGACCCAATAAATATGAAACATTATAGTTTTATCATCTAAGCCCATTTTATGTCACCTGTGGCCTGATCATCATGGAACATGTTAAAGTTGCTATCCAGCCCATTTTCTGACATCTTTGGCTTAATAAGTATGAAATCTGATGGTTTTGACATATGGGTCTCCCATCAGTCATATTGGGCCCATTAGGCTTATCAGGGTTTATCATATGCAAATCAGGCCCATCAAGATACTGGCTAAGGTTAATCTCATTTAATTGCCCTTGGTGCATCATTATTCAAATAACATAAAGTCCTATTCCAATTAGTACTAAGGAGAAGGGGCGGTTCCCATCTTGAACATAAGTGGGATCTGGACCCCATTAAGAACCCATTAAGAAGAGGATCCATCACTTAACTCTCATTTGATCTCATCCACGGGATCTTGTGTCCATGATTGCTCCAAGATCATCACATTATTTAATATCATCCAATCATAATCATTTATTACTTAAGTAGGATCCGGATCCTATTAAGGGCCCATTAAGCATAAGATTTATAACTTAAGTCAAAAACACATCTTGACCCTTGCTTCTTGCTCCCTCGTCATCATCCCATCATCTCCTTCACTTAATTATGACCAATCATGATCAAGGAAGATTCAATATCATGTTAAGGACCCAATTAGAGTAGGATCATGTTGGCGTCCATTTTTTTCACAAAAGAAAGAGAGAGACAAATGGGCAGGCCCAAGAGCAGACCGGACAGCCCATAGTTCAGCCAAGTTAAGCCCAATCAGGAGCCCATGAAGGCCCAATAAGAAGCCCATCATCCCATCCTAGAATTGGGCCAAATTTCATCCTAAATCAGGCCCCTGCGCAGCCCACAGCAGAGGCTGGGCCGCAGCCCCCAGCCAGCCCAATTAACCCATGCAAAGAAGGCCTGTGCGCAGCCCATATTCCAGCCCACCTGCGGCTTAGTGTGAACATGCCACACTGGCTGTCCTGCCACATCAGCAACCACCTGCGCACTTGCCAAGTCACCCCCTTGGCTGGTTAATGGCGTGGGGAAGCCCAAGCAGTCAAAGAATTGAAGCCAGGGGGATAACCAAAGAGTCAGGCCATTAAGGCAACATGGGAGAGCACAACAGCCATCTCACGCTGGGTTCTAGATGGCCCCTGATCTTCCCCCCATTCCTTATAAGAAGGGAAGGGCGCGTCAAGAAGAGGCAGCAGTTTTCTGGACGCCGACAGGCTGCTGCTTTGCTGCTGCTTCCCGCGACCAAGGAGAAGGAGAAGAGAAGAAGAAGGAGCTTGGTGCACCAACAGGGGCACCACCCTGCTGCACCTGCCACCTCCCCCTCCTGCTACACCAGCTGCTGCACCGGCTGCGCCTGTTGCTGCCACCTACAGCCAGAAGAAAAGAAGGAGAAGAAGAAGAGGGAGTCCAATCGCTGCCACCTCCTCTTGGTGGAAGGGTTCTCCCGGTTGCACCTTCACCTCCATTCCATCCAAGGATCAAAAAAAACAGGTGGGTACAAGCAAGAATATAATTATGTAGTCCTTACGGACACCTCCCCACCTCCCTCCAAATTCTCTTCTCAACCCCTCTCATGGCCTAAATCGGTCTTCATCTTCATCGGCAACCCATGGCCTAAAGCAAATCCCTTTGCCAATTTCATCTTGGCTCATCTAGGGACACCCAACCGGGCCTCAGCCGGACCCCACATGAAGCCCCCCTCTCGGCCCACCTATAGGCCACCCAAAACAGACCCCTGCCAGCCCACTTCCAGTTCAGCCAAATCTCCTTTGCGCAGACCTATTTTGGCCCACTTGGAGCCACCTGATCAGAGCCCCCCTGAACAGGTCTGAAGCTACCTTCTTTTAGCCCAGGTTCAGACCAGAACCGGCTCTAATCCAGACCCTAACCAGGTCCCATCTCACCCCCTTAATCGGATCCCATTTCAGTCCAAGGTGCAGCCCCCAATCAGGCCCATCTTCAGCCCACGCAAACTCTCTTCTAACAGGTCCCCTTGTGACCGGTTTCCTACCCCTTTGTGGTCAAACTATTAGCCCCCTTGCGGCCCATTCCAACAGATTTCAATCAGGTCCAGAAAAGGATCCACAGTCGACCCATCTTCTATTCCTTACACAGTCCCATAGCTGGCCTATGTTCAGCCCCTATTTAGGCCCCTCCGCGGCCCAGACAATAGCCCCCATGTGGCCAACATCCGTCCCCCTTTTGTGGTTCAGCCAAGCAGACCCCTAAACAGGTCCTGTTTAGTCAAAAAAAAAGGAGCTTGATGCCCCTCCTGATAACCCCACCGCGGCCTGCAAAAAGAGGACAACAGCAGCTCCCATACAAGCAAAGAAGAAAGGCAGCAAGGCAGTGCGGCATAGCTCAGTACGAGGGCAGAAGCTTGCCAATTTTCCAGCATGGTGGGCAGGGGCGATGTCCCGGACCCTCTCGGAATCCGTACGACGGGCCGATTGTTTTGTCCGGGCGGGTCCTTGCCCTACCACCAAGATGGGGGAATGGCGCACAAGTCCACAAAACAGGCCCTTCCGGCCCGAGAAGACCGAAGACCGGCTTTGAACGCCGATGGAACTCAAAACCGGCCCAAGTGGCCTTTTAAGACAATAAAAAAACAGAAAAAACAAAATTAAAAAGAAATGGACGGCTCCCCAGGGTACGTCCCGGGATGTTGATCCGGACGTCGGCGCGGGCATGCTCCCGTAGCCGGTGATCCTTCCCCCAATTTTGGCTAAGTCACCGACTAGCCTTGATTGGATGGGTAAATTTTGCCAAGTTAGAAACTTGTCGGCATGCCGTTGTAATGCCGAAATTTTTCTAAGGCGGTGAAGAACCTAAATTGGGGGAAGGATCACCACTTGCTGTACACCGATGTACTTCACCTCTCTTTCAATGAAATGAAGTTCGATGATATATTGATGCATGGAAGAAGGCGCTGATTGGCAGCCCAATGTGTCCGATCAGAGGCAAACCGCCAAAACTAAGTGAACAAACTGTTTTTTTAAACAATCTAAAAAATAAATAAGGCAAGGCAGGATCCGAAATGGGATTTTACTGCCACATTTCCTAACCGCCTGCAGGTCTCGATCACAACACCGTTTCAAGCCCTGCCTAGCCCCGTGGCTCCCCTCCTGTTAGCCCAGTTCGGCCCAATAACAGAAACCTGTTCAGGCCCACAACCGAGCCCACAAACAGGCCCATTTCCTGGCCTTTGTCCAAGCCCATAACAGGTCTCATCGAGACCCAATTTGACCCACCTGCAGGGGCCTTGAGCAGACTCTAACCCAAGTCCAGTTCAACTCAACCCGCGATCAGCCCCCCTTACCTGGCCCACAGTCTGGGCCTGGCCAACCTGATCAGCCCATCTAGCAGACCTCTAAACAGGCCCATATCAGCCCATTCGCAGGCATATGTCCAGAGCCTAAAACCAGTCCCTTTGTGACCCGGTTTCAGCCCATCAAGGACATCTCAAACAGGTCCCCGACCGGTCTATTCAAAGTCATCCGAACAGACCTCTTAAACAGGACCGAAGCTGCCCTTGCTCAGCCCACGTTCAGGTCCTAGAACCGGTTCCAAATCAGCCTCCTGTGCAGGCCAATTTCGGCCCATCATAATCTATTCATTCCAGCCCCTTTGTGGCTCGGTGAAATCCCAAATCAGTCCTCAAGTAAAAATCAGATTTTTGACCGAATCCAAAGCAGATGAACTCAGAAATCAGAAAAAAAATCAAAGTCGACCATAAATAACAAATCAATAAACAAACCTGAACCAGGTCGGTTTGCATCTGATCGGACCCAAAAGGCCGCTGCCCTTTTGAGTTCCTTACTTTATTTTGTGGATGTGCGTATCTCCAAACACAGGTTGCCACGACGGTTAATCAAAGGCGTTCGAGCCGTTGCTCGATGTAAGTTAACGCCGGATACTCGCACCATCCGGCGGAGAAGGGTCAAAAAATGAAATTTTCAAAGAACCCGAACCTCGGTTCTAATATTTTTAAAACTATCACCGGACTACTAATATTTTAGGATATCACCTATTTTCCTAGAAAAGTCCGGAGATGTCTTTCTTTCTAAAAGAACAGACGCAGAAAAAAGAGGTTCACACAGATCAATAACTTAAATAATTGGAGGTCTTAGCCATTGGATCATGTGCCAATGATTAGATCTTCTTCCATTCAAAGATGCATCGATCCTAGTCCTATTAGCATCAAGAGAAGGCAGCGCAAGTTCCTTTAATATTGACTTAGGATAGGACCTTGCATTGACCCTCAATCATATTTCAATCACTGGTTGACTTGTTTGAAGAAGTCCCTTGAAGGTATCGGCTCAAGAACTCCCATCAGCCTGTCTTCTTATCCATATTTTCTTTTTTCTCCTTCTCTTGCTGCTGTAGCAGCACCTTTGCTGTAGACAGAGCTAGGGGGTTCAGTGATTCTGCTTCCTACGTTGTCTAATCAGTCCTCTGCTGATGCTAGTTTGAAAAAGGAGCATTGCTCTGCAATTCCAGACAGCCACCGTGGTCAATCAGTTGCATGAATTATCTGTTTTCTGCCTCTTTCTCTGCTGCGACCATTGGCTCATCTTGGCAGATCCATTGGGGCCTGTCTGTCGTGGTTCAGGTGTGCAGTCAAGCACCACCCGAGGCTGTGTTGGTGAAATAATCCTTGACCTCTGATCTGAGCATCACATGAACCTGCAAGCTTCATCTTTCGGGGCTCAATTGGCCATTGACAGCAACTGGTATATCTCCTATTCCCCTTATTTGCATGTTATCGGAGGCGATCGCCTCGAGGCGAGGCGATGCCTTAGCTCCTTGCCTAGCATGTGACCGCCTGAGGCGGTCGCCTTTTCCACCTCGGCCACCTAGACCGCCTCAAATGCATATACTTTTAAAATTTATTTTTTGATTTGTTGTTTAGTTCAACTTAAGACCATATCTTATATATTGTATTTCTTTTCTTTTTAAATCAATAAAATAGTGATCTTGTGTCACATTCAAAAAAATTTAAGATAAAAAAAGACAAAGGCTCGAGAATTATTGTTCAATTATTGTTACTTCTATGTTATTTAGAATTATCAATGTACTTCCATGCATGTTTTAGAATTATTGTTCAATTGTTGTCACTTGACATATGATGTAACCTCAAAAATCTCAAATTTTAAAGATTTTGGTTTTGGAAATTCATTTTTCTTTTTGGATTTGAATTAAATTTGATTTGACCTTAGTATTGACTTTGTAAGAAAATATATAATATTTTATAAAAGTACTAACTAGGGTTAATGATATGTATAAAATTATACATTGAGGTTGTTAGGTTCTTTGAAATTTTATTTTGACCTCTCCCCGTCGGATGGTGCGAAGATCCGACATTAATTACATCGAGATTTCTCGAATACCCTTGATTAATCGTCATAGCAATCCATGGAAAGTAGAAGACAATACATCCACAAAAATAAACATTCACATACACACACAGGATAAAACAACCCCATGAACTTGATGGAATGCAAGCATTTGATTTGTTTTGAATTTAGTTTGGTTTGAGTTAAAATTGATTTGAGTTGAATTGGTTTGAATTTAGTTTGAATTCGTTTGGGTTGGATGAACCAGAATTCAGTTTGATTTGGATTGATTGATTTGAGTTTGAAAATTGTTTATGGGTTGATTTAATTTCAGTTTGTTTTAGATTTGTTTGGTTAAAGTTAATTTGTTTTAAGGTTTTAAGAAATTGATTTGGATTGAGTTTGTTTGGAATTTATTTGAAATTTGGCTTGTTTTCTTAATTTGGATTAAGTTTGACTTGGATTTTATTTGGGAGTTGATTCGGGTTGATTGGATTTGGGCGGAATTTAGTTCAAGTTTTGATTAAGAATCTAGTGTGAACTAAATTCGAGAGTTCTGTTGTGACTTTTATTTTTGTAAGTTTGCTTGAGAATTAGTTTTACAGATTCTGCTTACAGATTTGATTAGGTTTTTTATCTTGATGGTTGGCTGAATTTAAGTTGTTTAAAATTTGGTTAACATTTCAGTTTGGATTGATTAAAGCTCTTCAGTTAGTCTAGCTTAAACCCGGCTAGCATCTGTTGTGATTAAAATCGATTTGTTGTTTTAGATTAAGATTATCTTCAGTTGTTGATTTCTTTTGTATTTTACTTGGCACAGGTTCTGTTTTTGGATTTTAATGAGGTTTGTGTCTTACTTGAGTGTGTTTGATTTAAACGAGGATTTGGGTTGCATATTTTAGGTTTTAATTTAAGTTTGACAGGTGATCGTTGTGAGTTAAGATTAGATTACAGGTTTCTTGAAACGTGTTGGTTTTATGAGTTCAGATTTAGTTCAGGTGATTTATTTACGTGATTATGAATTTTATCTTCAAGATTATTAAGTTAAAACTGGTTGAGTTTAAATTGAGTGCCTCTGTTTGTTTTAGATTAATTGTGTATTAGTTGTCTGGACCTTTAATTAGAAATGAGTTTCAGTTTGAACTATCTTATTAAAACTTGATGTTCTTATTATTATTTTTAGTTTGACTCTGATCTTCAATTTGTTATGCTCAAGATTTAGTTTTCTTTTAAACTTTCAGATTTGGAATTTGTTATTGAATCCAATCCGTGGGATTGAGTTCAGTTTGATTAAAACAGGTTTGTTTTACTGAGTTTAATTTGAACAGGTTGGGATTCTTTTATTCCAACGGATTGATTCACTATTTTTCCAGATTTCCGCAAAGCTTGCAGATTCTGTTCGGAGCATGCATTTTCTGATTTAGATTGCACGTTTCAGATTTATGTGATCTGATTTTTGAATTTCAGTCTTGGCAGGTTTTATATTTTTAAATTTCAGATGTGATTTCATATTTTTCCAGATTCTGTTTTAAATTCCAGTTTTCAAATGCAGATTTTACAGGTTTCGGACCTACAGGTTCAGAATTTCAGATTTATTCAACTTGGGTCTGACTAGAATTAACCGGTTCTGGATTGAGCCATATTTGTCTTGATTTACATTGATGGATCATGTTACAGCTTGAATAAGTAAATTGGATTTGGGAAAAAAATGATCCCTGGCGGTTCAGCTTATGGCTTACTTCTGTTTGCTTCAAAGTCTGCCTCCAGATTGTTTAAACTTGGGATTTAATTTTTAAGTTTTACAACCTTTCAAATCAAAACCGATTTTCTGTAGGTTCAGTGATTCTGCCCTTCAGTGCTACCGTCCGATCTCTGCACTTCCTCAGCATTTGATTTTTTACAGAATTTCAGATTTCTTAAATGTTTTATTTTTTTATTGAAATTTCAGATTTATGTTCAGTTTTCAATTTTCTCTTGTGCTTGCATTCACTCATTCCGGTAGAGATTGTTTACTCCCTGCACTGAACATTGAATTCTTTATTGCTTGAAATTCACATAAGCATGGTTCGCCAGGTCCGCAACCCGGTCGCCCGGGTCGCCCGACCCGGCCGGATTCCGGGCCGACCGGCCCGGAATCGACCCTGTCGGGCCGACTCCAAGCTGGCCCGGTAGGGGGTCGGGTCGCGCGACCCAGCAACCGGGTCGTGCGCGGCCTTTTGCCCCCCCCCCCCCCCCACTAAGTGCTTAGTGGGGGGGGGGGGCTTTTCCACCCACTTAAGGGTGTTAGTGGGGGGGACTCCCCCCCCCCACTTAACATTAAGTGGGGTGGGGGGCTATTGGGGGGGGGAGGGTTCAACTCACACCAACTCCACACCGATCTCCTCCCCCTTCCATTAAGCACTCTTTCAGTCTTCCTCTCCTACTGATCACTCTTTCGGTCTCCCCCCTCCTCACTGATCACTCTTTCAGTCCTCACCGGTCAACGGCTCGTCCCTCCACTCAGTTCTCACCCTTCACTCGGATAGTTTCCGCTCCACCTAGTGTCGTTCACACTCTTAAAGCGTTATTTTTTTACACTGTCAAAGCGATGTCTTTGCCATTCTCAATTTTATTTCGTGTTATTTATATTGTGGATTATTTTTCTAACATGTCTTCTCCAAGCCGTGAGACTTCCCGCTCCACCCGGAATGACCCAGCTTGGCTCCATTGCACGGTCGTGTCAATGGAGCAAAGGAAAGTAAAATGCAAGTATTGCGACAAAGTTCTATACGGTGGAACTTACCGGTTAAAGCATCATCTTGCCGGTATCAAGGGAGATGTTGCACCGTGCACACGGACTCCGCCTGAGGTAAGAGCCCAATTTAGACAGCATCTTCAATCCTTAGAAAGATCCAAAGGAGCTTCAAAGAGGCATCAGGACACTGTGCATGAAGAAATTGCGGAACCCGCAAGACGTTCGCTACACATATACGGCACTGGACAAGAGCGACCAGAAAGAAGTGAATACCAAGAATTTGACGAAGGTATGTAATAATTAATATTTGATATTTTACAATAATATACGTATTTAACATAGCAAACAGATGACTTAGCAAGAGCCATGGAGGCAAGTCGAAGGTCATTCACCGACGAAGACATGTATCGACGTACCGGGCGGTTTATGGGTTAAGGTTTTGGCAGTGGGAGTGGACGTGGAAGCGAAAGCGGGAGAGGATCAAATCCTGACCCTGAACAACATATCCACGATCTCACCCGGGATGACGACCCGGCAGTTGGCCTTATAGATCCGGTCATCACACGACCGCGTCAAAGGCAAACCACCATCAACACAACATTAAAGAACTTGAAATTGTGAAAGGAGAAGATCGGGCGGGCAACTTCCAGATGGTTCTTTCATAGTAGTATACCAGCTAATGTTGCAAAGGGGCTTTACTATGAGTCTATGATTAACACAATAGCAGATGTTGGTCGGGGGGTGCCGGGACCAACTCCAAAGGAGATCTACAGCACATATCTTCCATTGGAGGTAGCTGACATTAGAGAATATGTCAAGACGTTCGAACGTATCTGGGACGAACGTGGTTGCACACTGATGACCGATGGTTGGACATGTTAGTCATTTCGAGCATAACATTGTGATACAAATCTTTATGAATTTTAAGTTTAGATATAACATTTTATCCTCTTAATAGGTATTACCAAGAAGACAATGATCAACTTTCTCGTTTACTGTCAAGTTGGGACCGTCTTTTGGAAGTCGGTGGATGCATCTGGACAGGTAAAAAATGTAACTTACCTGTTTGATTTAATTGATGGTATTATCGAGGAGATTGGTGAGGATCGAGTTGTCCAAGTGGTGATGGACAACGCAGTTGCCTACAAAGCTGCCGGCCAAGAGACGGAAGTTATATTGGGTACCATGCTCCGCCCATTCCATAGATTTAATGCTAGAGGATATTTGCAAAGATCCTCAAATTGATCAGGTTGTTAAGGCCGGCCAATATATTGCATCCTTCATCTATAACCATAATTTCATTTTGACCCTAACGAGAGAGCACACAAAGGGTCGAGAGCTCTTACGACCCGGCGCTACACGGTTTGCATCACACTACATATCTTTGGAGAGCCTATTTGAACATAGGCGTTGCCTAACCCAAATGATACTTTCTCCGGGGTAGGCTAACTGGATTGCTAGAGCCAATCCATCAGACAAACGAAAAGGAAGAAAAGTGGAACAAACATCGGAGAGTGGAGACTTTTGGCGGCTCTAAAGAAGACAATGGATATTGTTGGTCCATTAGTCAAAGTCCTTCGAATAGTCGATGTAGATAAGAAGACGGACATGGGGTATCTTTATGATGCACTTGAGCAGGCAAAAGAAGATATTTCGAAAAAGGTATCAGATTTTAGCAAGTGGTGGGACATCATTGACCGTCGGTGGGAGAGAACATTGTACCATCCTATACATGCAGCTGGTATATTTTTTACAATTTAATCAAATAAAATTTCTTAATCAAATTGTTAGCTTTTTGGTCGATGCTGATAGCAAACTTTTCCATGGTCAATTACCAGGTCATTTTTTCAACCCAAGATATTGCTACAGTCCAATCTTCAAGCCTATCAATGAACTGTTGGACAGCGTAAAGGAAGTCATTCGGAGAATGCTTGGGGACGATGACCGTTCAATTATTGTAACAAATAAGATGCATGATTATAGGATGAGGTTATTTCATTTCGAGACAGCAAGGGTGCAACGAGCAGTTATGCTTCTTAGTTCAGGTATGTATAGTTAAATAAAGTCAACTTTATAATTACATAATTAACTTATTAATATCATTATGTATTAAGACATAATGATAATGTGCAGCTGACTGGTGGATGGATCATGGAAGGGCACCGGGATATGAAGACTTGGCTAGTGTTGCAATCCGAGTATTAAGCCAAACTACGTCTGCTTCCGGCTGTGAAAGAAATTGGTCAATGTTTAGCCTTATTCATACCAAGCAAAGGAATAGGCTAACATCACAAAGACTTGAGCATCTAGTCTACTGTCACTATAACATGAGGTTGAAGCTAAAAAATTTGGAGAAGATAAGAGAGAACCAGAGGGAGGAGCAAAGGTGGGTACTACAAGCAAGTGGAAGACGAATTGAGGTGCCCACTGTACAAGAACCATAGATTGACTTAGAGGAGATATTTCAACAGAGAAATCCTCTAGAAGCCTGGGTCAACGAACGTGAGGGGTTGGGTGAACCAGAGTTCAACCCCGATGATCGGGAATGGGCTCAAGGGGAACTTGACAATGTTCCTCTTTCCGAGGAATTTCGGATCCCTCCTGTGGCGAAAAGGCAAAAAATCGGACAATCTTCTCGTCAAAGTAGGCAATCAAAGGGTAAAGGTAAACAGGTTGCAACTGACCCTCTTGATATTGCTGATCTGGACACAATTGACGAGACAAGGGAAGATACACTGGAGCCTAACATCCGATTGCAATATCGTCGGATGATTCAACTTCAAAGAGTAGTAGTGACAGAGAGGACAACACGTACAGCAAAGGCAGAGGAAGCACCGCCGGCACCACTTCTGGTCAAGGGAGAACCAATCCACAGACACCCTCTACAACAACAGCCTCACTTTACGGAAGAGGAGCACTATACCCACGCAACACAAGATGCTGACCACAGGGCAAGACAACATGGGTATGGTGCAGAGTTAGAACCATCACAGGGTTCTTGGTGCCCATCATATCAAGGGCAGGGCTATGGGATGATGCAGCCTTCATTAGATAGTTCTAGTACGTATTCATATGATAGTTATGGTGGTTCATTTTCGTCTTATCGTAGGACAATTGTACGAGGCACTAATGAGTATAATCAATTTGTCTATATGTTTAATGTGTCGTACTCTTCCTCAATGTCATGGGCAGAGTATATACATTATGTAAAAGAATAATTTAATGTAATGTTTGAATGAATCTTGAATGAATCATTTTGAATCATATCTCTTATTTTTATTTAATTTTTGGGTATTTTTTCTGATTTTTTTTCTGATTTATGGGTATTTTTTATGTTATTTTGATTTTTTTCAAAAAAAAAATAAAAAAACCAACCCGGTCGGGCCGGGTCTTGACCCGGCCTGACCAGGCCGGGTTGGGGGTCGGCCGACCCGGGGCCGACCCCCAACTATTCCTTCCTTGCACATAAGTCCTCCTGCTCCTTTTTCTTTTACAAGAAAACTGTGACATTCCCTCAATTCGGGATCAAGTATGTGCCAGTCTTGAATGTTGTCTTGAACACGTTCCAGCCTTTGATAGGCATCTGGAAATCTGTTCTGCCAATTCAGCAGTTTGAGCATGGTCCTGCCTTTGATAGGCATATGAAATCTTCTCCCAACCGGTTCAAGGTTGAGCATACCCGGCTTTTGATAAGCTTGTGGGCACTCATCCTATGGTTGGTTTTCCTCATTAGCTCATAGTTTGGCATGTTGGCATGTTGATCATGCATAGCCTCTCCATGGCATAATGGGCCAAACAACTCTCTCTTGGGGAATGGTAAGACATTGGGGTCTTTTAACTAGACCTTTGTATGTCCACCTTAAAGGGTCAAGGGGCGTGCTTAAAGCCGGCCCATTGCTTTCTCTATTTGTTTTGAATTCTTTTAAATTAAGCCAAACCATGAGGCGGGTTTTTAGCCGGCCGGATGCTCGTCTCGGTTTGTTGATTAATTAAGTAAATTGTTATTTAATTTCTGTTTATTGTTTATTTTTTTATTTTTGAATTATGGGTCAAGAGACGTGCTTAAAGCCGGCCTATTGCTTTCCCATTTATTTTCATTCTTTTAAGTTATGCCGAGACCATGAGGCGGGTTTTTAGCCGGCCGGATGCTCGCCTCGGTTTGTTTAATTAGTTAATGCATTTTATTTAATTTCCATCAATTATATCTTTTAAAAGTCCTCTCTTCCCTTCTCTTTTCTTTTTTTTTTTTGCCGAGAGGAGTTTGAACAGGTCCTGTATGGGCCATCTTGGCGGCCCAACAGAAGAAGTCCCCGAGGCTGTTCCAGCGGGTGGGCTCTTCTTCTCCTTCTTTTTTTTAAACACCTTAACAGGTGTGGGCCCCACTCGTAGTTGACCCGCGGGTCAACAGACATTCCGCGGCTCCTTGTGCGCGCGGCTTCTGGCCGCGACCGCTCGCGACAGCGAGTTTCCTTTTTTTTTTATTTGTTCCCTTCCCGGCGGGCCCCACGACATGTCCACGGTGGACTATGGTCGGGGGAAAAATACTTCCCGCGGCTCTCCTCTTCTTCCTCCTGTTCGGACGACGGCAAGGCGGGCTTGACGGCCTTGGCAGCACCCGATCGCGAGGGGTTCTTACGGCAGGGGCTTCGGCGACGGGAGCTCCCGGAGAGGGGTCCGACGACGACGACGGCAGCTTCCAGAGGGACTTCCGGTGAAGGCAGCTTCCGTAGGAGCCCCCCGGCGGCTGCGGCTTCAGGAGACTTTCGGCGACGGCGAGGTACAGTGAGACCTCCGGCGACGGCGAGTTCCGGACAGGGTTCCGGCGGGCTTGGAGGCTTCGGAGGGCTTGGAAGTTGGCTCCTGTCGACTTCGGGAGGCTTCCGGACAGAGAAATTTGAAGGGGCTTCGAGCAATGGCGTGGGAAGACGACTCCAGTAAGCCTTCTTTCTCTTCTCCTTCTCTCGATCTCTCGATGGCTCTCCCTGGGGTCCTGTTCATGCGGCTCTGGCAGGGCTTTTATAACCCTCCGTGGTCTCCCTCTGCTGTTGGAAAACCTCCCGAAACAGGGGTTGCTGCTCCGAGAAGGACTCGGAGCAATCCCTAAGTGTGCGGGATCGACCTGCCTCCCTTCTTTATACTCTATTGCCTTCTTACGGCAACTCTGATATTGTTAGCGCTAGCTGCGGAGTGGAGTCCGATGGGGAGTCATCTGTCCTTCTCTACTTCGATAGTTCCTCTTCATTTTTTCTTCCTTTTTTTCGTGGACTCCTCTTGAATGGGCCTATCACAAGAGAAGAGCATAAATGGGCCAGCATTGGGTTAAATCCGTAGATGGCTAGTTTCATTGGGCCATCTCTGTCAGATTAAGTCTTGGTCGTGACTACCCAGCTTCTCTCTTTTCTCTTTTTTTTCCAGCTCCCCTTCGTATTAAGACCCAGCAGTTGAAACAAACCGTCTTCTACAAACGTCTTGCCGATTAAGTTTCAGACTCGGGAAGCTCCACTTGTGTTTAGTTCTTTTAGAGTCGGTCCTATTGGCCAAGGACTCACTGTCTTCAATTTTCAGGTACGTGGCTGACCCTTAATCTTGCTCGTATAACTTTCATGAATATTTGAGGTGCCAACAACATATTAATGTACTTTAATTGTTGTTTCAAATTCTAGTAACATAGAAAATGTGCGTCTTTCTTACATTTTTGATGTACTTTCTACATTGTTTGATATATTTCTTATCTTCTTCGATATATTTCTTACATTTTTATATATAAATTTTCTATTTTTTAAATGTACCTCTTGTATTTTATAATTTTTTTTTACTTTTTAGAAGTATTTCATGCTTTTTACATATATTTCCAATCTTTTTAGAGGTATGTCTTTTTTTTTTCACTTTCAAATATTGTATAAAGCATAAAAATATATATTAATAATAAATAAAAATTGTTGTCTCAGGCGCTTGAGGTGGGGCCTAGTCGCCTTGTGCCTCTGACTACATGTGTATTAAGCATACAATTGTGCATCGGATATGGCTAGCATTGGGGCGTGCATACCTTTCTATTTCCAAACTACTGTTGGCCCATCTATAACCTGTTTTAGCATTGAAATTGTTATTAGCAGTACCAGGCCTTGGATTTGTTGATCCATGATTGGGGTATGATGGGGACGAATTTTAGAGGTTGAAAACAAGTTTTAGATTGTTTTTACATTGAGTCCATAGGTTTGTAAATATCTATTAATGAGATCTTTTGGTTAACTTTCTAGCCACCTCTATAAGGGGCTACTTATATATTCAACGAGAACATAGCTGAATTGAAATTTTTGGGAATCCTTTTGGTTATTAGCTCGTGTGTAGAGGGGCTCTGCCCCATTCTTCTTCTTGTCTTCCCCAATCGGCCGAGGGCCTCAATCTACCTCCCTCTTTGACCCTCCGACCTCCATGTTGTTCCTCCCCCTTCCCCTCCACACGTTCTCATTGACGACGAATAAATCCAGCAATAGCTCTTCTTACGGTGTCATCGTCTCAGTTTTGGGCGTGAAGTCTACTGTTGGATCATTCTAATGAGATTTCCAGCATACATCATCTTCTTCAAGTTCAAAGGGCATTGAAGTGGAAGGAATTTGGCGATCTCCGGAATTTGTTCCACTGGTGATGCTCTTCGACGTTGCATTTTCCTTTGCAACCAGATCCTGATTGGAAGAATACAACATTACACCTTATCAACCATTTTTGTCAGATCTAATCAAGGTCAGAGGCAGGCAATTGCGGCGTCTTCTTAGACTTAGCAATCTGCACATCCAGAGAAGGCATTGAAGCGTACTGAAGATTCTCTCTTGAGCTCTAGCATCTGGATCAATTTGACTTCATCTTCACCGGCAACTCGTCTTCAATGGACAAACTCAGACATTCTCATGGTTGGCATTCCTGTTCCGCTAGCGTGTAGCTGCGACGAGGCCGACGCCGCGACAACGAGAAGATGTCGACACCCCTTGCCCCTTGCCCTCAGCTTTGTCTGTTTCCCTTCCCTTGGCTACTATCTAGATGATGGCGATGGACTGAAGTCGTGAGGACCAAGATACCCTTCCCCTAGATCGCCTACCGCCTCAGGCGGCTCTCGATCATGGGCTGCCTTGATGCCACCATAACACCTCTGGCGGGCCTATTTTCACTGGCCGGTGTCTGTATGAGAAAGCCTCCATGACCCCTCTTTGGGGTCAGCCTCTGCGCGAACAGCCTCGGCTCATGTGCACAATGTCAAGTAGCCACGTTCCCCTATTTGGCCCGTTCGGTTCTCGTAGGAACGCCAAGATGAAGTCACACCTTATCCTTTGCACCCGCGGGGGTCCGTCAAAGTTGGCCATGATCCATCGCCCGTTAAATCCCCTTCGCACCCCACGACCCCCTCCCCGGGGTCCTCGTCCTCCTAGAGTTACCACGTCACCACTGCTCTGCAACTGGGCTTCATGGCACGCCACAACCCATTTTCATTGGACCAAGAAGACCCATGGCTTGCATCAATCTAGTATGCTTAATAAACATGGTTTTAGACAATTAAAATTAGGTTTCTTGCATTTAATCCTAAATTTTAGCATTTTGGTTAATTTTAATCATTGTCGTCCCGCATTAGTTTGGTATCAGAGCCCGGATCGACTCATCGAGTCTTAGGTGTTCCCAACCGTACATAAATAAATTGAGTCAAAATTCGAGGTCGAGTTTTCTCCCAGTCGAAGAGAATGATGGGGACGGATTTTAGATGTTTAAAATTTTTTTTAGATTGTTTTTACATTGAGTCCATAGGTTTGTAAATATCTTTTAATGAGGTCTTTTAGTTAATTTTTCAGTCACCTCTATAAAGGGGCTACTCATGTAATCAGCGAGAACATAGTTGAATTGAAATTTTTGGGAACCCTTTTACTTATTTGCCTACACGTCGATGGCTCTGTCCCGTTCTTCTCCTTGTCTTCCCCAGTTGGCCAAGGGCCTTTCCATTGCTTCCCCCTTCTCCGACAAGGTAGTCGATCTACCTCCCTCTTGGACCCTCTAACTTTTATGTTGGTCTTTCCTCTTCCCCTTTACAAGTTCTCATCGACGATGAATAGATCCAGCAATAGCTCTTCCTACAGTGGCGCCGTCTCGGTTTTGGACATGAAGCTTGTTGCTAGAGCATTCCAACGAGATCCCCAGTAGACATCATCTTCTTCAAGTTCAAAGGGCATCAGAGTGGAAGGAATTCGGTGATCCCCAAAATCTATTCCACCGGTGATGCTCTTCGGCATTGCGTTTACCTTTGTGGCCAAGTCCTGATCGGAAGAATACAACAGTGCGCCTCATCAACCATTTTCGTTAAATCTAATTGGGGTTAGAGGGAGGCAATCGCAACGTCTTCCTAGACTTTGCAATCGCAACGTCTTCCTAGACTTTGCAATCTGCACATCTAGAGAAGGAATTGAAGTGGACTGAAGATTCTCTCCCGAGCTCTAGCATCTAGATCCATTCGGCTTCATCTTCTTGGGCAGCTCGTCTTCCATGGACGAACTCAAATGTTCTCACGGTTCTCAGATGTTCTCACGGTTGGCATTCCCTCTCTGCCAGCGCGTAGCTGCGACGAGGTCGATCCGCGATAGCGAGAAGATGTCGACGCCCCTTGCCCTCGCCTTTGTTTGTTTCCCTATTGTTGACTGTCGTCTGAACGATGGTGATTGAGTGAAGTCGTGAGGGCCAAGATACCCTTTCCCTTGGATTGCTCACCATCTCACGCAGTTCACGATTGCGGGCCACTGTGATGCCACCACGACACCTTTGGCGGGCTTGTTTTCTCTTGCCGGTGTCTGCGTGCGTAGGCCTCCATGACCCCTCTCTGGGGTTAGCATCTGCACGAACAGCCTCGGCTAGCGCACAGTGTCGAGTGGCCACATTCTCTTGTCTGGCCCATTTAGTTCTTGTAGGAATGCCAAGATGAAGTCACACGTTCTCATTCTTTACACTCATGGGGCCCGTCGAAGGTGGCCACGATCCATCACCCATTCAAGCTTTTTCGCACTCCACGACTTCTTCCCCGGGGTCCTCGTCTTCCCGAGGTTACCACATCACCATTTCTCTACAATTGGGCTTTACGGTGCACTACAGCCCATTTTCACTAGACCTAGAAGACCCATGGCATGCGTCGATCCAGCATGCTTAATAAACATGGTTTTAAATAATTAAAATTATATTTCTTGCATTTAAATGTAAATTTCAGCATTTATGTTTGTTTTAGTCATTATCGTTCTGCATCAGGGAAGGGATATCTGATTGTTATTCTTATCATCTCTTGTTAAAATGTGATCTTAGCCAAAGAAAAAAAAACAAACCGATCAAAAAAATGGTTGAAGAAATTGACCATCGGAAAGAAAAAGAATAAAGGAGAATGTCACTATCGCTGTTCGGAAAGGCATTGATGACGTCAAAAAAGAAGACTAAAGGTCCTCCGCTGCTGTCGACGTTGGGAACTGATGTTAAATACGGATATTCGGAGGCCGTTGATGCATTGACGCCGTCAAAAGGGGGATACTAAAGGTCCTTTGTCGCCATCGCCGTCAATGTCGGTAACCGATGGTGTCTTCGCTGTTAAAAAAAAAGAGTAAAGCTCAAAGGACCCCAATGTGTTAGGACGAAAAAAAGGTTGGAAAGTTACTGTTGTCATCAACTATCTCCTACCCCACCACCGTTGTGCCTGTTGAGAGAAAAGCCACTTTGAGGTGACCGTCATGGAGAAAGGACCTACGGGTCCTGTTTGTCGATGGACAAAAAGCAAAGGGGGAGAGAAGATTTTGATAGAAGAGTTGGGGGGGGAGGAGAAAGCCTCGCCACCATCGTCGTCATCTCCTCCTATCATCGCTGCAGTCACTGGAGCCCACCGTTGCTGTTGTGGGAAGCTATCGCCATCTCAAGTAGGACCCATCAGAAGAAGAAATCTCACTAGGGGGTCCCTTGCACAAAAAATTGTCAATAAAGAAAAGCCCCCATCGCTATCAATAGCCGGTGTCATTGTCTCCATCCCCTACTGCTGGTGAGAGCACTGCCATAAGGGAGAACCACCGTGAAGCCCTCGCCATCAAAAGAAGATAGCTAAAGGAGGAGGAAGAGCTCCCTGTCACCACCTTCACACGCCACTGTCCTCGTCGGAGATCGCCATTGCCATCGCTAGTTTGTCGGAGCTGCCGCAACAATGCCGTCGTGGGCGCTTCCTATTGTCGAGGAGAAGTGGCATCGGGGAGAGAGAAGGACCATGATCGGGTTAGCGCGGTCAAACCGCGATTGGTGGGTCAACAAAAAAAGAGAGAAGAAAAAAGGAGAGGAACCGGGTTAAAGTCGATTTCTGTCTTTTGCAACCGCCTGAGGAGGGGGCGGTTAGGGTCATTCCCTACATGCATGGGTGGTACCCCCACCCAAGGATCGCGGGATCGGAATCGGTCCTTGGATCGGTGGGGACCGATCCGATCCGGATCGGATCGGATCGGACCGATCCAGGCCGATTCGTCGGAAGGAAAATCGATCCGGATCGACCCTTAAAAAAACCCTAAAACACCAAAAAATTAACTAAATAAGGAGGTAGATCGGATTCCGATCCGATCTACCCCATTTTGGGGCGATTTCGGGCCCAAAAGTGGCCCGAAATCACCGCCACGTCGGCAGCTTGCCGCCGTGACATCTTCCCCGCCCTATCGGGCGGGGAAGATGACCTTACCGGGTCCATCGGACCCGGTAAGTCACCGGATCCTCTACCGGTTGGCGTATCGGGTCCATGGGACCCGATACACTTGAATCGCCGGATCCGGTGACTTAAGTCACCGGATCCTGGATGGACCCGGTAAGGTCATCTTCCCCGCCCGATAGGGCGGGGAAGAGGGCTGCCGCGGCGGGATGGCCGCCGCGGCAGCCTGTGGGTCGATTCCGGCGAGGGAATCGCCGGAATCGATCCAGAATCGACCGAATCGGTCGATTCCGGCACCGATTCCACCTACAAACACCGATCCGGATTGATCTTCGGTCCGGATCGGTAGTTCTGCCGGGAATCGGATCGGAGGGGTCCGATCCGATCCAAGAATCGGCCGATCCCGATCCGGATCGGCCGATTCTGCAATCCATGCCCCCACCTTTCCACGATCCGGATACTGTTATCACGGTGAGCTTCTTCCCTCGAGTTGATCACCAGTCAAATAGGGGTTTAAAGAGGGGAAGGGAGGTGGTAATTCCATCCCCAATCCGGTCACCCCCCACTAACTCGAAAATGGGTTTAGTGGGGCCCTATTTTGTCACCAAAATGTCCCTTTAAGGGTTGACAATTGAGAAGGTATCAACCCATTTTGAAGGAAGAGAGGAGAGAGAGAAGCTTTGTAAATTCTGATATTCTTAGAGGGCCTTCGACCATTTAGAAAGTAGGATTTGGCTTGATGGCGAAGTAGGCCTACCGATTTTGATCCTACCTTTTTTCAAAAAAGGGGACCAAATAGCCTGGATTTTAAAATATGAATTACGTTATTTCAGAAATTATCCGCCATTTTTTCGGTTAAGCCAAATAGTTGCCAAAGTCAACCGGTTTTGATCTTACCTTTTTTCAAAAAAGGGCGAGTAGCTTGCATTTAAAATTGTGAATTTATGTTTTCTTATAAATGTGAAGAAAAATCCGGGTTGGTAAAGTCGAAATACTGGCAAAATTAAACAATATCCATAAATTGTCGCATAATAAATGCAAGCAAGTTATTTTTGGATACATGAAGAAAAATCCGATTTCGTAAAGTCGAAATGTTGCAAAAACTGAACAAGATTTAGAAATTGCCACATATTAAATGCAAGTAAGCCATGTTTGGATATATAAAGAAAAATCTGGTTTGGTAAAGTCGAAATGTTGGCAAAACCGAACAAGATCTAGAAATTGTCGCATATCAAATGCAAGCTAGCTATTTTTGGATGTATGAAAAAAAACACCGATTCGGTAAAATTGAAGTGCCGGCAAAATCGAACGAGATTCAAAATTACCGCATATCAAATGCGAACAAGTTATTTTTGGATATATGAAGGAAAACCCGACCCAATCTGGTCAGCATGTAGTCAAATTGTTGAATGAGTCATGCATAATAAATATGCATAAAACTCTGACTTTGATATCCGTTGAGGAGCAAGGCTTGCATATCCTCTTATTTATTGTACTTCTATGTACTCAAATTGACATAAAATAAAATTCAAATTCGATTGACGTGTCCTATTCAAATTTGATTGACGTGTCCCGTTACTCCAAAGTGACATCAAATTCTCATTAACTTCATATAATATTAAATAAGTCATCAAAAATGACTTAAAACTTAATCAAATAAAAAATTTATCAAATTCAAATCAAATAATGATTCAATCATTAACAAAATGTCAAGATAATTGAATCAACTTCATCTCATGAGATCATGTATAAAAATGACCACAAATGGTTACAAAATATGTTAAGTTTAATCAAACTTAATCACAAAATTAAATGGATAATGTTAATTGAACAAGTATGCAAAAAAAAATCTAAATTAAATAAATGACTTAAACATCAACAAAATGTTAACATAATCCAACCAAAATCATGTCATTGAATAATATATGAAAAATGTCTACCAAAGATTACAGAAAAAAATGTTAAGTTGGATTAAATTTAAACATTAAATTTAAGTGAATAATGTTAGTAAGAATATATCTTAATAAAAAAATTCACTTAACCCATAACAAAATATTAACAAACAAAAAAATGGAAATCAATTCCTATAAAAATAAAAAAATCAACTCAAATCATCTAAGTCAATTAATGATAAAAGACACAAACAAATCAAATCATAAACTAAATCCATGAACTCAAATAAAAATGCAAATTGAGTTCAACCAAATTCCAACTTATAAGGCTATGGAGATATGTCTTCTAGCTTTGTGTATATGTGAATAGATGACTTCCATTCAATATGTTGTCTTGACAGCTAATCAAAATCAAAAGTGTTCGGCTAATCACTTTTTGAAATTCTTTTCCTCTCTGTGTCTCATTTAGCATTGATGACTATAAAATTTGACCTCTCCTTACTAGGCTTGCGATATTCCGTTACCACATCAAATTAGCTAATACTTCTATGAATATCAAATTTTTATAGTCATCAATGCTAAATGAGACACAAAGAGGAAAAGAATTTCAAAAAGTGATTATTCTTTTTTAAATCGAGAGGTTTCAACACTTCCTAATTAACATGACACCTTAAATTAATCGCTGATCATAAGATATGTAATAGAGCATATGGTGCCCCCAATAATCATATTCGGATATCCATATACCCACTAGGGCTGTAAAGGTGCCAATTCTTCATTCCTTTGGCAAGTTCCAATTTTGCCTACTCTCAACCATTCTGTTCCCATCTCCATTCTATTCTCATCTGAACATGATGTATGATGCTAAGTATTAGCATGTCATGCATTCTAGTTATTGTTAGTCCAATCATGTATATAAGACATCTCATGAGCTGAAAATATAGATCCTATTTCATTTAAGACCTAAATTTTGTGTAGGGTAGCACGTTATTCATTACCTTTTACTTTCTTCAAAATTCATGCAAATTTTAGGTGCTAACAATATATTAAGCTATTACACATTGTGTGAACCTTTTTTTGCGTCTATTCTCGAGAATGAAAGACTTTTGTCGATACCCCGGACTTATCTAGCAAAGTAGATGATACCTTAAAAGTATTAGGTAGCCCGGTGGTTGTTTTTAAAAATATTAGAACCGAGGTTCGGGTTCTTTGAAAAAATTTGATATTTTGACCCTTCTCCGCCGGATGGTGCGAATATCCGGTATTAACTTACATCGAGCAACGGCTCGAATGCCCTTGATTAACCGTCGTGGCAACCTGTTTTCGTGGCAACCTGTTTTCGGAGAGCGTGCACATCCACGGAAAATAATGAACTCAAAAGGACAGCAGCCTTTTGGGCCCGATGAAATGCAAACCGATTTGTTCGGGTTGATTTTATTTGATTTGTTGGTTGATTTTGGTTGACTTAGAGTCGGTTTTATGGGTTTGAGTTTGTTTGGTTTGTTACTTTTTGTTTCGGTTTGATTTTGGTTTTGCTTTAAGTTGAGTTTAATTGGTTCAAGTTGTTTTGATTTCAATTTTGATGTGCTTAAAGAGTTCTAAGCATTTTGGGATTTTTTTGATTTGGTTGGTATTTTGAGGTTCCATATTTGGTTAACAATCTGATTTTTTTTTGTTTTGGGGTTTAGTTAACAATCTGAATTTTCTGTTTTCATGTTGGTTTTGGCATGTTTTATATGTTTGAAATGTTGCTTACTTAGTTTCTGTTGGGATTAAGCATTTGTTGTTTATTTAGATGAAGTTCGGTGCCTTTTAAATGAATTTTTAGATTTAACAATTCTGATTTTTGTTGAGTTCACAGATTTGTTTAAATCTGATTTTTATGTGTTTTTGGATTGATTAAAATCTGATTTTTGGTTTGATTTAAGATCGGTTTTCATGTCTTTGTTATGGTTTGGTTGTTTGTTAAATCGGGGTGATTTTAAGTTCAAATTTTCAGATTTTGACTTAATTCTGAATTTTCTGTTTTCTCTGAATTTTCAGATTTATTTATGTTATTTTGTTAATTGATTATGTTTTCGGGCTGCCATTCGGTGCCCAGAATCATGCCCAGAATCATGCATCTCAGGTTGACATCAAAGTCCTTTTTCATTCATTGAAGATAGAGTACATTGGTGTAAATGATAGGTGATCCTTCCCCCAACATAGGTTCCCCACCGACTTAGAAAAATTTCGGCATTATGACGCCATGCTGATCAGTTTTTAACTTGGTGAAGTTTACCCATCTAATATGGCTAGCATATGACTTAGCCATGTTGGGGGAAGGATCATCGGCATATGGGAGCATGCCCGCGCCGACGTCCGGATCGACATCCCGGGACGTACCCGGGGGCTCTGTCCAAAAGATAGAGTACCCGGAGAGGGTTCCACTCCTTAGTTTATTTTTTTGCATTTCGCATTTCTATTTTCATTATTTGTTTTTTTTTGTCAAGGCCGCTTGGGTTGGTTTTGAGTTCCATCAGCATTTCTAGCTGGCCTTCGGTCTTGTAGGGCTCAGAGAGCCCATCTTGGACTGTTCTTGGGCCGGAAGGGTCTGCTGGATTTGTGCTTGTGCACCTACATTTGTCTCGGTGGTGGGGTAAGATTCCTAAAGGGTTCGGGACATCACCCCTACCCACCGATGCTGAAAATGTCAGATCTTGCATCCCTTGTTGAATGCTGTGGTGTTGTCCATTTTTTTGGAGCTCGACGGGCTGCTATCCTCTCGGAAGGCCACAAGGGGGCTGCTGAAGAGGACTTCAAGTTTTTTGGAGGTAAACAGAACCTGTTTGGGGCCCGTTCGGTTGAGCCACAAAGGGGGGAGGGTTTGGCTGCGAAGGGGCTGTTCGGATGGACCGAGGATGGGCCTGATTGGCGTCTGAAATGGGACCATTTTTGAGGTCTGGACAGGGGCTGAACAGAGGCAGCTTCGGTCCTGTTTGAAGGGTCTGTTCAGATTTATTTTTTTTTGCTGAAATGGGCCTGCACAAGGGGCATATCAGGGCCTGGCTTGGGGCCGGATTGGGGCCTGTTCAGGAGGATTTAGATGGGCCGGAACAGACCTGCACAAGGGGCATTTGGCTGGAGCGTGGGTCTGATTTTTGGAGGCCAGGCAGGGAGGCTGCAGAGGTGGGCTCAAATGGGCCGAGATGGGCCTGAATTGAGGACCGGACAGGGTCTGTGTAGGGGGACCAGACAGGACCTGCTTGGGGTCTATGTGAAGGTCTGGAAATGGGACCAAGCAGGACCTGCATAGGGAGCACGTGAGCTGGTTAAAAGGGGGGCTACATGGGGACCTGTTTAGGGGTTCATTTGATGAGCCAACGAGGGGCTGGATTGGATTTGTTTGAAGGGGGGTGCAGGGAGCCAAGAATGGCCTGTGTATGGGTCTGAAAATGACCTATTTAGGGGTCTTCTCCGGTGGGCTTAGATGGGCCGAAACAGGCCTGCACAAGGGAGATTGCTTGAAGGCCATGGGGGCCCATGGAGGGCTACATATCTATATAATGGTTCTTCACCCCACCTGTTTTTTTCTTTGGTGTTGGATGAAGATGGCCGCCTGGGGAGACCTCTTCCAGCAAGAGGAAGGGGAACCGGTGGAGGTCCTTCTCCTTCTCCTTCTTCTCTTCTTTTTCTTCTCTTCTTCTGGCCGTGGGCAGATCCTGGAGTAGGCGCGCAAGGGGGCAGCAGGCAGCAGGTGTAAAGAGTCGGTCAGAGCTCCAGCAGCCTGTTGGTGTCCTGTCCTCCTTTTCTTAGCCTTGGCGCACCCCCATCCTCTTATAGAGGCTGATGGAACATCAGGGGTCAGCCTGGGCTTCAATGCCCGGTGACCTTTGGCCTGCCCCCCTGGGGGTTACATCACTTAACTCTAGATTAAATGGCCTGACTGTCCCTTGGCCTTCCCCTGGCCTCGGTTTCCCTCTCCCATAACCTGACCGATGGGGTGACAAGGCTGGTGCGGCTGGAGGTGCTGAGGTGGCAGATGGGCCAGTGTGGCATGTTCACACTGGGGCTGTTTGGCTCTGGCCCTGATGTGGGCCTGCAGGTGGGCCATGGTCTGGCCTGCAGGTGGCAGCGGCCCAGC
Organism: Cryptocoryne crispatula var. balansae; assembly: GCA_036172225.1. Lineage (NCBI taxonomy): Eukaryota > Viridiplantae > Streptophyta > Magnoliopsida > Alismatales > Araceae > Cryptocoryne > Cryptocoryne crispatula. The sequence continues at coordinate 12,434,507 of CM069932.1, read as the reverse complement.
CTCTGCTGTGGGCTGTGCGCAAGGCCCCTACATGGGCCAAAATTTGCTTAATTATGGGCTGGCCGACCAGGGCTCATGTTGGGGTATTCAATTGGGCTTGATTTGACTAAATCATGGGCTATTTTCCCCTGCTTCAGGTCCGGCCTTTGCTAGCCTAATTCTTCTTTTTTCTTTGTGAAAAATATGGACGCCAACACACTTCTGTATTTCTTGATTTTTACCAGATGCATTTTTATCTTAATTCTAAATGAGGATGCGTGACACTAAATAAAGCACAATTATGAGTTTACAATTACAGTGGTAGAAAAGTTACACAAGCTGACTGGCAATCTAATACTTGGGAGGAAAATAACCACTCTTGTACACCCAAAGATATGTAACAAAAAATAGAATTGAAGGTATTTCTTCTCATTCCTTCTCCGGTTAATTAGCACGTGTGTGACCATGTTTATAAGATAATATGTTGTCATAGTTGAGAGGCGACTGAGGCAAGGGTGCAGTCACCTTACCTTGAATGTCTCACGCAAGCACCCGTGCACTGAAGGTGATTTCTATTTTATGTTTTACTTTTAATGAGCTGAGGAGGGGGTGTGGGGACCTCGAAATCTCTTTTGCATTTTGGAAATGATTTGTTTTGAATATTTGAAATACTATTGTCCGAATTTTCTAGTAAAATACGTGATAGACCATAAAAGTACTAGATAGTTTGGGTGATATTATAAAATTATTGAATTGACGTTCGAGTTTTGTGAAAATTTATTTTTGACATCTTTTTGTCGGATGGTGCGAATATTTGACTTTCATTGACATCAGGCAATTGCTCGACTACTCTTGATTAACTATCATAGTGATGTGTTTAAGAGCGTGAACATTCACCGAATGAAAAGAACACAAAAGGCTCCAGCCTTTCTGGTCCAATGAGATACGAACAAGTTTGTTATTTTCAATTTGTTGAATGTTGATTTTTGTTTGGCTTGAGATTGATTTAAGTTTTAGTTTGAAACGAGGATTTCAGATTTATGTTTGATTTGAATGTTGGTTTTGTTTTGATTTGGTTTGTTTTGATTGTTTTTTATTTTAATTGATTGAAATGATTTTATTTTGTTTGAGTTATGAGTTCAAATGTGTTGAACAAGCTGCTTTTAGATTTGGTTTGGTTGAGATTTGGATTGAGGTGTTTTGTCATTTTTTTTTTCAAGTTGGTTGGTGTTTTGATATCGGTTTGAGTGTATTCAGTATGTTTTAATCATTTTCAAACTTTGGCTTAACTTGATTAAGTTCAACTTCAAATTGTTATAAGATCTGATTTTGGGTGTTTTGAGATAAATTTCAAGTGTTTGAAGGTGTCTTTGATGTGTTTTATTCAATTGGTATTGATTCATTTAGTTTTCACTTGTTTAGAAAATTGAGTTCCATTGATTTAAGGGTTTTGATTTTGAATTTCCTGATTGTGTTAAATCTAATTTTTGTTGAATGTCTAGGTTTTAATGATCTCTTTTTAATGTGGTTTGAGGTTGGATTGAGTGTATTTTCAGATCTGATTAAGTTCATTTCATATTTGATTAACTTTTGTTTGGTTTACGTCACATCTGGTCTGTCGGGCTTACCATTGGTTGCCTAAACACATGTAGTCAAGTTGACACTTGAAATGGTCATTGAATATCCATGTTCATGTCGATATACCTTTGGTGTTTGACTATTCATATGCCATGAGCACGCTGAAATGTGTGCAAATGTGCATGCATTTCCTTTCCACTATGTAAAATCCCACAATATCAGGAAAATTTTAGCAGCATGTCGTCTTATTTTTCAAATCGGTGTGAAATTTTACCCGTCCGATGCAACAAGTACGTGATTCGTCACATCATAGGAAGGATCGTCTACAATGGGAGTCGGCCCGCACCTACGTCTAGGTCAATGTTCTGGTGCAAGCCGGATGAGTTGCCCGAGGGTGGAGAGCCCACACAGTGGTGCAAATCTCCTTATTTAATTTTGACATTTCGCATTCAGATTTAGTTAAGGTTGATTTTAAATGTCCAAGGCCCAATGAGCCAGCCTCATGTCTTATGGCCTGATAAGGCCGGTTTCATGTCATGTTGGCCCAGTAGGCCCATTTTCAGCTTGTTCCTGGTGGCCTGTTTTGCACTTCAAGGGGCAGCATGGCCTATTTTTGCACCTGTTTGGATCAGTTTCACCTTGACCGAACCACACCTGTTTGGACCTCCATTCAGCATTTGTTTTGGAGTTTTCTTCTTGCTGCAGCAACTGGTTAAAGGGATGAAGTGAGTTTGTTTTGGTGGGCTGTTTGGACGGGTTTGGAAAGGGATTGCACAGGGGCAGTTTCCGGGACGGTTTGGGTGTCCGAAAAAGGGCTGTTTTTAGAGAGTGTGGGGGTAGAGAGCCACCTGAGTGATGACTCGGCCTGTCTCACGGATTCCAAATGGCCTCGGTCCGTCCCTTCATCCCACACAAGGAAAATTTGTGAATTTGAAGAGCCACAATGGAGCTGGAAATGAGCTGTGCAAAGGGCAGGCCAAGGGTCCTATTTGGGCCGGTTTAGGGGCTGTTAATGGGTACCAAACAAGGGAGCCGTAAGGGCTACAGCAGGTGGACAGAAAAGTGACCGAAAGGGGCAGCTTAGGGGACCTGTTCGGGAACCTGTTTGGATGCTGTGCGGCGGTGAAATTGGGACCGAACAGGGCTGTTTGGATGGGCATCAGCAGCAAGCTTTAAAGAGAGGCCGAAAGGGAGCTTTAAGGGGTGGCCTGTAGGTGGTTTGACCAAGGGAAAAGGACTGGCTAAGGGACCCCTTATTTCTGAATTTTTTAGTGTGCGCATGGAGCTGAATTAAGGGAGGCTGAAGGGGCTTCAATAGAAGGCCATGTGGGGAGGGTTGAAGAGGGCTTAGGGACCCGGTTAAGGGGCTAGGAACAGGGCCTAACAGGGCTGTGTATGCCTTGATTTTGCTGGCCAAAGAGGTGTCCGCCAAGGTAAGAATTCAAGGGGAGAGAGACCTATGCAAACAGACCCCACGGGATCATTTTGGCAGACCTGCGGCTGACCTGTGGGGGGTCTCGGCTAGCGGATGAAGAAAGAAAGGAAGAAGGGTGGAGGAGAACGAGAGGGAGAATGTAGGGGATAGAGGAGAGATATATATTTCTTTAATTCTTCTCTCTCTCCCCTACCTGACGTCGCAGCTTCTCCTCTTCTTCTTCTTCTTCTTCTTGTGATCGGGCTGCAGCAGGTGGCGTCTCTTTCTCTCGTTCTTCCTGGGCCTCACTGGCTGCTGCCGAGGGTGGCTGTTGCGGCTACAGCTGCTGGAGAAGAGGGAGGGAGCAATTGTAGTTGCTGTTGCTAGAAACCCCGCCAGAGAAAGGAGGATGGGCCAAGAGAGAAGTCTGCTGCTGCTTCTGTTGTGCTGCCAGCGGGTTACATGCAGACGTGAAGACCATGCAGGAAGATGTGAAGACCATGCAGAGGTTGATGCTGTCGTGGCTGGGTTGGAGAAGGATCAAATCTTCTCCTTGGCTGCAGCAAGGTGGAAAACAGGTGCGCAGGAGAGAGCCACTGGAGGCCTGCAGGTGTGCAGGAGAGAACCACTGGTGGCCTGCAGGTTCTCTTTTTTTGCTGCTGTTGGCGAGGGTGAAGCTCGCTACAGGATCCCTTCCCTTGCGCTATGGCTGCGCGCAGGAGACTTTTTGTTGGATGATGTCTGCTTCTAGCTGCTGGTGGACGTCTCCTCCTAGGTTGTAGGCAGGATGCTGCGGATGGAGGAGGAGGACTGGTCGCTGCTAGTGCTGTCCAGGAAGGGAGGTTGTAGGGGAGTAGGAAGAGGAAGAGAGGGATCACCAGATGAGCGTGCGACTCCTTGTTCTCGGGGTGTGCCAATTGTCGCACTGGGTTTTTTCTCCTCAAAATCTGCTGAGGGAGGGAGAGAGGAAGGGATAAGGCCGCAGGGATAAGCTTTTGGAATCCCAATCCTCCAAGAAGTCTAACTGATGGAGAAGTCTCCTCAAGGAGAAGTCTCTCCGGGCAAGACTTGAGCACAGGCTGGCTGGGCATATAACAGCAACACCATTTATTTATTTTTTTGCTCCTAAAATCCTGCAGATGGGTAGAAAAATCAGGAGTTCCATCTGAGAGGGAGTGTGCCCCTGGATGAATTCTAACTAGAAGGGGAGTGTTCCCGGGGGATGTATGCGCACGACAGTGGTGGTGGCGCACCAGCCAGGAAAGAGGGAGATGTGGTTAACTGGATTTGGGTTAATCTTAACCCAGATTTCTTCATAAATACTCCCAATCCAATGGCTATCATTAATTTTGGTCGGAATTAATAATTCATGCTTTCAATTTGCCCTAAAAAATTTGGAATGTGCTCCGATGATTGTTGATCTTGCACTCCAACAAGATGCATGGCCAGGATCTCCTGAATTGCATCAGATCCTTGATTTTGTTGATTTCTCTGATTGATACGATCTTGGCCATCGATAATACCTAAAATTCCAATTGAGTGCAATTAAATCATCCTACTAGCGAAATCTCATTTTTGATGCATCAATGTTCCAGAGACCAATGTCATGGACTGGAAAATTGCAATTTTCAGCTCGTAGGCTGATCTGGAATTTGTTTGGACCATCATGTCTCTGATGTGATTTGACATGAATTTTACCTAAATTTGATATTTCCTGAATAACTTTCCAACCAATATTCGGATTTTTGATCCGTTTTAAGCGTTGTATAGCTCTGCCTTGTACTGACAATGTGGTGAAGGTAGATCTTTTGATGAGAGTCCCAACTTGTCTTGAAGTGTCGGGGGCAAAACAGTCATTTCAGCCCTCCGGTGTCTGGTTATATGTTTTGGGCACCGTTGCGAAACTCTTGACTGGGGTTATGCAATGAGCTCATTATCTGTCATTTAGAGTCTATCAAGCGATGCTGAGGTATTTTCAAAGTTTGTTTGCATCATTTGGTCCTTGTTTTACTGAATCTGGGTCGCATTTTCAGATCGACTTCGGCATTGCTCAAATCTATATTAAGCGAGTTGAGCAAAAAATTTTGACGCCAACAGAGGGTTACTTGACAAGGTCCATGGTGCTTTTGCTTATCACTAAGATATCTTATCGGGCTGACGAGATGGCCCTTGTAGGTCCAAGAATTTGGATACCTGGCTGGATACAAACAAATTCATAACTTGCGGTCCAAATCCCCTGCCTGATAAGGGCGTCCTGGGGCCTTCATAGAGTGTTGTGGCTTTCAGCACTTTCTCCACCCCCCCTCCTCATGGCTTCCATGGCTCAATTGAGGCACTCTCGCCTCTTGTGAATGTTGCTGATGTCTGAAGCAGCTTAGATGGCTTCGATACGTGCCTAGGCAGCCTTATCACCTGTTTGAGCCAGGGCAGTAAGGAGCTGCCTCATCATCTGAGTGGCCACTTCAACCATCTTTAAATGTATAGAGAAGATAGAATGACGAAATTCAAGTATCTAGAATACCTTTAGCAAATGATATATGGCTTGATGGAATCGGTTGAACCATAGTCTCATATATTCTGACTTTTATTGGCATTATATGATTGGTTGATATTCGTGGTCATGACTTCATATGATGTCGCTGAAGCATATATTTCTGGTTCTTTACAGGCAATTGAAAATGGCTGGCTTCCTGGTGACATCTTAGATGATGTACCGTGCAAGTATCAAAATGGAACTGTCATTTGTGAGGTAATGTATGTCTATCTGTATGAATTATTTGCACCAGAAATTCTGTATTTTCCCCTAAGAAGTGCCGAATCCAGTCAAAGGGTCGTCCAAATTCATATCCATCCACCTTATGCTATTCATAAACATTTAGAAGGTGAGCTAATGGAATAAAAAAGGGATGCTTGGAAGGTTCTAGAAAGCATTGTCCTTTCATAAGCTAGGTTGGGATTGTGTTTTCTGATCCGCGCTCTTCGATTGCTGATCCCTGATCCATCTATTAACTTTTTATTCTCTTTCTATTTAGCTTTGTGATGTTACCTAAAAATTATTTTTTAAACATTTGAAATTTGGAAATTCATTTTTTGTTTGACTTAGCATTGACTACTAGGAAAATATGTGACATTACATAAGAGTATGTTGGCATCAGATTTTTCAAAAAAAAAAACAGCAAAAAAGGGGGGAATGGCATGATCGGACCAGGCTCCAGCTGGCCCAGACCTTAATCGGGCCAAAGCAGGCCTCAATTTGACCCAGGGGCACTATTTCCAGCTGTCCAGCCCTTTATTTCATTTAATATAATTATTTTCCAGCTCCTATAGCCCACCTACGTACAGGCCCATAAGAAAGGGAAGAAGTGGGCCGCGGCCAATGAAAACAGGCCCAATTCAGCCACATCAGCACCCCTGTGCGCACCAAACCAGCCACCTTCCAATTCAGCCCATTCATTAGTCAGTTTATGGAGGGGGGAAACCGAAGAGGCCAGGGGGAGATCAAGGGACAGCCAGCCATTAATTTGGAATTAATGGTGTAACCACCATGGGGAAGGCCAAAAGCCATCCACGTACAGCACATAGCCTGGCTCTTCATCTGCCCCCCACCCTTTATAAGAAAGGAGGTGCGCACCAGCAACAGGGGGGGCTTCTTCAGACGCCGATAGGCTGCCGGTTTGTCCACTGCACCTGCTGCCCACTGCGCACATGCTGCCCACTGCACCTGCTGCCTGCGGCCAAGAGGAAGAGGAGGAAGAGAAGAAGAAGGCAAGGTAGGAAGGAGTAATACGTACTAGCTATGTAGCCCTCTAAGGGCACTCTTTTCAACCTATTCTATCAGCCCTTTTTCTGCCTTGTATTCATCCGCAGAAAATGCCTCACCCAGGCCTAACTAAACCCCCTTAGAGAGGACCACACTGACCTCTGGACAGGCCATTTTTAGGTCCCCAAACAGGTCCATTCCTAGCCTATACACGACCCCAATCCAGGTCCATATGCAACCCATGTTTCGACCCTAGTTCAGTTCAAATCCGGCCCACCTGCAGGCCCACAACCGGCCCTCCTGCAGCACCCTCTCAGACCAACCAGAAACAGGCCCAAAAACAGAACCCTGGCTGAGCTTCATTTCATGCCAACCTCGGCCCAATCAGGCCCACCTGCAGGACCTGTTCAAGCCCTCTTTCGGCCTGCTGTTCTAACCCCCTTGCAGCCCATCCAGCAGACCCCAGGCTGGCCCATAATCGGCCCATTTCCTGGCCCTTACCCAGGCCTTGAACCGTACCCATTTTGGCCCACCTGCTGGCCCTTCTACAGGCCCAGTCTAAGCCCACATATCAGGCCCAAAATCTGGCCCTTGCCCAGTCCAATTCGGGATCTGTTCAGCCCATTTAGCAGACCCCCTGCAGGTCCACTTTCGGTCCAGCCAAATGCCCTTGCGCAGACCCATCTCGGCCCTCCTGCAGCCACCCAAATACACACTTGTTCAGGCCCCTGTCCAGCCCACAAACAGACCCCAAACAGGTTCATTCCCAGCCCACGTCTGGCACCCAATTCAGGCCTTCAAAAAAGTCCATTTTCCAGCTCCCTTGCAGCAGAAAACAGAATAAGAGGTTGCAGCGGCCCCCTTGTGGCTTGTACCGGCAAAGTGAGGGATGAACCTCAACGGCCCTTTCACGGGTCCGGTTCTCCCCTCAACACATCAAGTGAGGGATGAACCTCAACGGCCCTTTCACGGGTCCGGTTCTCCCCTCAACACATCAAAGGAGGAGAGAGCCTCAACGGCCCTTTCACGGGTCCGGCTTTCCCTCCTAGAAGTTGTCCTCCCAAATTCAAGCAAGAATTGAAGCCCGGCTTTGAACGCCGAAGGAATGGACCGGTCCGAAGTGGCCTTCGGAAAATTAAAAAATAAAAAACCAGAAATGCGAAAGCTACATTAAATTAAGGAGATTCACCCCTAGCGGAGAACTCCACCTTGGGCGTAGGCGCGGGCATGAATCTCGTAGCCGGCGACCCGGACGAAGGCGCGGGCATGAATCCCGTAGCCGGCGATCCTTCCCCCAATATGGCTAAGCTAGGGCTGGCTATTTTGGATGGGTAAATTTTCACTAAGTTGGAAAAATAGCCGGCATGCCGTCGTAATGCCAAAATTTTTCCAAAGTAGTGAAAACAAACCTATGTTAGGGGAATGATCAATCACATTGTACACCGATGTACTTCACCCCATCTTTCAATGAAATGAAACCTTGATGTTCATATTGATGCATGAAATCGGGCACCCGATGGTAGCCCGATGGGTCGGAGGCGATGCAAACCGCCAAACAAAAAATAAAACCATTTCAAAAATCAATCTGTAAATTCAAACATAAAATCAAAAAACAGAAAATCAAATCTAACAATTCAAACAAAAACAGAATTAAATCAAATCTGAAAATCAAAACAATAAAAAATCAGAATTAAAATAAATCTGAAATTCAAACTTGAACTCACATCTATCTTCAACAAAGGAGTGAACCGGTTTTGAAACTCATTAAACCAAAAAATCAGATTTTGACCGAATCCAAAACAGACAAAATTCAGATTCCAATTAAATCTGCAACCAAAAAAACAGATTTGAACAATCTTTCAAAACAGATTCTAACCGACTTCAAAAAATCTGGTTTTAGCAATCTGAAAATTAATTTAAAATCCACCGAACCTTGTTCAAATAAATGACATAAATCAACCTTTTCAAAAGAAACCAATCAAACAACTTCAAACACCCAAAATGGATCAAAAAACCAACTCAAAACCAAAAAATCCAGAATCTGAAAACTCCGAAAACAAACCAAATAAAAAATCCAAACATGCTTAAAACACTTCAAACTCATCAAAAATCAAAACCAAAACAGATTCAAACCAAAACAACTTGAATCAACCAAATTCAATCCAAAACAAATCAACAACAAAACCAAATCAATCAAAACAATTGATTCAAACTCAAACCCTCAAAATCGACTTTCAAGTCAACCAACAGACAAATAAAACAAACCCAAACAAATTGGTTTGCATCTCATCGGACCCAAAAGGCCGCTGCCCTTTTTGAGTTCACTTTATTTTGTGGATGTGCATGTCTCCAAACACAGGTTGCCGCGACGGTTAATCAAAGGCGTTCGAGCCGTTGCTCGATGTAAGTTAACGCCGGATACTCGCACCATCCGGCGAAGAATGGTCAAAAAAATGAATTTTTCAAAGAACCCGAACCTCGGTTCTATTACTTTTAAGCAATCATCGGACTACCTAATATTTTTAGGATATCACCTATTTTCCTAGAAAAGTCCGGAGATGTCTTTCTTTCTAAAGAACAGACGAAGAAAAAAGAGGTTCACACAGAGTATTAGCTAGGTCAATAATATGTATAAAAATATAGATTGAGGTTTTTAGGTTCTTTGAAAATTTATTTTTGACCTCTTATGGGATTTGCAAAGTACCAATGTTAGATACATCGAATGACCATTCGAATATCCTTAATTATCCGTCATAATAATCTATGGAATAGAAGACATACATCCACAAAAATAAACACACGGGAGTAACGGCCCCGTGAACTTTGATGAAATGCAAACACTTAGCGTGTTTTAAATTTGGTTTGGTTTGATTTAAATCTATTTGGAATTGATTTGTTTTGCAGTTTGATTTAGTATTTTTTATCTATGAAAATTGTCTTCGGATTTAATGGGTTGATTAAGGTTTATTGATTATTCATTAAAACTTGAATTTTCCTGATTTGAGAATTATGTTTTAAACTTAGTTTGGAATATTCAGATTTCTTTGAAACATACAGATTTCGGATTTGTTTGAAATGTGTGGATTGATTGTTCATTTGTTATTAGGATTTTGTCATCTTGGTGACCTATTTAAATTTTTGATTGAGATTTTTGCTTTAGATGTGTGTTATTTGGATTGGATTTCGTTGGATCAAGATTTTGTTAAGACATGATGTTACATGGGATTTAATTTGAGTCAATTAAAGTCTGTCTGGCAATCTAATTTAATTTTGACTTGATGTCTTTTGATTTGAATGATTTGGTTGGGTTTAGCCGATATTTATTTTGGTTTGGCAATTGGGAATTTCTTATCTATTTGAGATTTCGATTTTCAGGTTGGTGGATTGGTGGGCATATTGACTTTCATTTTTGAGGGGCTTGGGTTGTTTTGGATTAGCTATTTGTTTTTATTAAGATTTGATATGTTGGGGATTTGTTTTGAATTTGGTTGATCTGTTTATTATGTTGTGATTTTGATTTTTTGATCTTTCTGTCTTGCTTTCCAGTCATGATGTGCCTCGGGAGATTTGAAATTAAATGGGGAGATTTTGATAAACTTCAGGCTTGTATTGGCCTTTTAAGAATCCAAGTTGCATATTTTTAGGTGTTGAGTTTGATTGGATTCTGTCATTATTTGAATCCACCAGATTTCATTGTCTGATCTGATTGTGCATTGCATCCTTTTCTTCTTTTTTTGTATGTCCCAGCTGATTACAATTAATGTGCAGTCTATCAATGCTTAGTATCTTTTATATGAAGGTTTATTTTGAGTTTGATCAAGGTTCCATTCCTGTTGTTTGTGGGCTGTTCCTGTTCAAATTTGAGAGTAGGTGGATTGTAGACTCAAAAATTTTCTTGTTCAGGATTGATTAGATTGTAAATTCTCTCAAATCTGGAACTCCAACCTTAATTTTTCAGATTCTAGATTTAAGGATTTTAATTTTCAAGTTTTCTGGTTTTGGATTTTGGATTTGAAACTTGTTTCTGGATTTCAAGTTTCGAATCTCTTTTTTTATTCTTTTCTTCTCAAATTTGTCTTTTGCGTTTGACTTTTAGATTTCATATTTTTAAAGACCCAGAGCCTTTATTTCTATGAAGTTTTACATTGAGGGAATTTACGGTTTTGATTCCAGCATGTCAGATTTGAGTTTCAATTTGGTTGTTCAATTTTGAGCTTCTTTACTTGAAATTTTGGTTTTATCGCTTCGTGGGCTGAATTTGATGGAACAACTCTCCAGATTTTGATCTTTGTATTCAGTTTTCGGATTCTGGAGTTTTCAAAATCTGTATTTTGAGCATTCAGTCATCGGATTCTTTAGCAGAACCGTTGACAGTCAATGTTGATTTTTTTAAGTATTTTTTTGGTTTTAAATATAAAGATGCATGTGTCAATGAAGTTCAATTCATCCCAGATTTTGTTAAGTCTTTGAAATTTCATATTTCGTTTTGGGGTCTTTGCATTATCAGGTCGAAGGGGCTATTGATTTTCCCTTCAATACCAACCTGTGTACTGAACATGAACTTTTATTGTTTGATCAACCATGTTTCTACAACTTGAATGACCTGAAATAAGGTCCATTTAAATCCTTGATGGATATTATGAAATTTGCCTCAATCAATTTAGGATAGAATATACCTGGCCTTTGATAGGCACATAGGCATTCTTTCCACTATTTCGTGTATTTCATTAGCACATGACTCAGCATGTCGGCATGTTAATATGCACATCCTTGCATAGCTTAATGAATATTGCTCCCTATCGGGGCATGGCAAAAATTGGGGTCTTTTTAATAGACCTTTATATGTCTACCTTAAGGACGTAGGGGTGGGTACAAGACCGACCCCTCAACTAGTCCGTATGTTATTTTTCTTTTAAGCCAAGTCAAGACGTAGAGGCAGGCGCAAAGTTGACCCCTCAACTAGTCCCAATTGTTGAATTAAATTTGTGAATTTTTATTTAAGTGCTTGTTGATTGTGTATTTTAGGATTATTTTTCTATTTTGCCATGGACCCCTATTTTACAGTGCATTGAGTCCACAATGGGCCTGTTCTCGGTCAAGGGCCCAATGGGCTTTGATCAGTCATCACTCAGCCGCCTCCGTTGGGCCATCACCTGACTGCCCTCATACGAGGGCCTCCTTTTTTTAACACTTTGATTCATGTGGGCCCCACCCCATTTGACCTATGGGCACGAGAGATGGCCGCGTCCTATCTCCGGGTCTTCCCTGATGGCAATGGTGGACAGAGCTTCTGAAGAAGGCTTCTTCGTGTCTCCCCGATAGCAATGTCGGATGGAGTTCCTTCGGTAGTGCTCGATGACAGCAAGCAAGGACAATCAGAAGCCCCAGTAGCAATGAACGAACCTGTTGGGGGCTCGGTGGTGAACAATTGCATCAACAACAGTCATAGATGGCGCGAGGAAGCTCAACATAATCAACGGGAGGTGCAGCCAGTGGAAGGAGCCAATAGTGGCGATAGCAAAGGGACCTACAGAGGTCCTCTAGGGCTCCATCGAAGGCAGCAATAGGCTTCAGCAGTGATAAGGAAGGGCCAAGGCAAAAATAGGGGAGCTTTTCTTGCTACGGTGGATGTAAGGGTTGATGGCGACTGGGGATGGCTCTCGATGAACACCACAGAGGGCTCCAAAACCTCTGGGGAAGGCTGCCGACAAAAGAGAAGCTTCGTCAACAACTCGCGGTGGAACGGGAAGACACTGAAGGGGCTTCGGTGACTGTGACAAGTAACTTGCTTTCCTCTTCCAACTCTCTCTTCCTTGTCTCCTCTTCTTTTCCTTTCCAGCCCCTTCCACGATGCCACGGATGCCAATTTTATAGGCCCAAAGATCGTCTACCATCGGCAGTCAGGTCTGTCTCTGATTGGGAATCGAATCCCTCCATAAAGCTCATGATTGGTCCCGATCTTCTCTGTCATTCTGTCGGACCTATTTAGAAGGCTTGTAGCGTTGTTTGTCATCCGAGGATTTTGTTTTGGAATCAAACATGGTTTGGAGTTAGTTTCTCTGCAATGCAAGCTTCCATATGCATTGCCAAGCATGTTAAAGGGAAGGTCTTTGATTTTTCTGCCGTTGAAGGAGTCTAGGGAAGTCCAACCAAGTCCCGGGCCTTATCAAGGCAAGTCTTCGATTCCGGTTTGATATCGGGAGAGATTGGGAAGGGCTCAACTAAAAAAAGGTAACTCCTAGTCATAGGAGGAGTCCAATCAGGGCCGACTTCCATCAGGATAGCCCTGGTGCTTATGATGTTTTCTTCATATCCCTTGTACTGTCGAAATGAGCTGTGTAGGTTATACTGTCACTACCTTTCCAGCTGCCAAGCTTGGGAGCATCAACATATTGCTTTACCAGTTGTGTGTCGGCTATGTAGGAAATGTATATCTTTTCTCCACTCGGTGAGAAGATTTCAGGTGCCAACATTTTTGTTTTCTTTTTCTCTTTCTTGATTTCAATAATGGTTAATATGGATGCAACAAGGTAGAAGGAGGTGATTCATTTTGTTTATGGAAGAGAGGACAGTGCTAGGGGGGAGAAAGACAGGAAAGGGCAAAGGTAGGCGGGTGAGGGAAGTGGTTCTTTATTAGCACTACCTTTGGGTCCTGACAGTAGAGTGCCTTTCAAGTCCAATAGTCACTCAGGAATGAAAAAATAAAATAAAATAAAGCTTGTGTGTCCAAAAGTTTGATTCAAAATCTGACTTTTGCTTTTGATTTATGATAATTGGAGAGTGCATATGCACAGTCATCGGAATCATATTTTTGGCTTTAATTTATAATTATTGGGGTATATCCTCAGGTAATCACTGGCTGACTGACTCAAAATGAAGTCACCAGCCCAGGATATTTTCAATATGATGACTTTTTAGATGTTCAAGAGGTTACTTTCTTGCCTTTGCAAATAGCTCATGAAAATCATCAGGATGACTGTCAGATGAAGGTTCTTAATGCTTAGTAAATATCCTTTTACCATATTCAGCAAACTTATATAGAAACTTGGCCGTACTAAACCTCATATCTGTGACTCTTCGCCAGGTGGTTGTCCTGTAAAGACTACTAGCAAAGAAGCACCACCACATCATCTATGATAAGCTGCAGTTTGTAGGAGGGTTCCAAATGAGACATCTAGACAGCATCTTTTCATGTAAGACACGTGAGACATCAACTCCATGTGGAATTCTGACCGAAATGCATGCTGATTAGAGAAAATGCCATGGGAGGGCCTCTTAAACCTCATATGTAAATGTCATCTTATAAAATTGATATGCACAGCTGCTTTGATGGATCCTTGAGGAACGGTATAGTCTGTCGTATCCTCATGACATTCAAGGTCCTTGTGCTTATTTTTCATCTCAATACTGTACTGGTTATGGATGAACATGTAAGAACATCGATGCTCAATAAGCTTCCAAAAAAACTTGCTTATTGAGCATCTACCTCTTTTGGCATGTCGTTGATGCCATTAGACATTTTGGTTGTGACAGAACCATTGCAAAAGTTGAGATTACGTTCTTTTGAACATTGCATTAAGAGTGAGATTTGACCATGAGTCAGTATTCTACATGTCAGCTTATGTAGCAGGAAAATTTTAACCTCTATGCGTACCTAACTATTACATACTAACTGATTTGGTGGCAGGTTTCAGGAACCAATATGATGCAGCTCGCAAGTTAAATCAGACCAGGCAGCAGAGCATGGTTTGCAGGGCCGGCCAATCTAATCCTGGAGAGAGCCCGATCCTGGAACCAATTTTTGATAGGATCGGGCGAACCTTCATTCAACTGACCAATTTTGGACCAACCTGGGGCCAATCCCCATTAGACCATCTCCGGAGGTGATCCCCATGGATCACGACCACCCCTCCAACCTGGATTGGTTTGAAATTCTATCTATCTATCTATATGTATATATTTAAAGTTTTGGAAGAACTGATCTGGTCATGCCATGGGATGAAGGTACATGGATGGAATTTCCAACTAGTGGGTTGCTAGATATAAGTACTGGCAAATCCATCTCAACTAAAATTTACCTGTTCCTATTCTCACTGTTTCTTGGTTGTGGACTACAATGCTCTATGGAGCTTGGTGTTCCTGACTGCTTTGGTAAATTGAAGGAGGAAAAGTTGTGTCATTTACTGCTGTCTGGGATGGTCCTTTATACAAGGTACTTATCTGCAATGGTTAACATGAGAAGGCCTATTTCGTTAGTGTTGGGACCAAAATGGGTCATTGTTCCAATAGGTTAAAGCTCCATGGAACTATGTTATCTGAGGCACTCACCTCAAGCGCCTAGGTGCCTAGGTGAGGCTAGGCAAAAATGTCTTGCCTTGCCCAAATTCGGACCCAGTAAGTTGGATCCGGTAACTTAAAATCCTATTCTCCTACCCCGAAACCTCCAATACTCAGTCTTTTATTCCGAGGCCCTAACATTCTAATGCTCTGCGTGCCTTAGTAGTTAGTAGTGAGTTTTTTTTTTTGTTTTTTATGATCTTCAAAAAAATTAATGTTGTATATAAGTATATATTATTAAATATATTAAAATATATAACTTGCCTCAAGTGCTCAAGGTACTCGGTTTAGGCATCCGTCTGAGGCGAGGCGACGCTCCCTTCATCTTCATCGCCTCACGCCTTGGACAACACAGCCATGGAATGATGTTCTGGAAGATCTATTTTTAGTTGGAGATAGCAAGTTAGCAACCATAATTTCTTTTACTTAGCTCAGTTAGAGAAGAGATCAGTCTCGTCTCTTTGGCAGGAGCTTTACTTCTTTTCAGTTTGATGGCATGTTTGTTCAGAGTGGGTCTTTCACACTATTTTCATAGGCAGGGAGGAGCTAGTGGTAAATTGTCACAGATAATACTGACACGGCTTGTGGAGTATGCCTTATTGCCCCTAAAAGAGTTTGTGTTACTGGAACTAGGATATGGGGAAATGGGTTGTGTAAACAATGCCAATATGGTTTATGCTTAAAGCCAAAGGAGACAAATTTTGAAAGGGTAAAATTCTATTATAAACATATTCACTTGGAATATTACATGACTTTGGGGAAAGGAAAAACTATACTTCTAGAGAAATAGAAAGCTGATATTTTCTCACATTAGGCTTAGGAGGCTGCAAGATTCTTTTCTTTCAAGAAGGCCGAGGGTACTGCTAGGTTATCCTTATTCTTTGAGCTAAGAATATAATTGATTCCAAGGAGGTTGAGTCATTAGCATTCGGGTGACTTTTATTTACAAAATGAGGAGGTCAAATGGCTGTTGATAGCCATATCTGTGCTCATTTCTGATTATCAGAAAAGTCGGGAGCTTACCAATATGAGAGCACCTTGTGATCTGTCTTGCATCTTTCTAAATGATTTCAACATTGCAAAATACGCAAAGAAGAGATTTATCGATCTTTCAATGACAGTTAAAATGTACTCCTTGGGCTATGCAATTATACAATCAAATCCATTTCCATGATTACCTTGGTGACAGACCTGGTGAGGCGTGGCCGGGCACCTTCTTTTGGCTCAAATTGCCTAGGCAATCTCCTAGAGCAACTTTGTTGCATAGGTGAGTACGTCATGCACTTTTTTATGCCTCAGCCACCAAGAACTTGGCAGCATGTGACTAACAGGCAGGCCAGCAGTTTGGTCTTCTGAGCATGGCCTCTTTAGACTCGCTGGACCCAATTTTAAGCCCGATATGGATCAGATTTGACCAACCAAAGTGGGACAGAGTCGGACCGATCAGGCCAGAATCAGCTGGACCAGGCCGATCAGGCTGAACTGGCTTGATACAGCTGGGATGGCCACACCAGTCTGACTGGTCTGGCCTGCATTAACCCGTCTAGTTCAGTTTTGCAGTTGTGCAATGTCGGTTTGTACTGAAGCTTCTATGCCAGGTGGGACAGAGAGTGGCATTTCTGCAAGAAGGCTGCTAGAGCATGGCACACTGGGTGGCTGCTTTGGGTCTGGCTGGCATTTTGAGGATTGGCAGCTGGCAGGGGTCCTGCAGGCTTTTTCAGGGGATGGGGAGAGAGCGGACATGGTAGCTTTTGTGCTTGCACGGTTGCAGTAAAGTCTGAGAGGCATACGAATTGGGAAGGAGGTTTCAAGGCTTGCAATTGGCAAGCATGGGAATGCGATGGCTGGAGGCAGTCCTAGCGAATGGCAAGATCGGGAGACCCAGGGTTGACAGGGTGCAGTCCGGATAGCTCTGGCAAGAGGCCTGCCTGCCGTGGACATGATGTCAGGACTAGAGGGAGGAAGTAGTAACCCTGACCCATAAGAGAGGGGTGTCAAGGCGGGGATGAGGGGCAGCCTGAGCTCTTGGTGAGGGCAGTCATGGACACAGAAGGTTGAGCAGCTCTGGAGAGAAGGGGATATGGCTTAATGGGCAGGGATGCTGGGATGGTGCCATCGGCAGTCCTCTGGGCTCTGGTGGACATGGTACAGGTGATGCCTGCGAAGTGCAGTGGGGCAAGCAGCCCTCACAGCTGTTGAAACCACCTTTGACATTAGCGGGAACCTCAGGGAGGGAATATGTATTGCGGCTAGAGGGACAGGAAGGGGTGACACGGGATGGAGCCACAACTGAGAACCTTCACAGTGAATTGGGGGGGGGGTGTATGGCGTGAAGGAGGGAAAGGGAGATGGTACCTGGTGTTGTCTGCAGGGCTCAGGCCACCAAAGAAGGGGGGATGTACGGTGAGGCCTTGGTGCCACGTCATTCTAGGAACCCACAGGTGAGGCAGCTACTTGTCGTTGTAGGGGGCTTCAGGGAGGAAAAGGTGGGTGATGACAGTGGCTGGGTTGGGAGGGAAATGTTGCTTGGTCGCATGGTTTTCAAGGCATCGCCTAGGTCACAAGGCACCCCCTCACTGGTCAAGGCAAGGGGCACCTAGGTGAGCAGGGAAATTTAATATCATTTTGGTTAATTTAAGTATAAATAATACTAATTAAGTATCAATATCACTTAATTGAGTGATCTTGAAGTAAAAATAACTAGTTTAATAGTTAATTTGATTATAAATAGACATTTTGATGGAATAATTACTAAGATTTAATAATTTCATAAATTTTTACTAATAGTTAATACAAATTAACTACTAAAATTAAATTTTATTCAAATTATTTAGTATGCACTTGCACATTATTACTTGATTTACATGGTGTCATAGCTATTTTATATTATGTCACACATATATTTGTTATTTTATCAGTTTTACTATAAAAAAGGTGTTGGCTAATGTCTCACCTTATCACCTAGGCACCAAGGTGATACTATGTTGCCTTGTTCACCTTGAAAATCATATTCATTGGTGAAGGGGATGGGAGTGGAGAGCAAACACAGGAAGATGCAGAGGGATGAGCACGCAGCTCCTGCAGCAGCGCGCTGCAGCTGCATGGAGTCTGGCAGAAAGAAGTGGTCTCATTAAAGGCAGGGAGACTTCATTTTTGTTGTGGGATGGGCGCGATGGCCACATGGTTCTCAAGTGCACTGGGGTTATGACTAGCTCTGTTTATCTGCGGGACTCCATGGTAACATTGTGCTTTACTTTTTTGGTCAGATTCTGCTAAGTCTAGACTCTAGCAGAAGGGGGTAGAGGCACCTAGGTGCTAATCCCAGGCCATGATGCCCGGGCACCTTTTTAGGGGCTAAAAGGCTAAAAAGGTGCCCAAGGTGCTCTATCCACGATTGGTGGCAACTCATTTAATTATAGTGAATCATATATAATTTTTTTACTATTACTGATAATACTATATATATTGAATATTTTTAATTTTAAATATATACATAAAAATTATAAAAATTTCTCTGGATCCTCTTCACTCTTCCTCTCAGTTGATCAAGGATCGTGGAACCGGAATCGGTCGGAATTGGCCGATTCCTGGGAAGAGAATCGATTTAGGAATCGGCCTGGATCGAATTTTTTTTGATTTTTTTTTCATCAAAATTTTTTTTAAAATCATAAAAAATCCTTAAAAATAGGAAATGAGTTAGAAAAAATTCTAAAAATAAGATTAGCATTCATCCACAGGACCACATCGAATAATTACTAATGAACATGAAACGAAGTTAAGTACATATTCCATTGATTCAAAAATCAATTAATTGATACATCATGAAAATATAAAAAATAAGAATTTACATGATATCAATCTAATACCAATATCTAGGATATGGATATTGGCCTTCCTCCTCTTCCTGCTGCTGTCGATGCTCCTGAGTTGTGCTCAGTCTTGTGTATTGTCCTGGACCATATCCATATGAAAATAATGCTGATGCCATGCTATCAAGGTCGTAGGGATTGGACTGCGGGACGACCGGGATGTAAGCAGACTCTGGTGGAGCTAGTGGTTGTGGTGGAGGAATCCACTGTTGTTGAGCCTCGCCAAATGCTAGATACTGTGGCTCTATAAAATGATGTTGTGATATCTACTCATCTAGCGTGGAATATGGCTTTGGCCGCCGTGAATCAGGTGACTGGGCTGTTGCTAATGACTGCGTCGCTGGTATGCACTCCTCGTCATCATCAACTGAGGAGTGAGAAGGAGCCTGCGTGTTGTCATCTGGGCTCATAGGACATCTAATCTCCAGCTTTCTTCTCTTCACCTCTTCAGCCATCTCTGAAGTACCAGAACCCAAAGATTTTTTTAGCTTTGCAAATCTCCCCATTCTTCGTGCAATCACTTTTGTTTTCGTTTTCCCTGGATTACGAATGAGTTGGGTAGCGGCGGTTGGGACTAGAGCTGGGGTTAAAGCTGGAGGTGGCTGTTCCATAGCTGATGGGGCAGAAAAAGGCCCTGCCTGAGTCTGAGAAGTAGGTGGAGGTGGAGCTAGAGCATCCTCCTTGGCTTCAACACCATCCAACTCTCCTTCGGCCCATGCTTGGTCATCGGGATCAAACTCAGCTGGATGATCCCTGGCTGCCCTCTCCTCTATCCAAGAGGCAAGTGCATGCTCCTCCTGGAATATCTGATCCATATCCACCTTCTCATGTGGTGGTGTGGCGGAGGTATGCCTCTGCTCGTATGGACCACCTGTGAACTGTGCAAATCGCTTCTCACTGATCTTCTGTCGATCCTTGATATTTTTTGATGCGCAACCTCATATTGTAATGACAGAAGACCAGTTTCTCCAGCCGGTCTGAGGTCAACCTGTTCCTCCTTTTTGTATGTATCAGGTTGAATGTACTCCAGTTCCTCTCACAATGAGAGGAACTGGTGCTCTGGCTGAGTATCTTGATACCGATGGCAGCAAGTATATTCCATCTACTCCTGGTATGCACCTGAATCCACCACTCAACTACAAAAAAAGAAAAGAAAAGGTAAACAATTAGCCCATCATCTTAAATAACTTATATGAAAATAAAATAAAATCTTCATCATAAATTAATATACCAGGCGACACTTTGTCGCATGAATATCTCAGATCAACATCTGAGTATACGCCGACCCTCATCTTATATTTTTGCATCTGAAAAAATTTTAAAAAACAATCATTAGTTGTCTAATAATTAGCTACTCCAAAGTATTGAATAAACTCCGACTTACTTCTATCTCAGCCTCTATCCTATCCTGCTGAGATCGACTGAGATGCTAAATAACAGCTAGTGTACCTCGCATCACCTCGTTGTCGTTCACCACCTGTCCTCCATATTGGATGCGGGGGTTAAAAAAATATCCTGCAAGAATTTAATAGTTAACATTATGAATACGACAATTATTGAATAAATTTAAAGTAGGTAAGAACAAATATTTTTTGAACCTACTAACTTGCAGCATGGACATCGTGGTGCAAAGTTGTCCCATCGGTCATCTATGATCTTCCACCACTTTTTGTAACCTCTGGGATTTTTGTCTTTTATTTTCAACTTTGCCCGGTCCATGGCATCGTACAACGTGCCCACCTGGTTCCTGTCATCTGAGTCAACCAACCTCAAGACAACTACCAGTGGCTCAATGATTGTCAAGTAGTAGGCAATCCTCCCTCAAAATCTCTTGTCAGTGATCTGCTTCTCAGACCTGACAAGAATTTTCAACTGATCTTTCTTGTCGTGCAGGTGGTCCACCATATAATTATAATATTCCTCGGACTGCGTGAACCTAACCAATGCATGCTTGTGCCGGTGTAAACTCTCCAATGCAATGAAATTCGTGGCGAAACGAGTCGGACCAGGTCTAACAGGAGCACTCGCCGCGTGCTGGATCGCCGGAATCGACTGCAGCGGTCGATTCCAGCCCTAAAAGGGCCGGAATCGGTTCGATTCCCGGTCTAGAATCGAATCGGGAATCGAACCGGACCGGCCAGATCGGTATTCCGTGGAATCAGTCGGGATCGACCGATTCCAAACAGAATCACCGGAATCGGATCAATTCTGACCGATTCTAACCGATTCCCGCTGGAATCGACCCTTCCGCATGGTGATCCGATTCCGAAATCGGCCGATTCCGATCTAATTCCGGCGATTCTGCAATCAATGCATTTAATTTATGAAGATTATTTATTTTCCAAACATATATACTCACACACATAATTACTTATATAAAATACCTTTACATACATTCACACATAGTACATATTCAATTATAATATATAAATATGTATATGAGTGTATGTAAAACTCTTCTGTTTAAACTTGTTAAAGTCTACTTTATATTTTTTCTAGTTCTCTCTCTCTAAATATAATATATGTATGCATATATATTATTAACATATAATTTTTACCACCTAGGTGACGCATGTAAAACTCTTATGTTTAAACTTTTAAAGTTTACTTTATATTTTTTCTAGTTCTCACTCTTTCTCTATATGTTATATATATTTATTATGTATATATATTATTTACATATTATTGTTTACCACCTAGGTGACACTTATGCAGTTGCCTTGTTACTTAAGCAAAAATTTTACCTTTGAATGCCTTGTATGCGTTTTCGCCTTGACAACATACATTTAAAGATGACCTGATGGGGACATATTTTGGGCTTTCTTTTACTTGTGTCCTTACGAGGACAAGTTTGTAAATAAAAAAATTAGATGGTCTTTTCTTTAATTAAATGCCTCCTT
This sequence comes from Cryptocoryne crispatula var. balansae, assembly GCA_036172225.1. NCBI lineage: Eukaryota > Viridiplantae > Streptophyta > Magnoliopsida > Alismatales > Araceae > Cryptocoryne > Cryptocoryne crispatula. Next base: position 12,412,670 of record CM069932.1, on the reverse strand, counting down.
CCTTCTATAAAAGGAGGACCCATGTACATACGAGAGACAAGCAATAGAAGGAATTTTTGGAAACCCTCTCGGGTCTGTCTCCCACGCAGGGGGCTGCGGCCCCATTTCCTCTCCCACCCCGGCCAGTGAGGGTTGTCTGCTCCTTCACCTCCGGCAGGTGGCCGGCCTCCTCCCTTCCATCCTCCGGTTCCGGCGAGGTGCGCCGTCTTCTTCCCCCTCCGCATCCTCCGGCCTCCGCGCCGTTCTCCTCTCTTCCCTTCTCGGTTCGACGACAGCCACAGCAACGATCCGCCAGCACCTCACCTGTCTTCCTCCTTCGGCGGGTCTTCCTCCTTTCGCAATTGCAGACGAGACGAAGAAGAAGAAGAAGAGGAAACGGAAGGAGAAGACAGTGAAGTGGGAGGAGAATCCGGCGATCCCCGGATCCCCCTCCCTCCGCGGCTCCCTCCCTCGTGCGGCGTCCTCCCGAGGCGGACGGCCCTTCTTCTCCACCGCCATCGCTCGGGGACGACCGGATAACACCGAGGCTGCGGTGCCCTTTGGCGGGTCCTCACGCGCGCGGGAGTCCCACCCCGCGACCACCCGGCGTCGGCGCGCAGACGCCGCGATTCCCCCCTCCTTTAGTTCTGCTCGCGGCGAGATCACCGCCACCTGCCTCCCGCTCTGCCGCAGCGCTTGGACGGAACCAGCCGGTGATGCGGGCGGGCGAGGGGACGGAAGAGACGACGCGGGCGCCTTTTGTCGCGACCTTCACACGCGCGGGAACCTCCCGTCCCTGCGCAAGAGATGCAGCCACGTCGTCCGCACCCGGACGACTGGCGCCCGGCCACGCGACCACTCCGGCAGCGGGCGTATGTGCCGCCACGACCCCCCTCCCACTCCGGCTCGCGCAGCCGCTGGCCCGGCCGGTCCGTGGCCCAGACCGGCCAATCGGCCGGTTCGACCGGGTTTTGACCCGGTTCAAGCCGGTTCGGCCCGGTTCATCGCTTGAACCGGCCGGTTCAATCCGGTTCAGGCCCTTTTGAGCCTGTTTTCAACCGGTTCAAGCCGGCTCGACTCGGTTTGGGGTCGTTTCGGGCCTGTTTCGACCGGTTCGGGCCGATTTGGGCCTATTTGGGTTCGTTAGGTCTGTTTAGGGCGATTAACGCCGGTTTATTTCGCATTCGGTTTGTTTAGCCCGGTCTAGCCGGTTTGTCCCGCATCAGTTTGGTATCAGAGCCCGGAATTGACTCGTTCCCACGAGTCGAGTCTTGGGTACGTCTGAACCGGTTTTAAAACTCGAGGTCGAGTTTTCTCCCGGTCGGAGAGAATGATGGGGACATATTTTGGACTTTCTTTTACTTGTGTCCTTACGAGGACAAGTTTGTAAATAAAAAAATTAGATGGTCTTTTCTTTAATTAAATGCCTCATTCCTTCTATAAAAGGAGGACCCATGTACATACGAGAGACAAGCAATAGAAGGAATTTTTGGAAACCCTCTCGGGTCTGTCTCCCACGCAGGGGGCTGCGGCCCCATTTCCTCTCCCACCCCGGCCAGTGAGGGCCGTCTTCTCCTTCACCTCCGGCAGGTGGCCGGCCTCCTCCCTTCCATCCTCCGGTTCCGGCGAGGTGCGCCGTCTTCTTCCCCCTCCGCATCCTCCGGCCTCCGCGCCGTTCTCCTCTCTTCCCTTCTCGGTTCGACGACAGCCACAGCAACGATCCGCCAGCACCTCACCTGTCTTCCTCCTTCGGCGGGTCTTCCTCCTTTCGCAATTGCAGATGAGACGAAGAAGAAGAAGAAGAGGAAATGGAAGGAGAAGACAGTCAAGTGGGAGGAGAATCCGGCGATCCCCGGATCCCCCTCCCTCCGTGGCTCCCTCCCTCGTTTGGCGTCCTCCCGAGGCGGACGGCCCTTCTTCTCCACTGCCATCGCTCGGGGACGACCGGACAACACCGAGGCTGCGGTGCCCTTTGTCGGGTCCTCACGCGCGCGGGAGTCCCACCCCGCGACCACCCGGCGTCGGCGCGCAGATGCCGCGATTCCCCCCCACCCCCTTTAGTTTTGCTCGCGGCGAGATCACCGCCACCTGCCTCCCGCTCTGCCGCAGCGCATGGACGGAACCAGCCGGCGACGCGGGCGGGCGAGGGGACGGAAGAGACGACGCGGGCGCCTTTTGTCCCGACCTTCACACGCGCGGGAGCCTCCCGTCCCTGCGCGAGAGATGCTGCCACGTCGTCCGCACCCGGACAACCGGTGCCCGGCCACGCGACCACTCCGGCAGCGGGCGTATGCGCAGCCACGACCCCCCTCCCACTCCGGCTCGCGCAGCCGCGGGCCCGGCCGGTCCGTGGCCCAGACCGGCCAACCGGCCGGTTCGACCGGGTTTTGACCCGGTTCAAGCCGGTTCGGCCCGGTTCAGCGCTTGAACCGGCCGGTTCAATCCGGTTCAGGCCCTTTTGAGCCTGTTTTCAACCGGTTCAAGCCGGTTCGACTTGGTTTGGGGTCGTTTCGGGCCTGTTTCGACCGGTTCGGGCCGATTTGGGCCTATTTTGGGTTCGTTAGGTCTGTTTAGGGCGATTAACGCCGGTTTATTTCGCGTTCGGTTTGTTTAGCCCGGTCTAGCCGATTTGTCCCGCATCACGACCCTTTTAAAAAAAATAGTCTGTTTGAATATGTATATATCTATAAATGGTTCTGATAAAAATGGTCAAAGTATCACACTTTGAGAAAATGTGAAGATGGATCATGGTTTCTAGGGTGAAACCATAGCCCTGTTCACGGTTTCACTGAGTCCCACCAGTTTGAATTTGGTTAGCAATTAAGTGACCGTGGCACTATTATTTTTTATTTAATATTAAAACATAAAATATTAGTTATAAGCCATTGAAATTCTAAATGTAACAAACAATTTATAAATTAAATCAGTATAATTATTTACAATATAATCTAAAAATATAAATACTTTTTATTCTAGTGTTCTCATATAGATGATGTTGGCAGAATCTTGGCCTTTAGTGCGTTATCTGGGAATGAATAGTGTCAATCAACTTGACGCCTTGATGGCATCTGATGGTTTATCAGGTAGTTTTACAAGTTATCGCTTGATTCTTGGATTCTTGTTAGATTTTCGGATATCTAATAGACATAGGTCATTATTGGGCCAAGAACATATTTTCTAACCATTACAAAAATTTACTTTTTTTATATGTATTAATTTGTCATAATGTTTTCCATATTTATATAATTTACAACTTTTATACCAAAACTTTATATTTTAAAATAAATTTAAATATAAAAATAATTTTAGAATTTTATTAATTTTATTAATTTTATTAATTTTATTAATTTTTTAAAATTTCATAATTTATATAAAATCATTTTTATTTATTTTTTGAAATAAACTAAAATCTACAATTTTCTAAGGCACCGTAGGTACTCCCTATTCTAGTATGAAGACTGTTATCAGCGATCCCAATTTTACCTTTTCATTTTGAACCCATCATTTAGGATCACAGTTCCATATGCATGTTACTAAAATAGTGCCCGAAATAAATGTTTGTGAGTGTTATTTAACTATTTTTATACAGCAGGATTTAAAAAAAGCTGTGGGGCAAACAAAAGGGAAGTGGCCTGAAAGCAGTCATGAAGTCAGTCATGGGAGGGCGAATCTCCCACAACCCAATAGAAGTTCACCTGAAGGCAGTGTGAAATACAACACGCATTAGCTTATGAGAAACCATGAAAACCCTTCATATTTTCACTTTGTGTTTGTTGGAACCGTGATGGCATATCTCAGTTTCACCCAAATACTGTTATTTTGACATTCTTTACAAATGTTATTTTTATAATATTTTAAAACATTGTTATTTAAAAACACTTTAAAGAAGCAATTAACTGTGGTGTGATTGAAGTTCTCAAATCAGGCTCAAATGTCAAATGGTTCGAATCTGATTTTTAATTGATCACCTTTTAAAAGAGAGCACCTCTTTTATAGTGTTGCTTTATTTGTACACATTCTGGATTTTATAGGACTACATAAACCTCCATGCTCTAAGTTGATCTGTACCCTGTGCAGGTTTGGGATTTCAGAGCCTTCAAGTCTAAGATTGGTGGTGTTAGTTCTGTTTCTGAGTTCCCAAATTTTCAGAAAGTAACACTCAAAATGTGCATGGAGAATGTTATTAAAGATATGCCATCAATTTCAAATGATTCATGGTCATACAGTGACCTGCTGGTCAGCATCCTTTGTTCTTCTCATATCTTTTAAACATAGACATTTACTTTCTATTCTTTTATTGGTTCAGCAAGCTGAGTCTCAAATCATGAAGGTGCTGCAACCAGTTCTTTATTTGGATCCAACACCATCCCTGAGCAGACTCTGTGCATCTCCAAACACCAAAAAGGTTAACATTTATCATCTTTCAGTGGAAATCTTCTTAGGCATTTGTTCTCTAGCTGCATGATGCCTTGTTTGCTCTGTTTTATGCTTCAATAGATTGATCTGCAGATTTCCTACGGAACATCAAAATTTCAGAAGGATCTCATAGTTAGCACAAAGTCTTCAAATGTACTTCACGGGGGAGAGCTATCGGGAAAGAATAATTTAGAGAAGTCTATGCCACCTAATGCCGTTGGAGATGGTTTAGGATCTTGTGCTGAGTATATACTGCCAAGACCAAATCAAATAGGGGACCAAGATAATGCTTGGGAAAAGGGCCAAATGAATGGTTCAAAACGAGAACCCAGAATAAACAGCATAGAAAAGATGATCTTAGCACCTAGTTATGAGATTGTGACTGGTGCATCTACTACTGTAGATTCTGTTAGAGATGCCTCGTGTCCACACGTGGATCTCGGAATTTCTTCTGGGAAAAGGCAAAGTGGTTGCATGGAAACAACTCCAGAATCTATTATTAAGAAACAAAAAATTGGTCTATTTGGATCAACTATATGTAAAAGAATGTGTCAGTTGCACTTCACATCTGAACCTGGCTTACAGGGAAGAAGCATTCAAATATCACAGCCAGAAGCAGACAAAGTGAAGGATCAACATCATGGTGAGATGATGCATTCAAGACTGGGAATGAGTGAACATGTATTAAATACACTGTCGAAGACATCTGATATGCACTTCTATTTAGACGGAAGGGCAGTTAGAGGAAATCTTGGGTATTCAGAGTTCCAAATACCTCCACTTGACTCTGGTGCCAACTCTTGTTTTCAAGATATTGTTCCCAGATCCATGATAAACAGGAAAAATAGTAATAATAGAAAATTCACTGTAGGTCATGATTTTGATGTTGTATCCAAACAGAATAGTAAAAATTTATTTGCGGCTTCTATTTCTGAAGCATCAAAAGTTGCATCATTTATTCCATGTTCTGAGATAAAGAGAATTTCCCTTCCTTGCATACAGTGCCTGGCAAATCGTGATGAAAAAATACAAAAGAGTGATCATCAAGGAACTCCAGACCATATACTGAAGTGGCAAAAGACAGAGCAGGTAGAATCCGAGTCATTTCAAATAAATACCTCATTTGAGAACAACCACCATCAGAACAGCGGTATGTTAATTAAGCAGGTGAAGGGTGAGAAAAAGCTGCATTTAAGGCACTCTCAAAAAGCACGTTGTCAATGGGAGATTGGTGAACAAGGTTTTGAGGATGTCAAAAAGTCAGAGTTCAGCATGTACTTATCATTGGATGAAAATTATTTAAAATTTAATGCCAATTTTGGAAAGGTTATACCTGATGAGCCAGCTCCCATAGATATTGATATGGGTTATCCAAATAGTGTCACGATAAACAAACCTTTGTCTTTGCCATTTACTGAGTGTAATACACATCTGAGAAAACGTGATCAATCAACTGATGGGAGTTCAAAAAATATGTGTCACCCTCAAGATACAAATTGGTCACTCTCTTGTCAAACTTTGACTATCAAACTGGCTCCTTTAGTATCGGTGACAGCGAATTCAGAGCCTAATGGTTCTTCACTTCAAGTAAACACTAAAATATTTCCTGAAGATAGTTACTGCAACTATTTGGGAAATGGTTCGGGACCGAGTACAAAATCTTTGGATGGTTATCTTGTAAATTGGGACCATGATACTGCTCTTATTGATGCAACTAGGCACTTGAGTTCAGATTCACCTTCATCATCTCCTTTACCAACAGATGTTGATGATGCTGTTCTCTATAGGTTTTCAAAAGTAAGAAGTTTGACTGAGAGGTACATTTTAGTGTACCTTCTTCTCAGCTTCCCTTTTAGATGATTTTTAAAATTTTTCTTGGTTTCTAATATCCACTTAATAAGTTTCAGATATGCCCTAAACCGCACAAATAATAAAAAGGATGAGGACTTTGGGAAACGGATATGTTTACATTCTAAACAGCTTCTGTCGGAACTTTTAGAGTCTGAGCATACTATGGGAAACAGATATAACATGAATGAAAGTTTTCTGCCGTATGATTTGCTTGAAGGGAGGAAATGTGCTCAGGTTACCAGAATGCTGACTTTTGTGCACTACAAAATTCTCCATGGAGGTACCTTAAGATATTTTATGTAATATAGATTTGAACCTAGGTTTTATGCTTCCTAACTGATTCGTGATTGTGCTCATCACAGAAGATGGTTCATTATTAACAGTTTTGAAGCCCAAGACAAGGTTGGTTTGTTTTGTGCATCAGGAGCCTGATGAGGTGGATGCATGGATTATACCTGGAGGCAATGAGCAGCCCATCCATTTTGCTCTCCTTCCCAGTGCAGTACGTTCTTGTCAGTGCATGAAATTCGTAATCTTAAGTAAAGATTTTAGTCATTTTCTTATGCAGACCTTTTTATTTTCAGCACAAGGTGGATACATTTATAGATCAATTCACTTCACTGGTACGTACACTTGTCTCCCACATTTTGTAGGCAATGAGCTGAGGCATATCCATGTTGGGTGAAATACATCAAGATGTTTTAATTCTGTTTAATTGGAGATGCATGGAAATTATTAAGACAAGGCTAGTATCTTAGTTATATTTTTAACATCTTTGGGAAGTGGCCTGGCTTTTTTTATCATAGTTCAGAAAGCTTCATGATTCAATCTGATTTAGCCATTACTGGAGAAACGAGGTGGGGTTATCACTGTCTTGTAAATTGTAGGCTATCTTTTGTACTTCTGTAACTTTATGCGCTTATGCAACCTCTTTTTGTCTGTCCTATAATGCTACTTCCATGAGCTCTTTGTGATTATCTTGATCTTCATTGTTGTGTCTATCTCTTTCAATGGTAGTTCTTGGAGATTAACCAGGTCTCTAGCATTTGCATCGCAATCTACTGCAAAAATTCTCAGAGCACAAAGAACAATGAATATGGAGGTCATTGGTAAGAGATAATTCTCATTGGGGAATTTCAGTGATTGGAACCTCCTAAGAAGTATTTTCAAGCACACCCTTAGTCCGCTTCCTACCATTGAGGACTTGTACATGTACAGGTTATGTTCTTCCACTATTGACTTAAAAGTTCTAATTGTTTAGTTCAAGGATGGGAAATCTGTAATGGAATCTCAGATTGGACAGTGAAATAGATCAAGCCAACTAAGCTTCATTCTGCTCGGGTTGATCCTTCTACCTGACCTGGTCAGGGTCAAACCAAGGATTGCGGGATCGGAATCGGAATTGGGATCGGTGGGTACCGATCCGATCCGGATCGGATCGGATCGGACCTATTCCGACCAATCCAATGGAAGAAAATCGATTCAGAATCGGATCCGGATCGGATCGGACCGATTCCAACCGATCCAATGGAAGAAAATCGATCCAGAATCGGTAAGCAAAAAAAAAATCGATCCGATTCCGATTTTGATCCAATTCCAGCCGATTCGGACCGATTCTGGTCGATCCTGGTCGATCCGACTGGAATAGCAAAAAATGACAAAAAACGATTCGATTCCAATTCCGATCCCGACCGATTCGGTCTATCCAATTCCAATTCCCACCGAATCTGCCGGAACTTTTGTCTGGATCGGTCCTTCGGCCAAGAATCGGATCGGCAATGGCCGATCCGATCCAGGAATCGGCCGATTCCGATCCGGATCGGCTGATTCCGCGATCTATGGGTCAAATAGATTAAAAAAAGGAAAATAATAAAAATGAAAGATTACAAAAGGTATCAAAAGTTTACTATGTTATACGTGTTGAATTGCATTGATCTTGAAGTACTGAAGATTCTTCTGAATAAAAACCTTCTATATACCTGTATATTTATTGGGGACATTTATTGATCAAACATATAGTTTATATGGTTCAACCTTGATAACCCTATGGTACAGGGAGCATTGATCATATTTTATTTCATCATATATTGGTCATAATAATCCCTATTAGCAGGGATGATTATAATGAGTGTATGTCTATGAATCCTTCCCACTTGATATGACCTTAAAGATGAACTATTCTGACAAAAAGCCCATGTTCACCTTTAATTTCATCATGATGATTGAACTATTAGAACAATCATGGATGATCTCCTTGCAATATTCGCATTAAACCTTTCTCTTGTCCATGTCAACTAGCATGTCATATGCCCGATCAGGATTCACACCATGTCCAAGAAGCACATTTACACTTGCCATGGGATGTGAGTCATCATGTTTGCCAGAAAAAGACATGAGTCAAATATGGATGACAAAAAGGGGGAATGATCAGCAAAAGCCATAAAACACTAATATGAGAAGAAATAAAGAGAGAGATCCTACAATAAAAGGTCTCGCTGATGTTGATTTTGCTCGTGGGAAGGAGGGAGCTCAAACTTAAAGGGTGAGACCTAATACAAGAGTTTAAAGGAGTTGGATGGCATTGGTACCTAAAATTTGCACACACACACAAAACATCAAGAGGGATGATAGGGCTCTATGCTCCCTCTAAAGCCCATAAGTACCTAATCATAGGGAATTAACGACCGGTCAGGTCCAATCACACCAAAACATCAAAAGAAAAGAAAGGTTGCACCCAAATCCTGCTGCACATCTGACAAGATCTGGCAGTCGTCCAGGATTTGACAGGTCTGCAAAAAAGCTGCTGCACACCAGGCCTGCATGTATGAAATGGCTGTAGGGTCAGCCTGCACCCAGATCATTTTCTGCTCCCAGATTTTTTTTCTGCCTGCACTTAGATCCTTTTTCTGCCTGTAGCCAGATCCTTTTCTGCCCCCAGACTTTCTGCTGTGCCCCCCAGATTTTCTGCTCTGCCTCTTAAACTTTTAAAAAATATATTTGAACTTTCCTCTTGTGCTTCCATCTGGCAGATATCCAGCCTTGCTACACCTCTATAGAAGGGGATGTTCAGCCCACTACAGGGGGATTGTCTGAAGCTCTTTCTATCCAGTAGATGCCCTTCCTGCCAGTATGCAAGAAGCTCCCCATCAGGTTCTTCTCTGCCCTAGCCACCCGGAAGCCATCTGCAGTCCTGTGCCAAATCAGGAGGAGCTTGGCCGCCCCTCATCCTGCTGCAGTTGCACCAAGGTAAGGAGAGGGATCTCCCCTCTGATCTGCCTCCCCCTCTCCCTCTGGTCTCCCTATCTACCTGTAGATTTCCCACCCCTTCTCCCCTCTCTGCTGGTCCACCCTTGTGCCAAGAAGAATAGGGCTCTTAACCTGTGTTTGCTGCTGCGCCTGATCAGCCAAATGAGAAATAATATAGGGGATATCCCTTCCATTGCTTGCTGCTGGTGCTGCCCCTACTGCCAAGCAAAGAAGAAGAAAGACCAGCGACCTTTCTCTTGTCTGATGCTACAGCAGAAGGTGAGGAGAAGAAAGTAGGGGCTCTCTGCCCCATCATGGCTGGCTGCTGCTACTGATCATGAACCAAAATAGTGAGAGCAAAGCCCCACTGATGCTGCTGTGACCAGGAGAAGAAGCAGAATCAGAACTAGGGGAAACCCCCTTATGATTACTGCGCCTGACCCTCCCAATCGGAAGATGCAGGGGACACCCCTTGACAGATTGCTGCAGCTAGAAGTAGGGAGAATAGAGGAGAGGGGCTTGACACCCCCCTCTTCACTCACCTCTGCTCTAAGAAGAAGAAGAAGAAGAAAATTTCTGCTACTGCAGGTGCTGCACCAGAAGAGGAACAAAAAATAGGGGATCCTCCGGGCCCCCTCCACGTTCACTGCACCTTAGCTGTCCCTGCTCCAGGTAAGGGGGATATGAGAAGTCTCATCCCCAAAATCTTGCTAATGTGCCCAAAAAACTGAAGCGATGCTGCCACTGAGGTGGCTTCTACTGCTGTCCATCTGCGCCAGGATGAGAAAGGGAAGGAGCCCCTTACTCTAGCTGCTGCAGCACTCAAACAGACAAGAAGAAAGAAGATCTTCCTGATGCTGGCTCGCCCCACCTGCTGCATGGCCAAACCAGGAGAAAAAGAAGAAACAAAAAAAAAAAAAACAAGAAGCACCAGCAGGTGCTGCGCTTAAGCATACCAGAGGAAGAAGGAAAACTAGGAGCTTCTCATCTCCTTGTGGATACGTGTGACCAAAGAGGAAGAACAAAAAAAAAAGAAACACAGCAAACATCAGCAGGGGCTGCACCTAGTCAAGTCAAAGAAGAAGATAAAGAACAACAAGGAGGGGCAAGGGGATATCCCCATATGATTGCTGCAGATAGGTGACCAAAAACAAAAAAACAAAAACAAAACAAAACAACACAGACCTGTCTGCTGCAGGTTACTGTGCGCAGACCAAGAGAAGGAAAATCCGAAGAGCATGTCAGTATGACCCCTAAACCAGTCTGAGTAGCCCCACTTTCTGCAGAAGAAAGAAACCGACTTAGGGGCTGAATTCAGGCCTACTTTTGGTCCTATTTCAGGCCACGAAGTAAGTAAGAATTCAAGCCTAAATCAGTCCCAAGTCAGGCCCACACCAGGCCATGGACGGACGGCAACATAGGCCTCATTTAGGCCCGTGTCTGGGGTCTTGGAATGAAGAAGCAACCAGCAAGAGATCGGCTTCATGCAAGCCTAAACGAAGACCACAAGATCGGCCTATCTGGGCCCTAAACTGAAAAAGAAAGCTGGTCCACAGTAGGCTGAATGAGAAGACCAAAATTTTTTGGAAAAGGGATAATTAAGCTGAAAATTGTCGAGTCAATGAAACCGAGACTTACCAAGTTCAAAAGAATCAGGAACATGAACAGATCTGAAAATTTTGAGAACTATCCATTAATTATAGAATCGGTCGATATGGATTGGGGTTGGCCGATTCTTGGTTCAGATCGGACCCCTCCGATCAGATTTCGGCCTAGAGTACCAATCCAACCCAATCTCCTCCCAGAATTGACCAAAATTGGTTGAATTGGCTGATTCTGGCTATTCGTTGCCAGAATCGATACCCCCCACGACTGCCATGGCATCTTACCTACCCGTTAAGTCTCCCGGAAATGCCATATCGAGTCCCAATGGACCTGGTAGCTGTGTTATTAGGCGGGGAAGATGCCGCGGTGGCATTTTTTGGGCCAATTTAGGCTCCAAAAGAGCAGAGATTGGATTAGAATCTGATTTAGTTCTTTTTGTGTTTTTTTTGTATTTTATAACCTTTTTAAGAACCAATTTGGACCAAGGATCGCGGGATCGGAATCGGAATCGGAATCGGTGGGTACCGATCCGATCCGGATCGGATCAGATCGGAACGATTTTGACCGATCCAATGGAAGAAAATCGATCCAAAATCGGTAAGCAAAAAAAACAAAAAAAATCGATCCGATTCCGATTCCGGACCGATTCCGGCCGATTCGAACCGATTCTGGCCAATCCTGGTCAATCCGACTGGAATAGCAAAAAAAAAAAACGATTCGATTCCGATTCCGATTCCGATCCCGACCGATTCGGCCGATTCGATTCCGATTCCGATCCGATTCCGACGAACCGGCCGATTCCGACTGATTCTGCCGGAACTTTTTTCCGGATCGGTCCTTCGGCCAAGAATTGGATCAGCAATGGCCGATCCGATTCAGGAATCGGCCGATTCCGATCTGGATCGGCCGATTCCGCGATCTATGATTTGGACTGATTCTGGATCGGTTTTCTTCCTAGAAAATCGGCAGGATAGCCGATCCAATCCTGATCTAGATCAGATCATGACCCATCAATCCGGGTCTCGATTCCGATCCTGCGATCTATGGAACTACCAGAAATCCAAAACTTAGCCGTTTCTAAAAATCGGAAATCCAAGCAAATCTAAGATTTAAAATATGAAGGATTATGAGATTTCAGTGAAACCGGCAATCTAGAAATTTCTGGGATTTGGTGCTGTATTTATTTTAAAAAAAGAACTGACATCCTGCAACTGAAATCTGAAACATAAGATCTAAAACATTAAAATCTCAACACTGAAAATAATAACATAACTCGGGGAAATAAAAATCAGAAAACGTAGATGTCCAGAAAATCTGAAAGTTACCATAAACTTAAAAGAAATCCGAAACCTGGAAATCTGAATTGGGCCCTGGGAAATAAAAATTAGAAAACATGAAAGGAGAAAATCAGAAAAATATGAAACCTGAAACAGCTCGAAAATTGAAATATGAAATCCGAATACCCAAAAATCTGACGTTCATATCCGGAAACAAAAATCTGATAACTTCTCAATAAAAATTAGCCAATCAAGAAAAGGATAGCTAAAAAAGGAAGAAATCTGAAAACCCCAAAATGCAGAAATCTTGAAATCTGATACTCCAAAACTGAAAGTTGAATGAAATTTAAAACACTAAAAATCAAACACAAAAGAAGTCAAATCAAATCCAAATACACTTAAGGTTGGCATTCCAACTGAGGTCATGGGGATATATCTTCTATTCTTGTGGATGAATGGCTTCGATTCCAAAGTTGCTACGGTGGTCAATAAAAAGCATTCGAATATTTGTTCATTGTAATTAACATCAGAACTTTGCAAGGCCAGTGGGGAGAGGTCAAAAGAAAATTTTTAAAGAATTTAAATAACCTCAAAAAAATAAAAATTGTGATTCAAATGGTCTAAGTGTAGGGTAATCCCCATGTCAAAACTTAGGAGATCTATGGTACCTACTTTATAAGTTCCTAAATACATATATTACATAAATAAGCTAATACTCATGGAATATTTTCTATTTTCATAGTTGTCAAAGCTAAATCAAACCTATTTCTTTTTGTCAAAAACAAGATTGCACCAGATGGTAGAGAAGAGAGTTAGGCTTAGATTAGTTCAAGGATTGTCGTTTCGGATCTCGGCTTCGTCTCGGAAACGTAAAAGATAAGAGATCTCGTGAGATTCTCGGAAAAATCTCGGGAGATCGGATCTCGGATTTCATTTATGCAAGGTATACTTTACCCAATGATTGACATCTCACATCTATATTTTATCTCACGGAGATTAAAAATAAAAGATCTCGAAAAAATCTCAAGGGATTAGATCTTGAAAATACCAATCAATGTACATGTTTAAATATAGAATGTCATATAATCTCTTTAAAAAGGACAAAGGAACTCATATTAAATATTAAAATAAACTGTGAAAGAATTAAAAGCGTAATACAGAGATGATGAACTATTGTTAGCATGAACCAAAGTTTCATCTCGAACAATATGGATAGGAGATTGATAACATTTTGGGTCAATTGTACATATATAGTCATTAAAATATTAAGCTATGAATTTTTATTGAACAATAATGTTTAGATGAATATTTGGATAGATTCCATAATAAAATTGGCAATATAAGAAGAAAACTTAACAAGATCATCTAACAAATTGGGGATAATAATAGGCGGAGAAGATCAAGGTATCATATGTACTACATAGATATTCTCGTTTCGGCGATCTCGTTTCTCGGACGCACGGAAGAAAAGAGATTCTCGGGAGATCTCGAGAGATTCTCGGGAGATCGCATTCCATGGATTAGTTCCATACTAGCATTTTTATCAATTGGAAATGACCAAGAATGGCTCGGTTGATAGTCTATTGATGTAACTTCAAACTCTTCAAAATCTGTATGACCTTTGTAGAAAAAGAATTCCATTGACTTTTACAACTATGAAAATACCTGGTATTTCATAGAATTATTAGCTAATTCTCAATCTTGAGGTTATCAATCTTTGAACTTATATTTTGACCTCTCCCAATTAGATTTGCGAAGTAATGATGTTAGTTACATCGAGCAATGATTTGTATACCTTTAATTCACCACCATAGCAATTCATTCGTAAAAGACATACTTCCACACAAAATAAACATTTGGGAGCAACGGCCCTATGAAATTGATGGAATACAAACATGTAGTGTTTTGCTTTTAGTTTCATTTCATTTGAGTTTATTTGACTTTTTTAATATCTTTTGTGATTATTTTTTTTGGATTTAATTCAGGTTGATTAAGATTCATTTGAGGATTTGGCTTGTTTTTAATTGGGTCATTTGTGTTATTACGACAACATCTTTTGGAACAAGGATTTGTTTTAAATTTGATCCTTCTTTAGTATTATTATTATCATTATGTTTTGGGTTCGGCTGGATTTTTTTTGAAATGTGTATTGTTTTTCTTGTGTTTTTTTTGTTGAGATTTGATATCTTTTGATTTTGGGATTTTGCTTAGAATTTGATTTCTTTATGTGTTTTGACTTAATGCCTTTTCAATTATTCTTTTTATTTTATTGTTGCTTTCAGATTTGGTGAGTTTTGGGAAATTTTAACTTGATTTTGGGATTCAATGAACTTTTAGGTTTGGAGAGATTTTATCATGGGATTGAATGTTTTAAGTTTTCGGTTTTGACAGCTTTGGGTTTGATGTTATGATGTTAACTCCATTTTCAAGCTTTTTAACATATATGTTTTTTTTTCAGATTTGACATTTAAGATTTTTATTTTCAGATTTGAGATTTTGAAATTCTTATGGTTCAAATTTAAAGTTTGGGATTCTGTTTTTTTTATTGTTTTGAGTCTTCTTGATCATTCCGGTTTTTTTAAAACAAATCTTTATTTTGTTAGGGGTATTTTTTTACTTTTCTTGGTTTATTTTCTGGTTATTTGGGTTATTTATCTATTAATCGAGTGTTTTGGCTTCAGTTTTTGATGTTTTAATTATCTGAAAATTATTCTTTGAGTTAGAAAAATTATTGTTTGACTGATGTTACCAGATTGTGATATTTTCGAAATTATTTAATTATTATAATTTTTACTCTTTTTTATTACGTTTATTTTTTTTCTTACATTTTTAAAATTTATGAGACTATTTATACACCCTTCAATATCAAAGTGTGCACCGAAGTTGACAAGTTCTTCATTGCTTGAATATGGAATACATGTGTATGGGAAGGTATGGAAGTCCTAATTCCCATGAATTAGGATTAAGTTCCCCATGGCCATTAATAGTCATTAGGAAATGCATCATGATTTGTTTAGGATAGGATGCCCCTAGCCATTGATATGCATGTGGGGATCTTTCTCATTGATTTAGTATTGAGTACACCTTGGTCTTGGATAGGCATGTGGATGCTTGTCCCATGAGATTTAACTTCTCTCTGTCAAATGGTGTGAATATCTAGTGTTAACTTACATCAAATAACTACTCGAATGACCTTGATTAACTATCATAGTGTGAAACCTCGAAGATCTTGGATATAAAAATATATATATAAGAATAACATGCGTGGTATGACATAGTTTTGAAAATTCATTTGATTTCCGTTTATTTGGGAAATGAACTTTCGTTATCTTTTCTTTGGCTACTATGAAAGTATATGATATTTCATAGAAAATATTAGCCAAAATATGTGGTATGCATATATAAAAATATATATGTCGAGGTTAAGGTTCATAAAGTTTGTCTTTGGACCTCTCTCCATCGGAAGTTGCGAATTTCCGATGTTAATCACACCGAGACTCTCGGACACCCTTGATTAACTGTCGTAGCGATTTACATGTGAAAGAGAACACTCATTCACAGAATATCAGCATCTGGGTATTATGACCCATGAAAGCAATGGAAATACAAGCTGCATCGTAACGACCATATAAGGTCAAACTCAAAGCTTTGCAAAAGATTAGTCTCTCGACCCGATGTCTTATATTAAGACACGAGTTGGATTATTGAGGCTAACCAAGATCTGAGCATATTCAGATCAGAATCTACATTGATTTCCATATAAGTTCTTTTATTTTGAACAAAGTGAAATCTTGGTCATATGTACCAATTTTATGGTCTAAGTCCTTTTTTAAGTCCATTATTCCTAGACTTGGTAAGTGTTTGGGAAATGGTCTTACAAAATTTGGAGGGTTCAAGTATGATATATGTTTGGATTTGGAAAGAGACTATGTTCTCTTAGAGATAATTAGACACCTCCAAATTCCAAGTCTTGATATTCTAGACTTGGTGGTATGCCCGAAATCCCAGGTTTAGAAATCTTTGGTTCCTGCACCTTATATGCTCAACCCCATCCGGTTTGGCCCAGATTTCGCATGGATTCCATTGATGAGGACTTCTAGTTTTTGTATAAATGAGACCGGGCCTAGGGCTTGATGTATGAGTGGTCATTGTTTTCATAACTTATCTAGGGTCAGCCAATGAACTGATGTAGCCAAATAGGAGGCTACAATGTGCATCGTACAGGGGACTGCTATATGATCCCCTGTGGGGTTCGAATAGGAGGTTGGAAGGGCTGATAAATGACCATTTATATGGGTCAATATGAGGACTTATAGGTGACCTATGAATGGGTTAATATAAGCTGGATATATGACCTGCTTATGGGCAGATAGAAGGGCTATATGTGGCCTGCTGTATGATCAATAGAGATATGATGGCTCTCTATGGGGTCGGGTAGGCCATACACATGGACCAAGAGGGGACTGTCTTATGTCTTAAACAGGTCCTGCTCTTAAGGGGTATATAGGACATGGGTAGGACATGTAAGGAGGTATACGCTCTGCACATGGGCTGATATATGGTCAAGTATGCAGCTGAACATGGTCAAGTTAAAGGGCAATGGGTAACATAACATGGCATTGGTAGTGAGATTGGTTGATGACCTGTATGGGGGGGGCCAAACATAGGGCCAACAAGTGTCTTTTTATGGAATCTGTATGGGCTGAATAAGTGATCTGTTTATAGGATTGATAAGGAGCTGATAGATGACTTTATGGGGTGGGCATATACTTTCATGTGGATTGGAAAAGAGGACTATATGTGACCTTGTATGAGGTCCTCGGGGGGCTAGGAAATATGACCAGTTATGGGATTAGCAAAGGCTGAATATTCAGGCTTATATTAGCCTGAAATGCATGTCCATTGAGGTGCTCATATGACCTTCCTCTTCAGCCATTCAAGACCTGCTTATGTTCAGATTTGACCTTTGATCAATTATTATCCACTGTGTGCGTATGTGCCATAAGATGATACTTGGTTATCACCCTCTCTTCTTGGTAATTAAATCCCATTAGCTCCCTCTCCATTGAGAGATGGACCAAAGGAATGGAGATTATGGCTGCGGCTGCTATCCAGGATATGTGGATATCATTCAAATATGAGAATTTCTTTGTTTCAATCCTGAGCCGAGCTCATAAGCTCTCTCAATTATAGGATCACTCAGTAAGGAATGGGCATATTGCCCCAACTCCTGTCTAGAATAGGTATATAGGGTTGTACTTTATCCGAGGATTTGGCCCAATTATGTCCGGGACGTATGGATCAGGCCATGATCCATCATGCTTATTCCCGACCTTGACTTTTACATCTATTGGTGATTGACCTCTTACCTTGTCCAATTATGTCCGGACTTGGTTCATTTTTCCTTTGATGGATCACCTATATGTAAGAGAGGAGATCCTTGATCACTATCCTATATTTAGTTGAAACCATAGGATATGTTGGTGGAGTTGAACTTCAGTTTTATCATATTGAAGTCACCCCTCCCTTTTCTTCATATGGGTCAATCCCATAGCCGGCCCTCTCTATTATGAGACAAGCCAAAGGGCTGTTCATGATCTTGCTTAAAACTTGGTCCCATATTATGCCTCCACATGATTCCCATGACTGGAATGTGTAGGTATGCATTTTTTGCTTATCTTTCTATGAACATCATCATATGTATATTAATCATGCCATATGGCAATTTACATATCCTCATATGGTGAGGTGTACATATATCCATAGCCTCTTTATTTAAGGCTCCTTGTCATGAATCCTGTCCCGAACTTGGTCTTCTTCATTGTAAGATAGACCCGAAGGACCATGTATATATATATATGCTCTTGCCCGGAACCATGCTCAATATTGGGCTATACTCATGTCCTGTATGAACATAAATCAGTTCCTTGGCACCTGCGATCTCCTGATTTTATAATCAGAGGGTAATTCCATGTGATATATTCCTTCCCATGGTCGGATATCATAATCTCTTCAAGGCCCGGTTGGTCATCTTCTTCCCCTGCCTTGTACTTTATCTAAGGCTACCCGGGGGGCATTTGGACCATCATGTGGGTTCCAAATAGACCGGGTATAACCTCATCCTCACATGTCTTACTCCATCTCTGTTGAAGTTGAGCTTTGGGAGATCTTGATCATCATTTCCAGGCCGAAGGGGGACTGTCGTGAGGGAGATTAGGGAGAGATGGTAGGTCTGTCCCGAAGGTCTATAAAAATACATGGGAGGATATCCGGGGAGCAATGTAGGCTCAAATGTGAGGTCAATTCAAGTATATGGACATGGCCTCCCTCCTATTTCCGGACTAGGACCAAATGTATATCCGAGAAACTTAAGGAATGGGGGGGGTCTATAAGGTCCTAGCATATATATATATATATATATGAGAATTTGCAGGTTCAAACGGGGAGGTCATCTACTAATATAGGGGAGTAGATAAGGGAATTGGGCTCCTAATGATCATATTATCTAAAGGAGGGGACGGCTTGGTCAATAGGTATGATATCTTATCTCAAAAACCCTTCACGGCCTGTCCTGGATTCCCTTGCAAAAAGCCTCCCTGCCTTGAACTTGCTCGGATGCCCTTCTTTGACAGAAATCCTGCAGAACCTCTTCCCCTTTCCTCCTCTCTTCTCCCACCCCTTTCCATGTGCGGGATTGGTCCTATTTATAGGCCCCTGGACAGGTGCTGTTCACCCAAAGAGGAGTGGGCTGCAAGGGAGTGTGCGGGTAGAGGGAGTGGGGCCATGTTCTCCCAACGTGGGGAGAGTGGGGGCTTGACCAAGTCTTGGCTGTTGATGGAGGATCTGGACCCTTGATTGGATGCCCTCGGATCCCATTTGATAGCTCCATCCGAGCCTCTCTTCCATTGGTCCTGTCGATGGCAGATTATTGGCCATCCGGGGCTTAATTGAAGCTAGGCTTTATCGCCTACGCCCAAAGGATTAATCTATCTTAATCAAATATCCAATTAGAGGTGGATCCAATAGATATTATCCTGTTAAGGATCCAATTAGCCATTTCAATGGACCGGGGAGCATCTATGTCCCAATAAACCTGTCAATTAATCCATCTCGGCCCTTGATTACATGTTATCCTAATCAATCAAGACCCTTGATCACTTAATGGATATTAATCCTATTAAGGATCCGAGAGGATTCAGCATCCGGAAATTAGTCTTGCTAATGACTTGTCTACCGGATATTCCATTAAGGTGGATTCATTGGATATTATCCCATGAAGGATCCGGTAGACCCCTCTCACTGCTCTGATGAGAATCCATGGATATTGGGATCCAATTAGCTTAAAAACCAGCCAATCCTGGCCATTGGATCAATTTCATTTGAAATCTCCAATTCATTCCCTCGCGGATCAACCTCCTCCTCCTCTTTTGTTGCGGGGTCTGTTAAGTCTCCTATGGGAGACGATTTCTCCACCGCGGGCCTTCTTCTAGCCAGCCTTCTCCCTTCCTCCGGCATCCTCTTCCTGGCGGTCATTGCGGCTTAGCCATTGCCAAGGGGGACTCTTGGACCTGCCACTTGGAGCTCTCGGGTGCCTCCTCTTCTATTGGGATCAAGGAGGTGAACCTCCCCTAGCTATTCCCCGGGTAAGCAAAGCTTTGATTATTTCAAATTCTCGTTCATTCATGCTATGCCTTCTCACCTATTTTCGTCGGCCGGCCTCCCTATTTCCCTTTATCACGCTTGCATTTTGCATATCCATGTGTGGCCGGCTATGTGGGATGTCCCTATATGTCCATCCCTCCGATTTATATACTCATCCGGTTATCATGCATCATCTTCCGTCGGTCTCCATCAATTACCCCTTATATCTCTCGAGTATATGCATATATGGATATCCCGAGGACCCGGCCTCTTCTCGTATTGAATTGAGTTCCATTGAGTAGGTCGATTAATTGTGCTGATTTGCACATATATGTGAAGATCCGACCTTCTATGCGTCTTGGATTGGCTCTTCTTGAATGGGATCCATCGGCTGCCCTTTCTCTTTTCCTATGTGTATATCCGGTAGTGGGCCTTCATATGACAGCTTATCCCTTAGAGAATCATGGCCGGGTCTATTAAACAGGAACCAATTTGGCTTCTGTTTTGTCATTTCCGGCCCTCTTCTCTTCAGACTTTTGATAGGAACATGTCTTCATGCTACCAATCAAATATATGCCTAGCCGGATATATATGTATATACCGGAAGCCTTCAAATAAGAGCCAACATGGCATCCTTTTGTTATTCCGGGCCCTCCCTTCCTTCCAAAGGCCTTCCCATATGGCCTTCAACAGAGGTCATTCTAAGTAGGGGGCTAGATTTCTTCATATGCTATATTGGGCCGGTCTTGGATATATGTCTTCGAGCCCCTCTTAATTCATAAACCGATGGTAGGCCATGGGAATTTAGTATTTTCATTCCCTATTTACATATGCCTATATTTCATATGAAATTTAGAGTGCCAACAAATACTTGCAATCTTCCGAAGACCATATTACGTAGGGAGATTGCCCGTGTCTTAACCAATGTGCCTTTTATGACGGCTATATGCATCTGTTCTGATCTTTATTCTTATTCCGCCGCAGGTGCTGTATGACTGGTGTGGGTGTTTCTGGATCTTCTTCCATGGATCCTGAGGTGCATAGCAGATCGGCTAAGGTATATGTATCGAAGCCGAGTCGTTTGATCCGATCCCAATATGGGCAATTTCAATTCCATTTAGCTGCCAGGGAGCCCGTGGACGCTTTAGCTGTCAGGGGGCCTGTCGAGGTGAACAGGATTCATTATGTCGCAGGCCGTTATCAATATGACAGGTCGGGTGACTATCCCGCCTATCTGCCTTCCGATGAAGAACTACTGGAGTTCATTCGGCTTCCGAGCCCTTTGGAAGATATTCCAGATTCATCTTCTTCTCCTCGAGATCGACATTACCTCGAGTGTGCATCCACATAGCACAACAAACTTAGGGGGCTGTAGCCTTATGCGCCTGATGAGATGCAAACATGTTGAATTATGTTTGATTGATGTTGATTTTATTTGGTTTGGAGCGTAATTTTTTAAATATGATAATTATTGTTTTGTCTTGATGTTTGAATGTTATTGATTTGATTTGTTTGAGATTATTTGGTTTTTCTTTGATTTGATTTTTAATAGGTGGATTAAATGTTTTATGTTTTAAAACCATTTGACATTTTGATTGAAATATTTTAATTATCTCTTTCTTATGTCAATATATGTTTTCGTGCCGGTTGATGTACACATTTGGCATGTTTTGATTAAATTGTCCAAATGTGTTTTGAAATTGTGGTTTTGAGTTTTGATTTATTTCATGATCTGAATTTTCTGTTTTAGGGTTGATTTTGGTGTCTTTTAAGTGTTTAAAATGATATTTATTTAATTTTCTTTGAAATTATTTAATTGTGGGATTAAGTGGTTTTTAATGTATTTCAAGATTCCTTAAATATGATTTTTTATGTATTTTCAGATTGATTTACATTTACTTTTTATTATTTTTAGGTTGTTAAATCAAGAGATTTTGGTATTTTTTATATTTGATGAGTGTGTTTGCTTAATTTGGAGTTTGCATCTCATCTGGTCTATTGGGCTATCGTTCAGTGCCCAGTTTGCATTATGTTGATTGAGATATTTTAATTATCTCTTTCTTATGTCGATTTATGTTTTGGTGCCAGTTGATGTACATTTGACATGTTTTGATTAAATTGTCAGAATGTATTTTGAAATTGTGGTTTTGAGTTTTTATTTATTTCATGATCTGATTTTTTTAAGGTTGATTTCAGTGTCTTTTAAGTGTTTAAAATGCTATTTATTTAGTTTTCTTTGAAATTATTTAATTATGGGATTAAGTGATTTTTAATGAATTTCCAGGTTACTTGAATATGATTTTTTATGTATTTTATAATTGATTTAAATCTAATTTTATTATTTTATGTTGTTAAATCAATAGATTTTGGTATTTTTTATATTTGATGAATGTGTTTGTCTTATGTTGTTTATTTACTTTGGAGTTTGCATCCTATCTGATCCATTGGGCTATCGTTTGGTGTCCGGTTTTCACTTGTTCACACTAGCACTTGAATGTCATTTCATTGCATTTCAATACAAGTATTTAAGTCAACAATTGATGTGCCATTGACATGAAAATAAACATTGGGCGGTGTGCTGACATTCCTTCCTCCAATGTAAATTTTCATAAGGTCAAAAAAAAACGGCATTATGATGGCATGCCAGCTTATTTCCAATCAATATGGAATTTACCCATTTAAAATGACAAATACTTGACTCAATATATCGGGTGAAGGATCGTTAGCAACGAGAACCAGACCGTGCCACCATCCAGATCGACAATCCCGGGGTGGACCCGAGATAGCCGTGGAGCACTCGCGAGTGGTGTTAACTTCTTAAATTAATTCGGCTTTTCATGTTTCAAATTTGATTAAATTTGTTTTTTTTTTGTCAAGGCTCAATGGTCCAGTTCAGGTTCCATCGGCCCATTGGCTGGCCTTCATGTCTTTTTGGGCTCAGTGGACCCTCTTTGTGCCATGTGAGTCCGGTTGGTCTGTTGGATGTTCCGATTTTCATCAACCCAAATTCTGTTTGGTGGTGGGATGGATAACCACCCGGGTGGACAATCGGCCTGTCTGACGGATTCCGAAAGGACCCGGGACATCACCCCTACCCACTGGCATGGGGAGAGGTTTCTGAAAATTTTTGCAGCACACCATTTCTGATTTTTGGAGAGTGGGATGAAAGGTCCAACCAGGTGAGCAATCGACCCGTCGGACAGATTCCGAAAGGATCCAGGACATCACCCCCACCCCCACCCACGGGCAAGGAATGGACAGATTTCTGTTCTTTTTTTTTGAGGGAAAACAGGGGCTGTTTCAGACTCTCTTTTTTTGTTGAGCCACATGGGGACTAGAGAAAGGGCTGTGCTAGGGCAGACTTAGGCATTTTTGGGCCTGATTCGATGCTGCTGGAGGGGAAGCTGCAGGTGGCCAAACAGGGCAGGCCGAGGGGTACAGCAGGTTGTGGCCAACAGGGCCCTTACGTGCAGGTTTTGGGGCCCTGTTTATGTCTGTTTAGGGGTCGAAATGGGACTGCAAAGAGGTCAGTGGTGACCTGTTTGGGAGTTTGAGCAGGTCAGTTTGGGACCTGGTTTGGGGGTGCTGTGGTGGGGCTGCAGAGAGGTGGTCAGGTGGGCCGAAGGGGTGCTGCAAGCGGGCCGAGATGGGGTACTGCAGGTGGGAGTTTAAAGAGTTGTGAAGGTGCTGCTTTAGGGCATGAAGGGACTGCGCAGGTCACCTGTTAAGGGACGGAAAGGGGACTGCACAGGGGGCTTTAGGACAGGCTGAAGGGGGGAGAAAGGAAGGGCCGACAAAGGATTAAGGGTGGCCGATGGAGATAATAGAGAGGAGAAGGGGATGAGGAAGGGAGAACTTGAATGGCTACACGGCCAAGGATGGTGCTTTACTTTTCTCCTCCTCCTCCTCCTCCTCCTCCTCCTCTTCTTCTTCTCTTTGCACTGGCTGCTGCTGAGGCGTGGGATGGAGCTGATGGTACACAAGGGACTGGCAAGAGCTGATGGCATCAACCTCCTTCATTTGACTGGTCACTTTTCTTTTATAAGGAGGGGAGATGAAAGGGTAGGGAAGAATTAAATGCTTGGAGTGACTCTTCATTCTTCCATGTCCTTTTATTCTCACATGCCCTTTCACTTTCCAATGTCACCTTTAAGATCAACTTATGAAGTCTTGACTTTTTACATCCCCGATGCTATCTTATTAATAGGATAAGGTCAAGTAGCACTTGATGTGGCAAGGGAGGTTGATTGAGCCATACTTAAACATTGACCCCAGCCCAATAAACTTATACTTGATGGTCACGCAATTGGGCCAAGTAAAATGGGCTGGAATTGACACCAAATGGGCCCATTATGAAAATAGGCTATTTTTTGGCTAATGAGGACCGGATCGGTTTAGTTCTTGATTTGGTTTTAAAAAATTTGGCACCAACAGTATGTTGAACACACAACCAACAGTATGTTTCCAAGGCAGTCAAGGCAACCAAGGCGACAAATTACCGCCTTGACACCTAGGCAATAAGATGAGACATAATGCGATGCCTTTTTATAATAAAGTTGATAAAGTAACAAATATATGTGTGACAAATAACACAAAATAACTATGACACCATGTAAATCGATTAATAATGTGCAAGTGCATAGTTACAGAGACTAAATAATTTGAATATAAGTTGATTTTAGTATTGAATTTATTTTAACAATTAGTAAATAATTAAATAACTAATTCTAATAGTTAATTTGACTATAAATAATTAACATTATTTACTCTTAATTTAGCCAAAATAAGCATAATATGTCTTAGTAGCCTAGGCACCCCTTGCAATGACCAGTGAGAGGGCACCTTGTTGCCTAGGTAACACTTTGAAAACATTAAGTACGACATTGAGATTTCTTACCCTTTAAGAACCAACCATTGTATGCCAACCTTAAGTATGTAGAGGTGTGTGTGGCCCCCAACTAGTCCATGAGTTACCGTTCTTTTAGGTTTTGCCAAGACGTAGAGGTATGTGTGGCTCCCCAACTAATGTCAGTTTGCTTGATTCCATTTGTGGATTTCCATGGTTTGAATTGATTGTGTATTTTAGTGTTTTTAGATGGTCATTACACTGTTTTTTATGTTTGATTTGATCTGTCTGAGTCCAACGTGCTACTGTCATCCTTGCTCAACCCACATATAGTAGCATCCGGAGGCCTCCTCCCTTTCCTTTTTTAAAGTCCTAGCCCAAGTGGAGCCCACGCATTGCTCAGAAAAGAGCATCAGGTGGTTGTGCGTTCACTTGAAGGTCACCCGCTGCTGCGAGCGGGGTTTGAAGGTACTACTCAGGTCTGACGGCTATGGTTGTCAGTCTTGAAGGTCTTGAAGGGGAATTCATAGGGGCTCCAACGGCAACGATTGTGGGTGTCGCCACCCTTGACAACGATGGGGGATGGCACTGGTCCTAACAATGGTGGCAAAAGATGAGATGAGTAACCTCAACGACAGTGGCAGACAAGGTGGGACAGCTTGTGAAAGACCTCAATAATTGCTAGAGAAGCTTCTAGCAGCCTTGCGGGGGTGTTCCAACTCCAGTGATGACAGGAAAGGAGGTTGTTGGCCTCGACAGAGATGGAAAGAGGGGCAGTCAGCTACAACGGCTGCGGCAGACAAGGGAGAGGCCTTCGATGGCTATGGCAGGGAGAATGGATGGAGTCTTCGGCGGCGGCAAGGGTTGGATATGGCTTTGATGGTGGTGGCAAAAGAGGTAGGCGGTCCAAGGGGGCTCTACTTCTGCTCAATCCTTCTTTTTTGCTTCCGGACTGTTGGCCCTCTCCTTCTTTGCTGTCTCTCCTCTCTCCCAACTGCTCGACTTGATGTTGTACAGTGTTTTTATAGGCAGTGGCGCTTGTTCTGTATCAGGAAGGATCCCAACAGCGTCATCTCTCCCGGACGAATTCTACGGGAGTCTTAGCAAGTTGCCGACTTTCCACGATTTATGTTTGCATCTTCCAGACTCTCGTGGGTGTCTCAGCAAGATACCGGCTTGCCACGGTGCTTCTCTTCTATCTTTGAGGTGTTGGGGCCTTCCCGAACACCTTTTCCATTCTTGTATTCCCAGAGGACAAGGATGATCACCACGGAATCTGCATTACCCACGATAGCTCCCCCTGCCATTTCATCGCCTTTGAGGTGATCTCAACCTCCTGGGAGTGTAGAACAAGCCCCACTACTGGGGATAAGCTGACTGCCTTGGCAGTGCTTTTAGGGACTTTCCATTCTATCGAGGGCTCAAATATGGTAAGCCTTTGATGACCCTGTCTTCACCGGCAATTCCAGGGTTAGGTTCATCAGCCTGCAGGCTCACCATGTTGAGATAAGGATGGGGGGCACCTCCAGCCACGGTCTTCAAAGATAGCAGGGGGGAGGTTCTGAATATACCAGCTGAGGTGGCAGCCTCAAAAGGGGGTTGCGCATAGGGTTTTTATTTGAGTAATTTTCATGGGATAAAAATGACTCAGAGTGAGTCTGCTTTATGCTTGAATCATAGCCCATTAACGATATAGACAGTGGAATGTATGATTACCTTTGAAGCGGGCGTATGCTGTCAATAAAGTAGACCATCTTAAGGCCTGAATTCAACCCACTATCCCTCGGAAGATGGTTTGCACAAATATATTATTTCAGGCCTTTTTTCTCGGATAGAATTGAAGTGGTCTTGAAGAATGGGCTGGAATGATCAAAGTCAGTGAACTTCGATTGCAGCATAAAATGCCTTTAAATTAGTCCCCCGATGGCCACAAAAAATGGGCTATTATTCATTCCAAAGCTGTGTCAGTTGGCCTCTTTATTTGAATAAAATCGATCCTAATCTCTTAATCCTAGCACAGGATTAGGAGAGGTGGCCCAAGCGAATTGCGTTTGGACATGATTGAGTTTGACTTGGGTTTACCTCCTTTGGATTTGTTATTTATGAAAATTTTAGGTGTCAACATCTAGTAATCCAATGTCTATAACGGTTGAGTTTGATTGTTTGAACCTTTCTACTTCAGTGTTAAGCATCAAATCTGGTGTGTCTCTGAATTGTTTTCATACTTTGAGTGGCAAAAGGGAAAGCAGGCAGAATATGGATACCAGTCATGTGATTGTTGATTAGGTGCTGGTTTCTTCAAAGTAAAAGAGAATGAAAAGCAATCATATATCATAAAAAAGCACCGACAACTATCATCTTTAGACAGTGTCTATTTGCTTTACTCTCAGGTGACATTCAACTGTACTAGATGAATCTAGGAGTAGCACGATAATTGTAAATGCTTCCTTTACTTTACACAGTAACTACGACTAGCAATGCTACCAGAATCTGGCTATCTGAGCTCTCTGTCCCCAAAGAATATGAAAGCTCAAAGAACTGTGGAGAACAATGGTCATGGAAATGGAGAGGAAAAGGCTCCAATGCCTGAGGTACACAACTAAAGCAAACTGTCTTGAGAACATATCCGTGATTTGGTGAGTAGGGATTAATTCAGGTAGAGTGATCTCTTGATACCATTTAGCTTTACAAGGCCAAGGTTTCTAATAGTTGCATTGCATGCCTCTTTATAGGAGTTGGAAGCCTTCTAGCCATTGTGGTTTTGAAACATGAGCAAAGCTTGAATTTTTAATTTTAGTGAAACTTTCTAGTGAACCCCTGGGATATTAATTTACTGGCATTTGCGAATGTGGCTGAGCCAACTCTTCTCTGCTGTTCAAACTTCAAATCCTTGTTACCTGCTTGTGTGCTGAATACAACTTGAAAAATGCAAGGTACCCTGTCTTTTTAATAAAAAAAATTTAGATACTTTTGTGTATCTCCATTAGATGATTAGGATAGGATAAAAAAATTTGAGATTCTTTTGTGTATCTCCATTAGATGATTAGGATAGGATAAAAAAAATTTGAGATACTTTTGTGTATCTCCATTAGATGATTGGGGAAAATTTGGGATACTTTTGTGTATCTTCATTTTAAATTCGAGTTTTAAAATGAATGATTTTTTGTCAACTTTAAACCAATTCCTGTGCTCAGTGAGCGACATAAACAATAAAAAAGTACCAGGTTGATATGAAATATTTCTTGTTATCCAGAGTAAATTCTGTGCTTCTCAAGGGAAAAGTTAATCTTGGTGTGTGATTTTTGCATGATCGTCAGAACTTGGTACCTTTTATATACTGCAATATATTCATAAGACCTTGTTTTATTGATTCTAACTGCATCAAGGTATAAAAAGTTTTCAATATTTGATGCTCGTATAGATGAAACGAGAAGGTTACAAACTTGTCGGGGATCAATTCTCACCCTCTGCTTTGGACTTCAGTTGGTAGGAAGCATGCTTCTACAGGTTGTGAGCAGGTATATCTGCACCCATTTAATCATTTATAATGTCTATCCTTGGCCAAACTTCAGGCTCTTCTGCTAAGATATGCATCTCAACTGCATGGTATAAAATCCCCATTCCAATTGTTGCCCAGTGTTCGTAATTTGTTCAGGCCACAGGAAATGAGCATCAGCCCCACTCTGTTTGGCATGCTACTGAACCTTACCAAGTTTAGGTCCATCTTGCCTTCCCCAATCATCCGCTGGTTAGCAAACAACTGCAGACGGGAAAGCAAACGCTAGGATGGTTTGCTTATTCACAAGATTCTACATTGCATCGACGCCAGCACTATCAAGTATCAAGCATCAACAGCAGGCAATTCCATGGTCAAATATGAGCAACATCATGGGAACGTGAGGATATTTTTCTGACTCCAAGCAACGTAGAAACACTTGGTGCTGGTTTTGGTTCTATGTTAACTTTTAGATGCTATAGAAGCACTTGTTCTATGAAGAAATATCAGCAGCAGTCCTGAATGCAAATCGATATGGGAAATTTGATGAAGAATATACGTGACAAAGGTGGTGATACATCTGCACATTTTGAGGCTTTGATCAAAAGTTCCAGCAATCAACCCTTTTGCAGTGGTCAGCTTTTTGTGTGAATACCCAAGGTTATTCATAAACTTTGATGTGAGCAGCTGCAACTTACCGAAGCATCAGTGAATGAGTTTTGCATATTTCCAAGTGATATAGGACAAAGGATTTTGTCACATCTGTACCTGTTACCAGTTCAAACGGTGGTTTTTCTTTCATAGACACCTGTAATGAAAAACGGAATTTCCGCAAGTAAAGATTCACAAGGGATATACCTGACTTAGTATTGGGTTTGCTGGAATCAGATCAAA
This sequence comes from Cryptocoryne crispatula var. balansae, assembly GCA_036172225.1. Taxonomy (NCBI): domain Eukaryota; kingdom Viridiplantae; phylum Streptophyta; class Magnoliopsida; order Alismatales; family Araceae; genus Cryptocoryne; species Cryptocoryne crispatula. The sequence goes on along the minus strand of CM069932.1, from coordinate 12,383,419 downwards.
AGATGCATTGACCCCTGTGCAAAAGCGCCTTGGAAATGGATCGATCACCCTGTTCTCCTATGGTTATTCAAGGGACTTCCATATGCCATCGATGAACCATGATATACCCAACGACGACCAGCTCAACCGTTTGGAGTTTCATCCTAGGTACGCCGTCTTTTTTTTCCTGACCGCTCAGTAAGTAAATATTGTCGACCGGATTAAATGGTGTCGGTGAAAATTAGAGCCAAACCATTTTCATCCGCTCCATGGTATGTAGTTGGTTTATATGTTATTAACGCATTCCATATGTTACTAATATATTTTGTGTTGCTGACTGATCCATATTATTAACGTAGTCGATATAGTACCCGAGTCTATGTATTGCTGAAGCAATTTATATATTACTAATATTCGTTATCACTAAATCACTTCATATATTACTAATATTTATCTATATTATTAAGTTGGTTCATATATTACTGGCTAAATATATTTTAAGATAATTTATATGTTATTAATCATTACCATATATTACTTAGACATTTTATTACCCCCAGCTTGTACTTTTATGGCTGTAAATAACAATAACTGGACTATAAAAGAGATGTCTCATGCTTATCTTCTGCCAAGAGAGAATCCACAACGTCATTTGAGATTCTGCTAGTAAATCTAGCTTATATATACTCCTAACACTCTTAGCCCATATGGAGTTACTATTTCATCATTTAAGTTGAAATGAGAATGAGTTATGCCTGTGTAACCCTATTGTTTGGCCCTAAATTTTCTGGGGGCAAACTAAATTTATCCCCGAATTCATTAGGTGCCAAACGAGCCCTGAAGTGTCAGAAACATAGACTCACTTAGTAATATATGGATTGATTTAGTAATATCTAGACATGTAATATATAGTTTGAGTAAGTAACAATTAAACTTAGTAATTATATAAGGTGTTAATAATATATATTCAGTTTGTACCATATGAACTTGTTATACAGGATAGGAGGTAGTAAACATAAATTGTCTTGATAATATATAGATTGATTTAATAACATATGAACTGTCTTAGTAATATATGGGCTCATAGTAATATATGAATCGTCTTCATCGACATTTGTGTAAAATCCACATTATTTAAAAAGTGGAGGGATCATTATTTGAAATGATGCTATTGGTGATTGCATATTGACGACGGCTTCAACAAGCTGTTCCCAATAAGAGTTTAATGGCGACGGCTAAAGATGAGTCATCGTTAATATGCAATAAGCGGTGACAATTGTATTAGCAATAATTCTATCTATCGCAAATCACAAAACAAACACGGGAAGGGGATTTTGGTCGAATATGCTGTCATTAGGGGTAACTTTAACAAACTATCGCTATTGACAATTATTAGTGAGGGCTTTAGCGGTTGCTAGTGTCTCCCATCCGACCGTTCAACGAAAATGTTATTAAATGTACTACCGCTGCCAATATAACGAAGGCTTTTTAAAACTTGCGGCCCCTCTCCCCCCCCCCCTCTCTCTCTCTAGTGCATGCGAGCTCCTCCCCATCCAACCATCATCGTTGCAAGCCTCCTCCGTTGCGCATCATCGATCTTCTCCATTGCCACCTAAGCTTGGGCCACCGCCCTCATCCGTCGATGCCGCCTTGTTTTGCCGGGGCCTACATCACCATTGGTTGTCGTTGGCCATCGTCATCGTCGTCCTCACCCCGGTATCTCCTCCTTAATGCCCTGTTTGGTAACACTATTTGACACCTCTATCACTATTAATTTTAAAATTGATATTGTTGGTAATCACCTTGAAGTGTTTGGCTAATAATATCAATTTTGAAATTTGTAGTGCAAACAATATATGTTATGTAATACAAGTGTTGACTTGTATCAATTTTGATATTGATATTTCATCTTCTAGAAATATCAATATCAATACTAATATAGTATTATTTTTGATACTCTAACCAAACAGGCCATAAGATAACATCCACTTCAAAAACATCATTTTTAAGTGATGATATAATTTTTAAGCATGTAGCTAGGGTTATTGGAGTTTAGTAATTTCATTTTGAGGATTTATGTTGGTAGTTTAATGTTAATGTTAAGTGTTGGATTGAACCAAGTTAAGAGTAGACATTTTTACGGTTCAAACTGTTAAACTAAGGGTCTGTTTGGTTCCCCGTAAAAGTAAAATCAATGAAATTGATTTACGTGGAGTATATTTTCCAAGGAAATCAAAAACAACGTCTACTATTTGGTTTCTTGTAAATTATTTTTCATGAAAATATTTTCGGGCGTTTGGTTGACCGTAAATTATTTTTTCGAAAACATTTTCGGTCGTTTGGTTGTTTGTAAATCTATTTTAATGATTTCATATCTTAAAATTTGATATAAAATTTTTAAAATAATAAAAAATCTAAAAAATATTTTTATAACAATTAATAATCATATCCATTATTATAAATTTTATAAAATATGACATTATTTTAAAAAATCAAAAAATATTGAAAATTTAAACATTTTCAATAATTAAAAAGTAAAAAATATTTTGAAGTCAAAATTGAGCCTAAAAAAATTCACTAAAATTAAACTGATGATAAACTCTGCCATTTATTGAGCCTAAGAACATAATATTTAATTAAAATGAAATAATTAGCTACTGTAAAACTAACTCATGACCCTTCAAAAACAAAATAATAGTATGTACATATGTGGTTTGTCCATTGCCTGCATTGTGAGCATGATATATGGGAGTCGTTAAAATACTATTTTAGTAAACCACTGAAACACAACGACTATATATTTCCCTATCAACCAAGTTGATATATCAACGAACACACAGTATAATGCAGCGAAAATTGGAAATAGAATTGATGCAAAGATGACCCCGAATTTTCCTGCAAGCCAACCATGACATCAGCATGTCCTGAAATCAAGCATCTCAAAAAAAAGTAAATGCAATGATATTTGGGAGACAGATGTCGGACCCGTGAGTAGAGAAAAAGGTCATGAAGCCAGCTAAAATTTGTACAACACAACTCTTCGACTTCCCACACGAGTTAATCCAAGAAGACCCACATTTTAACTAATACAAAATGGAAGTAGATGGAGAAAAAAAAAGAAAAATAGTTTCTTCAAGAGATACGATTTACTTCAGCAACACCTCCAGACTCCGGTATACTTTGGATGGAGACGTTTCTACATCTGAAAATACAAAAAAAAATCAGATTGCATGCTTGATGATAACTTGTATCTACTTGACCCTGTCAGCTTTTTTTAGGACTAGGAAGAACAAGATATATATATATATATGCAATCGAGAAATCAGCCTTTTATTTGACAATAAGGCCTCATATGAGATTCTCGGGAACCCCGTCTACGATGAAATCTCCCTCCTTGTAGCTCCCGTCCTATCCATACTATGCCATACTCATTCCGCCAAATGGGTCAGCTGTTAGGTTACGAAATACATATATAAGCTCTCTATGGCCCTTCCATGCTCATTTTGAAAGAGACATGGGCTTTCCAAGCTAACCAACCCGATTGGTTCTTGGGAAGGCACCGTGGTTTCCACATCACAGTCGTTTCTTTCCTCTGTACGAGCCCTTTATGCGTGCCCTTATTGTACTGGTGGGTGTGGGGACGAAACCCCATATAATAGCTTACAAACTAGACAAAGGTCTGCATATACATAGAACTTTAGACATGTGATATGTCAAGTCATCAAAGAATAGCTAGCTACTTGGGCATGATATACTCTCCTCTTGAAGAGGATCTGCATTACCTGATTCAGATAAGTAGAGTAACAAGTAACCGGTCTTGGTTTATCATTTCCTTTGTTATATGCAATACACGGATTGGGAATAATCTATGTGGTGATAATAAGCCCATATCACAAGATTATTCATTTAAGCTTTACAACAGACTATTTGATGCTGATGACCCACCCAAGTGGTGCCATGCAGTATAGCACATCTCACCAGCATCTAGCGATAGCTTGGACAAAGGTCTGCTTCTGGCTTGTCTCCTTGAGTAGGTTTACAATAAGGTATGTATCATACGGTGGTAAGTAGTCATCGGGTGCTAATGAGACTCTACCCATAATCTCCAAACATGTTGCATAATCTTGGACAAGAGATATATAAGAAAATGCTATCAATCAAGGGAATGTTTGTCGGATCCATCTCATTTCATATGAAACTAGTTGTCATCCAGAGACCTTCATTAGCGACATTAATGATGTTTTAAATATATGTTCTCGATTTATTTTGGGGCTAGTTGATGGGAAAATTCACTCTTGGGTCTACTTCCCCAATGGTGTGCTAGAGTTGGTGAGGAGATGTGAATGTGATGTCACAATCCGGACTTAGCTATTTATCACCGATGCATATTTGAATTAACTCGCAAATAAAGTGTCTTATTTTGGACAAAAGTTTGGGCTTTTATGGGTTTATTTCTAGTTTATAAGTCCCGATATGCTTATCAAAAGAAGAAGCATATCAACATGTCGAGGCACAAATAAACACTCGAAAACATTGACAAACAGATGGGTTGTATCGACTATCGACTAGTTTGAACAATAAGAGTCCTTGCAGAACATCCACAAAAGACCATCACTTAATTGGTGTGCGCAATAAACATAGAGGATGCCCTGCGGTGCAGCCACGGATGGGTTCCAAGACACGGCCCTCCGAAACCCAAATGCTAAAATAAATAAGCATATGGCATATTTAGGCGGTTATCTTTCCTCCAACCGGAAGGTCCAGAAGCTTCGCAAAGATCGCAAGCAGCCCTTCTCTCGCAAATCATGGTGTGCTGGAACGGGAGAGAAGATCGGGGAAGAAGGGCGAGCGCACCTGTTGGGGGAAGGAGCCGTCGACGTCGCTATCGTATCAAGGGGAACGAAGAGGGCGTACCTAGGCTTGGAACACTCGAAACGAGTGCGGACGGCTGGAGCATCGAGAGAATTAGGAAGAGGGCGATGGGATTGGGGAAGCGGGCGTCGGAGATTCTCCTCCACGATCTTGCTCTGTCAATGTCGGCGCCTGTCCGGCCTTGCGTGCCGGGATGTGGGCTGCCTTGCAGCCGGGCGTCTGGATTTCAAGGGTTGGCGAGCGGTTGGCGAGCGGTTTGGCCGTAGGCAACAGCCGTCGCCGTCGCCCCCAACCACCGCGGGAGAGCCCGGAGGACATGGGGGGAGGGGAGAGAAATAGGTTAATCGGTCGGCAGGAGGAGGGAGCAGATCGATCCGGCCGGCCACGAGCCGCGGCGGGGATCGGCGCCGTGTCCAGTCGATCAGAATTCAGAAGACCCATCCCTGTTTCAACCCCAAAACGCCCGTGAGTCGGAGGAGGCGAGGCCGCCTCTGGCTGCTACCCAACCCCTCCTCTCGCCGACCCCTGCAACCAAGATGCCGACGGAGACCTCGCCTCGATCCCTCCTCCTCGTCGAACGCTCCCGGTCGAGCCCTCCTCCTCGTCGCCGGCCGATAGCTCCTCGTCGAGCTCTCCTCCTTGTCGCCTCCAGGCCGGAAGCTCTCCTCCTCGTCGAGCTCTCCTCCTTGTCACCTCCAGGCCGGAAGCTCCTCGTCGAGCCCTCCTCGTCGCCTCTCCGGCCGCCTCGAGCCCTCCAGGCGAAAACCCTCGTCCCTGGCTGGAAACGGCACTCCGCGGAAAACGGCGTCGGCTCAAAATTTCGGGAGGCCGAAATCCTGCGATAAGACGGTCAAGGAGAAAGTTCTCCGTTGACCTTAAATTTTACAGGTAAACAAATAAGACTGTGGAAAAAAAAAACGGGAAAAGCAGCACGTACAGCCGGTTTTACAGCCAACCAAACGGACCCTAAATCAAACTTAGCTATTTGGTTTGGTTTTGATCAAAATTGAGGTGGAATGATTTGACTTGAAAATGTTTTGAATCATACCGTTTGGATTGGTTCTATTCAGTTCGGTTTAAAGAGTAGGCTCAATTCGGTGAATTGATTTGGTTCTATTTGAACCAAAACAAATTAAATTGAATCAGTATGTTTCAGTTTGGTTTGATGAGTAGGTTTGGTTCGATTTTGAAAAGATGGTACAAACCAAATAAAATCTAACCGTGCACATCCCTAAAGCAAATAATTCAAGTGGCGTTGCAAATCAGTTAAAATTGGAAGCCAATTTTTATTGGCCATATTTGTCTTAAAATCAATTCAAATTAGTTTTTGATTTTAATTGGTTCCTATCGGTCTTAAATTAAGAAAATTGGATTGAATTAGCTACAATGACCTTGGAAACCAAATCAAACTACCAATTAAAATTGGAAACTAATTTTGATTGGCCATTATGGCTTTAGAAACCAATTAAAACTAGTTTTTAATTTTAATTAATTTTTATTAACTTTAGATTAAGGAAACCTATTTGAATTGGTTTAGGAAACCAATTCAAACTAGTTTCTAATTTGGGTTGGTCCAAAGTTGCATTAATGTACCAATTAAATCTAGAAACTGATTTTGATGAGTCATAATGGCATTAGAACTAATTCAAATTGATTTTTGATTTTAATTGATTTCTAACAGACTTAGATTGAGAAAATCATTTTAGAAAATGGCCTTGAAAATTAATTCAAATTAATTCCCGATTTGGTTAGCTCAAAGTGACATTAGAAAAGCAATTAAAATCAGAAAGTGGTTTGAATAGCCATAATGGCCTTAGAACCCCAAAAAAAAGACTTTAAAGTCAAATCAGCATCCGTTGGGTCAATCTTAATCAGTTTTCGGTTTGAATTGATTTACATGACCACAAAACTCTAAAAATGAGATAATAACTAAAAACACGACTGGTTGGCCAATCTATGTTTTGATTTTTTTAGTTCTTTCAATGCCAAATCGATCATGCATAGATTTAATCTCGACTCCCTTTTTTTTCAGGAAGTTTCAAATCGCATCCTCGTTCAAGACTTCTTTGATCCGGAGGAGGTTTGGTTATAACTAGTTGTGTATTCATTTTGTTCATTTGTATAATTATATAATTCAAAAAGAATCATTAGTCCACATGAGTAACTTAAATAAGTCTCGGATAAATATTCATGATAAATTAGATCTTTGATATCTTCACAGAATACATGAATTTTTAGATTATATTTTTAATGAATGTAGGATTCAATTTAGATGTGATCAAGACAAAATTTTAATTTGATGTCCCTGTGCAACAATTTTAGTTTAAAAAGAGATGTAGTTAAAGAATATTTTATATATGATGACATGTTGTCAAATTATCTGTAGATAAGTCATATTGAAATAAAATTTAATCTAAGTAATGAATATGAAGTTTAATTAATTGAATGACAAGCAAAAAATGTTAATCATACTATATCTCTTTAATTTACAAAAAAAAATGAGTGTGTTAAAAAATCACCATTTTATTTTTTATAAATTTTCAATGATTTTTCATACTTTTTCCCAATATCCTTATACTCAAAATACAAGAATAAATTTTGGATTCTCTATCTACCCAATCCTTAAAATCATAACTCACCATTTTCAAAGATATAAAAATAAAAAATTATATTGGATCCAAAAAGAAGGGTTGAATACCCATTTGCTTGAAACAAATTTTACGTGGATTCTTTAATTGGATTCGGCCGAAAATCTAATCATTACAACTGACGTAATAAAACACCTCTTCACCTCACTAAAATTAAAATTTTCGTTTTTTAACACAATTTCTTAATCTTTTCAGTTTAAAATAAGAATGGTCTACTATAACGGTAGCATCTTTTTTATATTTATAAATATCATAATAATAAATTTTAATCAAATATATCGAAGTAGAAATCTAATAGAAGAGTTATCGATACTTTACTCTTTTTGATATTATTTTATTTTTATTTATTTATTAATCGTAAACAATTAAATACGTAATAACAGATGGCAGGGATCTCTATCGAAACGGTGAAATATATCCTAACAAAGCTATTTACTATATTTTTAACATATTAATTTAAAAAAAATCCTTTCTTGTGCCACAAGACGCGCCCCCGTTGTCGTTTCCTTCACCGGCCGAGCTACTGAACCCAAAACCCTTGTCACCCCCAACTCTGACCCTACAGCTCTCTTCCGCGCTCTCTCCCTCTTGCTCGGCCGCCATGGACTTCAGAAACGTGAAGGTGCCGAAGGTACCGGGTGGCGGCGCCGCCTCCGCCATGGCGAAGTTCGCCGTGTTCGCGGGGCTCGGCGTTTACGGCGTTGCCAACTCGATCTACAACGTCGACGGTGGCCATCGGGCCATCGTCTTCAACCGAATCGTCGGTATCAAGGACAAGGTGAGCAGAGTCGGCTATTCATTTCACACTAAGTTGGATGCCACGCCGAGTTCATCGTCATCGACATTAATGTAGTGCTTCTCATAATGCTAATACTCTCAAGGTGTACCCGGAGGGGACGCATCTGATGATCCCGTGGTTCGAGCGTCCTGTCATCTACGACGTCCGCGCCCGACCGCACCTCGTCGAGAGCACCTCTGGCAGCCGCGATCTGCAAATGGTGAGACACTAACTTCGCATGTTTTGTGTCTCCAGCTGTGCAACTCGGGTATTCGATGTTTCTTGCTTTGGTCGATGTAGGTTAGGGTCAACATATGGTTCAAATGAGGCTCATATTTTTATTACCAGAATTATTTTAGGGCGTGCGCTCTGTTGTTTAATACATTTACTTATGTTGTAAGTGAGTACTTGGTTATGGTAATTATTCTTGAATGGATTTAAGACTTTGGTATTTTCTGCTATTTTGTAATTTTAGCACACAGTTTAGTCTTCTTGTGGGAAATTTGTCAGGTTTTAAGTTAGTCCACTTTGACAAGATGTGATATCCTGCACCTAATTCGCTCCATGAGGTTTCTTCTGCTATCTTGCTGTTGATCATTCTGGTTTAGAATTAAGAACTCAGCCGCCAAGGTGTGTTATTTATGGGATAATAGGGCGAAGTGGTGTTTCTCTTTCAGAAGAAATCGCAAAAAGGAGGAACTATAAGTCATTGTTGCTTCTGGGGGACTACAAGTGTGTTGTGAATCAGGTGGATAAACCTGTATGGCTTCCTGGTAACAAAGCTGCTTTCATGGTCAAATCTGCTTTGTGAAGATTGACTATGGACGGTGAGGAAGTGCCATGGTCACAAGCTGTGTGGAGGCCCATTCTGCCTATTGAAATCAAGTTTTTCTTGTGGATATGTGCATGCAGAGATTGTCGACTAGATGCCATATTAAAGAGATTTTCTCTGTTATCACTTCTGCATGTGTTTTTTGTGGTATCACGGATGAAATTGGATCACTTTTTCTTCATATGCACGATCATCAACTCATTGTGGAGAACTTTGTTTATAAGTTGGAAGTTGTAGTGGATAGACCCTGTCTACACTCCACACTACCTCTCTCATTATCTTGTGGCCGCATCTCAACCCTTGGTCTGCATAACCGGAGATGTGGGTGGGACTTAGTTTCACTGGCGATGCTTTGGACGATTTGACGAACCAAGAACATACGAATATTTGAACAGCATTTTTAGAACCCGAGAATGATCCGACAGCTGATGTCAACTTTTGTTAAAGACCATACGTTCACCCATTCCTACAGGAGAGTTGATAAGATTTTTTTCAGGAACCACCTCTTTTTCTTTAGATCTTTTTTTTGTAGTCATTTTGCTTTTCTACTATCTTGATAGCTGAGTCCTTGTTGCGCCCTTTTTCTCTCTTTTGTCTCTCTGGTTTTTGTACTCTTGTTTGTTTCTGCATTAATAGAAATTGAGGCTTTTATGCCTTACTTAAAAAAAGCAGATTCATTCAGTCATCTTTACTTGGTTTTGATCTTCAATTTTCCTTCTCCACTATAGCCTACAGTTCAATGAGTATCCCATCAACTACACTTCTATATGTTGCAGGTGTAGGTTTTATTTTGTTTCTAATGCTGTGACACTCGGCCTTTTTTTCGAAGGTGGCCAAGGCCACAGGTTTCTATTAATTCAAATCAAAATACACTTAACATAGTAATGGAGAAATAAAATAACCATAAAAAACTGAATCCCAACACTATTACTGACAATAGTTGAGGTCAGGAGTTACAAAAAGAAAGAGCTGAAAATAGATAAGTTATTCTTGTCGGAAGCCTCAGCCATACAGTTGCCGGTATGAGCAAACTCCCAATTTCTCACATTCAAGGACATCCGATGAATAATTAGCCTCGGGCCCTCGGCTGCTCAAAGTGCTCCTAAAAAATCAGCCTAGTCCTCGTGCACCAAATGTTTCAAAGCATCGCGAGCAAGGTAAGATTTCCACAATTTGGAGTTTTGGACTCTGAATACCATGGATTCATGCTAGACTAGATATGTTGGAGAGAGATTACATTGTGAGGTTCAGTCCACTGTAGCTTCCAACCCAAAAACAAAACTTTCCATAGGGCGTTAATAGCCCCGTAGCTGATGAATTGCCTATCATCATTTTATTTCTACCTCAAAACACACACATATACACTAGCTAGATATACCTAGGAAAATCAGTTTTAAATGACACCTTGTTGGGAGACGATGTTTGCAAATCTTCCACAAGAAAAGTCTGATCTTGATTGGTAAAAAAGGCGTCCAAACTTTTTGATACCACGAAGCTTTGACCCCCCTAGGTTAATTGATTTGACTTAACAGTGAAAAATAGATTTCTTACAATGCAGCCAAATATTTCATGTTCTTATTACCCTTCCGATTATCAAGAATAATCAGTAAGTTAGAAAGCTCACACATTTTCTCTTTCTTGAGATCTCTTTTGAAAGGAAGGCACCACTTAGCTCTGCTGTCCCTATTGCTACAAACGGTGGCTTGAGAATAGTGGCATAAACTGAAATGAGTAGGAAACATGATGACCAAGGGGACATGCCCGGTTCATCTATCCTTCCATAATGAAGTTCTTTTACCATTCTCTACTTTAATTTTGCAGAAGAATAAAAAAACTCTCAATTATGCAGCATATGTTTTCATATGCTAGATAAACTGCCTGTGCCTATGAGGTCTATAATCCACTCACCGTGCAACCCTATACCATACTTGGATATGATAATTTTGGCCCACAATGCGTGCATGTGATTGTTCAACTTTCATAACCATTTGGAAAGGATAGCGTTATTGATAATCATCGGAGGCACAAGACCTATGCCCCCTTACTTGGTCGGTCTGTCTGCAGACGTAATCCCACTTTATAAGATGTAGACCTTTTTATCAGAGTTCCCTTGCCAGAAGAATTTTGTTTTGATTCTCTCCAACTTGCCCCAAATACCTTGGGGCACCTTCAGAATAGAGAGGAGAAAAAGTGGGATACTTTGCAATAGTGTCTTCAGTGACATCCATCTACCACCTGCACAAAGCATTTTTTCTCCGACTTTGAAGTCTGCCCTCCATTTTGTGGATCACATATTGCTAGTCTCTACTCGTGGTACTTCTACCAGAGAGTGACAGCCTGAGATACTTGATAGGTAGTAAGGTCCAAGACATGTTGAAAATCCTTTGCAAATGAATTCTCTGATTTCCATTGATGTTGATACTGATAAATTCGCTTTGCACTTAGTTGATTTTTAGCCATGCTGCAACAAGTGTATCAAAATTCTTAAAAGTTAGAATTTATCATATTTGGCCGAAGGGAAAAGAAGAGTGTTATTTGCAAAAAGGAGATGGGTGATTCATTCTCTTCTCTGACTCCCATTTCTGCACATTCTATTAACCTTGCTTGCACGACCTTCTCTCACATAATACTAAGAACTTGCTAACAAGAACAAAACGTATGTGGACCTCTTGAGGAAGAGAAGAACCCGAAGTCCCTACCATTAATGTCCATAGAGAATTCTGCAGTAGTGGTGCAACTCTTGATTCATTTTATTCATTTATTCTCAAACCCCATAAGTTGAATAATTATGAGGAGATAGTCCGACTTCATTTTGTTGTAAGCTTTCTCCTAATCTTACTTGAGAAGAACACACTCTCTATGCCTAACCTTCTAATCAGGTAAGTATTCATGGCTAGCCATAAAATTTTTCTGGATATCTACATGGAATAAATGCAGTTTGTGTAGAGAAAATCAATTTATCATTGTATCTACTCACTCTAGTTGCAAGTGTGGTTCCAGAAATTATCTCCATGCCTAGGCGTGGGGAAGACCACTTAGCTGGATTTGTTCTTTCCAATCATAATTATAGAGTTACAAAACCATTTCAACCCACGCCTCGTAGGGTGTAACAGGTCATAGCAGGAAATTGGACTGGTCAGGCAACCAGGTTGACAAGCAATGACATTGTTGTCTAAATGTTGAATATTCTTTTGTCAACATCTGCCTATTGTTCACAATGTCTTCATTCTCATGAGTCCTCTTGTCCTCGGTGGTTGAGGAAGCCCACAGATCCAGATTCCGCTGTAGAAGCCATTGCCATTGGAATCTTTCGAAGCCATTCTGCTGGAGATGGGGGTATCTGAGATTGATCAATGAAGATGAAGATTTCGAACTGTTGAAGATGCCATTCAGTCTTTGTGCCCGCTGAAGTAGTTGGCTGAGTTGATGATAGCAGGCAGATCAAGAGATGAAACCTGTCGGAGGCAAGAAAACACACAGAAAATGGAGGAATAAGAGTTGCATCTTTTCAATGTCGCATCAGGTAAGGATGAGTGCATCACTGGAGTCAGTTCCTAGATCCCGTAGGCTGGTCATGACGTCAAGATGGAGACAGGAAAACATCGAGAGGAAGAAGAACGACCTCATCCAAGATTGGAGCAGCAGTTGACACTGGAAGTACTGCCAAAACTTCATTACCTCATCCAAGAAGATGCACCATTGGCTTCATCTGCTTTCAGAAGGAATGAAACAGGAGACAGAGCCAGAAGATGAATGGGGACATCGTTGTTGGGAGTAGCCGGGGGAGGAAGAAGCTTCGTCACCTCTCCAGAATGAAAAAAATGCACTCCGCTCCAGGAAGAAGATCGTCACCCCTTCATCAGTTTGAAAAGTGGAAGACAATCCACGGAATGTCGTTGAAGTGGCCTTGCGTGGTAAGATCTCCTGCTGGAGATCTCATTGGATGGTGCAACAGCAGGTTCGCCGGTGAAGCCTGGAGAGGACGCAAGGCTGATCCTCAGGAGAGAAAGGAGAAGGAGAGAAGGGGTTTCGACGTGGGTGGGAGACTTGGGGAGGAAGCAAGATTTCGGGAAGAGAAAAGGGAAGAGGGAGAAAACTTGGGAAAGAAGCTACCGTTGGAAGGCTCAAGAGAGATTGGAAAATGCTCTTTTCATTTCTTTGTCAACTATATTGTGAGTTAAATTATAGTACAAAGGGTGGTCCTATAATGGTCTTATTCATAGGACTGCAAGAAAATCTGGTAAATTTCTTCAAAAAAGAGGATAAAATGAGAAAAATGTAATTACAAGTGCATCCCTAGAATAAAATGTAACTACTAGTATATTTTCTATGGAAACTGATCATCATCAATCCAAATAGAACCCAGCTGATGTCAGTGATGTTCTATAAACTCAATTCAGGTCATATCACACCCGGGCTCACATGTCCTCACCGATAGGCTTCTGAGTTTTAAGTTTGGATTAATGAATTCTGCTAAGTCATAGTTGATTGATTGTTTAAATGTTGTAATCCACGCAATGGCTTACTATTTTCTGCTCTTGTTCTTTGCAAGCTAATGCCAGCGTGCAGACCTCAGCTCCCTGCTATGGTATTTTTATGTCCTGTTTTATAAACTTTTTTATAGGTCCAACAGTCCCTTGGCACTGCATGCTCAAGGACTATATTTTTTGTTGGTATCATGAGCTGCTCAATTGTATCTTTCACGCCATACTTTCCCCATATTTTGATTAAAAGCACTGTAATTGTGTTGCCATTTTTACTGGGATCAATATAATGTTTGATAGTTATTCACCATCTCCCTTTGGTTACATTTAAATTATTAACATATGTATATGCATTTAAGTTTTTTGAGTGAAGTCCTTCTGATATAGTATGATAAACTCATACAATATTATCCTTAATATGTCATAGTTTCACATTTTCTTTTGTTGAATCCAATATGATTATGTCAGAATAAATTGATTTTGGCTCACCAGTTCTCTGTGTTGAGGCAACATAAGCCTTAAACTGTTCATCCAGTCGAAGGTTCTTTCTCATTCGAACCACTCTAATTGTCATGACCATGGGTTTGTCAGGAATTGCCTGAAAACCACCCTTTTAACTCTCTGTCGTGGCCACTAGTCAGTTTTCATAAAAAAATAGATGGCTGAGGAATCTCTGTTTGCCCCTCGTTGTGACATTCTTTTAAACCCCAAACCTGGCGTACTAACTCTTAGCATCAAGCATAGCACATGCCTCTATTTCTCTACTTCTCCATCATCTGCTGCCACTGCTACAGGGGCATCATCACTCTTCTGCGGGCCATGGTACCTTCTGTCCACCCATTACCCTTTCTTACCTTTCCATACTTTCATGGCCAGCAGTTGTTTGTCTGTGTAGTGTGCCAAGTTAGCAGTTTTGGTAGCTAAGCTTTGTTTAATACTAAAAAAGATAGATTCTTTCTCAAAGAAGAGGAGCTTCTAACTATGGAATTTAGAGGTGTTCATGGTTTGGTTTGATTTGGTTTGGGAGGTAGTTTGGGTTTGGTTTGATTTGAGAAAAATTCATTTAATTCAGTTTGGTCTGGTTCAAACCATATTTTATTATGGTATAGTATACATGTCAATTTATAATTTCATTTATTTTGTTTTAAATTATATTCTATTAAAGTTTAGTATATATGTTTATACATTTCATTAGTTTTATTTTGAAAACTTTTAAAACATATTTTTTATTATAAATGATATATAAATATTGTTGATATTTAAAAATTAAAATAAATATTTGATCTAAGTCAGGCTATTTAGTTTATTGGTTTGGTCCGATGGATCTTGAAAACCAAACCAAACTGATTAGTAGTTCAAACCAAACCGAGTCAAGCTAGCGGTTGGGTTTGGTTTTTTTGGTTGAACCAAATAGTGAACACCCCTAATGGAATTAATATGGGAATGGAAAAAGTATCATTGGACTCATGGTTCACGACATTCACCAATTTCAGGATTGGATCAGCATAATCCTACCTGTTTTGGAGGGGGGAGACCGACCCACCCTCGGGAACATACCAAATCTGCCTGGATTGGGACCAATTTGGCTCCAATTGAGGACTAGGATCTTGGCTTGTGAGGGTGGGGAGGACTCTGCGACACCACTGCAGCGATTCCAGTGTGGATTCTGGCCCCAAAAGAGTCGAATCGGACTGGAATCCTACTGGAAAGCTGCTGCTAGGGATGTTTTTTGTTTTTTGGTTTTTTTGGCTTTTGAAGAACCGATTAGGACCGATTCCAGATCTGTTTTTTTTTCTCACGTAATTGGCCTATTCTGCTGATCCGATGCTAATTGAAATCGACACTGGCCAAGATCTCTGATTCCAATTCTTCTTTCCTTGATTAGATTAGAATTATTTGAAGATTGCAGGGTCATTTGAAAATAAGCATGATCATAGGGACTGTTATAGATCGTGTAAAATAAAGTTTGCACCAACATGTCATAAATTTAAATCGTTTTGATTTTATAAATGGAACATACTGTAAAGGCCTCACAATGGCAGTCAGACAGTGTTAAGTGTTGCATTCACGAGGATTGCCTTGCCTCCTCTCGTTGCCCTGGCAATTTGTTTTTCTGCAGCAAACATTTAGAGGTGAAATCAGCTCCTGGTTGCTAGAAGAACTTCAGGTGACCATGTATATGTAAGCGCTAAGGCTAGGTGATTGAGGGAGTCACCTCAAGGCTCTTATGTCTATTTTTCTTCAAAAAGTCGTATTAAATCCCTTGGCATTTATGTTTGCATATTTGGATGATTTTAAATGATACATTGATGACGAGTAATTTTCAGATGTATTACTAATCTATCATGTTTGCTACTGATATATGTAAACAATAAACTGCTATTTAATATTATAAACATGACTGACTTTGGGTTGCTTTTGACTTAGTGTTAAGCACATGGTTTGCAGGATCCAATGATCCGGCTCAGGATTGGCCAAAATCCAAGGACACCAAACAACCTTATCCAAAGGTAGAACACAATCTTGGAAGTGATTTCTGCCAGTACCGACCTGGAAAAAAGCATATCGGCCGATCCCTATCCGCAGACAATCCTGAACCAGTTTGCCTTGAACAAAAAAACATACACAAAATACAGATTGGCCTGAACTGAACCATTCATGTTTTTTCCATCTTTTAGTTTCTTAGTTTTTGAGGATCATGGATCCTCCAATTAATATTTATAAGCATTTTTTAATTCTCTTTGACTATAATTTATTTTCAAAGTTTTGGAGTCAGTGGTTGGGTTGAAGTCTTGAAGATAAACAAAGATCTAAGATCTAGGGTTTAAACCCTTATTATAGTGTAAACCCAATTTGATTGTTGAAAACCTTTTTTGAGTTTACATATTATTTGTTATGTGATAAATATGATTTGAATTAGCTCTTTTATGAGAATGTTAAATTGAATGATGAATGTCTTACTTATTTTTATTATTTTTACTTTTTAATTTTTTTAATTTTTTGAAAATATTTTATGTGCTGATTGTGATTGGACTTTCATTAACTGATCTGTGGTTGGATCGACTAGGTCAGCCAAGCCAATCCCTATTGGGATCAGGGTCTGACCTGGCTGATCCCGACAGGGAAATCCTTGCTTTGGCGCTTGGGCAGGTGCCTTGGTTTGCTTTGTTGACACCCCAAAAGGCAATATCATGCCTTGTCTATGAGGGGTGCTTAGGCGCTGCTTAAGCGGCCGTTGGATCAGTACCCTGACAACTATGTTCAGTCGCAAATGGGCCAGGATGGATGAGCCTATACTACCCCTTTGTCTTGTCACCTCATTCACTTTTCACATGGATCTTGGCTCTTGGCAATTGTGCACTATGTTGATGAAATCATGAAGCCATTGGATGTGGTTCCTGAATCCAGTGTATGAAGGCTGGCGTTGTGAGCCAAGTGCCTAGCCTGGCCTTTTGTTCTCTCTGTCACTCATCTCCCTTCCTGGTGGAATTGGTTATGGATGGAGATACAAGGTACAATGTTGCTGTCAGGACTTCCCAAGTCTTTTTATCAGTTACCATTTTTTTGGCATCTTATGTATAAAATGAAGTCATGTTGTCATGAAAGAAAATAAACGTCATCAAGTTGTGACAATTCCTTAGGCTACGTTTGGTATCGGGATAAAAATAAAGAAGATAGAGATAAGTCACTCCTTGTGACTATCTCTATTCTTATTACGTTTGGTTTGAGTTAGGATTGATTTAATGGATAACCCTAACCTATGTTTGGCATGACAAAGATAAATTTGAGGATAAACATGTATTTTTATATTTATACTTTTGTAATAATTTATATTTTATTTTTATAAATATTTTCTTAGTCAACTTAGGTAGTTATATAATAAATATAAAATTTGAAAATATAATTAAATATAAATTTAAAAAATATAAAATTGAAAATATAAATAAATATAAATTTAAAAATATAATATCAATCTTCATCTAATCAAAGAGTGCTAATTATAAATATTATCAAATCATCATCCAATATTTGGAGAAGACCCATTAGCTGATGAAATTGTAAGATAACCTTTGTGACAGAAAAAATAAAACATCGAAAAGATCTAAATCAGCAAATATTGTCGAAAGAAAAATAAGAATTTATTTTATTAACAAGCATACACCTTACTATGTAACCCGCACCATTGTCTCTGCTTTAGGTTAATAGTAAGTTTACACACGATACAACTTACTATGTACATGATATATATGTACAAGATCTTGCTATTTGCATGATTGTTCAATCAGGATTACCTATGACAATTTTTCCAGCTCCTGTAAAAAAACATAGATAACATGTTACACCAAAGCATGTTAATATTTTGTGTTTCCTTGAGCCTTTCTCCTTGGACACACCCTTCGTCTCCTAGACTTGATTAAAAAGCTTTTTTCTTTATGGCCTCTCTTCACTGTACTTCAGCTTGAGATCTTCACATTGTGTTACCAAAAGAAACAGACAAACATTGATCAACTATTTATTTTCACCCCTTAAGATGACATTTTCCATAAATCCACATGCATAAACAGGTTTGAACTTACCCAATGCCTGAATTTCAGCTATCATCTTGTTTAAGTCTGGGATTGATTTTGTACTTCATATGCATCATGAGAAAGCTGGACGTGTTCCCAGTGTAAATTTAAGCTCTGACTAAACTTGATTTCATTTACTATCTTTAATTGATAGTATAAATTGCAAGCCTGGCTGAGGTGGTCTACATGCACAGACCACCTCAAAAAGAACTGGGGGGGAGCAAAGGCAGCCGGCTTTTACCTACCTGTATACGGATTGTTTCCTTATTCAACTTTTCTTCTGTTTGAAAGTCTGGAGCTATGTTTTATGTTTACAATCTTCCATGCCTTCTGTTTTCTTTTTCCAATGACTGATTTCAGTTTTGAGCAGTTTTCATATCTCAACGGCTTGCACGGAATCCTGAAATTCAAGTTGAATTGATCCTAAAAAATTATCTATGAATGTAAAAACAGATGATGATTCCAGGTCACATTTAGACAATGGTAAGATCAATGGTGTTTGGAGCTTACGTTGCAGCACATCCAGTTGACTAGATGAACATCTCTTTGTCTCTCGTACAAGCAAACCAAGACTCCAATGGATCTGCAGCATCTAGAACCAAGATGTTTTGTATCTGCATGCCAGAAGAAGGAAATCAACCATATGATTCTTCTTGATCACATGAAGGAAATAAAAGATTGACACTACCTTTGCTAGTCAGTTGCTCCACCTCATAGCTAGTTAGAACTTAGAACAATTATTTGGTTGCTGTAGTTGATCAAAATGATTTAGCATACAAATGCCTCAAGGATTCTGATTCAAAGTGTTTCTCACAAATACCTATGCAATAACCAATTTTCTTCTTCTTTTGAAAACACCATATAAAAAATTTCTAATGTGTCAATTTCACATCCTAGAACAAGAATTCACCAATGACTGCATAAAAGAGAAAAGAAAAATCACCTTTTGCCACCTATGGGCTTCCCTTACTTAATTGCCTGTGCTATATTGACCTACACATACATATATAAGGGTGGTATGTGACCAATGATAGATTGATTGGAGTTGATCATGTGAACGAAGAAGAATCTGCTGAAAGAGAAAAGCAAAACTGAGTCAAGTTCCAGGTCAGTTGCTGAAGTAATATCACTCTTACAAGAGCTGGAATATGACTGCCACCATCTTATCTAGAGTGTGGATTCCTTCAGCCAGATGGCTGTGAGGGAGACTGTTATATATATGCTTCTAATATTCATCAAATCCAAGGCCAAACTTGTGAGGATGTATTTTTATCAGACATCTCTGATAAGTTGCAAGTCCAATCAAATGTGCCATGCAGAAGTATACAGAAATCTCTTAGAACTCTGCACAAATATAAAATTTAAACTTAATAAGGATCCATAAAAATATTCAATACGGTTACCATGCAAATGAGATAGCTAAAGAAATGAAACTATGTGGGATATAACAAAATATATAGTGGGGATCATGTATAACTAATAAAAAGATTGGAGCAACAAGCTAAGAAAAACAGAGAATATTTAAACGTATTAACAAGCTAAGAAACCATAAATCTCCTCCATAGCAAACCCCATGGATCCTCATCCTTGTCATTCCTCTCTCTATCCTCATTGTTCACTTTGGCCGCCACCAACAAGGCCACCTCAACCCCCACCTGCTGCTCAGCGGCATCCCCGCCTTCCTTCAACACTACCGCCTCTACCTCGAGTGGCTCATCAATTCCATGGTGGCTAGCCCCACCCACACCATCCACCTCTACATCCCTTGCCATCCCGCAATGGAGACAGAGCAAGGGCCACCGTCCACGGTGCCTATGCCCAACAGGGAATAGGAAGACGAGGAGGCACAATGTACCTGTATGGCTATGGCAGACCCCGGGCCTACCTCTGCCTGTATCTTCTTTTGACGCCCATCCCAACCTCCATTCCTTGTCAAGCGCTGCGATCGCCTGGGCGTTGAAGTTGCCCAGTCGAACATGCAGTTGCTTGGATGTTGAAGCAGCCCTATCAAGTGCCACCGTTGCCTGGAGGGTTGAAGCTGCCCTTTGCTGCAGCCGCCAGTCACCTGGAGGTAGAGCTCCGCGGCGGCATGGAGGTTGAAGCCACCTAGTCGAGCACTGCCTTCGCCTGGAGGTCAAGCGCCACCATCTCCTGGAGGTTGAAGCCATCTCATTGAGCGCCGCAACTGTAGGTTGAAACTAGGAAACGAAGAAGTCGCGGGGAGATTGTATCCTCGATTGAGGTTTTTTGGTGGGGTATATCCTGCAAAAAACATGAGACGATTTATCCCTGACTTTATCCCTAGTTTTAGGGATAACCCGGATTAAGTTAATCCAGGTTAAACTTAGTTTTACGTGGGTAACAAACATAGGTTTAAGGATAAACCAGGTTTATTCCTGGTTATCCCGATACCAAACAGGGCCTTAGGTACCTGGCGTTTTATTTCAGTATCAGAAGAAGAAAAATGGAAGAGTTAATCTTCTATGGACATGTTTTCATGTCTGTTGAGTACATTTTGTCTCACCTTTTAATGTCGTTTGAGATTTCACTACATCTCATGTCATGTTTTAATATCTTTCTACATTTTGCTAAGCATTATTCTCGGCAAAATTTGAGGTATATGTGGTCTTCATTGCTAGGAAAGAAGAGACTAGCCATGGTTTATAGTATTGGTCAACCCTGGGTCGGGATGAACCAACCTAATTCGAGGGAGGGGGGAGTCCTGGGAGGAACTTCTGTTAGGTCAGGCTCTAAGGTACATATTTTCTCATGGTTACGATCTAAGCTGTTGATCCTGTTTGTCACTAGCAAAGTTGAGCTATATGTGGTCTTACTTCAGGAAGGACTGAAGAAAAGAGGGGACTTGTGGATCTATTGTTCCTGTTTACCATGCCATACTTTGTTTTTCTTGACATGCGGCTTGCAGCTTTCTTTTTCCATGTTCCATTTCCAATCAGTTTCTATGGTATTTCTATTCACATTATTTTTTCCATTCTCGTCCAATGTGATAAATATTCTTAGTTCCTGTTTATGGGCAGGTTAGAATCGGGCTTCGGGTTCTTACTCGTCCTGTGGCTGATAAGTTGCCTACAATTTACCGAACACTTGGAGAAAATTTTAATGACAGGGTTCTGCCATCAATCATTCATGAGACGCTCAAAGCAGTGGTAGCACAGTATAACGCCAGCCAACTTATCACACAGAGAGAGGTACGTGGCATGCCATCTCTTGAAATTTTTGACTTGTATGATTCCTGATAAGCACATATTTTCACCAGAATGCTAAAAGTCTGTCATCTTTTTGAATTTCTGTTGATTGTGTTAGTAACTTGATTCCCCTTTGGCACAGGCAGTGAGTCGAGAGATCAGAAAAGTTCTCACGGAGAGAGCTGCAAACTTTAATCTCGCTCTAGATGATGTATCCATAACATCACTAACTTTTGGTAAAGAGTTCACTCATGCAATTGAAGCTAAGCAGGTTGCTGCGCAAGAAGCTGAACGTGCCAAATTTATCGTGGAGAAGGCAGAACAAGATAAGAGAAGTGCCATTATTAGAGCAGAGGTGAGTTGGTACTGCATCAGTCGCATTGTTTTCTGCACCTGACTCCAAAAATGCTATTTCAAAAAAAAAGGTCATGAATTGTTTTGGGTTTGGGATCTCACCAGAAAATTCAGTCTGGTCAGGCTAGGGCCTCCCAAAAAAGGCATCATGTTGGTAACCGTTGTCTTGACCAAGTCTGAGCTGCGCAAGATTGTTACCCGTTTGCTCCAGTGCTTGGTCTCATGGAATTCTTTCTTGTTTCTTCTCTTAACCTTGTTACTGGGTGTTTGTTTAGCTGGAAGTTGATTATTGTCTGTACCGCGAATCAGGGTGAAGCCAAGAGCGCACAGCTTATAGGTGACGCAATTGCCAACAACCCTGCATTTATCACTCTGAGGAAGATCGAAGCTGCCAGGGAAATAGCTCAGACAATCTCAAACTCATCCAACCGGGTGTTCTTGAATTCTGACGACCTGCTGCTGAACCTTCAAGAGATGAAGTTGGAGGATTCAAAAGTTGCCCAGAAATGAAAGGGGAGCGTTCCTGCTCTTGGTTGGCGTTTGGTCTGCAATTTTATCTAGCTGTTCGATCGTTGCATAAACGAGACGGTTCCCGGAGCTACTCTTTCCGTCCTGAGATGCTTAAAAAATCTGACTTCCAATCTTTTAATCCCCGTGGCGTGTCATGGGACTCGGCTATCTGCTATCTGCTTCATTTTTTAACGCATCGGAAATCCAGATTTTGAAATTAGAATTATGTCCTCCGAAATGTATGTACAATTTCTTTTGCTTGTAGATTATGAAAGGGAAGTGGATAAAGAAGTTGTGTTGACTTTTTAGGATGTCGAAGTTTATAGGTAAAGAATTTCTTAGCATATGAAAACGAATCGGCGCTTGTCAAGAACCAATTTCTATGAAGGCCGGATTGTGGATCCAGAATTTTTGGCATATACCTGTTAGCAAGCAATTGGTGTACGAGATCAGGTCTCGGCGGGGAAGGCTGTGCGGAGGAAGTCATCACCGGCCCATAAGGAGTATCAGCCTTTATGGTCGATTCTTTCTCGGATCATTTCAGGAACTTCTCTTTAACATATTCACATAAAAAACATTCACAGAAAGGTAAATTTTATCGGATCCAACTCGGGTCCCATACCTGATAAGAATTGAAACTAGAAAAAATTTATAAACATTTGCAAAAAATAAAAAATAGAAAAAGTGACAATTTTTTTTTATTTTTACATGTTTTCTTTGAGGTATTTGGGAAGAGTATGTGGTGTGGAAGGTGCGTATGTGTTTATTGTAATTTCACATTTTTACAATTATCTTAAGGTAAATTTTTTAAGATCCACAATAACTATCATAGATAGTGTATAGAAATGGTTAATGAAAATTAATTAGTAGGTGGAGTCGTATCATAATTTTTTTAGTGATATGTAAGGAGTCAAGAGTTGTGAAATGACGACTCAACAACATAAGAATACTTGTAATGTTTGTTTCTATCTCGTTGTGTTATCCTTCTCCACTTTACAACGCACATCATGATCCTGATCTTATATCGTATGTGTGTATTGCTCTTCTCCTAGAAGACTCTCCGATCTTTTGTCTCTTGACCAGTGAAGGAGAAATCCATAATTCCTTAGTTAAGGATACATTGTTTAACTCTCCTTCAACATATTCTCAATCTTTTACATTGAATTCAAGTTTACCTAGTCATTCTTCATTGTTGACTCAAGCTTACAATGTATTTTGTTCATCGAATATCTCCTCTAATTCTATGTCTTCATTGTTCATGATGCCCGACTAACTTCATTGTCCTGTTGCTTTATCTATCCATCTCTGCTCTTACTTTTGATTGTCCCATATCTTTTGAAAGTTCTTTAACTTCAATCTCATGTTGTAATAGTAGTATACTAACTACTTTAGTCTTATTGATGCTAACTTATTCTTTTGTTGTGTATGAATCAGATTGAATATTGACTATTTTTTTTTACATTCTGAAATTAATGTGGTCTGACTCAGAACTCTTATTGCAATGTCCACTAGGTCCTCATACTCCATTATCTTGTCGTGATCTATCCACTATGAGCACATATTTCAGGGGATATAGTGGTTGCTCTACGCTAGAATGGAAGTGCTCTCTCTTTCCTTCACTACTCTTTTCCTCCACATACATTTATCCACAAACGTTTGGCTCTTGGTATCACTTAGAAATCGAAGAACCGGTTTGGGTCGTGTGGAGGGGGAGTGAAAAAATAGAATAAAAGAAATGAAAGGAAAGAAAGTAAAATAGTGTAGAAACTATGGAGTATGTGGTATGTTTTATGGTTGCGAGAAGCTGTGAACTTCAAAATGATAATAGAAGTGAAATGTTTGATCAATGTTCCTTGTGTTGGGAGATTGTTTGTGGATTCTAGCTTCTTTCTCCTCAACCAACCAAAAAAAGAAGAAGCTTTGAGTAGCCTTTGTGTGACCAAAATGATCAATGTGAGTGGAGTCCCACCTACCGGTTGCTCCTATGATGTCCAGTTAAAACAAAGAAACAAATGAAAACAACATTAGAACTATGGATGACGTGTAGTATCTGAGCAGTAAAAGCATAAAAGTGACAAAGGGGAAACTAACCGAATTGGGACTAACTCCCAATGCCTATTAAGGAATAGAAATACTATTTAGATGCTCTATTAAACATAAAATAATGCTATATGCATGAATATATAAAAATAAGATAATAGAGAACGTAAAGAAAGTAGATAAGGATTCTGGCCTCCCTGGCGTCCTATATAGGGGCCGCTTGGCACCCTGTTGATGGGGTGCTAGGGCCTCATAATTTGATGCCAACTCTGGTTGCCTCCTTGCTCAATTTTGGGTGCTTTTGAAGGCTTGAGGGAGACTTGTGGGCTCCCTTGGGCTCTCTAGACACCCTTGAGTTGTGGAGATGATGGAGTAATGAGCGGTTAGTAGATTGGTTGGTTGGAAAGAGGGTTTGGAAGAATGGTATTTTAAAGGGGAGTGGGAGAGCTTTGGGGGAGTTCCTGAGGGTGAGGGGAAGTATTGGGAGGTGTAGTATCTTAAGAACATGTTAAGAGTGGGGGTGAATGGATTTTCCAACACTCGAGTCATTGAAAGTGTCTCTTTTTATAACCAAAAGGAAGGGCAAATCAAAAATTCATAAAATCTACTGATTAGGCAAAGTGCCCCTTATAGGGGTGCTAGGTGCCCTATAGATGGGGCACCAAGCGCACCCTATATGGGGCACCTGCCACCTTTATTTATTGCATTGCAATAGATAGTTGCTATATCGGGGCAAAAATGGGTGTCTAGACTAAGGGCTCCCTTAAGGGTGCACTTTGACTGAAGTGGTGCAATTAATGTCTAGGTACAAGCTTCTAACCTACACCCTTTGGGGGTCAAATTCGCCGTTTGGGTTAAGTCAACTAGCAGGCACCTCATTGATGGGGTGCCTAGCACCCTATTTGGTGATGTGCTTGGAACCTTATTGGTAGGGTGCTAGGCGTCCTATTGGCAGAGCTCTAGCCTCTAGAAGTTGTTTCCTTGCAA
Organism: Cryptocoryne crispatula var. balansae; assembly: GCA_036172225.1. Classification (NCBI taxonomy): domain Eukaryota; kingdom Viridiplantae; phylum Streptophyta; class Magnoliopsida; order Alismatales; family Araceae; genus Cryptocoryne; species Cryptocoryne crispatula. The sequence continues at coordinate 12,358,161 of CM069932.1, read as the reverse complement.
AATTGTTGATTTGATTGACACAAAATCAAGTATTAATTAAGAAGACATGAGTTTTAGTGCTTCACAATATAGTCCAAATTTACGTATCTACATTCACCAGTTAGTTGTATGAGATTATTCCATGTATGAGATGACACTATTTGAATTGAAAAATGAATGATACATAATAAAACTTAGAAGCATAACTACCCGTTGTGCTCTTGACGTCTAAAAGTGCATTGATCTCAACCTATAAGCATGCATCTTATTGCATGCTATAACTAATCGATCATCATCTTTGAACACTCAATGGATGACTGATTTGGCACTCTCTAGAAGCTCATCGCATAAATTGAAGAAAAAACAATAAAAATATCTAATGTTGAAAAAATAACATGGGCAATGCAACACACATGTCAATAGAAAACTAAACATAGGCAATAATATATCCTTATTGGCAATAAAAGTACATGTTGCATATATAGGACGATGCAATGTGCACTCTTACTGAAGATTGATAATACCCCACCACTTGGCGAAGCCTGTTACCATCTTTGAGATTTCTTCATTCGCTTGCTCAAGTCCATCATCCATGTGGCTCATGTCTACATTCTTGTCCCCATCAACTATTCAAAAAACTTTAACTATGGGCAACACTATACAAAGTGTCTTCTTGACTACTCACAAAAAATTGCCACACACTAACGTCTGTTCTACTTTCTTTCATTTTTTTTCCTATCAAAAGGATTGACCCTAGCAATCCAACTTGAACATCTTGGTGAAATTATCATTTGGGTAAAATGACACCTTTGCTACATTAAACTCTCTAATGAAAAGTAATGTGAAGCAACCTAGTTTCACAACCGTAGGAGCTCTCGGCCATTCATATGCTCTCTTATTAAATTTATGATAAAATTATGGTTATAGATAAAAAAGTTGATATGAACTGGACTATCTTAACCACCCATCAATTTGAGGATCATAGCATATATCCTCTAGTATCAAGTCTAAGGAAGAAGTAGAGAATGAAACTTAATACAAATGTAGTCTCTTGACCATCAACATTTGTCCATCTGCTTTCTACATAGGTTCATTGTCCAATACAACTTGAATAACCCAATCTCTAGCCATCTCATCGATAATGCTACCTATTAATTCAAACAAGTCATTGGTATTCTTTACATGTCCAAATGCATCCACTGACTTCCATAATACGGTCCCTGTTTGCCAATATATTAGGAAGTTGATCATTATCTTTCTAGTATATCTATTAAGAAGGACATCATGCAAACGTTACAAATTATTAATAATGAAATATAAGTAACTAATAAGTATGAAAAACAAAGTTTAGTATGCATGCCCACCCATTTGTCATTAAAGTGCATATTCTTTCTTGTTAAATATGTTTTAAATGATTTGACATATTGTTTAATATCTTCCACTTAATTTCATCGGAAGATAAATGTTGTAAAATTTCGTCAGATTTGGTTCATGAATGTCCTTATCGACGTCAAATATGGTGTCGATCATAAACTCATCATATGGCCCCATTCTAACGTTCACCTATATGTTATTGTAGGATAATCATTGAGATGCTGCTTAACCACTCTTATCCTTGCATATCCTCAAGTTCTTCCATGTGATTACTAGATTCACGAGACCTAGTCCAAGATAGGATTGTAAATGGATTGTATTTGGTAGTAAAATATCCAATATCTGATTTTGATTTTGATAAGGGTTAAGGTGTTTCAATCCCAATTATGATAATTTCAGAATCATCATGTTCCGATTATGATTCAATTACGATTCCATTATCAAAATCAGAATTGAATGTGATAACTTTTGAAATACGTATTGAATAATATTTTTTATTTAAAATAAGTTAATAATTCACGTATAATTACTAAAATTTTATATAATCTTTTTAAAACTTTCTTTTTTAACCATTTTTTATAATTTATTTAACTATATTTTTATTAATATTATCTATATATGCTTATTTTTATTGAAATTGGATAAGCAGAAATTAAATTATGATTTGATAAGCTACTAGAATACCTGAATCCAATTCTTATGGTTTATAGTTTACAAAAACAAGTTCTAAACTTAATAATTTTTATCAGAATCAAATCAGAATTTTGAAATATCAGATTATATTTACACCCCTACTCATAGATCATCATCTCTTGTGATATCATAGTCTCCTTTTCTTTCCCATTATTGGATCCCCTTCCACTTTTGAAACCTTGATACATGAATCAACCGGTATGCCAATACATGTCTTTGTCTGCAAAGAACTTTCGGCTAGCCTTCATTGTATGTATCATTTCTTCTGTTAATAAGAATATTTACAAAATATCAATGCCATTTGATATTGATGTAAGCTATTAAGTACTAAGCACTAATAGCACCTATCATCATTAAAACCCTTTGCAAGAGAACTCTAAACCGTCAAGCGTTCTTGTCTAGTTTCGTATATGTGAACTCCATGACTGTAAGGTTAAAATATTTCTTCCAAGGAGAGCCATTTTTATGATCCATTTTTTATGTTCTCTTGATTGTAAATGTTTACGGAATCATGCTCTTACCTTTGGTGCAGTCCATGTTCATAAGAATGTTGCCCTTCATCTCGACGAGTTGATACTTCAATTGGTATGTTACCCCATACATTATCTTCTCATAATAATTGTATTTGACTTTTTTTTCATTATGCTAATAAAGTTGCAATGAAGCCAAATTGAATCGTTCTGGGTCATGTCGGAGGTTTGAGTGTCCCAGCTTGGAGAAAACATCCTGAAGAAAACTTAAAAAGAGAAAGATAACACTTAACAAAACAAGACTGGTAGCACAACAAAACAAAAAACAAGACTTAATAGGGTGTTTGGTTATGTTTTTTTCCCTCTTTTTGATCTAAATTTTAAAAACAAAAGAGATAGGGTGTTTGGTTGCAACTTTTAACTACTATCTCATTTTTAAAAGTGGGATACTCTATGTACATCATCTCTTCTAAAATAAAAACAAGGCAAGACTTGTTTTGTTTTTGAGATAGACGCGGAGGGCGCCGGCTGGGGGAGCGGACAGCGCACAGGGGGGGAGGGGGGAGCACCGCGGCGGGCCGCCGGCGGGGGGAGGAGCGGATAGCGCGCCGGGGGAGCACCGCGGCAGGCCGCTGGCGGGGGGAGGGCGGACGGCGCGCCGGGGAGCACCGCGGCGTCGACGCCGCCGCGGGGGGGGGGGTTCCCGGGCGCAGGCGCCGACGGGCGAGCACCGCGGCGGGCCGCCGGCGGGGGGAGGAGCGGAAAGCGCGCCGGGGGAGCACCGCGCGGGGGTGGGGCACCGCGGCGGGCCGGCCGGCGGGGGAGGGGCGGACGGCGCGCCGGGGAGCACCGCGGCGTCGACGCCGCTGCGGGGGGGAGCGGACAGCGCAGGGGGAGCACCGCCGGCGGGGGGAGGGACACACGGCGGCGGGCCGCCGGCGGGGAGGAGCGGACAGCGCGCCGGGGGAGCACCGCGGCGGGCCGGCCGGCGGGGAGGGGCGGACGGCGCGCCGGGGAGCACCGCGGCGTCGACGCCGCCGGGGGGGGGGTTCTGGGCGCGGGCGCCGACGGGGCGAGCACCGCGGCGGGCCGCCGGCGGGGAGGAGCGGACAGCGCGCCGGGGAGCACCGCGGCGTCGACGCCGCCGTGGGGGGGGAGCGGACGGCGCGGAAGGGGAAGTGGACACGGCGGCGGGGGCACCGCCGGCGGGGAGCACCGCGGCGGGGGGGGGGGGGTTTGCTATCGGGGAGAGCACTGTGGGGGGGGGGAGCGGATGATACTGCGGGGTCATAACCAAACACTACTGTCTAATTTTTAAAAATTATGATGATTTTGCCAAACATCGAATAATTAAACTATTTTGATTTTAAAAGTAAAATTGAGAAGTCAAATAATTTTGATTTCAAAAACGAGGTTATCTTAAAATTAAAAACGTTGCCAAACACCCTATAAGAAGTCTTAAAATGAAATGAGAAATCGAGAACTTGAAACACTTTATAAAGAGAAAAATTGGTTTGGATGCTTGAAAGATAGATAGAGAGAGAGAGATCTCAAAGTGAGAAGTCGTGAGAGAATGAGGAGATGTGGGTGTGAAGGAGGCTCTTGGGAGCCTTTGGAAGGCTCCCAATTACAGGTAGTTGATGGCAACCCAGTCACATCAGGTCATGACTCATTTGTCTGGCCATGCAACCTGGCATCGAGATCCAACTGGGTTGACCTTTTTGAGTCACGACTAGTCAGATCACGCCCATTCCACCATGGTCAGGCTAGATCATGCGACTTGGCTTTCCATGCTATGGAAGGTTCTCAAAAAGTTTGGAGAGAGAGAGAGAGAGAAGTGATGTGAGGGTTTCATTAAAAAAAGATGATATATTGTAAAATTTGATAGTAAAATAACAATACAAATTGATGGGATTAAATCACACATCCCATGATGAAAGTAAATCAAGATTTTACATATTTTAAAAACGTAGTTTAAAATTATATAGATATTTAAAGTTGAAATAATTTATACATATAGATTTGTAAAAAAACTAAAAAATAAAGGGTTGGGGAAATTTATTATTTTGTTGAATATCTTGTTGTCCATGTTTCAAAATGAATACTATATATGGTGACTTCTAGCTTGTTAAGTGTAAAATATCAGTTTTGTTTCTTTTATAAATTTAAATATTATTTTGCCAACAACATTATTATTGTACATTAATAACTCCTAAAACATGAATTTGCCCATATGATAGCAAGGTTATTTTAAGCCTAATAGATCCATCATTTATATAGGTTGGTTTGTCTAATATGATCAATGGTTCTCAAGTTAATCAAACTAAATGGACCATAAAACCTAGAGTCTGGATCAAAGGCAATTGCCACACCCCCTTAGGGCAACACCAAAAATGAAAAAAAAAAAGAACACCCACCTGGGTGTTGTTTGAATGAAGGGTTCCACAGTTGCCCCTTGACGACTGAGGCACCTTCTTCCTTCGGGTGGTGGAGGTGATCCACACTCTATATAACTTATGACACGATAGATCAACCATCTTGGGACATGGTTGGTAGGGCTGTCAATGGGCCGGGCCCGGCCCGGCCCGAAGTTGGCCAAAGTAAGGCCCGGTATAAAATGAATCGGGCCGGCCCGGCCCGGCCCGACCCACATTACTATTCTGGCCCAACCCAGCCCAGCCCATTTAAAATGTGAATTTAGCCCGGCCCAGCCCGACCCGGCCCAATCTAATCTCTCTAATCTATAATAAATATATAATAATATGTTCTAAATATTTTAATTATTATTAAAATCCAATCACAATTTTAAAAATTTAAGTTCCAATGCCTCCACAAAGCAATTAATTTTCACATATATTAAAACCAAATTTGAAAAGAAATACTCAACGTACTACCGAAATTAAAATTGAACTGAATTACTATATTGAAAAAAAAAACTTAACCGTAGGCGGGGATCCGGCACTCGAAGTTCTTCGGACACCGGATGTGATGCCAAGCGAGAGGCACCGCCGGTGATGAACTTTCCGGTGCCGGCGACCACCGATCTGTCAATGTACTTGAAGGTGATCCAAGGTTTCCCCCCGAATGCCATCAGCTCAGTCGGCACCACCAGGTCGCCGTCCACTTGCATCAGCACGGTGCCCTTGCACGGCCCCGCAAACTCAATCTGCCCGGCCCAATACCTGCCCAGCAGCACTACGATCTTCGGCCGCCCGGCGGCGGCGCTCCACGCAGCTCGGAAAGCCTGTTCCCGCTCTCAAGATAGGGTTCACGCAGAGCTCGTCGGCGCCGGACCAAGAGCAGCTTCCTTCCCTACCTTGGTGCTATCCGTCTTCCCGTTCCTGGCGGTGCCAAGATTGACCACATTGAAGCTCCCGGGCCTGGCGGCGGCGAGCACGATGCAGAGTAGCGGGCCGGTGATCCGGAGGCCGTGACTCGGCAACGACATGCTTGCGCGAGGGCAAATCGATCGGCGTCTTGGATTGGGGGAGTCGATTCTCGAAGCTGAGATTGTTGGTTGAAAGGGGATGGAGAACGGTGGCCCATTGCCAGTCAAATTTATAACAGCGTCACCTACGTCGGATCGAGTCTCCGCCATCGCCGTCGTCCTCATTCGACGGTCTCCTCACGGTATGCGCGCGGCGTTCTTCTGGCAGGGGCAGGCCCAGGGACAGAGGTCAATCGTCTCCGTTGGGATAGGCGGCGCCACAGTAGAGTGTGGTCCATCATCAGATCGGAGACGGGATACATCATCAGTGTGGCCCGCGGGCTTGCTCTCGTGGCCCGATCAAGGACCCGCGGGCTTGCTCTCTGGCTCGAGTCTAGGTCCAAAGCTAGCCCGGCCCGTGGGCCCGCGGGCCAGCCCAGCCCGTTGCCGCCCCTAATGGTTGGTTACAACATTAAATTTGATACATTATCACCTACATTGACATCAAAAGTTCCAACTGAATATTATATATAGATTAATATAGGTGATTGACAAATCATCAAATATGCCCTTATACAATAAATATGCAATGAATATTTAACGATTGAGAAGTTGCTTTATGCATAACATTGCTTCAATAGGACAATTTAGTAATGGACTTTTATACCCTGTTGTCCATGTTAGAGAAAGAAGGATCACGTTGGATCAGTCCAGACTAAGACGATCATGGTCACGCATAATGGGTTAGTCAGACAGGTCCAGATCTCACTTGGGTTAAATCTAAAATTAGATAAATATAAAAATTCAAAATTTATAAAAATATAAATAGATATATAACATTACATATATTCAATTTCCACATATTAGTTTTGTTAAGACAAATATACTCACACAATCTATTTGATTTAAGGCCCTAATTGATTTGGTTTAAAACACTCTGAAGTTAGATTAGGCCATATCTCATCATGTTCAGAGCATTTGTTAAGATCATTAGGTTCAGGTCTTAAATGTTTGTTTGGTGGAGATTTACAAAAAGATTTCAATCATTGAAAATTTTCAACGAGCCAAATGTGCAACTAAATAAACTAGCATCTCATTAAATTAGGCGCAATAAGAATTTCTTGAAAGATAAGAGAGATATACACAATACAAAAATCTCTTGAAAGCTAAAAGGAGGTAGCTTCTAGAGATGCATAAAAAGATTTGAGAATAAAAAAGCCTGCTTACTCTTTTCTTTTATTATTATCGCACAAAAAGTGACTTTCTCTTGAATTTGTCAAAGAGTAATAAATAGGCATTGAGTAATAACAAGAAGACATCTCTATTTATATGCCGAATCGGATTCTAAAACCAACAAGGTTTTATGAAGAATAGGTGAACTTTTCAAGAAAAGACATGCAAGGGTACAATTTATAATAGAGGAATCCTTACCAAATGCATAAGAGAGGAAAAAATAGGTCATCTTTTGATTTGTTGAATGAATATACTCCACTTAAAGTCGACTCTCCCGTAGAATTTATCTCCGATGCACATTTAAAAACCATGCTACTTGTTCTTTGTGCGTTAGAGGAATTTCTTTGACCCCATCTCCCCTATCTTTTGCGCCTGAATTGTGCTCCCACTACAAAACCCACCTATTACACGTCTAACTTTTTAGCCATCTTAAAAGCCATAGGATGTTAATTTTAAAAGAATTGTTTGGGGAAGTCAAGCCTTCACGTTAATATGTGTTTAATATGATAGAAATATTTGCTCTACAAGTCAATCATATGTACTATGATAGAACATTTCTTGTTATATCTTTTTCAATAAAATTGACATTTTTGTATTACCAATTTTTCATTAGAAACATGCATCATAATAAATTTCTTGATTTCATGCAATAATATTGAATCATAATAAGATCATGATAATATGATCAATGATTTAGAAGTATGTGATATAAATATTTCAAGTCGTATAATTCTTGAGATAAGACACTAAGGATTAGTATAGACTTATGTATGTGATATCTTCTCATATGATGATGATAGATATTATTGGTCATTAGTGAGGAGACACTGAAATACATATACATGTACTAATGAGTAGAATGGGTTCACTGAACTAGCCGAATAGAAGCCTTGAATGATATCTTACTTAATTGTCTATCAAGGTATTCTATCATAATGATTATATAGTTGAATTTTTTTACTTGAGTCGTCAAATATATCTTACTGGACGTATCTTGTATCTTTAACTATTAACTTATAGATCACCATTATGATGGTCGAGTATAGTTAAGGGATCATGTAAGAAATCTAGTAGAGACATCTAAGCAAACAATACGAGATCATTCAGTCTTGATAAGTGAAGGAGAATATCCTATGAATTAGTATTATGAATCTTTGGCTAAAATAAATAAAATAATTGAAAATAGATTTTTTAATTGATTTAATCTTGAATACATGATTCTATTTAGTCAGAATATTAAGGGTTGACGGTTGGTGTCATACTCCTATCTAATCGTGACTTTGGATGAGCGAGAATTTAGATTCATATGGTAATTGATGACGAAAAGACTCAACCAAGATATGAATATTCCCAAAGTCTTTTATGATTATAGGATGTGGTTTGTACCATTCATGATTGGAAAGTTGTTAAATTTATTATCGGATTATATATTTAATTTTTAAAAAAATTCTTCTTTTAATTAGGCTTCAAGCGAATAGAATAATAGATTTAGTTAGTCACACACAATACAATTTATCCATAAGTTCAAGAGCATAGATGAAATTTATGTAAATTGTGATTTTTTATGAAAAATTATAATTTTCTATAAATAGTGGTGAATTGAGTCAAATCTTAACAAGTCAAGGGTTAGAATTTTATTCTCAATCTTCTCTCTTTATCCTCTTCCCTATGGAGAACACTATCACATGGTGGAACTCTATTAAGGACAAGTTCTTGAGTTTGATGCAAGAGATAATCTATTGTTAGAGAAAATTTGTCTGAATATTACTAAAAGCTATGCACTTAGATGGGTTGGAGATCAAGAGAACATTCAATCTTCATCAAATTTGAGGGATTTATCAAATTCTAATAAGGTACAATGGTTATTCTTCGAGTTTGATAGTCCGATATATCATTTGGTGTCGACATAAACCATGGAATTTTGAGGAGTCAGCCATCCAATCTATTTAGTTTAATTCCTTACATAATATTCATCATGATTGTGTTTAGTATGATCAACTTTGCTACTTAGATCTACATTTATTATTAACATTCCTTGTGAAAAAAATAAAAAAAATTAAAAATGATTTATTCTAGATATTATCCAAATTCAAATGTCGAACAATTATAAGAAGTGAAAGAACCGTCATGTAGAAGTGATAGTAAGATATACAATTTATGTTCAATTTTTATGAAAAATATTTTAAATACTTTATTTTCAATTCGATTGACAGGTGGAGAACATGTATTGTAATGAATTAATATTGTTATCAATTTAGATGTGTATTTTTTTATTTTCAAATATTTAACTTCATACATATGTTTTTAAACCAAGTAATCTGATTTATTCAACTTTAAAATTCAGATCAAATAATCTTGGTCATAATTTACTTAGCTTTCATATTCATATATTTATACAATATATTCGTATATAAGAGGTACGTACAAGTTAAAAAACGTGCTTCGCACGTGTATGGGTAAGTTAAAACTATTTTTAAATAATCATACAAATATAAGGGCGAGTTTTAAAAGAGAAATCCACCACTCATTGAACTTAAAAGTAAATAATGAATAAAAAAGCAAGAGCCTACAAATTAAATTGCTAAAAATCATTACAAATATTATAGCCATATAAAATGTGTTTACAGTGAACAAATGTTCAAAAAATCTTTGAAGTATGAATTGATATTCAGTGACATTGAACGATATTCAAAATTATGAGACACAATACTTGAACACTACAAGCATGTCGTAGTATATACTCTAATAGTATAATATAGATGTAGATCAGAAAATGTTAATCGGGATCCGATGCCATCATTAATATACAAGTAATTGAAATACTTTAAGACTTCGACGTCAATACAGGTTTACATAATGTTCTGATTTTAAATTTTCATGAAAATGTAGCACATCACGCCTATTAGGACAAAGATACAATAATACAACAAACTTAGCATCAAATTTTCAAAATTCAGAGGCACACAGTTTAGTTGGTTCAGTCTTAACCGTTAGTGTCCTTAGTTTATGTCCCATCAAATGAAGCTCCTCAGTTGCTGAAAGAGACTACTTCAGTGCATGGTTTTGGGGCTGACCGACCCCGGGTCGACCCCCGACCCCACATTCCTTGCTTCAGCGTTTCTATCTGATTGGCCATATGATCAACAATTTTGCAAGCAAATGTCGCAAAAACAGATGAATGGATAAAATGTATATGTTGATACTATTTCTAATGTTATTCCACGGTAATTAAGAACCAAAACACAAATATCTTTATAATGAACTTGACCACATTCTTTCTAGTAAATTATTTGTTAGACTAAGACCGGTAAGGGATGGCAAAGCTTCACAAATGGAACTAATATCCTGCAGCAAAAGATAACAAATCAGAAATTTCTAGGTAAACAAGTAGTTAGACTGCAGGGATATCAAGGTCTCACAAATCTCACATTCAATAAATACTAAAAAAATGCATGCAACAGTAGTTTCTCAAGTTGAGTGACTACTTCAGACCAAAATTGATGTCATGGGCAAAGTTCTAGGTTTGGACCACTTGACATTGATCAGGGTAGATCTTCAAAATCCTAAGACACAAAAGTAGTAAAATTGCAAAGATGGGTGCTACAAGAGTGAATTTTTAGCACTTTATTGTATGCAGATAAAGGAGTAGAGTGGAGAGAGGATAATTATGAGCAAAACAAGGTGAAAAGAAGTAAGGTATGTATGCACTGTGTGTTTGAGAGAGAGAGAGAGAGAATATATGAAATGGGACTTAAATTGGTGTAGTACACCAAAATAGGAGCATATGTCCTGCTCATATCAATCCAACTGTCCATCCTCTTCCACCGAGGATATCATTAGAAGTTTCATCAATCCACTCATCGCTCCTTTTGAAGATGTTTTATCAATTGATGAACATAATATAAAAGTGTAAACATTTGACAAAGGCCACATTCGAGGAACTAAAAATGCAAAACACCTTGATAAAAATATATCTACTGTTTATATTAATATGTAAAGGAGTCTTTATTGAAACTATTTTTACAGTTAGCTCAATGGCAAGAAGCCTGAATTGGAGCAGCATTTTTATTCAAAAGATAATTATCTCCTACTTTTGCTTCACATTTCATTTCCCACACCTTGATAAACGTCAGTAAAAATATATAGATAGTTTAACCAACATTTTCAATCTTTTTCTAACAGTTATATTTAGTTTAACCTCTGAATTAATGTCTAACCTACGTTTGAAGTGTAACCAACATTTACAGTCAGCTTTAAACTTAGTACATGGAGTAATTGTTATATCAGTTTCATATGACTAACATGTACTTGGACACCTTGTGAGAGCTTGTATGTGGTCAAGGAATGCAACCATGCACAAGCCACAACTCAATGACGACCACTAATACATTCCCGTCATCTTTATGCATCGAGATCTGCCCATGTACCACAGTAAGAGTACATGAAATTGCTATATACTCCTTTCAGCAACTTTCAAGGATGAAGAACTGATTGCATGTGTACAAATCCAAATACAAGCAAGAAGTTTCACAAGGTTTCCACAAAATAAAATAAAGTCCACATAATTATATCTAGTGTAACGTTTAGGGTATTTATTTAATTAAATAATTATTATTATATTTATTATGAGATTAATTATTTAATTAGGTGCTATTCTCTCTCTTTCTATCATCTTTTCTGTTTCCTAATCTCTTTCCCTACCGTTTTTATTCCTTCTTCCCGATACCCTAACCTTCACCCTGAGAATCGTCCGCCAATCTTCCCCCTTTCTGCGCCGTTTATCCGCTCTCCGTCGCTCTTCTTTTTCTCCCTCGGTCAATCTCATCGCACGGTCCCCGCCAACCACCCTCTCCTTCGTTTTTCTGCTCTCCGTCGCCCTCCGCCGCGCGTCTGCCACCTCGGCTCGAGCGCCCGCGGCCGCCTTCTCAGTCCTACGTCATTGTTGACGCTACGCATCCGCCATCAACCGTCGCGGCCTCGCCCCCCTCCGCGGCTTCTGCCGCCTTCGGCGCCCCCGCATTAGCCCCGCCACTGCCGAGCCCTTCCGCCGCCCGCCCTGCCGCGTCAGCCACTCGCCAGTGCCCCTTTCTGCCGTCGCTGCCGCACACCCGCTGACCCGGCCGCCTTGCCTCGCGTGTCCGCACGAGCCCGCGCCTGCAGTTGTGTCAGCCCCGCCGTCGTGCCCCCACGCCCGCCATCGCCGCGCGCCCGCCCTCGGCTGAAGTGCCGCCGCCGCACCATTGACCCCTTGACCACCATCGCTGCCGCCCTCAGCCGCACCCCGGTGTTGACTGCGCCCCCCACCCCGACTGCTCCCGTAGCAGCCTGCCGCCACCGTGGCACCACCATCGTCGCATCACCCCTCCACCCGCGTGTTCGCGTGGCAGCCGCGGCCGTCCGCCCTCCTCAGTCGCCCTTGTGCCAGGCAACCACCACCCTACTCAACCGGCTGCCATCGCGGCCTCGTCCTCTGTGTTAACCAACCCAAAACCGCGGTACTGAGTTAGAGAGGCTAAGGCTTATAAGCATAGGAAGCCTTCCCTCACTATCCGGTATGGGATTGTCTAACTCGCCCCCTCACGTGCGAGCTCTTCTGGCTTTGACACGTGTACACTGTTTACGGGTGACGGTCGACGGAGGGGTCCACAACCCTTGGCTTTGATACCATGTTAACCAACCCAAAACCGCGGTACTGAGTTAGAAAGGCCCAGGCTTATAAGCATAGGAAGTCTTCCCTCACTATTCGGTATGGAATTGTCTAACTCTTTGCAACCACCCTGTGCAACGCCGTCGCCGCCTGGCCGAGCGTCGCCACCCTGCGACGCACCTTCCACCGTGCGCACCCGCGGCCGCACGTCGCCCTCGACCGTCACAGCAGGCTGGACCCCGTAACCTCTCTGTGCGCATTGGCCGCCGCCTCCCACCCGTGTGCGAAGCCGCTGTGGACCCCATTGATCGTCACCATCGCGACGTGGCCGCCTCGCCATCTTCACCCGGCCACCTCCCGCCGCTCACCCCCCGGTTGACCGTCGCTTTGGCCCTGCACCCTCGCCACCTTCACGCGCGCTTGGGCGCCGCTGTGGACCAGCACCCCCCTCACCGCGGTATACCCCCCTCTCTCTCTTCTCTATTATCTTCTCTCTCATATCGTCTCTCTCTCCTATTCTTCTATATATTCTCTCTTATCTTATTCTTTCATATTCCAGCAGATTATCAAGTTACCGTCCGGTTCGGTTTTCCATCATCGTCGTGATCGCGGCGGTATATTTTTCACCCGGTTCAATCCTTTTGAAATTCCGTGCACCATTTGTCATCGTCGTTAAGGTAGGCGTCTCGACTATTCTTAGCACCTTAATATGATTGATTAAACCGTAAAAATATGTTTAGATGATCATGATTAGTATGATATAATTAGTGGGTTATTCTGGCATATTGGCATGCTTAGATAGAGTTAAATTAGCTTGTTCAACCATGCATGTTTAGATTGATTCAATTATCATGTATGTTAATCAGCATGTTAGGTTTCCTATGATTGAGTCTAGTTAGATTAGCATGGTTGCATTGCGATGATCTTTAATATGTATATCATGATTTGTTAAAAAGCCGATGTGAGGAGTTAAGTATTGTGTTCATATCATTTAACTTTGTTTCATATAGACTGTGGATAGTAGAGACTGTCAATGAATGCATTTAGTATGATTGATTTGTAACTTGCACGGCATGTTAGGTTCATATATTGCATGATCTTAGGGTATATGCATTGAGGTTATTGATGTGGTCATGTGTAGTTGTGTAGTTTAGCATATATGCTGTGAGACATGACATTTACTTAGAGTTATGGTGTAGGGTTGCATGAATTTAGAATAGTTGTGTCACTTTGTTAATTGTTATTAGATTAGTTAATCATGACTTAGTATGCATATAGTATGTTTATCTTGCTAGATTGCATTAAGTGCATCATGTTGATGTCTAGTTCTAATTTGTGTTAGATTGTGGTTCGGCATGCATATATGTACTATATAGAGCTAGGGTTGTTCTTCTATGTACTTCATATCTTGATTGTCGTTTAGATGCATAATGTGGTTAATTGGTTCTAGTTGTATCAAATAGTGATGTGGTATGCATGGTGGTGCATTGATCTATGGTTGTTCATAGATGTAAACCATGGTTAGATTGTCATTGGCATGCTGGTTAAATGGTTGGTTGTCTGAGTTATTTATGTGCTTTCATCTTGAGAGATGTAGTATGCAGAGGGCTGCAATGTAATAGAATTCTACTTCACCAAACTATAGTTCGTGTCCTGTGGGCAGCAAATGAATTAGAACAATCCGGAGCATCCGTCGATCGCGAATACCGCTGTTTATCTTAAGTACTCCCCTGCCTAGGGGTACTATGGGATTTAGCTTACTATATTTTACTTCTATATATGGTAGATTTGGTGTTAGTTTTGTGACATTAGCTACAATGTCCAAGTGGAGCATATAACTTACTCTGACGAATGATTTATTTTTGGCATGCATGATAGTGGTTTAGATGGGTCATTTTTATTATGATAAGTCCATGTGGTGTATGCATACCTAGTTTAGTAAATTTGTGCAGGTTATGTCAGTTTAATTCATATAAAATCATGTTAGCACATGGGGTAGTAGAAAGGCACTTTAATTAGTTTAATTGAAGATATAGAATTAGTTTAAATCATATATAGTATAATTTGATTTTTTAGGTTTATTACTATAATATCAATAGAAATCATTATTATAGTGGGGTAGTCCGGGTGTAAGACCTACTGAGTCTGTGGTGACTCATCCCTTCCGTTGTTAATATTTTCAGGAGTGCAGGCTTTTGCGCAGCAGAAGCATAGTGGTACTTTGAAATTCGAGGAGTTAGTGGTGGATTACTCATTCAATGTTGGTATTTAATTTGTTTAGATAGGTGTTATTTGTGGTGTTAATAGGTTGTAAAGTTTAGAATGATGAATCTGTATTGTGATTTTAATCTTATTTGGTTCCAAACTGATATTCATCCCCGTTACGTCGCCGCATTATCTTCCGCTGTGCATGTTAAAAATCCGGGTCGTGACATCTAAGGTGAGGTGAATTATATGGTACGTTAAAAATGACTATCTAAGGGGTCATGTGAATTGTGCAGTACCACGAAAATGACTTGAGACGCCTTTAGTGGGCTGATCCTATTTCCTCCTCTTGCTATTGAGAATATCTTTTGGTTCCATTTTAAAAGTGCGTGCCTCTTTTATCAGAGCAGAACTCCTGGTGGCATCCAGGATATATAGTTGTCAAGATGATAAGCACTCAAGATATTCATAGGTGCCATTTATGCTTAGGCAACAAGGCGGTTGCTTAAGCGTTACCTAAATAGTAGAATTATACCTTAATATAACATATATAGACACACATACATAAATATATATACACAATATGTATGGAGAGAGAGGGGGAGAGAGCCATAATGTACACATAAATAAAGAACATATATATAATACTATAAGTAACAATGAAAATTTCTAATATGACTTCATTATCATTAAATTAGTGTCCACAATTCAAGGATCTACTTGTAGTTAGGTGGGGAATATACAGGGTGAAGGCCCCCAAAAATAAAAAATTTCATTATTCATGTAGTGTTGTTGAAAGGCTCAGGCCACCTAGGTGAGCGCCTTAAATGCCTTTTAGGCCCCTAGAAAGGCTCCTAGCTCTAGGGATTGCAAATGTACCTTGGCACCTAAAGTGGCGCCTAGGTGGGTGCCATGACAACTATGTCAAACTAATAAACTATATTTGGAATCTTCAAGCAATAAGTAACCAAACGATATGTATTGTATGCATTTTATAAACATCTCCTCTCGCCTCCCAATTTTACCATCTCAGTTACTTTGTTAAGGAAAATCCCATAACCCTTTCCAAGAAATGACCATATATTGCAAAGCGAGAAGGTTGTTTGCATGAATTAAGCATTTAGATAGAATATAAAACAAGTAACTAATCTCCATACCTAAGGTTTCAAGATGATCACATAGTTGATAAAAGATTAATAAATACAATAAGTTTGTGTACATAAACATTTTTAAATAAATATACCTTCCAGTTTGAAAGTAGATTTCTCGTGAGATCAAGCTCCTTTAAATCTGAAATATGCACAATAAAGGTCAAACAAAACAAAAAAACTTTTTCTTTTTTATATTTAAGTCATTGAAATTATGAAACGGTGACCAAAATGTGATAATTCAAATGTTTTTAAGATATACAAAACAAGCATAGGAAAAATAAGATCAAGGCCACAACGAATATGTAATAAGGAAATAATAAGATCAAGAGGACACCACGTTTTCTCTTATATACACTAGCAACATCAACTTTACACTTATTCTATTGACGATATCTTCCTCTTCCAGCATTATTCTATTGACGATATCTCCATTGCAGGTACACATTCTATTCTTAGATAACAGTAAGAAATCATGTCATTTAAAAAAGCAGGAAGGCATTTGAAATCCTAGCACAAATAGAAAATAGCCTTGGTAATACATATTACATATTATATGGGGAAAACACAAACTTCAAATACCAAAATAACAAGAAATAAGAAATAACTCTTTCTACGGTGATAAACAATGGCTAAATTAAATAATTATAAATAAAAATATGCCAAATAGGAGAAAGATAATTGAAACTATACAAGGTTGGCTGAGAGAAGCATCGAAAGGATATATACAAAATGTCCTGAATGGGAACTTCTTGGGGTAGGAAAAGGAAAATAAAACATAGCATGTTGAGAAACATGGGGCAAGACAAGGTATAAAATAAAAAACAAAATCTTGTCCCCGAGATCCAATGTTGGTGAGTCCGTGGCCTCCTCGCTCTTCTCCCTGTTCTCCATTTCGGTTTCCACCTAGTATGCCCTTAGCACCCAGCAATCACTTGGGAAATTGAATGACGTTGACACACACACCGGCATGATCAAAAGAACACCACACAATGATTATTGCTCTCCCCATCCACCACAAACGATAGAGGAAGAATACACAATGTCAATCTACATGGAGGAGAGAGGGCTAACCTGGATGGAAGCACCCGAGTAGCGAGGCTGCACACTGGTGGTGGAAAAAGTGCAGCGGCAAGGTGCCATTCTCCCTGGAAGAAAAGAAACATCTTCACTCCACTGCCTTACAATGCAACACTTCAGTAGCTCATGGGCAGACGCAGCGCCAGCCCCGACTTCCCATGTTCCTTCCCCTCTGAGCAAAAAGCAACCCCAAATCCAGCCACAAGTAGGGGAGATGGGGGGTGTCGATGCTGTTGAGCACGGCGGCAGCGGTGTTGCACATCATTATACTGCCTAGGCCTAACAGGTGCGGGTAATGGTGGATGCCATCCTCGATCCACCGGTGCTAGGGACTACCGAAGGAGGGAACGGGGTGCTGCAGACGAGGTATGCCGACAGTGTCCTCGCAGCAGCAGAGAGAGGATGCCCGCCAGAGGTGGAGGGCTAGGACCGGGGATGCCCCGGCCACCGTGGCAATGGCATGCTTGGTGTTTCCCTGAGAAGGTAGCTGAGGGGAGTGGAGAAGAGGCCCTGGAAGTGGTGACGGACTGGCGGTCTTGTGACGGCGACATATTTTGGAGATCCCAACAGGGAGGGCATGAGTTTCATTGCGCGGCGGAAGGATAAAAGCGGAGGACAAGAGCACCATCGCATGACAGCACAGTAGGAGACGGTGCTAGCTGTCTCGCTTTCAACCAGCTCCAACGGACGGTAATAAACATAAAACAGCTGATGCGGCGATTTCTCTCCCGAAGATGATGGAGTTCAGAGCGGTTTTAGTGTTGTGATGACATCGAGAGTAAAATTTGCCGTAACGTACATGGATAAAAAATAGATCAGATTTACATGACAAAAAAGGCCTGGGCATGTTCTGCGAGAATTGGTGCGTGAAGGAGGAAGGATGGGGTAATGGCGAGGATAATGGTGAGATGTCTGCGCTTGAACATTGATGAAGAAAGAACGGTAGAATCGCTAATCGACAAATACCACTCGTTGCCATCGGACGCTGCCATACCATTGTAATAGCGGAAGGATGATTAGATGGTCGCAAGGAAATGAAACCACCGTTCGATAGAAGCACGAAACATCGAGAGGAAGATTGGATGATATCGATGATAACTTGAGACCGATTGGACTGTTGTTAAGTGAAGGACGAAAAAATAGCATTTCCGCTTCTTAGAATTAAGTTAGATTTGACATTACAAGAGGGTAGATTCATTTTACTTTTCAATCACTTGTTCAATTATCCTAAGATTGAGCTTAAGATATATTGATCTTCTTACAATCTTCATAGTCATGGATTAAGAATACAGAATACAATTAACTTGGGTTTCCAAATAAGTCTCTGGTTTATATGTAAAATACCAAGAACATTAACATGATTCGATTCCTATGTTTGAGGTTGTTGATGATTCAATGTATCTTTCCATATCCTACTTTCTAATACCCTGTTCACCATCTTGTGTTGCATGCACATAATTTTCTTCGTTGATGAAGCACACTGGAGAAAGCTATAGATAATGATTTTCTAATATTCTCCATTGTCTTTAAAAAAATTTCGACCATCTAGAAAGGGGTGAGAGGGAGTGAAAAGATAGAAGGAGAAAGGGAATACGGGTTTTAAAATTTTCTAGAAACATTGGCAACAACTTCAAGTCATCATCATTGGTGACAACTAAAGATGTCGCTATTAACGGTGAGAAATGACAGCTTATAAAGCTGTCGTTAGTCATATGTCAAATGGGTTCGGAAAAATTTCTGCCATGACGATAGCTTAAGCCGTCACTAGTAAAAGTAACATGGACAGCTTCTTAAAGCCGTTACTCATAACTGTGTCTGTGACGATGGTTTTATCGGGAACAGCTAAAGCCGTCACAAATACAACTATTGGAGACAGTTTCTTTGAGTCATCGCCATTAACCTATCCCAAATACCATCTCACCTTGCAGTGTCTATTAAAATATAACTATTTCTCTTTCATGTTAATATCTAGATCAATTAATATTTGTTTATCATTACATTCTTCACTGACATCATTCAATGTCTTGTATTACATGTTGATAATTAACTACGGCGTATCTTCACTCGAGTTTTCGATGGTATTTAGATCAATTAGTATTTGTTTATCGTTACCTTCTTTACTCTTACTTTGTTTTGACGATGATCTAACCTTTTATTTCTCTGATAATTGATGAGCGTTTGGAATCTTTTGAATAATGGTAGGTTATCTAAGTTCTCTCCGACCCAAACTCATTTTTTTTGCGTTGAACTTATTGATAATAAAAGGTCTATATCATGCTCGATTATGATTAAAGTTTCGCGAGTTAGCTGCTAGGCTTGTCTCCTCATTTTGCGAGTCTTTTCAATCTTTGTATGTTTTTTTTGGTCACACTGGTCGAATGGTCACACAAGCGCGCAGCACTACATGAGGCAAGAGATCGAGCTCCTTCGTGGGCTCGATCCCCATTGGTAACCTCCCCATAGGGAGAAGGCCGGACTCTGGCAACCCTCAAACCCTATCTGCTATTCTCTTGAACAGCGGGTCACACCAATCACGTCAAGGGCAGCCGACAATCTTTGTATGTTCTCATCTATAGGTTGTTGTGGCACTCCATAAGTTGCTGCAACCTTTTATGAGTTAACACAATACTTTATCTTGTATGGATCAAGCTACGGTTTCGTTTGGTTTGACGTAAAACCAAAATCAAGAAAAAGAACTTTCTTGAAATACCTGAAAATGTCAGGTAACTTTTATGAGTTACCCGTATCTTACTTTTCTAGAAGATTTTATCGATTATTTAACATTTTGCGAAGCGCTTAAATGAGAACATGGTACTCAAAGATAATTTTATCAATATTTATATAATCAAATAATTTATTTATAATAAAATCTTGTTAAAAAACAAATTATTTTACATGAAGTTATTTTTCGATGAAATTTAAAATACACTTTGTTTATCAGATACTAGTAAATTATCTTTCTTAATAACAAGATCTATTATTTTCGTCAAACAGGTAAAAAATAATTTTAAAATAAATTAATTGTTTATTCGCACAAACAAAGGTTAATAAATTTAGTTATTTAATTTTAAAAAGTCGAGGCGTCCCTAACATGAGCTTCGGCCTATTTTTTGAGGACGCATCCTAGATATTGACAAATTTCGTTCACATTCTGATACTAAAATTGCTTGGCTGAAGAGTCTAATAATAATTGAAACTAACTCCTCACATATCATGGTTTTATTGTGATTTATCTATCAATCAACTGCATATAAACACACATAAAAATCATGCATAAAAGTTTATGGGGGTGTTTGGTTGCATGTTAATTTTTTGTACAGTTTCATGATAAAAAATTGTATTAAAATAAAAAGTGAAGCAACTCATGACATAAAATTATCATGTTTGGAGGGATGTGATTACAAAAAAGAGTAAGTACCGCACATGACCAAACAAAGTGGGGGACCACAAGAAAAAAGAAAGAGGTGAGACCCTCTTTTTTGTTTAAGAAAAAAATCACTTTTAAAACATAAAATTGTCATGGTTACCAAACGCCTCTTTTAACAAGTTTTCTTATAATTTTTAAAAATTAAAACAAAAACTTTCATTATCATGCAACCAAACACCCCATTATTTATTGGCAATGCAGTTTTTGAGTGTTTGCTGCTTTTTACAACTGAGACTTGTCAAAGGGGAATACAAAAATATGTTGAATTATTTTTTCGGACAAAAAACGGTAAAGCCTTCTTTTTTTTCTTATCGTAGTCAGCACTTTATTTAGTCGTAAAATGGTTGATTATCTTTTTGCTGTTATATATATTTTTGTATCTTTCTCTATGGTAGATTTTATTTTAATGTAAATTTTCATAAAAAATGTATAAATAAATGTTGTGTTATCACTGTGGGCCCGATTTGGATCGACCGGCACTCTTACCAGCTTCTGCCCTCTTACCTCTGTACGACTCTGTTTTGATAATTACATTGTATATTTCTGTTATAAAAAATTTGACTAGTTTTTACTAATTTTTTTATCAATATTAATATTGATAAATTTAATATAAAAATAATATGTTTATAAGTATTTATTTGTATCAATTTTAATATTAATATTTTATCAGTTACAATATTACTATAATATTGTTTGTATTTTCAGGATCTAACCCAACACCTGCTGTCCGCCGTCCGATCGTCATCACCGTTCATCAGCTTTACGCTGCATCAGTCGTCGCACGCTACCGCTGGTCGCTCTAGTTTTCCCCTTTTCCCCCTCCCGGAGTCCAGGCACTGCAGCAGCCTCCGCCTCCGCTCCCCTGCAGGCGTCGCGCGCTATATGTAGGCGAGGGCACCGGAGGGCCGGAGGCTCCGCCGCGGAACATGCCCTGCTCCTCGCTGCTCCGGGGTCGCTTCCTCGTTGCCCCTCGCGCTATCATGCCCCTTGCCTCCTCCTGCCGTCGCGCCACTGCCGCTGCTAACCCCAACAGACGCCGTCCTCTCGGCAGTGGTTTCTCAATTCCGTGTTTCTTCCGCCCCGGCACCAGCAGGAGAGCTCTCCTTAGCTCCCCCCTGCTTCCAACGTTCCGCGGAGATTCGGTCCTCCCCATCGAAACGGCCATGAAGGACCGCTTGACGGGGGTGCGCGGCTTCACTATGTGCGTGCCGCCGCCGGCCCCGCGGCTACGCTCCGTTATTGGGTCGGCTAGCGGCATGCTGTCCTCGTCCACCGCTGGCTCGCGCTCGCTCGAGTACGAGGACTGGCGCGGCAGCAATGGCCACTCGCCGAGCACCACGGGCGGTGATGGGGTCTTTGGGCACTTTCGGCAGCCTTCCTCGGGCTACGCGAAGTATGCCTATGACGATTACTCGGAAGATGACTCCGACAGGGACATGGAGACGTCATCGAACACGTCCAACAAGGTCGCTCCTCTCCTTGTATCTTGCTTATCTTTCTTGTGTGAACTTAAGTTCAGTTTCTTCTATTGTGAGATCTTGTAGAACCGAAAAGGTCGTTGCGGATAGCATCGCTTTTGTTTTAAGTAGACAACTAAAATCCGCAGTCTTCTTGATCATTAATCAATGTTGGTTCGCTATCCAACGTTGAGGTTGTACGTCTCCTGTTACCACCTCGTCTGGTTCAATCTTTCCCCTGGATGAGTGACCACGTTGAAATCAATCGTTATTACGCATGGGAGGTTGTTATGAGCTGATAGCTTCTTCACTTTGTCGAAGAAGATCCCCTTCTGGTTTTCCTTTGTTGGTCCACAATTGGAAATTAAAAAATCTTTGGGACATTACTAGTCCTGTTCTTTAATGTGGCAGAGAGGTAATTATCCTTCTGGGATGAGTGGAGCATATCCCTTTTATCACCATTCCATGCAATAATAATATTTATTTGAGTGAAGATTTAAGCTTGTTTTTGAGTTTTCTTCACCCTCCGGTGGAATTTTGGTTTCTTGGATGCAAATTATGTCTAGGTGTTCCCGTTTAAGTAGCTGCATGGACTCCATTGTTTTCATGTTTCATTTTATGTCTTTAATATTCTAAAACAAATTCCTGGGAAAGGAGAGAATGGGAGGTGAGAAGCTTCTGGGATTTCAGAGTCCCTCGGGGGCCTGGTGAGGCTCTCCCCTCTCCTGAGAATCTGTGGTGACCTCCCAAGTCTTTTATTGGGCGGTCAGGTTGGGCCACCGGAACCGCAGTGTGGGGATGGATGTCCTCACCGCAGGAAGGACTTCAACCCATCAGAGGTCATATGCATCAGTTGTCTTCGGAGCTCAGGTCAAGGCGGTGGTAAGAGAAAATGGACTTGTTGAAGATGCTATGGGAGACGCCATGCTACTTTTGAGTGTAGAAACGGCCTGATATTGGGGTGTAGTGTAGGCCACTAGGAATGTAGCTGCCTAGCCATGGTTCAAAAGTTTGGCATCCTGGCTTAGGCTTGAGTTTGGTATTCTCCAGTGGTTATGGTGCGTTGTTTTGCCAATGAATTCCTCTCTATGTGAGAAGAAGGGATTGTTGATTATCACTTTATTGGGAGAAGATGATCACATGAGGCCAAGAAGACTTTGTTATAAATGCCTTCTTGAGGTTGAACTGGCTGGAGACTACCTCATGGTGGATTGGAGTGCTTGTTTAGGTACTTTCATTGTTAGAAATAACTCTTTTAAGAATTGGCTGTGTCCGGCGGGTGTCATGAAGTTTTCGATCCAAGGCTTCAATAACGGGATTCAAGATGTTTTGGTTTGGCCTTGGGAGAATCAGTGCACTTTGTTTCTGCGATAGGGGAACAGCGTTTGATATGGCTGAAGGTTAGTGGCCTCTCTATTTTCGTGTGGTGTGAAGCCTCATTAGCCAAGATTATCTGTCCTTTTGGCAGATTAATTTTTGTTGACAGGAGCAAACTATAGTGGCCAACTTCTGATTCTATCGGAGTTCTAGTGGAGAGCAATCTGGATTTTAATTCAGGCTTCTCTCTTCCAATCATCATCGATGGCATTCCTGGGTTGTGGAGGCTGTAATCTTGGCTGCAATTGCCGTTGGAGGTATTGGGCAGGGAAGATGACTGCTATTTGGGGCTCCTGGGTTTGTTGGACCCATTTAAGGTGGATCCATTTATCTTAAGTGAGCTGGTCCAGCCACCATCTGTTCTCCTGGACTGGGCCACATTGTCAGTCCATACATGGAATCTGCTGAACTGGCTGGGCTGATGTGCGAGAGTGAGCCAGAGGTGTTTGCTATGTGACTGGGTGGTCCACCCACCACCGGTTTGCGTGTTTCCCAGCTTGAGCACCTGATTGTCTTTGAGTCTTTGGGAGCTCCTGCATTCCCTGGTCGTACAGCTGGCATCTCTATGCAGCCCCTGGCTCTTTAGGTGCCTTGGTAGAAGACAACTAAGGTTGTTTAAGAGGTTGATCTACCGGTGCCCCCTCTGCCAGGTGTTTGATCTTTGAATGTCTAGTCTATGATGGATATTGAAGTTGTTTGCCACGTTCGGCCACTGCTGGCCACCATGGGCTCGGTGTCTCGTCACCATTGGTCAGAGGAAGGTGATGAGGCTTGAGCATTTTTGATGAGGCTTTAAAATCTATTGGGGGCCTCATAAGTGTAAGCTTCTTGGGAAGCGAATAGGATGTCATGGATTGTTTCAACAAATTGAGGTGGTAAGATCAATGTTTATGGAGCATCTAGTTAGCGACAAGAGCTGTAGGTTCTAGAGAAATGAACTTCTTATTGAACAATGATGCCCTGTTTGAATGTAGGAGGAGGAGGACAGATGGTAAGGCATTTGTTTTTTAGTCATGATCACTGCCATATGATGGAATTGTGGGGCATTCTAGGCAAAGAGAAGGTTAGATAACTTCATAATGTCCTTGCTCGGCATAAACTAGACTTGTTTTGCAGGAAACTAAAACATGTTTTGATAATTATTAGGATGGCGGCCTTAAAGATGGTCCAGAACATTGCTCTTTATGCCTTCTCAAATCAAGGTGGAGTGGATCTCCAAGATTGATAGTTTTGAGCAGTTGAACAATAAGACTGATCAATGATAGCTAGAGAGGAGAGGATCTGGTTGAAGAGAATGTATAAAGCATAGATCTACATAGAGGAGAACAAGTGAATGCAAATATCAGAGGAATTATGCATTGATTGCAGAATCGGCCGATCCGGATCGGAATCGGCTGATTCTTGGATCGGATCGGACCCCTCCGATCCGATTCCCGGCGGAATTATCGATCCGGACCGAAGATCGGTCCGGATCGATGTTTGTAGGTAGAATAGGGGCCGGAATCGACCGAAATGGTCGATTCTGGATCGATTCCGGCGATTCCCTCGCCGGAATCGACCCACAGACCGCCGCGGCGGCCAACCCGCCGCGGCGGTCGTCTTCCCCGCCCTATCGGGCGGGGAAGACGGGGCTGCCGGGCCCACCGGGGCCCGGTAGCCCAGGAGCCGGTGACTTAAGCCACCGGGTCGACTGGCCCGGACCGGCCCGACCGGTCCGGTCCGGTGACTTAAGTCACCGGATCCGGGCTACCGGGTCCCGATGGACCCGGTAGCCCCGTCTTCCCCGCCCGATAGGGCGGGGAAGACGACCGCAGCGGCCGCGGCGGCCGCAGGGCCGCCGCGGCACCATTTTGGGGGCGATTTCAGGCCGATTTCGCCCCCAAAATGCTCTAGGATGGATCGGAATCTTGCATAGAGTGTTATTTTTGTATTTTTTTTAGGTTTTACCACTGTTTGAAGGACCGATCCGGAACGATTCCGGATCGTTGTTTCTTCCGGCAGATCGCTCAGAATCGGACCGATCCGATCCGATCCGGATCGGATCGGTACCCACCGATCCGGTGGCCGATTCCGATCCCGCGATCCTTGGAATTATGGCTTAAGAATGGGATAAAAAATACGAAAATATTTTACACACATGCCTCAATAAAAAATAAAAGGAACACCAGACATAGGTTGAGCGTGAAGCCATGAACGATATTGATTGCAACGAGACTAACTAGATTGGAACCTAGGCTACAAAGTTCTATAGAAAGCTTTTCTCTGGTGACAACATCTAGAGGCATTTTATTAACTTCAACATGTCCATGGTTCTTGTGCTTTTCCAAAACAAGGTGTTCAATGTGCCTTAAAGACTATATATCCCTATAAAACTCCAGGTCCTGATGGGTTCTCAGCCGGCTTCTATATCCATTGTTGGATATTATTAAAGATGGTTTCATTTGTCATATTAGAGAATTTGGGAATGACCCCAGAATATTAAGCTCTTGAACTCAACCACTCTAGCCCTATTATCCAAGAAGGAGAACAAGGAGGATATCAAAAATCTAAGGCCGATAGTCTCTTAATCTACATTTACAAATCATCTCCAAAGTCTTTGCTACTTGATTGAGTAGGGTCATTGACAAGCTAACTAGTACTTCTCAGTCTGCTTTCTTCCCGGGAATATACATTTTGGGTAACTTTATGGCTTCAGATGAATGCTTACATAATCATTGTTAGAAGAAAAGAGTGTATCCTTGTGAAATTTGACTTCAAAAAAGTATAGGACGGAGTCAGATGGTTTTGCTTATTCAGAATTATGCATTTAACGGGCATCAATAATAAGTGGAACACGTTTTAAGTGCTATGTCAGCTTAACTAATTTTCGATCAGTGTCAATGGAAAATACTTTCGCTTTTTTTTCTTTGCGAGGTTTAAGGTAAGGAGACTCAATCTCACCTTTACTATTTGTACCAGTTGGCCAAGTTTTGAGCATATTGTGGGAGAACTAGAAGGCTGAGTAAGCAAGCTTGATTGAGGGTATTGAGGTGGGGCTGAACAGGAAATGAGTCACCCATCTTGTTGACACCATGATGTTCTCTCGGGGAATACTGTTAAATGTTTCTACCTTAAGGTAATGTTTTCTCTGTTGCAAATTGTTACATTTTTAAGGATAAATGAGGAGATATGTGAGCTTATTGTTTTCAACTTGTGTGAGACTCAACAAAGTAGGGTTCAGAGCATCTTCAACATTCCCTGGATTTCGTTACCCATCTAGTATCTTGAGCTTCTTCTCTCAGATAAGAGGACCAAAAGCAGGGTTTGACAGTGTGTAGTTCAGAAGATGGAAAGAAAACTGCAAATGTAGATAAGTAGGATGCTATCCATTGGCGGCAGATAGATTTTAGCTAAGATTGTGCTACAAAGTATTCCGTTGTTCTTTGTCTATTCTTAGAATTCCCAAAAGCATCTGTAATAAACTGGAAAGTATCAGGGCAGGTTCTTCTGGCAAGGCAACAATGATAGGAAGGGACTCCATCTTAGTAAGTGCAACTGTGTGTAGACCTACTAAGGAGGAGTTAGTCTTGTTCCCTTGGAGACTATAAACATTGCTCTTTTAACCAAATGACTATGGAAGCTAATCTTAACTTAAGGGGGATACTTTGTTGGCGAGAATTTTGCTTTCTAAATATGGTATCGTGAGTCAGGCTTGTGGATTGATGGTGCCAGGGGAAGAACAAGAATATTGAGTATCTGGCGTGGTATGATGATGTATAATTGAAGTTCTTTTACTTCCAT
Source organism: Cryptocoryne crispatula var. balansae (assembly GCA_036172225.1). Lineage (NCBI taxonomy): Eukaryota > Viridiplantae > Streptophyta > Magnoliopsida > Alismatales > Araceae > Cryptocoryne > Cryptocoryne crispatula. The sequence goes on along the minus strand of CM069932.1, from coordinate 12,330,864 downwards.
AGTATTGAGTTAAGTGATGGTAAAAGAACATCATTCTGGAATGACCATTGGGCTGGGCATGCTCCACTACTCTTCCGAAGTTATTTAATCTATGTTGCAATCTACAAGCCAAGGTCAATTATAATTGGGATAACATGATGAAATAATACTTTATTTTCATAAGAGACCTAAAGGAGGATGAAATTTGTGACATATCTAGATTGTTACTGCTTCTTGATTTGCGCAGGTGCATTGAGAACTAGGAGGATAGAGTAGTTTGGCTGAGGCTTCCTTCTTCTCAACTCTTATTCACAGTTAAGTCTTCTATTTGCAAGTTGACATGGGGAAGTCCAATGCACCATGCAGTTTGAGGCACCCCAACTACCCATTAAAATCAGGCTTTTCCTTTAGAAGATCGGCAGACATAAGACTCTCTACTGGATGTCACCTGAAGAAGAATTTTCCTCTCACCTCCACAGACTGTTTTATGGCAGCATGGATGAAACTATTGATCATGTTTTGTTCACATGGGGGATCATCAGCTCCTCTGGAGAGTCCTATTTAAAAGTTGCAAGATTCAGTGGATGGAACTGGCTAGTACCTTATCTGTCTTGCAGATATGGCTCCTTCTGAATCCTTGGTCAGGAGGCCTTGATCTCCGGAGGTTCATTTTTCCTGCTATGCTTTGGTCTATCTGGGGAATACAAAACAAAAGAGTTTTCGAAGGGCACTTTGAAGGTCCAAGTATTATCCTTCAGATCTTGTCATCCTTTGTTAAAGAATGATCAGTGGCTCATTCCAGTGCTCATGTGGATGCTGCTTGCCTTGGGGAAAAATTAGGTTTTTCTTCTCCTTTCTTGTGTAGTTGTTTGCTTAGCTCTTCTACCGTCTTGGTAGATGAGCTAATCCTCTTGTTATTTTCTTTTACCTCTGCTTTTGTTGTCTTTTTCAATATTAATGGAAATTTGGTTTTGGCCACCTTCAAAACTAAAATTCAAGACATGATGTTCATTGGATCTTCTCTTTAGGTTTCCCTCCTCTGATTTTTAGACCTAAGACAGTTCTCGTTCGATCTTTCTCTCTTTTTTGTGAGCATTTTCTTCTTGGAGTGGTTAAAAGTTGATATCCTTTTTTAAATGATGAGTGGAAGTTATTGACTTCCTCATCCTTGCTGCCAAAATACAGGCCCCAACAGGCTACCCGAGTAGAATAGATTTATCATCCCATGTTTCTCCTATCATGATGGAGAGTGGGGTAAGGTCATCCGTCATCAGAACACGAGGAGAGAGGGGATAAGCTGAAGGGGGGAGGGTTCACAACTTAAGACTAGTGGGAGAGAGTGAGTGTCTTGAGGGGGGTGGGGGGATGAAATGATTGGGGAACAAGGGAAGGAGGGGAAACGATTGAGCCTGCTAAGGGGCCAAGAGAAGGAGGGGGGGGGGTAGATAAGTGAGTCAGATTTGGGGATGACAGTCCAAGCTGAGGAATTGAGTAAAGGAAGACTGGTCCGAGCAAGAAGAAAGGCCCAAGGAGGGAGGGTCCGGAATAAAGGGCTCAATGAACTGAGAAGGGGAGGGATAAGAAGGGCGAGAGGATTCCATTGAAGTGGAAAGGGAAAATTTATTGTACAACTATAAGACACATGCAATGTTTTATAACAGTGAATGCCAGATAACAATGGGAAAACATGGTTCCACAATAAGTGTTGCTGAGAACGTTAAGATGCATATTTGATGCATGACAAAAATTAAAAGCCATATGTACTTAGAACTGTAAATGGGTCGGATTTGGGTCGGATCTCATAAGATCCGAATCCAAACCCGTTAATATTAACCTGCATCCAGATCCTTATTGAAAATTATTCAATTGTCGAATTCGGATCGGATTCGAATCAACACAAACCCCGAATCTCATTCTCGGATTCAGGTTGACCCGAAATTGCTCGCCCCCTTCTTCGTCGGGCAGTGACGGGAGGTCATGTGGGTGCGGCGGCTACAGATGCGGAGGTGGTCGCCTCCTCCAGCTCCAGCCCAAAGCACATGGAGAGCAGGATGTAGAAGACGGCGAAGTGAGCGTTGCGCAGCACCCGGACGGCACCGTCTCCACTAGCCTCTGCCTCCGCCCGGAGGCAAGCGACGAAGCTGTCCACAGCGTGCCGCCGGATGCCGCAGAACTCGCGGAGGCAGGTGGCATTGCTCGCCGCCGTAGAGGGCGGAGTTGACCATGAACTTGTGGCAGTTGAAGACGTTGAGTGGGGTTCTCGGCAGGGTGGGAGACGAAGACTTGCCCCTTCTGGATCAGGGCCTCGTGGGCGAGCTTGGCGCTGCTGACCACCACCAGCGTGCACGCCCCCATGCGCAGATTGAAGATGGGGCTATAGTGCGGCCGGAGGTCGCGGACGTAGTGCATTAACAGCTTCCCGGAGCTCCCGACCTGGAGGAGGTTGCCGACGACAGGCCACCCCCCTGGGGCGGGGCAGGTTCCATTTTCTACCGCCCTGCTTTTGCTGCCGCAGCAGGATGAGGACGACCAGCAGTGCCAAACCCACTAGTATGAGCGTTGGCGCGGCAGAGACGGGAGAGCAGCCGGAGGCATCGGAGATGGAGAATGATCGATTGATCGATTCGGCGGTGTCGATGCAAGACTTCTTCTTTGTAGTCATTGAAGTGGGCATCCTGCGGGTTCCGCCGCCTACCCCTTTCTACGACTTCTATTCCTGTTCTTCCGCTCGGTGATCGAGTCTCCTCATCTTTCTCTTTGTCTCCTCGGTTGTCACCTCGCTTGCGCACTCCCAAAATCAAGTAAAATCGAGTCTTGATGCTTTTTCTCTCTGCTAGAAATCCATAATTTAACTCCCCTCTGCTACCCCGTCATCCCTTTCGAAGCCGCTGCTTCTTTCTTTCCATGGAATCCGGGGTCGCTCTACGTCTCCTCCCTCTTCTCCCTCTTGCTTGGCTGTGGTTGAGCCCTTTCTTTACGCAAAAGCTGCCTGGAATCCCTCTTTGGCCTCCGGTCAGGCCTCTCCGAGAAAGATCCGAGTGGAGGGCAAATGGGGTCAACGGCGACGACGGAGTTGGCTTTGGAACTGAGGCCGCCGGCGCCTTCGGAGGTCGTGGAGAGGGCCGTGGCGTGATTGGTGAGAGAGGTGGCGGCAGTGACCGGGGAGGGGAGGGTGGCGGCAGCCCGATGCTTGACAACTGCGACGCGACGAACCTGGAGTTCTAAGGCACCAACCTGAAGACACTGTCTGGACCCGACGGGTTTTCTTTAAGCGAACCCGACAAAAAAATCTCGGGTCATCTTCATCGGGCTTGAACCCGAATCCTAATCAAAATGTTTTTGAGTTCGCTTAACTACAACCCGAATTCTGTTCAATTCACGGATTCGGGTCAGGTCATCGGATCTTGAAGACCTGTTGACAGGTATATATGTACTTGTAATTAGGCTAAATAAATTGGCTTGTCTGACTGAGGATAACTGCCTGACATATCTTGTAGCTGCATGATTGATTGATCATTGTGTTAGGTTGGTGATGTTGTAACCATCCGATCTGTCCGGAGACCTCTTAAGTAGCCTGCTGTTGCTGTTGCCAAAACTGGCTGGCCCATGTTTGAACCAGAGTCTTGTTAGCAGCTGAACCGGACCCTATTAACAGCTGAACCAAGCTCCCGCTGATTCTGTGACCCGGTCACACAAGTTGCTGGCATGACCTGGTTGAGAAGCTGCTTGAACTGGTCCCGGTGACTTAGTAGCTTGAAGGTTGGCTAGGTACAGAGATCTGGGCCTGGTTAGCCTGATGTGGCACAGGTGAGGCTTGAAGATGCTCAGTTGGACATGGCCGATCGGTGACTGACCGGAGGGTACTGTAGCCTCATTGTCTTGCCTCAAAGGTTTCTAATGGTGTTACTGTAGCACTGTCTCTACAGAAACAGGGGAGATTGGCAGGTGGCTCCGCGTGATGCTCATGAAGGGGGAGTTGGTCTCAGAAGTGGAGGGCAACTCTAGGAGATGATGCTCGACTCTCACTACTCCTCTGTTAGTGCAGGAATATGGACAATCAGATTGAGGGAACAGGAAATGCCAGAAACAGGGGAAGGCTCAAAGGTTGATGGGACTGTGCAAGTGGATGCCAAACCCCTATTGCCACCTCAGTGTTCTGTGAGGTGGTTATCGATTGGCCTGGCACTTGATTTTTGGAGAACCACAGGGAATCGACGATGGGTGGGTCGTAACAGGAGGAGGAGAAGGGAAGAAGTGCTAGGAAGGTGATCAGCAATGTTTCAAAATCAATCGATAGGAATTCCAAGTGGGAACAGCTAGCACGAGACTCGATCGGGTGGATGAGAGGAGGATTAGGAACTAGGAATCGAGACCATTGATTGAGAGGAGATGGTGTGGAGCACCAAATAGGTTCCGGATGCTTGTGGATTTTGTTGTATTGAGATCTAAACACTGGGAAGAAGGGAGAGATGCTGGAGGAGGGGGAATGTACCCAAGGGTGAAGAGGAGGAACTGAGTTCTCCAGAGGTAGAGAAGAAGGTACTAGGCAATCTCAAGGGTGGGAAAAAGGCTGGGTGTGCTCGAGGGGTGGAGGGAGAAACCAGACTTAATTGGGGGTGAGGCTTACATACAAGATGAAGGGGTGGGAGATGAAGCCATCGTAATTTCTCCAGAGACTGCCGGCATTAGGGAAGAAGTCCGCCTAAGAGCAGGATCGAAGGGAGAGAGAAAGGGTGGGAACAAAATCATCCACTAGGGAGAGAGCCATTTGGGAATTCTCATTCCATTCATCTACCATCTTTCATTTTGCTACATTGCCGAGATTTATATAATATCCTAGATTTTTATAATTAAGACCTTCTTATTATCCTTATATCAAATAACTCCTAACTGTGTTTATAAGAAAATGCCAAAAATAAAATCTAAACCCTACTGATTATTTTATTACAAATACGTTGTCGATTCCAAACTCAAATGACAATGTCTCAACTCTTTCGTCTGTTGGATCCGATACCATCCTCATCAATATCGGTCATACTAGATTAGATAGAATACAATAAGAATCTATTAGAGAAAATGTGTGAGTAGCTATAGTCTCAAAATATCAAAGTTGAAAATATCGAAGTGGCAAAAACAAAAGCAGCATGTTGTAGACCTAGGCTAACTTGGAGGGACATAATTCATTATGATTTTGATGATTTAAATATATTTGAAAAATTAAGTCAAATTGACGTGAGTGGAGACAAAGAATCCCTATAGCCAACCCCAAATTATTTGGGGTTATAGAGTTGAGTTGAGCTGATCTGATCCATGAGATTTTGAGAGTAATGGATACTTAAATCGTGTCAATATTGATTTACAAGGGGAGGACATGTGTGGTTGTTAGCATGATTGGGTAGTTGATGTGGGACGACACGCAGAAATTCATCTATACGGGCAGTTGACAGATTGACTAGCTGAAGTGGATCTGGCTGGATTGGTGGGAGCCTGGTAGGACTTGCTGGATTGATCAGGACAGGCTGGACTGACTTTGAACTGGTATGAACCTGACTCAAATAAGGTTGAACAGCAGTGAACCAGCCCGAACTGGGCCTGCAGAGGCACTGGACCATGTTGGACCAGTTGGAATGGATTAGATAGACCAAACTGGTTTGGCTTTGTGAGAAGGTTTGCAATGCACATGTACGACATGTTTTCAGCAATGGGTGCAGCAGTGGTGCAGGACTGCAGGCCTTGCACCATATGGACGCTCCTCCTGATTGAGCTTCCTGCTGGTGCTGCAAATCTGTCAGCTTGGGCCTGGTGAGCATGAGGATTGGCCACTAGAAGAGGCCCCCACGAATGCATAGGAGATGGGAAATGATGTACATGCCACATGGGGTAGTTGTGAGGTGCTGAATGGCAGAAATGGAGTGGGGGGCAGCAAGGATTGCCATCTATCATCTCAACTTTGCCTTGAAAAGGATGAAGAGGAGAAATCTTGGGAGATTAGGCTCCGGAAATGCTAGTCTAAATGCATGTATGAGCATAAAATGAGATGATAATCTCTTCACTAGGGGATGAGATTGAGGACTAAGATTAGGCCAAGCTAACAAAGGAAACTAGAATTGGAATATAAGGATGGTGAGCATTGTCCACAATAGAGACATCAAGAGATTTGAGATCTTAAATTGGATCTAGGCTTATTTTTAACCAATTTTATGTAAAGATGTCATAGAAATGTTGTTTTGAAATCTTGAGAGATTATTGTGATGCCTGGGATCATAATGAACCATTTAAAATGTTATTTTATAAAAATTAGTGGAAAATAAGAGAACAATATTTAGATAAGTTGTTTGGATGGGTGCAATAGTAGAGTTGTTAATACATGAAACAAACTTAATAAAGTCATCAAAGTAAACTAACGATTTTAAAAGAATATGAAAGAATAAGAATAATAGTGATAATTTGTATTTACAGACTCGGGATGTAGAAGTTGCAAGAAGCGTTGATAATTTGAGGATAGGAGATATTTATATAAATTTTCGATTTCGGTGATCTTGTTTCCCGAAGATGTGGAGAAAGATTCTTGGCTAGGGGTGCAAACGAGCAGAGCCAAGTCGAGTTGTATATTGTTTAAGCTCAACTCGTTTATTTTACATGAGTTCGAGTTCAAACTTAAGTTTTGACGAGTATGTTGAACCCTTGTTCGAGCTTGGTTCATTTATTAATCGAGCTAAGTTCGAGCTTGAGCTTGAGTAATAGTTGCACTAAAATTTAATCCACGTTCAAGCTTAAGCTATATACAAACTTATTTATAAAACTTAAAATTAATGAAAAATCATTTGTGAAACCATAGATTTAGCTCATTTATGAAGCTCGTTCTAAGTTTAAAATTAAAATTTGAATTATTTAATATATTTAAGTGACAATATATAACTATTAATGTTCATAATTTAATTGTTAAAAATAAATATTTAATATAATATTTAATTGAGTTCCTCACAAGTTTTATCAAGCCGAGTAGCAGTCTGTTCAAGCTCGATTTGTTTAATGAGTCGAGCTTTATTTTTTGTTCAAGTTTGTTCATTTAACATAATAAGCGAGTTGAGTCATTTTTATCGAGCGGAGTTTTGAACTACTTGTTATGTGTATTAGTTTGTTTGCACCCCTATTCTTGTGAAAGCGCATTTCATGGCAGACAAGTAACTATTGGTGGGTGCAAATAGGGGAAGTAGTGAGAACATTGTTTCCAGAATTGGCCGGATTAAATCGGAATTGGCCGATTCTTGGATTGGATTGCGTTCTCGATCCGATTTTCACTAGGAGGGGCGATTGAGGAATGATTCCTAGCAGAATCAGCCTGAATTGGGACTTGAATCAGTCAAATCGGCCTATTCTAGACTGATTCTAATGATTTCTCTCTAGAATCGGCCACTGAGGTGCTCTGCCACTACATGTCTTCGTTGCCTGATTGGGTTCATCAAGCTTGATAGGATTGGGATCCAATGGCTTAAGTTATCTAACTAAAATAACAATTTAAAATCGATTGAGAAAGAATATAAATAATAGAGTTAATTTGCATTACGGCATAGTTGGGATGTAGTAGTAAGAAGTGTTGACAATTTAAGGATAATAGATATTTATATAGATATTCAATTTCAACGATCTTGTTTCTTAAAGTTATGGAGAGAGATTCTCGAGAAATTGTATTTCATGACGGGCGAGTTCATGCAGGTTGGTGTAAATATGGGAAACAGTGGGGTGGGAACATTGTTTTCAAAATTGGCCGGATCACTAGATCTCGGTTCTATTGAGCCCGACGGACCCAATAGGAAGACTTTGCAGTGGCAACTTGCCACCGCCAGTTCAAAAAACTCTTGATTGTTCGCTTTATTTTAGCTCCAAAAGAGCCGGATAGGACCAGAATATCAAGAGAAATATGGATATAGAAGATTTTTTTATGTTTTTTTTACATTTTTTAGGTGTTTGATGAATTGATCCAAACTGATTCTGGATCAATTTTTCTTCTTGAGCATCGACTGATTTGGCTGATCTGATCCATGATGGGATCAGAATTGGGACCCATTGATCTCGTTCTCGATTCCGATCATACAATCAATGGGTGAGAGGCTTGTACAGCTGCTGGCAGCATTGAGGGACATATGTGACGTTGGGAGTCTTGAGGACAGGAACTATGTAGTAGGAGGAAGGGGATAGGCAATATACAAGTAACTCGGAGTTAACAACTTGCAATAGGAGAAAGGGTGTTCATAAAAACCGGCGAATGATAAACCAAACCGAACCAAACTAAAATAACCAGTTCGATTTAGTTCAAACTTTTGACTACTAAGTTTTTAAAACCAAACCGGTAATTAATTTGATTCAGCTTCTCCCTATGCTGGACCGAACCAATAAACGTGTTGACCCAGTCAACTTTGCACTTGGTCACTTGGGCCGCCTACCCTCTCCTCTGCCATGTTGCAGTGCTGTGCTGGGCTTGGCCTTTCCTGGTAAATGAAGCAATACACTCAACAAGTAGCTTGAAACTCGGCTCGATAAAACTTGACCAAATGCTAAAAATTGTTGCAAGACAAGGTGAGTAAAAATTGAAATACATTGCTAAAATTGAGCTAAATTAAGTCAAATCGACCAAACCTAAACCAAATTAGGCTTAAACTGGACACTAACTTACTGAACTGGTCTCAAATTGAAACCGGATTAAACCAGGCTGAATTGGCCTTAAACCGGTCTGAACCAGTTGTGAACTAGGATGTTCTGGCCATGGGCCAGTCAAATGGGCTGAACAGGGTACCGGTTCAGGTTGCCCCAAGGATCACGGGATCGGGATCGGACCCTGGATCGGTGGGGTCCAATCCGGATCGGATCGGATCGGTCCGATCCAGGCTGATTCTCTTGGAGCCAGACCGATCCAGAATCGGTCTGGATCGGTTTTTTTTAGGCTTTGTGAAAAAATCTATAAAAATCACCAAAAAATCAATAAAATACATAGAACTCAGAAAAAATGTGAAAAATATAGGGAACAATCAATCATATAACAAATTAACAATCAATCATATAGAACATATATCATATACAATCACATAATAGAACACATCATACATCAAATAAAATATATATTTGTATGAAACAAACAATCATATCCAATCACACAATAGTACAACACATATTCTTCTTAACACTCATATTACATTGCATTAAATAAATAAACAAGTACATATGCCATCACCACCAACTATGGTAATCTCCTGAGTAAGATGGATTTGGATCTCTGTCCTGGTCATTTTGATTGTCTTGAAATCTCCATTGATTTGGGTCAGTCATAATTGACCCGTATCCATAAGAAAATAAAGACTGGGCCATGTCGCTAAACTCATAAACTCCATGATCAGTCGGAGGTGGAGCTAGAAAAGATGGTGGATAGTCAGGCTCACTGTCTGAGGCAGGCTCTGGATAGGAAGATGCAAACTCGTCAAAAACATTCATCCTCGTCCAGCGTCCGCTGCCCCTGCCACTCGAACATGAGTGTCTTTTATCACTCAAATCATCTGGACCTGCTCCACTCGTGCGTGCACTACTAGTAGAGCCACCCTCACCTGAGGCGCCGCCTCCACCTATGCTGCCGCCACCCCCACCTCCACCTCCATCCCCCGTACGCTGTTGTTGTGTGGGTGGGACAAATTCTTCTTCATCCTCATCTGATGAAGGTGGCTGAGTGGTCTCGGTGTCAAGGAGATGATGTCGCCGTTTGATACTTATCTTCTTCCTCTTTAATGTAGGATCTCCTTGACTACTTTGCTGTCAAGGTAAGCAAACTTTCTTTAAAGCCCTGAATAATCCACCATTCTTCTTGGTGGTGGTGGTGGTAGATGGACCCGCAACTGGAATCCGAGCTGGAGCTGTAGCGGCGAGGGGGGGGAGCTGGATGTCTCTCTGGAGAAGCTGTAATCTGGGGTGGATCAGGAAGTGGAGCTGTGCACGGGACTTGACTTTCTTGACCTTCCTGCATGTCTTCATCCTCACCAACGACGCTGTCAAGCTCTCCTTCAGCCCATGATCTGTTGTTCCGGTCGAACTCTGGCTCTCCCTCAGCATCATTGTCTTCCACCCATGCTGCAAGTGGATGTTCTTCTTGGAATAGATATTCCAAGTCCACATCCGCCTGGGACAAGCCCTGAGTAGCTTGGGCTTGTGCTCTTTCTTGGTACAATCCACCTGCAAACTGTGCAAATCTTTGCTCCGATGTCTTCTGCCTATCTTTGATATTCTTGATCCTCAGCCTCATATTGTAATGGCAGTAGACAAGCTTCTCTAATCTTTCTGTCTTCAACCTATTTCTCCTCTTCGTGTGAATAAGGTTGAATGTGCTCCAATTTCTCTCACACTGGGATGAGGAAGTGCTCTGACTTAGCACCCGAATTGCAACGGATGCGAGTGGATTCCATCTAGTTCTGTTGGTCACCATAATCCACCACTCAGCTGTAATCATAAACAAGACAATTACATGCATTAGTAACCTTATGTAAAAAAAATCAAGTAACCAAAGAGTCATTAATTCGGGTAAGCATATTACTAGGGGGGACCCTATCATGTGAGTACTGCAAATCTGGATCCCCGTACACCCCAATCTTGTGCCTGTATGAAGTCATCTGAAAATCCAAAATAAATCAGTTATCTTCTCTTCGTGAGATAAAGTTCTAAGTTTAATTGATATTAAACGTATTACTTACTTCAACCTCAGCGCAAGTTCTGTCTTCTTGGGTCTTACTGAGTCGTTTAATTACAGAGAGTGTGCCTGATAATACTTCACCATCATTACATACTTGGCCACCATACTGTATCCTTAGGTTCAATAAGTACCCTGTAACGACATTAATACTTCATTAGTATAAAGACAGTGGAGGTAATACACAAAATATAACTTGTAATACAATTATATTATACTACTAAAGTATACCTGCAGCATGAATGTCGTGGTGTAGGGTTTTGTCCCATCTGTTGTCAATCACTTTCCACCACTTTTTGTAACCCTTGGGATGCTTCTCTTTAATTTTCAACTTAGCTTTATCCATAGCATCATACAAGTACCCCATCTGATTTTTGTCATTTGAATCCACCAACCTAAGTACCTGCACCAAAGGCTCTATGATAGACAAGTAGTATTGCACCTTCTCCCACCACCTGTTATCTTTTATCAGCTGTTCCATCTTTAGCAGTATCTCATATTGATCCAAGGAGCTCCTGTATGTATCCATGTACTCTTGATAAGCAGTGGAGAGGATGAACCTTTTTAAACTAGCCTTGTACCTGTATAGGCTCTCTAAAGCAATAAAATGGGTGGCAAATTTTGTGGGAGCCGGTCTGATCAAATCATGAGCATCGGTGTGCTGCCTCACGATATGTAAAAGTCGTTGATGGCCATAGATAAATGAGGTGATCACCGTCCTTGGTTGACCAAGGACTTGACATTAGCATCCCTACCAATATCTTCCAACATCAGGTCAATAGAATGTGCCGCACAGGGCACCCAAAACAAGTGAGGTCGAGCCTCCATGAGCTTCTTTTCTGCAGCCTTATATGAGGCCTCATTGTCTGTGACAAACTGCACAATGTTGGCTTCCCCTATCTCATCCACCACAGTGTTCATCAAGCTAAATAGGTACTCTGCATTTTTCATCTGACCTGATGCATCTACCGACTTAAGGAATACGGTACCCTCAGAACAATACACAAGGAAGTTTATAAGTGACCTCCTTGTGATTCCAGTTCACCCATCGCACATTACAGTGCACCCCCTCTCCTTCCAGATGGTTTTGAATCCATCTATCTATGAGGTAAACTCATCGACCTCCTCATCTAAGCCTGTTTCATATATGTACTTTGATGTGTGGGCTTTCAACCCCGGCCCAACTTCACCAATCGCATCAACCATAGTCTGGAAATATGGACTCGTGGCTGCATGTGTCGTGACACCTACAAATTCAAAAACAAGATAAGGGAGAAGAGAGGGTTGTTAATAAAAACGTGTAACAACAAATTCATATCAACAAGCAAATGCTAACCACAACTTCAACAAATCTTTACCTGCATGTAGAAAGAACTTAAGCATATGCTTTAGGGCTTTCTTTGCTGCCCCAGTCGAGGCCTTCACCCCTTTAAATGCTTGTTTTATACCCCTCTGACCTCTGCCACTCTCCCTATACATTGCAGTGTCTCCCGTCGGCATCGGTCGAACAGAATGTGTCCTCCGGATTTCAGGCTCTCGAACAGGGCGTGTGCCCGCCCCCACATCAGATCGTCTGGCAACCGAACCTCCTGCTCCTCGTCTTTGTTCCTCATCCTCACGGGCCTGAGCCATACTCTTATGTACGGCTCTCCTGACCTGAGCCTCTTCCTCATCTGATGAAGATGAAGAATCAACTTGGACCCTTTCATGTACTGGTCCTTTCCCTTTCTTACTCTTTCCGGCCATAAGATTGGTGTCTCTTCGACCTAGCAACTCGTCATGTAGGTCTTGTCTCTGACCAATTCTCACATCCCTCTGTGATGCCCTTCCAGTTAAATAACCCCTCATCTACTCCCTAAGCTCAGCCGGTACTTTATCACACTTATTTACATTGCCACCCGTCCCGACTATATGTTGCTTTAGCCGATACACATTTCCATTCATATCTTTTTGGCACCACTTGCATCTAGCTCTCTTCTTCTCTGAATCAAGGAGATGGCCATGTTGTCATCCAATGTCACGAAATTCCGGGGGGCCGGTGCCATGCTCCTCGTCCGACATCTTATCTACAACACATAAATCCAAATTAAATAATACACAATATTAGACCAAGGAAATCCACCCCCAGCCTTGGGCAGGGGGGGTGCAATTCAACCTCCATTGGGGGTGAAATAATCCCCCCCCCCAATGGGGGATTTCATTCCCAACCCCCGCCCCCCACCTAAGGGGGCCAGGGGGGACTGTCCAAAAAGTCACCCCTTCGGGGGGTGACTGTTCAACACCCCCGAAGGGGTGATTAGCACCCCTTCGGGGGTGCAATTCCACCCCCATTGGGGGGTGAAATAATCTCTCCCAATGGGGGATTTCATTCCAACCCCTGCCCCCCACCTAAGGGGGGGGGACTGTCCAAACAGTCACCCCTTCGGGGGTGACTGTTCAACACCCCCGAAGGGGTGATTAGCACCCCTTCGGGGGTGCAATTCCACCCCCATTGGGGGGTGAAATAATCCCCCCTAATGGGGGATTTCATTCCAACCAAGGATTGCCGTCTCGGATCTCGGCTTCATCTCGGAAGGGTGAAAGAGAAGAGATCTCGTGAGATTCTCGGAAAAATCTCGGGAGATCAGATCTCGAATTTCATTTATATAAGGTATGTCTTACTCAAGAATTGTCATTTTGTATCTAGATTGATCTCATAGATGCTGAATAGAAGAGATCTCGAAAAAATCTAAAGAGATTGGATCTTGAAAATAACAATCAATGTACATGTTTAGATGTAAAATGTTATGTAATCTCTTTAAAAAGAACAAGAGAATTCATAATAAACATCAAAATAAGATATGAGAGAATTAAAAGTGTAATACAGAAATGGTGAACTATTATTAACATGAGACATATAAGAAATCTTATGTTAGATTAAAACTTCATCTTGAACAATATGGATAGAACATAGAAGATTGATGACATCTTGGGTCAATTGTACATCTTTAGTCATAAAAATATTAAGTTATAAAATTTTATCAAACAATAATATTTAGATAAATACTTATATGGATTCCATAATAAAATTAAAAATATATGAATCAAACTTAACAAGGTCATCTAACAAGTTAGGAATAGTAATAGGCAAAGGAGATCAAGGTACCAAAGATATTATAAGGATATTCTTGTCTCGGCGATCTCGTTTCTCGGACGTGTGAAAAAAAAGAGATTCTCGGGAGATCTCGAGAGATTCTCGGGAGATTGCATTCCATGATTCCAACCCCCCCTAGGGGGGGGACTGTCCAAACAGTCACCCCTTCGGGGGTGACTGTTCAACACCCCCGAAGGGGTGATTAGCACCCCTTCGGGCATAGGCGACAAGGCGTCCAAGACGCCCGAAGGGTATTTTACAGCTTAGGCGACTAGGCGTCGCCTAGGCGTTAAGGCGAGGTATGAAGGGGAGTGGAGTGTATATGGCATTTTTTGAAACTATCATGACATATATAACAATTGAAATGAAACTTACAAATCTAATCAAATTGACATACATTCATAACCAAACTTGAATAAGATCGAGAACATAACATGTACAAAAAAATATAAACTTAAGACAATTTAAACCAAATGAACTTATCAAATAATGTAAACATTGTTTGAACTTTTTTTTTCTTTAAGAACCTGCATAATAGTGTTCACAATATATTTACAAAATACAAGCACTAAACATTCCACATTATCACAACATAAGGCACTAACATATTGAGAGGATTTCAACTCTATTACGTATAATATAACAATCTCCACACATTACTTGATGTCAATGATCTATTTAGAATATATAAATATACTCGAAGAAGCAAGAACAAGGGAATCGGAAATTAACGACGCACCGAAGATGTTTAAACATGAAATATTTTACATATTCATACATAGATAATACTTAAGAAGACTTAGGGCATCGTAAAAGATGCTATGACAACAAATCAGCGAGAATAAATGATAAGAATAACAAAAGAAATAAAAAACTAGGTTTTAGAGAGAGTTGGAGGACCGTACGGAGAGCTGAGCGGCTAAGGCTTCTCTTGGAGATGAAAATGCCACGTAGAAGGAAGCCGCGGGGTGGAAGGAGCCGCGAGGCCGGTCCGTGGGAGCTTGGAGGGCCGCAGGAAGCCGTCGGGGGCGAAGTGCGCAGGCGTCGGGCTGGGAACCGCGGCGTCGCGTCCGCGGGAGGCGTCTTCGGGTGTCTTCGGGCGAATGCAGCGGGGCCGAGCGGCCCGGGTTGAATAAAGAGGCCGGTTGGCCTGTTTGGCGTGAACCGGTGGCGCCGGTTCAAACGCTGAACCGGTGGGCTCTCCGGACCAGGCGTCCGAGCGCTCGCCTAAGCGGCGCTAAGCGGCCAAGGCGTACGCCTTTTTCAGGTGCCACAAGGCGGCCAGCCCAGGCGAGCTTCCAACACCGCCTTGTCGCCTAAGCGGCGCCTAGGCGCCGCTTAGGCGACCGCCTTGATAACTATGCCTTCGGGGGTGCAATTCCACCTCCATTGGGGGGTGAAATAATCCCCCCCAATGGGGGATTTAATTCCCAACCCCCCCACCTAGGGGGGGACTGTCCGAACAGTCACCCCTTCGGGGGTGATTGTTCAACACCCCCGAAGGGGTGATTCGGGGGTGCAATTCCACCCCCATTGGGGGTGAAATAATCCCCCAATGGGGGATCCCAAACCTGCAGCGCAGAATCAAGGATCGGGGGAGGGGGGAGGGGAAGGGGGAGGAAGGACCAAAGGAGGGCCTACCGGCCTGGGGGGCGGGGGGAAGAGGGGATCGAAGTCCGCCCCCCCCCTCTTACAAACCTGCTGTAGGGTGGATCGGCCCTCCAAAAGCTGGATCACCGGTGAACTATGCCCTAGATCTCCAAGGGGCTTGGGGGGAAGGAGAGGAAGCAAGAAGAGGCGAGCTGGGGGGAGAATCGGTCCGATCTCCCCCAATTTGGGGGTGATCGGACCTTAAAACAGACCCGGATCTTCCGGGTCTTCTGGGACTCCCGACTGGA
The DNA here is from genome assembly GCA_036172225.1 of Cryptocoryne crispatula var. balansae. Classification (NCBI taxonomy): domain Eukaryota; kingdom Viridiplantae; phylum Streptophyta; class Magnoliopsida; order Alismatales; family Araceae; genus Cryptocoryne; species Cryptocoryne crispatula. Next base: position 12,315,128 of record CM069932.1, on the reverse strand, counting down.
TCGCTAATTTGGTCTGGAATCGGATCGGTGGGTACCGATCCGATCCAAGAATCGGCCGATTATGCAATCCATGGGTTGCCCAGCACATCAAGTCTGCGCGAGTGTCATTGCACTTGTTGGATGTTGGAGATGGGTCAGTGCCGATGGCTTGACTGCATTGACAGGGCCATTTTCTCGGTGAGGATGTGTGGATAGCGATGGGACCAGGGTGGGACTGCGTCTTGTTGAGGGGCTAACAAGGTGCATGGTGCGTTTGGACCCACAGGTTTGCCACATTGATGGAGAGGAAAACGATAAACTAGGAGAAACCGAGACAATGGGGGTGCACTGTAGCTTCGTGAGAATGTATCACTGTAACTTTGATGGGCACTGTAGCTACCGGGAAGGCTTGGTGACTGAAAAACAACGGTGGATGTTTCCGCGAGGGTCCGGCACACTGGCAGTTTGGGAGCAGGACAGTGTAAGGAAGTGATAGTGAGAAACCTTAAAATTTTATATAAAAATATATGTATATCTATGGGGTTGTTTAAAAATTCATTTTGGTTTTATTCATTTGAGAAAAATAAATTTTGTCATCTTTAGCTAACACATATTATTATGAAAACATATTATATCTTATTAGAGTATTAACCAAAATAGCATAAAAATATAAATATATTGAGGTTCATAGTTTATTAAAATGTCTTTGGACCTCTTTTCATTGGAAGGTGCAATTTTTTGATGTTAATTATATTGAGATGCTCAAAATACTCTTGATTAACTTTCGTAAGCAACTTATGAAATATAAACATACATTTACAAAACACAAACATATGTGGGAGTTAAAACCTCATAAATTCAATGTAATGCAAACTTAGTATATTAAGTTTGATTTGTGTTTTTATGGTGGTGCACTTTGAAAAAGTTTTATTGATTTCTTATATTTGAGATTTCAGGTTTTTTTTATTAAAATTTAAAGATTTGTCTCTTAGTGGATTTTTTAAGACCGAGACCACATCATATTTCCATTTAAGTATTTTAGACCTAGGTGATCAACACGTTCCAGACCTGATTTTTATCATTTTTTATAACCCATTAATTGGAGGATTAGTGTTTAGGATTTAAATCCCTGAGAGTCAGATTTAGGCACTATCTTATCCGAACTCATCATATGGTAATCTGATCCTTATGGTGTATTAAATAAAATTGCGTGTCTTTCTCATTCAGGATTAGAGCCTTGGAACTTGGAGGATTTGAAGTTCGTATCTCAGGCTCTTCTTCATTTGGTTTTCAAAGTTTAAGTGGGCATATGGGTCATTCATAATCATATTCAGATTTAAGCATTAACGTTCATATTTGATCTTCTTACATTCTGTTAGGCATTTATTTTGATCTTCAAAATCCGGTTTCATGGCATTTGATCTTCAATGATTTTCAATCAACAGCCCCTTTGCTTTCTGATTATTGGGTCTACTCATTGCTATTCCAGTTTATGCACCTTTCAAGATTCAGGATAGACATACATCATTAAAACCTAACTTAAAGGTTGACTTAGGGATTTCGGATCATAATGCCTCAAATCTGAGCTGGTCAGCTTAAGTTTCCCAATTTAAATTTTCTGAGCACCCTGATTTTGAATATTTCGGATCTAGCAAGATCGGCAAAATGTTTAACTGAGCCCCATAAGGTCAATTTTATGAATTCAAGATTTGAATATCCAGCTCTGAGTCGATTACTTACTAATGCCAAGGATCATCATTTGACTATGATCTTAATTATTAAGTTTATTATCTTTCATATTCCAAGATCTCACATTTTTCATATTTGATATTTTTTTTTAGATTTGGAAAATCAATAAGCTCCCTATCTTAATCATCATCGGGAGATATCAGATTTGGGATGATCTGAATATTCTTATGGTTTTGATGCCTTATTATCGTCCATATTTAGAATTTTATTCTTCTATTTTTTTTCATTCCGTATGGTCTATTTAGGCTACGTAGTACTCCCTAACCACAAACATGTTCGACACATGAATATCATTAAAAATGTACATGTTACATTAATACGGGGAGGTTCATATGACCTCGAAATCAACATGATTTGGAGTATCTTTTACCATTGTGGGAATAAGGCATACTCTCTAATTTTCTTAAATGATTTAAAGAAAAATTATGTCATAGGATTATGCATAATCTTTTTTGATCAATTGGGAAATTTACTCCAAAAAATGGAGAAGGATCGGTACACAATGGAGCTTGTTCATGTGCCTGTTGGGATTGATACACCTGGGAGCTTGCCCGGGTGTTTGTGCAAAATTGTGAGAGGGCCGAAGTTAATAGGTCAGCCTCCAGTTTTTTTTGATTTAATTTTAACAATTTGAGGGGTGAGTTATGTCATATGGTTTGTGGGTCCATATTTATGTCACTTTGTCAATTCTTAGCCATGTAGAGCCTGTCATCAAACCATGCAGTTCATTCTAGGCCCAATCCACCTGTCTCCATCTTGATCCAGCCATCTGCCATGTCAGTGGTCCTCATGCTTTGCCTCCCTTTGTCAATGCTAACCATAGGAAAAAATTTCAAAAATAAATTCTAACCATTTCATTTTAAAATTCGGAGGTTTCATCAGTGGGGAAGATAATTTGATCCTTGAACTGCTTTCAGTTATGGCCTAGATTATAGGATTCTTTCGAGATTATCAAGCAGGTTTGAAGGCCTATCTTTTAGGCATCTCCCGAGACTGCCAAGTGTCCGTGTAAGCTTCTTTATTCCAGCCTCCAGGAATACTCGATGGTCATTATCTCATATATTTGAGGTACAACTCAATGATGAACAATGGTCATCAGATCCCATCATTAAGGCTCACTTAATTGTCGCACAAATAAGCATCAGATGGACTGCAGTTTCATATCAATTGGGCTTGTTCACAAAGCAGCTCAACCCATTGTCCTTACAAAAATACATATGCTTTATAATAAAGCTTGATCTTCACTTGAAATTTATCCCATTTGATCTTGGGTCAGCACTTAACCTTCAGTTACGTTTGTACCTCATGTCTGAGAGCAATTTGAGTTCAGAAATTTCAATTCTATTAATATCTTGAAACTCATTCCTTTCGGTGTATTAATTTGATCCCATCGCAAGGAGATATGTGCATAAACCCTTGGCGACACCTCTGATTTTCTCAGTTTGGATCAAGTCGCATTGTCATCTGGTCCTGCCCAAATTGGGATCTCAGTATGTGCCATGAGGTCCTATGCTTGACCACACTGTACCCCTTGTAGGGCATCCTTTAATAACCCATGAATGCCTCAATCATCATTTTTTCCAATCAGAATTTAATATCAGGTCTGGATCCCATCAAGGATCCACTTGATAAGATCCATTATTGATTTAGCTCACTAAATGACTAAGCTGCCAATTGGATCATGTGCCAATTGCATTGTTTATTCTTTGATCCAATTAGTAATTGAATGTGGTTTAAATACTATCAAGGATCCATTTGATTATTAGATCATTATAAGCTTATCTAAGACATTAACCTTCGGGCGATGCATCAGTCAATGCCCATTATTTTTCAACTTAATCAAGAATTAAGTGGGATTTGGGTCCTGTGGGGTTACCCATTAAGAGAAGGATCCATCAATTAAGTGATCAAGACATCTTGGCCATTGGATCATGCACCAATCTCATCTTATCATTCATCCAGCAGTTTTCAATCATAGTCATCCATGATTAAGTAGGATCCGGACCTTGTCAAAGACCCATTAAGGTGGGGATCTATAACTTAATGATTGTGGCAATTATAGCCCTTGGATCTTCTGCCACCTTGATCTTCCATTTATCTTTTTTATTAAATGGGGGGCCATTCCTAGTCTGACTTGGACCTGCAGGCGGCAGCGCAATCATGTGATAGTTTGAATGGAATTGGGGCTCTCCTTTGACTCCCAATCATAGGCAAGCTGTCCATCAACTTATTTAAATCTGTCCTTTGACTGAATTAGCTCAAGAGGAAGTCCTGAGCTGTTCTTTCTCTTCTCCTTCTCCATGCTATGCTGTGGCCAGTCCTTGGTAGCTGATTATAATGGGGTTGATCACTGCTAACTGGGGTGCTTAATTGAACACCCACTGGATCTAATTTGAAGGAGTGTCATTCTGAATTTCTACCATCTTCTCAGGGCTGTTGGGTATGTGAATTCTCTTGTTCCTTCTTCTCTTTTCCACTGTTACCATCAGATCATATAACTGGTTTACTGGGGTATTCTCTTTGTTTCCCCAGTGTGCGGTCAAGCATCTGCTGAGGCAAGTTTGAGGGGGGAGATATCTGATCTCTTGTCTTGAATGCCACTTGGAGCCATTACACCCTGTTCTTTTCTCTCGGGTGCTCACAGCAGTAGGTATTACTTTATTTTTACTTCATAGTGCATCTGGATGCATGATCGGGCACTGTTATCAATTAAATGAGAAGGACATGCTCTTCTTGGCCCTGAGCACCAAATTAAAGAAAACATGTCCTCCCTAGGTTCTGAGTATACACACACCATGCCTATGTAATCCTGCTAGGCTCAGATTTTCTTATCTTGAATCTTGGCTACCTTTATCAGCCAACGCTAGGTCCGAGGATGATTCATTATCTTATCCGTCGGAAAAGTTTTGATAAGGTGGCTGCCCCTACTCTTTATTGGTAAAGAGGATATGTCTGCTTTTAAAATTTGAATGGTTCCTTGAGTCATGCTCATGTTATTTTCGCTTCATTTGATGCTACCCATCAAGCTCGGATTTAAGCAGTGATGTTGTACTCTGATCATGATTATCAGCTATTCATCTGTCATGTCTAAACGAAGGAGGACGTCTTCATATAACAGATTTTGATGAATCATATATTTGTATATATGTATTTTGCAACTGACCCTTCATCAAAGCTTGTTAGCACTTGTCAAGGTTGTGAGGGAGCCAAAGCATTTCTTTGCCTTCGCAGTTTTTTTTGGACCTCAGAAGGTTTGGATTATCTCATTTTCTCATCTGTTGACCCATAGCTTCCACCTTCTTCTTCTATAGGCATCAAGAAGTATCTATTTAATCATCTCAGTTGGCGTGCTCGTAGTCATGTTCATAAGAGTATTTGACTGAACAACAATCCTTTTAACTAACATCTTCTTGGCTGTGCATGATCAAACCCTTGCCGAGCTCATTTAAGGGGATATACCCCCGGACATATATGAGTATGTTCCAGCTTATTTCGGATCTGACGAGTCTTGCTCTTTTTTTTATGGTACCATTCTTCTTTGCCGACCATGTTTGGATCTGCATGTGTATCTTAAAGATGTAGAAGGGCTTGATCTATTATTGTCAGGGAAGTCTTTTGAGCCATCGAGAGCCAAGCTCCCTTCAGATTACAAATCTCCTTACAGATTTTTATCTGACTTTGGCAGATTCTTACAACTTAGCACCCTGGTACTGAGTATTAACATCACACATATCATAGTTGTTGGTGGTTCCATCATGCATATATGACCTCCCATAAGCCGAAAGATCCCAGTTCATTTAGGATTTGAATCTATGTTGGATCACACATTCTTGCATGCAATTTTAGGTGCCAAGAGGTAGCATCGCAGGAAGTATTGCATGTGGGGATATGAGCTCGGGAGGGGTCAACAACGACAATGGTGTGGGAGGATGGGCAGATGATGCTACCGGAGGGGAGGCAGAGGGGCTTTAGCGATGAAGAAGAAGAAGACTGCGATTCCAAAAGCAGTGAATCAGAAAGTGATGTTGGTGGAGCTCTAGAGGGAAGAAACTCCATATTTGGTTGTTGGGAGTTGGTTGTTGAGTACGGGGATCACTATACTGGGTTGTTTCTTCATCGCAATTGAGGGTGCAGTCAGCCACAATGGATCCAGCCACTGGGTGCATCCAGAGGTTCCGATGCTGCCAGTTTATATGGGATCATGACAAGACTGTTGGTGGGGGCCGTTGCATGTTCATATATCTATTGTCAATTAAATCTAGGAAATTGTGGCAGCTCTGGACATGTCGATGCTGAATGAAACAAAGAGAAGAAGATGGAAAACCTAGATCTGAGAATGGGGAGGAGGAATGGCTTGGAGGTCAACGGGTGAACAGAGGTGTAGAGAAGGGCCTGAAGAGGGAAAGCTTCCTCAACTGATCGAGGGGAGAGAGGAAGAAGACTACTGGTTGAGCCCCCTACAGGACCGAACAACCAACTAGCTTAAAACATACTTTCACTTGCATTATTTTGGGAGTACATGAGGGGCTATCGCATTGGAGGACAGGCTGATGATTCTGCTGAAGTGGAGGCAGAGGGATTGTACTAGAAGTAGGGAATTGGAAAATGATACCGTGGGGTTCCCGAGGGAATAAACTCCATATGTAGTTTCTGGGAGTGTGCTGCTGCATCTGGTTATAGCCGGACTGGGTTTGTTGCTTTGTTGGGATCGAGGGTGCAGTCGGCCACGATGGATCCAACTTCTCGGGTGTGTCTAGAGGCTTTAGTGCTGCTAGTTTATACAGGATCACATTAAGACTGAGGACGGAGGCTGTTGCACCTTTGGATGTTTCAATCAGATCTGGGAAGCCGCGGCAGCACTGGACATATTTCTGCTGCATGAAATAGAGAGGTGAAGAAGATGGCAGATGTTGAACTGGGAAGGGAAAAAAGGTAGAATGACTTGGAGGCTGATGGTTAAAGAGAGGTAGAGAAGGGCCTCCTTGGCCAGGCATGGTTGAAGTGGGGAAGACTTCCTCAATCTCTTGAGGGAAGAAAGGGAGATGCATGGGTTCAAGGCTTCTACAGGACCAAACGCCCAAAGGACTCCAAAAGTTTTCAACTCTTCATTGATCTATGGGGGTACAAGGCTGCTCTATTTATAATTCCAGAAATATTACATTTAGACCCTCAAAATAAAAATATTTTCAAATCTGTCCTAACGACCATGAGATCTTGAACTCAAAAAAGATACCTGTTTAATTTCTCATGCTGACTTTCGGCAAATATGGACCCAATACATGCCTCATTTCCTACCTGATTAGGGAGGGGATGGTGCAGGGCAGCGGCTGCCTCCCTTTACTGCAAGGAGGCCATGATTTTGAGCTGCTCCTCCACCGGGGAGCTATCTGAAATGTTTTCTTGTTTTTCTAATAATTTTGTAAATTTTTTGAAGGACTGATCTAGGCCAATCGTGGATCAATTTCTTTTTCTCAGATCAGTCAAGCTGGTAATCTGGCTCAGATCGGCCCTGGTGGATCCAGAGGTAGATCCCAATCTGAAACAACTGGGATGTAGTTCAGTCCATTTGCAACTCAATTCTACTAGTCACTCCTTAGGCCATATTGAAGGTGCATTTGACAAACTACTGGAGAGGAACAATAAGTAAGAGAACCTTTTATAGCTGTTTTGCTCCTTCCAAGGATATTTTTGTTTAAGTGATGATCCTTCTCATTTAATTGGTGGTTGCTTGGAATTGGGACATGTGAAGTGGATTTGTTGCTAATTGCTATGCTAAGTTGGTAGTTTTGGATAAGTTTTGATGTAACTTTGAGTTGTTTTTTGTTCTAACGGTTAGGGGGGCTGGTCCATTCCGGAGAGGGAGTGTTTTTCGTAGTTGGCATTTTTTGTTGCTCTTTTTTGTTTGGGTGTTTTAGTTGTCTGTTGTTCCTGCTATCATCTTGATTTAACCTTATCATATTTTTATATTTGGTGTTTGTTTTACTACCTCTATTTTTTTGTTGTCTAGTGAATTCTGAGCTTTGTTTTTACTTTTGAACAGTGACCATGGTAAATTACAGGGTTTTGGGCCTCCTTTTGCCCCATTCATAACATGTTATTCTGACTCAGCTTAAATGGAGCTGAATGCTTCTTTTTTTGAATGTGAACACAGTCACAGGTTTCTATTAATTCAAAAAGAAAAGTGTACATGGCGTAAAGAATAGAGAGACAAAAAAGCAATACCTCATCAGTCAACTTCTGAGGTGATAGTTGGGGATGGGTGTGAGACCTTGATTTTTGAATTTTTTTTTTTGAATTTCGTTTGTCCCGAACTACTTAGGAAAATAGGTGATATCTTAATAATAGTACTAACTAGTCCGAGTAATATATGTAAAAGTATAGAACTGAGGTTATCGGATTCTTTAAAAATTTGATTTTTGATCCCTCTCCATCGGATGGTGTGAATATCCAATGTTAATTACATTGAGCAAGACTTGGAGACCCTTGATTAACTGTCATAGCAATCTGTTTTGTGGAAGATTCACTTCCATATAAAATAAACATACAATGGGCTATAGCCCCATGGGTTCGATGAGATACAGCCAGTTTTGAATTATGGTTTGGTTGACATTGAATTTGATTCAGTTTGATTTTTTTTTCAGATTTGATGTTTATTCTTTTTAGGTTTGAATTTATGTTTTGTTTGTTTTCAATTTTAATTGAGTTTAATTGGAATTATTTTTATTTCACTTTTGGGATCAATTTAAATGTTTCAAATTTTTGTATTACCCTTATCATGATATGGGTTGATTTTTGTCTGTTTCATTTTGATTTTTAGTTTTGGTTTGATTTGTTTTAAGTTTTGATTGGTTTATTTGAATTATGTTTAAAAGTAAGAGTTCCATTTTACTTGAAATTTGATTTTTTTTCAATTTTAAATAATTGATTTTTAATGTTTTATTAAGTCTGTCTTATATTGATTAGGTTGTTATTTGATTATTGATTTAATTTCATGGCCTAGATATTTTAATCGTGATTTTTCAGATTTAATGAACTGTTTTAAGATATTGTTCAGATTTGTTCAAATTTCTTTTATGTTTCGGGTTTGCATCCCATTGAGTCTATTAGGCTAACTCTCGAATGCGCGGGGGCTGGATATGGACTTGTTTAGGGGACTGTAACCAGGTCTGTTTTGTGTGAAATTGGGGTGACCTGCAGAGGCCAAACAGGGTTTGAATGAGGGTCAGTATATGGTCTGGTTTGGGGAGGCCAAACAAGGTCTGTTTGGGTCGGGTTTGGAATGCACTTAAGGGTCCAATCAGATGGGTTTTTGTGACCTGTTTAAGGGTCTGTGTAGGTCAATTAGTATCTGAAATTGGGGTGATTTGTGAGGCCGAACAAGGGGTTGAATAAGGGTCAAACAGGGTCTGTTTAGGGGTACTGTGGGGACTGGTTTATGGCCTGTTGAAGGGTCAATTAACCAGCAGAAATGTAGGCCATTTGGGGCTGTTTTGAGTATGTTTTGGGGGTCTATTTGTGGGCTGTTTGGGGTCAGACGAGGGTCTGATTAAGAGACTCATTGGGTCTGATTTCAGAGCATGTTTGGGACTGAATTCAGGGGTCGAATCAAGGGTCTGGCAGTGTTGCACAGGTAGGCTGACTAGGGACCGAACAAGGCCAAGCAGGGGAGCTGTTTAGGGATCAAACAAGGGACCGACCAGGGACTGTTTTGGGGGTCTAAAGAGGGATCAAGCAAACGGTCAAACAGGTCAGGTTTTGAGAGAAATTTTGGAGGGGAATTGAAGGGAACTTGAAGGGAATTAGGAGGATAGAAGAGGGATAGGGAGGTGCAACCAATGAAGCCTTTTCTCTTACCTTTTCTTCCTTTTTTTTCTCTTTTTTCTTTTTGGTGCAGCAGCTGGACAGGGCTGAGAGAGAGCCCTCCCCTTCCTTCTTCTTCCTCTCCTCTTCTCCTTGGATGTCCAAGACTGGTGCACAGCAGTATGAAGGCTGGGATAGCTTCCTCTCTTTCTCTCTCTCCTATGGGTGGTCACGGCTGGAGCTTGGTTGCATGTACGTACGTAGGCTGTTTTTTGTCTTGAAAGGATGCTTTTAGAAGAGGAGGGAGGCAGGCCAGATCCTAGGAAGCTGTTGGGGTTAGATCTAATCCTCGATGGGTGATAAGATCAATTGGGGAGGAGATAAATATGATTTTATATTTTATGGTCATTATAGGAGCGATTTTTTCTATTTTTTAAGTGGTGGACCCACCCCAACTACTCCAGCGTGAAGAGACAAGTGTGCGGGTGTTTTGGGTATTTTATGGGATTTTCTGGATTATGCACGAATTTATGCGATTTATCCTCCACTTTTCTGGATTTTTCAATGAGAAATACCCAAAAATGTCATAAAAAAGTATTTTTGGGTCCCAAAATGTGGAAAATTTAGAGAATATTCTAAAACCTTCAAAAATAATATTGGGCATTAAAAATTATTTTTTACTTAATATTGGATTTTTTGTGAGAGAAAATGATTTTTTGGAAGAAAATTTTAAAAAATATGGAATTTTTGTAAAATTGATTTTGGATATTTTTATGAATTTTTAAGGCATTTTGGGTGATTGATTGGATTTCTCTTGAATTTTGAGTATTTATTTCTATTTTTGGAATAAAGCTATTTTTTTTGTTGAAAAAGTGAGCCCAATGGGTCAAGATGATCAATTTGGCCTGAAATGCAAGGAATTTGAGATTTATAAGAGAATAGTGAGTGGAAATTGAATTTCAATTAAATTTGAGTTATTTAATTGAGATAGGAGGAATATCTCAATTAAAACAATCTCCAGAAAATTTTTAATTCTATTTTTTTTAATGTTAACAATGGGGTTACAAGGAGAATGATTTGAAAATTAAAAAGTAATTCCTGTAGGTTGCCTGCTCCAGATGATTGCTGGTGTGAACTTCTAGTCTCTGACAAACCATGACATCCATTGAATATTCTGATATTCTAATTGCAATTTTAGCCGGGTGCTCGGAGTGATCCTAAAAAATCTGCTTATTTCTTACTCACCAAATGGCCTAGAGCAAAGCTGGTAGTGTAAGATCCCATAAATTGGAGTCCAAAGGCGAAGGGTTAAAACTTGACCAGCCATGCAGTAGAGAAGGACCATTGGTAGTTTTGGTCCATTGAAGTTTTTAACCCTTAAACAAGGTCTTCCAGAGAGAGTTAATAACTCTACAGGGAATGAAAAGATGCTTGATGTTTTCTTCCATGCTGCCACAGAAAACATGAACATTGAGTATACCTGGACAAAGCACTCGTAAGTGACCTCTTGTAGGGAGACATTGTTTGCAAATCCTTCATAAAAAAGTCTAATCTTGATTGGCAGAAAAGGCTTCCAGACTTCTTTATACCACACAACTCTCACTCCCCCTAAAAGATAATGTGGTCGTTTTCGACTTGATGGTAAATGTAGATTTTGTGCATGGAAACCAAATAATGTCATCTTTCTTATTCTTTATACACTTGTGATTCTTGAGAACAGATAGTAGGTTAGCAAGTTCACCAATTTCCTCTTTCTTAAATCTCTTCTAAACGGAAGGCACCACTCGGCTCTGTTATCCCAATGCTACATACCATGGTGCTGAATGCTTCTTTATATTGTAAACTATCTTTATGCAGCAAAGGAGGTTAAATATCATCTGTAAAACTGTTTTTTCTAGTCTCCTATTTGTCAACAATTTGATGGTATCATACCGCCTACTTTAATCTTGCCTTCTTTTTAGCGTTTCTATCATGGTTGCAAATAGCGGAGTTGCTATCTCGACTTGGACTAGCTATAGCTGTAAATTTGGTTCATCCTAGATATTTCTTTTTCAGGCTTACTGGAGATTTGCTGATTATGGCTTCATTTTACCAAGTTGAAACTTTTGTACCCAATTTCCAAGCTCATACTAGAATGGAACATAAACTCAGATCTCAAACTTGCTTGGTAGACGTTGGAGAGACGGGACCTAGTGAGATTCTCATGAGATCCAGCAGGATGGCTTGCCATTGTATTTTCTGGCTGCCTTTGGGCTGTAGGAGCAGCAGTGAAGCAGCTCCTCTCTGCAGCCACTGCTGCATCTTCCCCACCCTATCGGGTAGGGAAGATAGGCTGTGGAGTCTGGATATAGGAGGTGGCAACAACCCAAAATACCTGATCGGCAACTTCATGTTGCGGATCCAAGTGTTGCCAGGACTACTGAGTCTGAGAATCTGGACCCAACAATGCTTAATGATGGCACCCAGTGTCGGTGCCATCCTCTGCAGCAGCCTGGCCGCTTCTCAGGTGGCTAGCTTTGCCACCCTCAGATCTTGGATGGTCCCTGAGACCGATAATGCTGCCGAATCTTGCTGATATGGAAAACCATGCATACTAGGGTAACCATAATAAGGCAAAAGGAGAACAACTGTAACTCTGGGACATATATGGAAAATCCTTCACTGCCTTCATTTGTTGTTCACTTCTTGCCTTTATCGTTTTTCTTTACATTGGATATTGAGAATTTGGACGGTTTGATTATCTTAAAATCGATCTAAGTGGAGAAAGGGAATTCATATTAAATTTGGGTTTAAGGCTAGAGTCGGATTGAGTTACGACTTCGAGAATTTGAGGTTGGAATGGTTTTCTTCTTCGTTTCTCTCTTGATTCTCATTTCTTACTTTTTTATCTCATGTTGATACGTCCACATCATTTGTGATGATTTTAAACATAGATTACATTTTTTTGAAGTGTGATATCTTCTAAAAATATAATCTAACTGCTAATTGAGGTTATTCTTGGTCTTTATGTAATTTTATCTTGTAATTAATTTGACAGCTTTAGGCAAGAAATTTATTTTTACTGAGTTTCATTGCCATGATCATTTTCTTTTTTGCTCTTTGCTGGTTATTATTCTTCAGATCATGGAATGCGGGGTTGCGACTTGGGTCCAACCCGGTTGGTTTTTGGGGCGACCGACCTGGTCCTGATCCCACAACCCTGACCCGTGGATGTTTTAAAATTATTATTTTATTATTTTTTATTGCAACCCCAGCCGACCCTGACGCGATCCGGGTCTCGACCCCGGCCGACCCGGGTCCATTTGGACCCAACCGACCCGGTCCCGACCTCCAACCCCACCTACGACCCCACCTACCTTGCTTCAGACTGTTTAGGTTTTCTGAAGAATTTTTAAAGCGTAGCATGAATTTGATGATGCTGTTTCATTTGTGTTCATTGTTCATGAAGTATGTTGCCATAAGCAACTTTTGCCTGTCTTCCTACTTCAGGGTTCTTCAACACTCGACAATGTTGATGAGTGGAAATGGAAATTGAGCATGCTTCTTCGGAATAAAGATGAGCAAGAAGTGGTGACAAGGGAAAGGAAAGATCGACGTGATTATGAGCAGCTTGCAGCAGTGGCTTCTAGAATGGACTTGTACAGGTGTATATGTGATATTACATCTGTATTGTGTACCTCTTTATTCAGACCTTACACTCATATCATAACTTTCATGCAGTCGTCAATATGCAAAAGTAGTTGTTTTCAGCAAAGTGCCGTTACCAAACTATAGATCTGATTTGGATGATAAACGGCCACAAAGGGAGGTATACTTTTATCATCTCTCTCATTCTCTTTTGATTTTGCATAGAAATCATGAAGTTAGCATCGCATATGCTGAACTTAAAACTATTCATACAAGCTAATTAATTTACCTTCCCATTTTTTGCTGCAATGTTTTATTTTTTTCTTACTCATTTCTTGTCTTTTCATAATATTTGTTTTTCCGATGAATTGTGACCTTAAAAAAGAGAGGATGTTTCCATCTCTAAAATAAGAACTAAAGGATTTCATTGAAAAACTATTTATTGGTCGATGGATTCAGACTTTTGGCACTTTGAAATACATCTTTTTTTTTGCTTGGTGGTAGGTTGGACTTTTCAGGAAAATTCAAATCACTTGATATATATATATATATCCATACACTAACGTGGTGTTCTTCAAGTGATTTGATATGAACTGGAGCTTTGTTGTTGATCGGTTGATCTCTTGAAGCAATAGTATACACTCAATATTGTTATTTTTGAGCAAGATGTTTGTAGTGTATTTCTTCCTGCTTTGTTTGGGCAATCTGGTTGACCAGATATGGGAGAAGCTTCACTCACAACGTTGGTCCAGTTGCCGGCTCTTTAGGAAGAGTCTCTACCTCAAGGTTGTCAATTTTCTTTAATAGGGATTGGGAGCTTTCTTTGGTAATTTTGCAGAAGCTAATGGGCAGGGATGCTTATTTTCTGTAGAGGTGTTGTCTGTTTTTTCTTTACTTGGTATCTTGCTGTATCTTTTGTTTTTGTTTGTTGTTGTTTTTTGTTCTGTCTGTTATGCCTTTTTATTGCTATTTAACGAATATGGTATCAGTTGACATTTACCTTTACAAAAAGGTGTAAATGTACTTGTTCATTTCGCTCAAATCTTACATTGGAAAAATGAAGATAGCCAGAATTATAAGACTTTAGATATCCTCTTGTTTTTTTTGGCTGCCTTGATTTGACAAGCAATCATGGATTTGAATTGGTTAATCATGTAGGGTCAAGCAAACAGATTGCATATCCATTAATAGTGGGATCAAAATCAACCACTGGATTGGGTGTTGATTCCGATCCAATCCAAATCGGTAGAACCGGTCAATTCTATGGGAGGAAAATTGATTTGGAATCAGTCTATATTGGTTCTTGAAAAACTCCAAAAAGGTTAAAAAAAAAAACCCTTGCAGCAGTTTTCCCATGGGATTCTGGTCTGATCCAACTGTTTTGGGACCGGAATGACTGTGGTGGGGTGCAGGCTGCCTCTGCGTCTTGGACCTAAAACTTATTGGATATGAGATTCTGCAAAAATCGGGTTGGTTTATGTTGATATGATCCCGCAATTGGCCGGTTCCGCAAACTATACTTCTATTCAACTTTGAAAACAAAGTGTTCATGCTTTAGTTTAGACATGGAAAATTGTACATATATGCCGCATTTAAATGATTTTTGGGCTACAATTGATTTCTCGAAAGGTATCTACATCTTGGTAACTTCCAGATTGATGTTTAGTCTGGATTATGAAGTCATTTAGGTGACTAGTTGTCATTGCAGGTGTCTCTTCCTATTGGTTTGCATAGAGAAGTTGACATTTTACTTCGAGAATATCTCTCTCAAAAGCAGCCAAATAGGGACAAGTTTCCGAGTGCTGCCTTCTCCAGATCAAGCAGTACTGACAGTCTCACAGCTGATGAAGGATTCTTTGAGCAACATGAATCTCAAACATCTAGGGTCGTTATGGAGAGGATCCTTAGGAGGAGAAGCTTGCAACTGCAACATCAGCAACAGGCTTGGCAGGTTTGGGTCTACTTCAGTAGTGTGCTACTGGGCATTCTTGTTTCTGTCTACCTGTTGTGCTTTTCTCACACTTTATGATATGGATGTAGTATTTGAAATTTTTTTCACTAAACGAATGACCACATAGCATTATTGATCTATTATTTGGTAGTTTTTTGAATTTTAAGACTTATAAAATCATTTGGCATTTGTGAAAACTTTGAGTGCATTTTGGCTGCCTTTTTTGTTCACATTTCTACAGCCTCTTTCCAATGTTGTGCAAAATCATGGGCAAATGTTTTTTTAAATCATTGCTGCAGTAACAGCTGCAGATTTCTTTGTCTGTGCATCTGTACATAAACGGGATCTTATAGATTGATTCTTGATGTATTTATGTTATCTCTCCAAAGGGGTATGCACTATACATTAATATCATATCCTTAAAAATAAAATAATCATCTTGGTAGATTAGCGGCACAATTCTTGATAATTTTGGTCAACTTGTAACGTGCATTGTCAAATTATGAAAGTCAGAAGTTGAGTGGGGATTAGGGTTTGCCACTCACAAAAGTCATGTCACCTTCCAAAAGAAAAGAAAGTGAATGACATAACCACCTTTGGGTGGACTGGTTAATCATTATCCGTGAATGAGTATTTGCTTGGTAATAATGATCTATAACGGATGGAGACTTTGGAACGTAATATATGTGTCATAAGTTTGATGTGGGACTGCCTTCAAACTGGACTAGAAGTAGCAGCTAAGTGATTAAAACTGGACTAAGTTGAACAGAAATGGACTTAAATAGCAGTCCTCAGATGGGGTGGAACCATGGTTGTGAATGCTACTGAGTCTAGGATGCTCTTGATTCTATGTAATTGATCTGATGGCCCAAGATGGGGCCTCACTTACTAGTCGGCAGTGGGTGATAGTGGGAAAGGAATCCTAAGCGCTTATAAGGCATGGCAGGCAAACATAAAATAGATGAGCAAATAGATATACAAGCCTAGAAGCATGGGAGTTGACCACCCGGCCTCCCACCTTCTGGCTTATTAACACAACACTGACTATGATTATCGACCAAGGCCACACCTTGCAGGGTGGTGAAAGACTATGACTTCATAAAATGTCAGTCGGAAAGTGAGCATGTTGATGGGTTCTGGCCAAGGATCACAGAATCGGAATCAGCCACCACCAGATCGGTGGATACTGATTCTGATTTCGATCTGGATTGGATCGGAAAATCGGCCAATTTGTCGGAAGAAATTCCAATTCAAGAACTAGTTAGTCAGGGAAAAAGCTAAGTGCAAAAGACTTGTATATTCCAGTTATGGGATGCTGACTCTGAGGAAAACTCCTGTTCAGTACTCTTAGCAGGTTGATCAGAGAAAATATTCTTCATGTCCATACAATTCCAGTTCCATTCAATTTTGTTCAGAGGAGCAAGCAGAGGCTCGTAAGCTGGAGCACGCCAGATCGGTTCTTCAAAAACCTATAAAAAATAAAAAAAATCTTAGAATCAGCACCTAAATCAAATTTCAGTCTGATCCAAACCTTTTTAGGACAGAATTGGCACTGCTGCCACCGCGTCATCTTCCCCGTTCATGGGACCCAGTATGCATTGTAGGGTGGGGAAGATGCAGTGGTGGTGGAGCAACACACGGAAGCTGCAGTCTCCGATTCCGGGGAGGAATCACCCAAATCGGCCTGAAATCGACCGATTCAAGCAGTTCCCACCCGATCTTGACCCGATTTGTTGAATTGGACTCTATTCATAGTTAAATTTTTTTCTATCCTGATCACTCAATCGGCCGATTCCAGCTGATTCGACTAGGATTTGGGGTGGGATTGGCTATGCCTGCTGATGTTGGATTGGCCAATTCCGATCCAAGATTCTGGATTGGCCTATTCCATGATCAATGATTCTGGCTCAATGGGCTTGGTTGGGCTGTTGGTGCTGGCTTCCTGGAGCAGGTGGCAGACCACCTGACTGATGTGGTCCAGTTGTCTGAGTAACAAGCTGAATCAGTTGAGGCCTCCTGGTGCAACCTTTGGTTCGATAGAATGGCGCGGGTTCACTGATTTGGTGAAGGTCCCCCAGTTCATGAACTGACTGATCTGCATGAAGTTTGTCACCTGTAGGTGTCGACGTGCTGGCCAGTGTTGTCACCTTGAAAACTTGGAGGATGCTTGGAGTCCAGTACTGCTGCTACTGGCAAGGCACTTTAACGTTGAGAACATCTTGAGGAAGGAGAGAGGGGAAAGAAGAGGAATCTCCGAGGGAGGGAGAAGGAAGGGTAGCCATGAGGAAGTCAGGGAGGCAAAATTTCCATGATCTTCATTATGCAATGCAAAATACATGGACTTGGTCTTTTGTAGGCCATATCTTTCTGCAATTTAAAAGAAATCCAAAAACTATTTAAGATTAAAAACATATCTAGCTTGATTGTATTTAAGTATGTATTCTCATTGTACTCAATCAAAAATAAAAGAAACTGGAACCAAAAATAAAGGCTTCCTGCTGCTGTCATGATGGCTGGATTGGTCAATTGTCTTCTCTGATCCGCAAGGAATCCATGGTGGCAGCATCATTGTATGATAGGGTTGCAAACAATATCCTATTTTTCGATATTTCGATCTAATTTCAATTAGCTTAACACTAAGAGGATATTTGATATCAAATCCGATAAGTTATAGAAACCGGAATCAGATAATCTGATAAGCATATGGATTCGGATTCGGAAACAATCAATACTGATATGACAATATACCGATTATGTGAACAATTTAAATGGCTAAAATCTGACTGTTGATTGGGTATTGGACCCTTCTTCTTAAAGACCATCACGATGAAGGAGATGCCCTGCGGCCCCAACATCTCTCAGGCTCGCAGTGAGAGAGCTCACCATTGTATCACGGCACACCTTCTCCGGCTGGCAGCAGCTCAGCATAGCATCTGTATTGCCCTCTTCTCGAGCGATGGCAGTTTCATCTTCTCCAGTGCAGTCAGGTAGCACAGTTCATCTTCTCCATCTCTTTTCACCCATTTTGTACGTCTTCAGAAGGAATGGTGCTGGTCCCCCTCCTCCTTTCCCTCTGCTGCTGCCTCCATCCAAAGCCTTATTTGCCTCTAACAGCAGAAGCTGCTGCTACCTGTCAAAGACCAACCATGGAAGATGCCCTCGGACCCATCCCATAAACCAGTGCTACTATAGTTGCAAACTTCCTGATGGCTGGGTGCAAGCTCAAGGGCAGTTAATCCTTGTTGGAGAAGATGGGAAAAAATGCAACATCCATGGGGGTCTCCACGTCCACATCAAGCAAGGTCTGTCCTAAGGCCCTATCCATCGATTATCTCTGGGTCAGCAAGAGAGTCCTCTGATGGCTGGCTCGGCTTGGGAGGCAGATGTTGGGGAAGTAGTGCATCTTATCCACCCTTGACGGTGCCCTCACGACCAATTCCTCTTACATGGCTTCCATTGATGCCGTTTCTAGAGACCTGCTGCAGCTCTCAATCAGAAAATAGAGTTTACCAGCCGGTGGGGCTGTAAATGGAACGGCTATGAAGTGGCTATGCGATTACGAATTCATTCCGGCTGTTAATTCGGATATTGAATACCTGCTCCGATTAGAATTTGGATGGCAGAGTGGATCTTTAGAATCGGATATCTTTCAAATCTGAGGCGAATACGGATAATATTTGCTTCTCTCAAACAAAGATCATACCGTGCCGTATGCATTGCCTGTAGATTGAGGAGTCGAGCTGGGCTGGGGAGAAGAAGAAGAGCTCGGAGTTGCTTTCACTTTGTTGCACTGGCCTTGACCCTCGACAGTCGTTGAGCGGAGGAGAGGGAGAGCTAAAGCTTGGAGCTCCCTTCGGAAGACCTCTTAAGACTCTTGAGAGGCAAACATAGCCGACTGGCGAGTGGCTTTGGCAACTACATTTGCGTTAGTGGCTTTGGGGCATTGTGCCAGCTGCCATGTGATGACTTGAGGATTGCAACTGGATTCACGAGTGCATGCTTGTGTGGGGAACGGCGAGGATGAAGAGACGAGGAGGGGGAACGACCATGGTTTACAAAATTGACCTATCTGGATCGGAATTGGCCAATTTTTATATTTGATCAACCCATGTTGATCATATCCACCATCGGAACCACTGATCTATGAATCTATGATAAATTCCTAAAGGAATTGGCCGCTTGTTTTTCCATAATCATATCAAGAATCGGCTGATCTAGACAGATTCTTCGGAAGTCCGTAAGTTACGGATCCTCACAGAATTGGATCTAGATTCTATCCAATTTCTTTCTAGTAAGGGGAGAATCACTGATTCTCTCTATCTTCTCCTTCCTCCTGATTTTAGGGCTCCCCACCCCTTCGGTGACCCCTTCAAAGATATGGTTTTCTTTTATTCCCCCCTTACTTTCTTCTCCGTCTCTCTAATGGCTTCTCCCCCTCTCTGGTGAGGATACCCCCCCTCTCCCTTTTTTGAGGCATCTTGGCTTTAAAAGTTAGGGGGATTGCATGAAGATTTGGGGGGGGGGGGGTTGATTGTGTGTGACTATTGGGGTCTCCTACCCCTACACAGTCACCCAAAGGGGAGGGGTGGTTGGGGCGAGGGGGGACTAGGGTGGGAGTGGCTAATTAGCTGGTGGCTTGTTCTTTCTTGTTTCGGACGATTCAATTGTTCGATCGTTGTCTGGATTGTTTGATTGTCTGGTATATCTTTTAGAATGAATCACTTTTTTGTGTATGTTGGAAAAATGTCGGACAAGGAACGATATGCTCTTGCACATCGTGACATTGGATGGCAATATGTGCATATGTTAGATGTCGACAAGAAAAGAATAAAATGTAATTGGTGGGAGAATGAAATGAATGGAGGTGTTTATGACCTCAAACAACACATTGGTGGGGTGACTGGGAATGTGAAGATGTTTGAAAAGGTACCGATGGAGCTCAAAGAAGAAATGAGGGCATACTTAGCTGGGAGAACATCACAAAGGGAGATGCGAATTGAGCACATAGCCGACTTGCACGCTGAGTTGAAGGAAGTCATGAAAGGAGTTAATTCGTCAAGACAAAAAATCTTATTGACTTAACTTGCATTGTCTTGACTTGTATCAAGACGAAAGTCTTATTGAAGGAAGTAGGGAAAAAAAAGGAAAATCACATGTGCAGTTGAGGTGCTTTCATCTATTTTTAATGATGAAGAGGAGGCACAAATGAAAAGAGCAATTCATACAAGTAGGGTTTAAGGCCCGCGAAGGCGTAGAGAGGAGAAGGGGGCAGTAAGATCTACCGATAAACGTTCAGATGTGGATCTTAGCACTCGCCTTACACCTCAAGTAGGCCAAGAGAGTGAGTTTTGTTGGTCGCAATCAATTTAGCCGCCAATGAACATATCCTTGTATTGGCAGAGTGGTAGAGGTCAAATGAGTATCAAGCAAGTCATGAAAGGAGTTAAGGTTTTAACAAAGGTTGCAAAGAAGGTAGTGAAACAAATTTATAAATAGTTTTTACATTTAAGTATATATAATACTTGGCTTTTTTGAATGTCTTTTTATGTTATTGAAATTTGAAACAAATATTAACAACATTATCTTATCTTGACTTCATGTAGGTATCCCATCCCATGCTGTCAAGTGTTTATAGTTTCAAACGATGATTGATACTATCTTTGAGGATAGATATGGATTAAAAGTTGTGTTCGAAATACATTTATGAGAGTGGGTTGGATACAGAGGTCGATGAGTAGACCTCCTAGATAGATGAGTTCAAGACAATATGAAAGGAAAGGGGTTGGACAATAATGTGTGATGGATATAGATAGGTATCACGAAGAGATCAATGATAGACTTTTTCATTTATTGTTACGAGGGCAATACATTTTTGAAATCTATTGATGCATCAAGCCAAATAAAAAATGTGAAGTACTTGTTTGGTATTATGAATGATGTTGTCAAGGAAATAGGATAAAACATTGTGCACTTCTCATTGACAACGAAGCTTCTTATAAGGGTGTAGGAAAGAAGTTGGAGGCAGATCACACTTTTGTGTGTGTCCTGTGATGCACACTTCATAGCAAGGATCATGGGATCAAAATCGGTGTTGTGATCGTTGGGTATCGATTAGATTTGGATCGGATTAGATCGATCTAATCCATGGATTGTAGAATTGCCAGAATCGGATCAGAATCGGCCGATTTTGGAATCGGATTCCGATCCGATTATTGACTGAAGGACTGATTCCCTCGACAATTCCGAAAGAATCGGTCGCCAATTCCGACCGATTCAAACTAGAATTGGGATTCCGCTGGAAGCACAGTGCTTCCGATAATGGCTCGATACCGGGTCCGATTCAGACCTGATATCGATCTGATTCCGGCCTTAAAAGGCCAGAATTGGCCCCTTTACGCCAGAACCTGCAAGGGCTCTTGGCGATCTGGCGATTATTCCTTCGATTCCAGCAAAAATCCATCGATCCAGCCCCTGTAGCGGTGATCCAAGCGGAATCGGTCGATTCCGTCACCAATTCTAGTGATTCCGGCGATCCTTGGCCGATTCTGACAATCATTCAGGTGATTTCGGCGATTCTTCAGCGATTTTTGGCGATTCCTTCAGCCGATTCTAGCGATCCAAGCTTGCTTCCATTTTCGTTCAAGCTGTTCTTTCATCATTTGAAAGTTGTTGGTAAGATTTCTTTGCCGGAATCCCCATACACTCATCTCTACGATTTTCCGACGATTCCGTAAACCCTTAAACATGTTTTTCCGAACAACTCTGTTCATGTCGTTCGTTCATCGTTTGAATCTTCTTGGTAAGATATATTTGTCAGAATCCCCATACGTTGATTTCTATGGGTTCCCGGTGACGTCGTAACCCTTTAAACATTCCGAAAATCTCGTCTAATAGGCTATTCTTTTCCCGAACAACTTCTAAACGAATTGTATGCTTGTCTAACAGCTGGTATAAATTATTTACATATGCTGTAGGTATAAGTAATGGCCGATCATGACGATGATATTGTGCCGACATGTCTTTCTGACGTCGGTTAGAAACACGGGCACATGATAGACTTATCAAAAAGAGGGTGAAATACAAATGGTGTGGAAATGAGATGAACGGGGGTGTGTTTCAATTGAAACAACACATTGTCGGAGTAGGTGGCAATGTCAAGAAATGTAATGTGCCCAGTGAGAAGAGCAAAGAGATGAGAGGTTACTTTACAGGAAGAGCCTCTCAACGGGAGATTATGATTGAACAGAGGAAAGAATTGCATGACGAGCTTCTTGAGAGGAGGATGAGAGAGGTACCAACCCACAAAGGGAAAGGCAAGGGCAAGGCAAGAGTCGAGCCGGAGTCGGAGAGTGAGGACTCATCCATAGACTCCTAGCTCAGGAGAGCTAGACATGCTACCAAGGCTGCAGCAACAATGGAAGAGGCGAGGAGGAGGGGAGCAGGAGGGTCTAAAGTTGACATTATTTTTGGCTGATCAACATTGGCTTGACCTACCCAAGAGATTGAGGGAGGGAGACAGGAGCCAGCTCATCGGTCTGTTAGTACGAGATTTACACCAACCGATGAGTATCTTTTTAGGAAGTAGAGTGCCTTACAGATGAATATTAAACTAGCAATAAAAAGGGTGAAAGCAACGTGAACGACTACAAAGAGACCAGTGAGACACATTGTAAAGTGGTTTTTACATGCATGTATAATTGTTAAAATGCCATGCATGTATGTTTTATTTAATTAACATTGTTTATGGCTAATAAATTATTTTTTACTTTAATATAGGTATCCCAGTATATGTAGCCATTGGCCCTTACTTTCAGACCATGGTTGATGCTGTTGCTGAGGTTGGACCGGGAATGCAAGTCCAGACCAACATGCATATATATACTGGTGGGTTAGATGAGGAGGTGCAGGAGTTGAGGAAGTGGATAGATGGTTTTAAATTGGTATGGAAGGGGAGGGGTTGCACAGTTATGTGTGACGGGTGAATATGTATCATCAAGAGGAATATGATAAACTTCTTGGTGTATTATTCTGAGGGCACGACATTTTTGAAGTCAATTGATGCTTCATGCCAGGTAAAGAATGCCGACTATATTTTTTCCTTGATGGATGCCGTAGTAGAGGAGATTGGGAAGAATGTGGTTGAGTTTCTCACTGACAATGAACCCTCCTACGCGGCGGCAGAAAAGAAATTGATGGAGAATAGACAACATATCTTCTGGGTATCTTGCGCGGCGCACTCCATTGACCTCATCTTAGAGGATATAGGCGAGGAGGAGACAATTTTCACACTTGTCGGGCAGGCGCAAACTATCACTTCCTTTATTTATTCACATCCTCGTCTCTTGCACATCATGAGGTCATATACTGGAGGGCATGTTCTTGTCAGGCCAGGCCCCACTCGCTTTGCCACGAATTTTATAGCACTGGAGAGTTTGCATTGGCACAGACATGTACTGGTCAGGTTCACTTAGTTTGAGGAGTATTATCGATATATGGTGGACAACCTGCATAACAAGGAGGACCAGTTAGATATTCTTGTCAAGGTTGAGAGGCAGATCACGGATAAGAGATTTTGAGAGAGGATTGCCTACTACTTGGCAATCATTGAGCCACTGGTAGTTGTGTTGAGGTTGGTAGACATATATGACAAGAACCAGATGGACGCCTTGTACGATACAATGGACCGAACCAAATTGAAAATAAAAGAGAAGAATCTTAGAGGTTACAATAAATGATGGAAGTTCATAGATGACCGATGAGATAGGACTTCGATGAGATAGGACTTTGCACCATGATGTACATACTGCATGTTAGTTAGTCAATACATTTTTTGTGGTTAATTATTTTATACTTAGTCAATATTTAGTTTGTTCATAATGTAATATGCTTAAATGACTGTAGGATATTTTTTGAACCTCCGCATCTAATATAGAGGATAGGTGTCGAATGATAATGAGGTGATGCGGGGCACACTGAGTTGTTCAACGCCTGTGCTGATCTCAGCAGGATAGGGTAGAAGTTGAGTTAGAAATTAATTGGAGTTGCATTAATAATTAAAAGTCAATAAATAATTGGGAATAACTAATCATTTTTATTTATTAAGTTTTAGTTGTAGAGATATAATGAGAGTTGGGGTATACTGAGATGTTGATCTGAGATATTCTTATGACAAAATCTCTCCTGGTATATTTATTTAATATCATGTTTTTATTTTATCATGTTATAAGTTATAAGTCTATTAATTGAAGTGAACGAGAGCTGATTGTTTGTTTTTTTGAAATTTTTTTTTGTAGCTGAGTGATGAGTGCAGGTAAACACTAGGAGTAGATAGAATCCACTTGATGTAGTTGGTATCAAGATTTTGAGTCAGAGCACTAGTTCCTCCTATTGTAAGAGGAACTAGAGTACATTCAACCTGATACATACAAGGAGGAGGAACATGTTGACCTCTAACAAGTTGGAGAAGTTGGTATTCTGTCATTACAACATGAGACTGCGCATCAATAACATAAAAGACCAACAGAAGATCTTAGAGGAGAGATTTGCACGGTTTGCAGGTGGTCTATATGAGCAGAGATAGAGATCACATACACCACCACTTGAGGAGGTTGACATAGACTGGATATTTCAGGAGGAGCATACACTTGTTTCTTGGATAGAGGAGAGGGCAGCTAGGGATCATTTAGCTGAGTTTGATCTTGATGACCATGCTTGGGCATGAGAGTTGGATGGTGTAGAGGCTGAGGATGTTCCACTTACTCCTCAGGCTCAAGTAGGCCCATCTTCTACCCCAGCAGTCATATAGGTACAACAATCGCCTCTAGCCTTAGCCCCAGCTCCAGCCCCAGTCACAGCTACTTAGTTTATTCGCAATCCAGATAAGATTAAAACAAAAGTGACAACACGAAAAAATGGGCAGATTTTCAAAGTTAAAGAAATCTTTAGGTTGTGGTAGGACATTAGACATAGTAGAAGTGAAGAGAAGGAAGTTGGACATCAGACGACGTCTTGTAAGCCCAGATGATAGCACATAGGCTTTTTCTCAATCTTCGGTTGATGATGACAATGAGTGCATATCGGTCACGTAGCCAGCAGGAGGGGGAGAGGTGTATTGACTAGATGCTAGTGCAACAGCTCCAGACTTAGCTAGTTCACGACAGTCAAAGCCATATTTCAACCTGGACTAACAGCCAGCGCAATATCATTTTATAGAGCCAGTTTATCCAGAATTTTGTGATTCCCAACAATTATGGATTCCTTCACCTGTGGCTACCTATGTGCCACAATCCGATCTTTACGATTTGGGTGACATGGTGAATGCATTATTTTTATACGGATATGCGCCAACATTGACAAGAAGAATAGGGACAACGCAATCGTGGCAAGAATAGCAAGATGAAGAGTAGGATCAAGGCTAATATCATGGATATTGATGAAAATATCATGAAATGCATATTTTTACTTTCATGTTTCATGTAATCATATTACATCTTATTATGTTGTTTGCATCTTATTATGTTATTAGCATGCTAAATGTTACTTTTCCTTTTTAACAAATTTTTTTTAGGTCCTTTCCTTTTTTTTAATTCTTTTAGATTTTTTTCGAAGGAAAAAAATCGATCCTGAAATCGATTCCCTTATCAAGAATCGGCTAATTCAGATCGATTCCGATTCTGGAATCATTGGTCCAATCCTATTTGATCTATTAGAATAAAAACTGATATGGAATTGGTCCAAATCAATTTTATTTTCAATAAAAATTGAAAAAAATATAAAATTTTAAAAATACAGAATAATTAGGAAAAAATTTAAAAAATTGTATGATGTTAGAAAAAAAATAATATCATAAGATGCATGTCTGTAATAAAACAAACTCACATACAAGGTTGTTATGATACCTGCCTCTTCCAATTTTCATTCCATTAACATTTATTCTGTTAAATATAAAAAGATTATACAAGTAGAAATTAAAAGTCAAATACAATAGAAAATATTATATAAGTACAACTTAAATACAATAGAAAAGATGCTTTCTCATCACCAATCATGAAACTATCCCTTATATACTCTGTCTTACTGCTCGTTCTCCTAGATGCTCCATCAACTCTAATAACTCATGATTAGGCCATATTCATATGGAAATAGTGACTAGGCTATTTGGCTAAAAAAATCTGCTTCTAAAGTTGGAGGTGTAGGTGGATAATAAAGTTTGAAATTTGAAGTAAGTTTTGGATAATGTGTTGCAGCATACTCATCAAAGAAACCTATTTGATTTTTTTCTCTAACTTCTTTCACTAGGTTGTTGTCTCACTCAAATCTTTAGGACCTGCTCCACTTGTATGTGCATTACTAGAATCACCATCTCAAATCATATACGTATCTATAGAAGCTCTCCAAGGTAATGAAATGTGTAACAAATCTGGTTGGACCTAGTCGAATTAGATCACAATCATCATTGTGTTCTCTCATGATGTGCAACAGCTTGGGGTGCCCATAAATGAAAGATATAATAACCTGTTCTTGACTCGCTAAGGATCTCGTAGTTGGTTGCTTCTTAATGTTCTTTAACATCAAGTCAAGTGAATGCAGAACACGTGGCACCTAAAACAAATGATGTCTCACTTCCATCAGCTTCTTCTCTGCAGTCTTATATGAAACCTCATTGTCTGTAACAAACTGCACAATATTCTTCTACCCAATGTCATCTGTCATAGTATTCATTAGACTAAACAAGTAATCTGTGATCTTCACTTAGCCCGATGCATCAATGGACTTTAAAAAAGTAGTGTTTTAAGAACAATACACAAAGAAGTTGATAAGCGGCCTTTTTGTGATTCCCGCCCACCCATCACACATCATAGTGCAACCTCTCTTGTTCTATATGGATTTAAATCCATCAGTTCAAGAGGTCAACTCATTGACCTCTGCATCTAACCCACTCTTGTAAATATATTTGAAGGTGGGGATTTTCATCCTTGGTTCAGCCTCACTAATGATATCTATCATTGTCTGGAAATATAGATTAGTCACTGTATGCGCTAAGACACCTAAATTAAGGAAGATGATTACGTCATTGTTAATGTTTATTTGAAAAACATGAAGACATACAGTTAAGAAAACTTAACTTTTATATACCTATATGTAAAAACCACTGCAGATATGCTTGACTATCTTCTTTGCACCCCATGTAGTAGCCTTCATCACTTTAAAGGCTTGCTTAATCGATCTTTGCCTTCTGTCACTCTGCCTATTATGGTGGTGTCTGTTGGTCGAATTGATTGCGACTAACAAAACTCACTTTCTTGCCCTGTCACCTATGTAAGCTGGTTGCCTTTCACATCTGATCGTCTGATACCCGAACCTCCTGCCCCCTTCTTCTTTCCTCATCCTTTTTGGCTTGAGTCCTACCAGCCTGCATGGCTCTCGTCATCTCTGTCTCCTCTTTATCATTTAAAGATGATAAATCAACTTACACACGAGTTTGTGTTTTTTCTCTTCATACCCCTTCCAAGCATGAGATGTGTCTTTCCGTCCGAGCAACTCATCTTGTGACTTGGCTCTGTGCTCAATTTTAATCTTTCTCTACGATACTCTCCTGGTTAGATAACCTCTCATTTCTTCACTCAACTCAGTTGGTACTTTGTCATATTTCTTCACATTCCCACCCACATCGGCTATATGTTACTTGAGGTGGAAAACACCTTCATTCATATCCTTTTGACACCATTTATATTTTACCCTCTTCTTTCTCACGTCTAAGAAATATTTATGTTGCCATCTAATATCCCCCTGTTCAAGCTGTCAAAGAGCAGTTTGTTCCTTATCCGACATTCACCCTTGAACCCCGGCTGTAGCGGAAGGGGCACCCCTTTAGGGTTGAATGTAGGTCACCCCGGATTCCTTAAAGAATGGTCAATTAGTCTATCACTCCTTCGTAGTGGCTTTTCTTGCCCCTGAAGGGTGGCTGTCGAGGGAGAACCCCTTTGAGGGTAGGACTGAGGAGTGGGGAGTTTAGGGCCAGGGGAAGGGGAGGGGGATCAATACTTGGATGGGTGGATTGGCCTAGGGGGGTGTCTTGCTGGAGGAGATCACCGAATGGAAGGTTTCTTTGTTAGAGGGGTGCCTTAGATGAGGGGGGTGGGAGATTGGCAAGGAGAATTAGGGTGGGGGAACGAGGGAGGTTCGGTTCGGAACTGGGTCATGGATAGACCCGATTCTGGAACTTAATGAGTTCTGCAGAATCAGACAATTCCCGATCTGATCCAAGAGGATTGACCAATCCAATAGCGATCCTCTCGATGGGGAATTGATTACATTTTAGTAGTCCCAAGGGGAATCAGATTGGTAGGGGCCGATCATCTAAGAATTTGTCAATCTCGATCTGGATCGGTCAATTATGTATGCTATGCTTCATAAACTTGACGTTAGAGGACATTAAGAACTAGTCATTTGTTAGAATCTTAGTGAGTCAAGGACAATTGGTTACATTATTTATATATGCATATCCTAAACTTATACACAATATGAGGGAACATATTGATGGTCGTGATCTAGTGTGACCTGATCTCACTCGATTTGCCATGCATTTCATTGCATTAGAAAACCTACTGAGACATCGATTTTGCTTGGAGAGATTCATGCTTTCATTAGCATACATTGATTACATGGCTAACCGTAATGGCATAATGGACCAATTTGATATCTTAGTAAAGATGGAACATATTATTAAGGTTAATAGGTGGTGGAAAAGAGTGCAATATTACTTGTATGTGATATAACCTATGGTACATATGCTGAGATGGATGGATTCAAATGATAAACTTCAAATGTGGTACTTATATAATGTAATGGACAAAGCCAAGATGAAAATCAGATAGAAACATTCAAAGGGTTATAAAAATGATGGAAGTTAATATATCACAAATGGGAAAGACACTCCACCATGATAATCATGCCACATGTATTTCTTTTTTTGTTATATTTTATTAATTTCATTTTAGGAATATGTTAGTGTCATTAATGGTTGTCTTTCTCTTTTGTCAAGATATTTCTTGAACCCAAAGATACAATATAACAAACAACTATCAAATGTAGAGTTTATATGAGGCACATTGTTGGTGATACAATGTTTATGTAGGACTTCACAAGATAAAACATATGAAGTGAATTATTGCTTACTTACATCTGAGTAATTGAGTTTTAGGAGGACATAATTAATTTCTATTTCATATCATATTTCAAATGACATCATATAAAGATCGAATTGGTGACTACGAAGATCCATATCTACAGTATTCATATGATAATATTTCTTCTACTATGTTTGATAATATTTGGGTTATGTTAAATTTTTTTGTAAGAAACATACTATACTATCTATCTTTTTTGTAGCTAAGTGGTGGATTTAAGTATTCACACAAAAGTGGATGGAATCCACTCATCTCTATTGTAGTACGAGACTACGAGTATTGATTGAAATCATTAGTTCATCACAATATGAGAAGAATTGGAACATTTTAAGCCTGATACAAAAATATAAAAAATAGAATGAGCAATCTGAAGAGTGAGAGGTTATACAAATTATTGTATACAAAAGATTTTTGAAGGAAGGTTTGGAAGATTCGCATGTGATCTTTATGAGTAAAGATATAATGTAGGTAGTCTGAGAATATGGGTATGTTGTCTTGGAATACCTCTTTCAAGAAGAATATCTACTTTCATCATGAATTGAGGATAATGATATCGAATAAAGTTTTGAGTTTGACCCTAATAATCAATCATGAGCCGAAGGAAACTTGACAGTGTAGTTGATGAGGATGAAGATGAATAAATATAAGAACAAGGAGATACTCAGGTTCCTTGTACAACTCTAGTCTAGCAGGATCTATCTCACATCACAGCTTCAGAGCCAACTCTAGAACCTTAAGCTACATCTTCAGGTCCTACTACTATCCAGAAACATAGTCATATGGAAGAAAGATTTGAAGGGCTTATATTGTTGAAGAAGGTTTACTAACGTGGTATTGGACAAGGTATGTAAGAAGAGAAAATGTAGAAGATCAGAAAATTAGTTGTCAAACGAAGACTTGTTAGTCCCACATATGTTAACCAGGCACCCTCCTCAGATGATGATAAGAAAGAGTTCATTTCATCTACATAACAACAAAATCAAGGTGGTTCAGGTGGAGTTGGAGGAGGAGTGGGAGAAGGTGGTTTAAGATCCAACAATGCATGTACAAGTGGAGCATAGTCTGATGATTTGTGTTAGTGACAATGTTCAAGTGGAAAAAGTCAACGCTAGAATCAGATGAGCTTTTTTAATGAGCATGCAACGGTAAATTATCCATAACATGCTTCAAAGTTCAAGTCATGTCGTTCATATTCACCTCCACTTCCAGTATTATACGGTATGTATAATTTTAGCTCGATGGGCAAGTCATTATTTTCATATGGGTATGAGCCATTCACGATTGACTTGTCTCAATGGAGCATTCATGAAAATCAAGAGAACGAAGTCTATGAGGACTAATTTTGTAGATAGTGATGATGGAAATGTATCATGTTTTATTGGAATCAATATTTGTGTTATTTTATATCCACTTGTCTTAATATATCTCATAGAGAGTGGTAGTCATTTGAAAGTGTGTTAGATGTTATTTTAAATTTTTATTGGATGCTCTCATATTTTTGGATATTTATCATGATTTTTTTGTTTTTTTTAAATACAAAATTTTCAATTTTGACCAATTCTTAATCGAGATTCCTTTTAGAGAAACAGTCCGAATCATATCGTCACTGGCCAATCTGTCTCTTGATTCCAATCTGGCGATCTTTGGGAACAACGCAACTTTGTGCTTACCGATGTTACTAAAGTGGGCTCGAAGAGACAAGGAGGGGGAATGGTGAGGATGAAGTGGAACTGGCGAGGGGCAGGATGAGCTAGGCGGCATAGATGGTCTCGCTGTGGGTTACTACGATTGGGGATGACAAGGTTGACGATATCGTTGATGACGACGATGGCGGAGGAGGGAGAGGTGTACGATGACAATGAAGATGGAGGAAGGAGATGAGGTGGACGACGACGGTGGTGGAGGTGGAGGTGGAGGAGGCGGATGACGATGGTGGCAGCGATAACGAGAAGGCTCCAAAGGATGAAGGGAGCCGGGCATGGGTTTCCAAGGGGGAGTGTTGTGACAGGCAAAGGGCAGGGGTAGGTGTTTGATGGGCTGGGTGGCTGAAGTCACGGCGCATAATGGGGAGTTCACGATGGGGAAGAGAGATAGGTATGTATAAACTAACGTTTAATATTGATCCAATGGTTCAATTTGAAGCGAATCTTAAATGGAGTGGATTAGATTATTTTGAATCTAGTCCATTTAAGATTCATATAATATTCATATCCGAAATCATTATCCGGAGTGGTGTACAACCTTACTGGATGAAGTGAAGCTAGAGGATCGATTGACTGGTAAAATTGGAGACACGGATCATCGAAACACTTATTCTGTTTTTATTACTATTTCATCTTGCCTATTATTTATGCCTTTTCAAACACTTTAACAGCATGTTCTCTTGACACTACAAGAAATGGCTTAGCATTTTCCTTAGTGGTGTGACTGGTGTCCATCTGTCTAAATAACACTACATCATTGTAATTATTTTTTTATATATTAAACATTTAATATTATCTACGGTAAAAATTGGTTGTGAATGGTCTTGTAGTAGAGAAAATATATTTATAATTTTAAAATAAAATTTTAATTTACAAAGTATGTTTATTTTTACATTTTTAAAAGGAAATTTAAGTTATTTGATTTGTCCGAAACATGTTATCGGAAATGGTTTCTATTTCTCTATTTTGATAATATTGAATTTAGATTCATAAACAAATTTTGCTTATCGGAATCGGAAACGAGAAATACCACTACCAAATTCGACCTATTTGCAGCTCTAGTATACATGAGCGGGATCAAAGTGAACTTGAGTATGGGTATCCCCACAAGGTTTAGTGAAGCTCAAAGGGGAAAAAAGGAGAACGTTAATTTGCATGGAGTAGTATTACGTTAATGTACTTGTGTTTTTAGATATCTTGGTTTAGCTATTCAAAAGATGGAGAATGTAAAATGTTAAACATAGGATAAAGTAGAATGGATGAAGTGGAGATCAACCACATTAGGTCCTATGTGATCTTAACATTTCACCAAACATGAAAGAAGAATTTTTTCCCAAGACAGCAAGACATGCAAAGTTCTATGTTAAAGAGTACTAAATAATGAAGAAAAACCATGTAAAACAAGTATTGCTAAATGAGAATGTTAAGATGGGTACGTGGACGCTAGGCAGGGCAAGATATGCAATGAATGCGTTAGTAAAAAAAGGATTAAATCAAAGTATCGTCAAGTGTAAGCAAATTGAAAGTAAGGAGGTTGAGATAGTTCAGGCACATAAAACATAGAGTTAGGAAAGCTCCAATTAGGAAAGTGTAGAATATTACGATAGTCAAAGTAAAAAAGGAAAAAAATGCAGTATACCTAGTCTATTTTAGAAGAGGATAAGTTAATGTGATTTGGATGATTTCAACCTCTTCGAAGAAGTAGCTTAAAATCAACACAAGTTAAGAAAGTGAATCCATATAGTTGACCCTTAATAATTTGAGATTAAGGCTTGAGTTGATTCTCCTTGGTTTTAGAAGGTGTCCTGATTTATTATGTAGAGTCTCTATCATGGTAATAGTGTGGCTAAAGACTTAATATACTCATCTTTTACTGCATGTAACTGCTGTGTTCAAATGTTGGTCTCTTTTGTTTTGTCCTCTCACATTGCTGTCTCATTACTAAACCAGAAAGTGCAATAAGAAATTGGAAGAGTGAGAGAAATGCGGAATTTATTCTGTATTTCAGCATGGTGTTTT
The DNA here is from genome assembly GCA_036172225.1 of Cryptocoryne crispatula var. balansae. Lineage (NCBI taxonomy): Eukaryota > Viridiplantae > Streptophyta > Magnoliopsida > Alismatales > Araceae > Cryptocoryne > Cryptocoryne crispatula. Next base: position 12,282,111 of record CM069932.1, on the reverse strand, counting down.
TTTACATGAGCACTTGCATTGTACTGTTACAGTCTTTGTCAGGTCCAATGATCACCAAATTGGACTTGGTACCCGAATTGGTGGGTACCGATCAGAATCGGTACTTGCTGATCCTGATTGATCCTCTGGAGGAATTCCGATGCAGAATCGGGAATTTTTATTTTAAAAAATTTTGATTTTGATCCTGATTTTGATCCGATTCAGGCAGATTTGGCCCGATTCTTTAAAAAAACCTAATAATCAGGATTTCAATTTCGAGCCTATTCCAGCCGATCTGGCCGATTCTACTGGGTTTTTATCTCAGATCGCCTATCCGGGTGAAAATTATATCGCCATAGGCCGATCTGATCTAGGAATCGGCTGATTTCGATCCGTATTGGTTGATTCTGCAGTTCATAACTTTGCCATATCCAGTCTGTTTGAAAAACTTTGATGTATGTACTTCTTGAAAGAAAATGTTGCACTGAAGACAACATCAGTGATAAGCACTCACTTCAAGAAAGCAAGATTTAACCACTTTATGCTAGTTATGTTTTTGTTTAGGTGGCAGCGATTTGTTAAGCCATGTCATTCTTGTGACTTCTCATAAGTTTTCTTTTTTCCTGCTGTTTTACTTTGCTTGATGATCATCAATCTCTATTTTGCACACTTAAAACGTTTAGAGAGAGAAAGTAATAGTAATATAATGGTAGATTAGTGTAGATTAGCGTATATTATTGAAGCCTGTTGTATCACATTATGCATCTTGGGACTCCTAAGGAAACAAAATATTATCCATGGTCCATCTATTCTGAGGATATAAAATTTTGAGAAATTCTTCTTTTCTCTGGTACATGCCTTTTTTATTCTTTTTCGTACAGAAGAGAGTTTAGGATTCACATACATGGAAACATAAATCATATGTTTATTTTGAAGAAAATATCAAGATAGTTAATTTTGAAAACTGCTTGTTATCTTTCATACTTCTTTCTATTTTTTCTCTTTATGCGACCAAAACATGTAGTCCAAGTTTCTCCTTGGAGATGGCAGTATGCAACACTGTGCTTATATTAATTGCTGATAAACATGTTGACGTTAATGAATATAGGATATATTTATGTATCAACTGGCACACTCAACTCAAATTCATTGTGTTATACTGCCGAATGTTCTTGATATACATGTATGATGAGTTGTTCTTTCTGACTGTTGTCATTCTGTAGGAGTCACCTGAAGGTCAGAGGATGCTGGAATTTCGCAAGAGCCTTCCTTCATACAAAGTAAAGGATGCATTGTTAACAGCTTTTTCTGCTAACCAGGTAATTTGTTTTCATATCCTTCTATGCTTGTAAATTGTGACAGATCATGCTATATATTACTATTTGGAAATGGGTAATCATTTACAGTTGTCCACTATAAACCTGGATGAAGCTTGTTAGAACTGGATCTAATATTATGAACCAACATTTGTACATTTGGAGGGAATTGTGTTACGTGATATATTGGGGAATTTCGCTGGAGACGACACATATTATGACTTTCTTTCTTCATGTATTTATCTGTGAGCACTTCATTATCATGCTTTAGTTATGTAGATGATATATGCAAGAGCTGTTTTGGTTGGTCTCTTGATCATTGTTAGCAACATGGAAAATGAAAGCCAGTAAGCAAAACGATAAATGAATACTTGAAGCTCAGACTTCTTTTTACCTTCATGGTGACCAAAGCCATGCTCATTAATGCAGGAGTAAAATCACATCAAGGACATGCTTATCAATGTGATAGAAACCAACAGGATCTGATTTCTATGAAGTTATCATGGCATTTTCCGATAAAGCACGGCATTTTCAGATTTTTGTCTTGTTCCTAAGGCATTGCGGATCACCTAGGTCCTATATGTTCCGACTTTAAACCTTAATATATTTGAGGTTTGATATTGGATTTGATTTTCATTAGTCAATTTCGACATCGCCCATTGTATGTGAAATGAAACCTAGATGATCAGATCTGAGACTCTAAATTCGAAGCCTTCCCAAAGCTGAAATGTCCATGGATTGACATTCTTAGCCCCCTCATCTAGCAAATCTCATGTAGGCAAATTTCCATTATGACCCAAGGATCAAATATCAGTTTATTTAGTTCCAAAATTGGCATCTATGTTTCAGCTTTAATCCTATGGGTCCATGATCTGAACTTCTTCATTATTAATTCTCGGATTAGCTTGAAGGGAGGCCTAGACTTATTCAAATCTGAAGTCAATAAGCATAATTATGACCTTATAGGTTTCGGATCTATGAGCATTACTACAAGTTTGCCATCTTGATGATTTTAGAATTTTCTCTACTTAAAATTTGATTTAAATTTGAGATCTAATTTATTTATCTTTCCATGTTTGCATTCCTCATGGTATATATAGGTTATCATAGTACTCCCAACCATAGACAAAAACATTTGACACATAAATGTCATTCATATAATATGGGATACATTGGATTACATAATCACGTTGGAAGGCATGCATAGCCATACTTTCCCTTAAATCAATATGTGTGGGGTATCTCCTTAGCCTTATGTTGGTATGAGGTATTCTCCACTTTCCTACTTAAATCTTAGGGTCATTTTAGCACAGTGACATGTGTGACCTCCCCTAGATTAAATGGGAATTATTTTCTTTAGTAGTTAGAGTACACACTCCGTACATTAGGGAAGGATTATTGTATGGTGGGACTGTGTGATGCGGGACGGGGCGGGACGGACCGGCGACGTGGCACTGCAGCAGGCCTTCAAGAGGCTCAAAACATCCTAAAAATGCAGTAAATAAGCAAAACTGGGCTTAAACCGGTCAAAACAGGCCCAAAATATGTTGAATCATGCCTGAACCGCTCAAAATGGGCCTGAACTGGCCCCAAAATGGCTTAAACCGGCCTGAACTGGCCCCAAACAGAGTGAACCGGCCGGTTTAGGCCCCGAACTGGGTTCTGGACCGTCGAACCGGGCCATACCGGCCCTGAACCGGGCTGAACCGGCGGTCGGACCGGCCTGGAGGCGAACCGATTCCAGTTCGAGCGAACGGGTGGGCCGGCCGGGCGAGCGGGGCGAACCGGTGCCCGGTTTGCGCTGCGACTTAAACGTGCGGGGGTCGTGGCGCTCCGTGGTTGGCTGCGGGGGAGGGAGACGCGGCTGGCTCGTTGGCCGCCGTGTACCCCGTCGGGGTGATGCCCGCGGACGTGCTCGTTGCGTCGTCTTCCGCTCGCCTTCGGCCGCGCGAGGGCTCCGCTCGTGGGGGTTCGTGGCTTCGACGGCTGCGGCGGAGCCGCAGGCGGGAGGAGGGTCTCCGTTGTCGTTGCCGTCGATGCGCCGGCGTCTTCTTCCTCTCCCTCCGTTGTCGTCTTCGTCGGTGTTGGGTCTTCCGGAAGGCGCCGGATGCGCGCGGAAAGGGGGGGCGACGGAAGCTGGGCCGTCGACGGCCCGCAATGGCCGACATCTCCTTCGGATGAAGGGGGGGGATGTGCTAGGGAGGTGCTGCTGCCGTCGCCGGAGGAGGAGGGTCCCAAAGCCCTAGCAGGGGGGTGTGCTCCCGGAACCGTCTGCCAGAGCTCTTCCTCTTCCTCTTCCTCCTCCTTCTTCATACGGCAAAAGGGGAGTTAGGGATTCTGAACATAAGGGGGTGGACAGGTGGAGGTACTCCGGGGATCGCCGGAGGTGGAGGGGCTAGGGCAGAGGTGGAGGACGTCGTCGGAGGTGTCGAAACGGACGGAAACGGAGATGAACGGAGTCGATAAGAGTCGAACTCGAACCGGTGAAGGGGGAAGGGGCAAGAATGTCTCGGAGGCCGTTGGACGGAGGAGGGGGATGAAGGCACCCACGCTGGAGGGTCGCAAAGGAGACCGGTTTTCGCCGGAGGTGGAACTGGACGACCTCCATCGCGGAGGGGGTGAAGGGGAAGGGGCAGCGCCCCAGCACAAGGGGCAGCCCCTCTAGGGTTCCAAAAATTTAACTAAAACTTTCTCTCTTCATTCCAACAATGAGCTCTCTTAAATAGAGGAGCTATGTTTACAAAGAGACCCTAAAGATGACTATTTACATACATGGACGAAAAATCAAAGACATGGACTCAAAAGACTTCAAATAATTACAAATATGTCCAAATGGACGTAAATACAAATAGACCCCAAAATGGACCGGACTGGGTCCCCATCACTATGCCTACATACTCGTCTGGGATCAGTATGCCTTGGGGACATGTCCATGTGCCCATCCAATATCACGAGGGGGTTTAATTGAATAGGCTCAACCTCTTAATTATTTTCATTTGATTCAAGTATTGGAAATGTGCATTTTTTGTCACATGGGCTCATTGGCCTATCATCTTGTCATATTGGCCATAGGAGACCTGTCATAGCTCCATCTCTGTCTATCTTGACTTTAAGCTTCTGCCATGTCAGCCTTCTTCATGTTTAGCCTCAGTCTCTACCACTGCTGAACTGATAAGATAAATCTTCTTGCCTGGCTCATTTGGGCAGGTGGAAGGGTAAAGGTGGCCCGGTTAACTCCATAGGTGCTATGATCAGGTCATGTGAGGCTCGGATAGGTCAATAGGGTGGTCATTTTGATCTACTATAGACCTATGTACAAGCCATTTTCAGATCACATGGAGGCATGACCGGGATAGATCATAAAATAGGTCCCATTTCGAATTGGTCAGAGGTAGATATCAAGGTTATATGGGGGCTTGGATGATGCTTATTTCATGCTCATATAGGAGGCCATGCATGAGCCAGATTATAGCTTGGAATAAGATGTTTCATTGAGCATGATTGGGGATAGCCATAGAATATGTATGCAGGTCCTAACTAGGCTTGGCATGAGGGGATCGTAGACCATGTATAGATGTCTACGATAGGCACAGTTTGAGAGTAGGGGTGCAAACAAACCAATACGCTCGACAAGTAGTTCGAAACTTGGCTCGATAAAAATTCGACTCAACTTGTTTATTATGTTAAATGAACAAGTTTGAACAAAAAATAAAACTCGACTAATTAAATGAGCTGAGCTTGAACAAACTCCTACTCGGCTTGATAAACTTGCGAGTAAGTCGATTAAATATTCTATTGAATATTTTTTAAAAAAAATTTAGTGTTAATAGCAAGGAGGGAGGGGTCGCGGGTTGCGACCGGGTCGCGGGACCCCCAAGCCGACCCGGTCGCGACCCCATTTTTTAATTTTTTTTTGAAAAATTCAAAAAAATAAGAAAAATGCGAAAAAAATCTGAAAAATTACATAAAAATTAGAAAAAAAAATGACATGATTTAAATAAATAATACATCAATTTTATTCCAACGTGATGTGTTCTACACTTTGTAGGTAGTTGATGTACTCTCCCCATGTCATTTGGGTTGAGTATAAAGCTTGATACATGTACACATGACGATCATATTCGTCAGTCCCTCGGGAAACTATCCTAAGACTTGATCCAAACGAGTCACCATAACTATAGGTTGATTGGATCGAAGTATCCGATGACTCCACATAATTCATTCCACAATACTCTTGATCGTATGTAGGGAACCAAGAGCCTTGGGATGAATCATACACATAGTCGGAGGCATCGTGGTATTCTGCTCCAACTCCATGGCTACGATGACCTCCTCTACCTTGTGGCCTTCTACCATGATCGGTATCTTGGGTCGTATGAGTATATTGCTCCTTGCCGGTAAAACGTAATGATGTTGTAGGAGATATGGGAGGATCTGAGGTCCTTTGTACTTGTAAAGTGTTCGCGCCCCCGTATCCAACACCATCATCGCTGCTACTCTTTGACGACGAATCCTCTGACGTCTGGTACTGCACTCGGATGTTCGGCTCCGGCGTATCTTCTCGATCGTCTTCGACCGTATCGACATCCGCAATATCAAAATGATCGGTCATAACTTGTTTACCTTTTCGCCTACTTTGCGTACCTTGACTAGTTCCTTCTCCGGTCCTGCGGCGCTTTCTTTAGAGAGGGAGGGATATGGAATTCTTCGGCCAAAGGGACATCGTCGAGCACTCCTTCATCCCATTGTCGGTCTTCTGGGTTGAACTCCGGTTCTCTCAACCCTTCTTGGTCATTGACCCAAGCTTCTAAGGAGTTCTTCTCGTAGAATATTTGATCCAAATCGATGTCCTCCTCTTCAATTTGCGGCTCCTCGACCGAACGTCCCGCCGCCTGTGATATCCAACTCTTTTGTTCCATCTCGTTCTGCTTCATTCTCTCCAAATTCCTCAACTTTAACTTCATGTTGTAGTGACAATACACGAGGTCTTCAAGCCTCCTTGATGTCAACCTATTTCTTTGCTTTGTGTGAATCAAGCTGAATGTAGACCAATTTCGCTCGCAGCCCCAAGCCGAAGTGGTTTGACTTAGGACCCTGATGGCTACGTCTGCCAAGTCCTCGTACCCTGGTACTTTACCATGGTCCATCCACCAATCAGCTGCATAAATTGAATGTCTTACATTATTATCTAAGTAAACTTTGATTAATTAAGTGATGAAAAACATTTCTTCGTACCCGGACTTAGTAGCATCACAGCTCGTTTAACTCTGCTCGTTCCAAAGTGAAAACTCCGCATTCTGTAATCATACATCTTATTGCAAGCGATAATAGCCCGGTCGTCGTCACCAAGCAATCGTCGGATGACGTTCTTCACGTCATCTAATAGCTCGTTCGTTGCCTTGAAATGTGGACTATAGCGGTATCTTGGGTTGAAAAAGTAACCTACGAACCAAATAGTATTAGTAAACAACTTATACATAACTTTGATTAATAAAAAGATTGGTAAATGTTTAAGAAAATATACCTGCTGCATGTATGGGTTGATGTAATGTACGTTCCCAGCGACGATCTATAATATCCTACCACTTGGCGAAGTCGGACACGGTCTTGGAGATTTCTTCTTTCGCTCTCTCAATCGCATCATATAAATACCCCGTATACCTTTTCTATCTCCGTCAACTATCCTTAGTACCTTCACTTTGGGTTGGACGATGTCTAACGTCTTCTTTACAACTTTCCAAAAATCTCCACTCTCTATTGTCTCTTCTACTTTTCTCCCATTTCTCTTATCCTATGGGTTACATCTAGCCATCCAACTACCCCAACCCGGTGAAATGACCATTTGAGTTAGAGCTCTCCTTTGACTCAATAAACTTTCTAAGGAAATATAGTGGGAGGCGAACCGGGTTTCACCGGGCCGTAACAACTCTCGCCCATTGGTGTGTTCCCTCATAAGTGCAAGGACAAAGTTGTGGTTATAAATAAATGAAGAAATAAACTGGGCTAGCTTAACTACCCTGTCTATTTGAGGATCCTTGCATATATCCTCCAACATCAAGTCTAAAGAGTGGGTGGAACAAGATGTCCAATACAACTTTGGTCTTTTGACCATAAGCATCTAACCGGCCGCTTTGTATACGGCCGCATTGTCTGTGACTACTTGAACTACCCGGCTCTCTCCTGTTTCTTCTATCACTCCATCTATCAATTGGTAAAGATACTCTGCATTCTTTACCTGTCCTGATGCGTCGATCGACTTCCAAAAGACCGTGCCGGCTTGACTGTACACTAGGAAATTGATCATTGTCTTCCTAGTTATACCTGTTAAATATAAGATATTAACTAAGTTATACCAAAAAGAATGTTTACACATTTAATATAAATGAGTAAAAGAAAATTTACTTACCGGTCCATCCGTCGGTCATTAACGTGCAACCTCGTTCCTCCCATATTCGTTCAAATGATGCCACATACTTCTTTGTTTCTTGCACCTCCATATGAAGATATACATTGTATATCTCCTTTGGGTTTGGACCAGGCGCTCCCCTCCCGACGTCTGCGATCCTGTCGATCATGTTCTCGTAGTATGGTCCCTTCGCGGCATTTGCCGGAATGCTGGGGTGAAAGAACCACCTTGACGTTGCCCGGCCAATCCTCTCCTTACATAATTTGAGGTTCTTCATCGCCGTCGTGATTGTCGTTTGACGTTGTCGTGGTCTGGTGATTACGGGATCCACGGGTCGTCGTCTTGTGTGAGATCATGAACCTCATCTTGCGGTTGGTTGTTGGATCCTCTTCCACTTCCTCGACCACTCCCACTTCCAGACCCTTGACCCATCATTCGGCCGGTGCGTCTATGGAACTCTTCGTCGGCGAATGATCTTCGACTTGCTTCCATTCCCCATAAGAGGTCATCTATTTAAGAAATATTTAAGTATTTAACTACTTAATTATCTTTTAAAATAGAAGAATGAACTACGTTTATGAGTAACACCTCCCATACCTTCGTACTCTTCGTCTCCAAAAATATCCGGCCTCTCTTGTCCGGTCCCGTAAATGTGTACGGAACGTCTCCCCGGTTGTTGTAATTCTTCTCGGACGGTCTCCTTATGCCGTTTGCTAGTTCCCTTCGTTTGCTCCATCGCTTGTAGGTGCCTACGAAATTGAGCTCTGACCTCCGGCGGAGTCCGTGTGCAAGGAAGAACGTTTCCCTTCATGCCTGTAAGATGAAATTTTAAACGATAAATACCACCGAATATTACTTTGTCGCAATATTTACATTGCACTTTTCTCTCCGCCATGGAGATCAAATTGCAATGTAACCAAAGCCGGATCACTCCGGGTCGCGCCGGTAGTTTGGGTTGTTTGGCTTGGAGAAGACATTTTTTTAAGTAAATAATTACTTAAGTAAGTAATTAATTATTTAAAAAGCTAATGACGTTAATTAGTGACTACTAATGTAAGTATACTTTTAATTATGTAAAATGAATGACTAACTAATTATATGATTAAGTAAGTAATTAACTATACCTTCCAACTAATGATGTGTTAAGTAACTACTAAACTAAATATCTAACTAATCTTCTAGCTAACTAACTATGTAAGTAAGTAAATAAGTATTAAAAAGAAGAAACTATTTAACTAACTAATCAATGGAACAAATATTAAATAAATATACCAAATGAACTAATGAAATGCTTAATGAAATAATTAAGTAAATGAAGAACAAAATGAGAGCAATGAGAGAAATGAGAGCAATGAGAGCAAAATGAGAGCTTGGGAGTGAGAGTGGGTGGGTGGGAGTAAGGGGAGCCCCTGCGCCCCCCCATGATCGGGTCGCGCGACTCGCGCGACCCCTGCGTGACCCCGCGACCTGGCCGGGAGAGTCGGCCCGGCCGGGTCGCGACCGGGCCTCGTCGGGACCAAACCCGACTGGGTCGGGGCCGGGTCGCGACTCGGCGAACACTGGTTAATAGTTATATATTGTCACTTAAATATATTAAATAATTCAAAATTTGTGTTTAAATTTTGATCGAGTTTCATCTAGAATTTCACAGATGACTTTTCGTTGATTTTGGGTTTGATAAATGAGTTTGATAAATGAGTTTGTATATAACTTAAGCTTGAATGTAGATTGAACTTTAGTCCAACTACTACTCAAATTCAAGCTCGACTCGACTTGATTAGTAGACGAACCAAACTTGAACAAGGGTTCATTATACTCATTAAAACTCGAGCTTGAGCTCGAACAGGTGTAAAATAAACAAGCCAAGTTTGAACACCATACTGCTCAGCTATGCTCAGCTCGTTTGCACCCCTATTTGAGAGGAATAACGGGTTCTATGCAGGCATAATACCATGGCAATAGGGTCACCTCTTTATTTTAAGATATTGAGCATTTGAGGGCCACTTATCACTTGGTTTCTATAGTTTTAGGAGCAGTGCACATGTGATCATTATAGGCTGTGCAAAGGGCAATGCATTGACATGTTCGATAGGATATTCAAATGGGGGCTAAGCCATATGGAGAAGGTACCTAGATGGAAGGAATATGAGCATGTGTGCAGGTGGCCTCTGATATTTGCATTCACTTGTTCTCCTCTATGTAGATCTATGCTTTATACATTCTCTTCAACCAGATCCTCTCCTCTCTAGCTATCATTGATCAGTCTTATTGTTCAACTGCTCAAAACTATCAATCTTGGAGATCCACTCCACCTTGATTTGAGAAGGCATAAAGAGCAATGTTCTGGACCATCTTTAAGGCCGCTTTCTTCACAAAGATATTTTTTATCCCATTCTTAAGCCATAATTCCAAGGATCGCGGGATCGGAATCGGCCACCGGATCGGTGGGTACCGATCCGATCCGGATCGGATCGGATCGGTCCGATTCTGAGCGATCTGCCGGAAGAAACAACGATCCGGAATCGTTCCGGATCGGTCCTTCAAACAGGGCGGGGAAGACGACCGCCGTGGCGGGTTGGCCGCCGCGGCGGTCTGTGGGTCGATTCCGGCGAGGGAATCGCCGGAATCGATCCAGAATCGACCATTTCGGTCGATTCCGGCCCCTATTCTACCTACAAACATCGGTCCGGATCGATAATTCCGCCGGGAATCGGATCGGAGGGGTCCGATCCGATCCAAGAATTGGCCGATTCCGATCCGGATCGGCCGATTCTGCAATCAATGGTCAAGGAGGGGCAACTGGGTATGGGGGATATGAAAAATTGGAGGATAGGCCATAGGCTTAAGGGAAAAGGTTACACTGAACATATCATTTTATAACCTTATCTTTCTCTTCCTGGCTTGTTCTTTCTATATTCTCTTGAGCTCGGTTGCTAGGATATGCTGGAAGAGCCCTTTTTCTTGCTTCTCTTCTCCAGAACTACTGCTTTACTGGCTTCTGAAGATGGTGTGTAGCAGGTTGATCTCCTTCGCAGATACCTCTTCTTGGTCCCTTGTAAATTTCTTCTTTATCTTCCAGAAACTAGAAGCTATCGGAACCTGCAACACCCTCTATATCTCTCCGAACTTGCCTTGATCATCCGGAACCCAAAACTGTTGGCTGATGGGCCTGTTATATAATAAGGGATGGATGGAACATTAGTCCTGATAGGGACTGTTCCTGATTCCTATCCCATTCAGTGCACGATGGAGATAGATGGAGGAAGACCCGGTCAGTCAGCACTTCCAGCAGCTCCTTATGCGGACAATCCTAATTGGAATAGGACTTCCCAAGGACCCGGCCATGCTTGTGATCATGGGAGGAGTGCACCCGAACTCCTCCCCCATTCTCCTACTTTGTAGGAGCTTCTGATGGGATGCTCTTTGACTTTGAACTGCATGTGGTTTGGGGAGATCCCCTGCAGCCATAATTCAGTTGCCAAGGCCTGGTTTTTAGGGCTATCCGATGGCTGCCATGTGGAGATAAGAGTCCTATAACTTAGGTCACCCGGCAGCTGCATACTGACTTGGCATTCATGCAATTATTGCCTATCATTTAGGCAACTTCCAAGACTGCCTCATGCACATGTTGTTCTATCATTTATGCGCCTGTTGGTCTGTCATTTAGGAGCTCCAACGGCCATCATATTGACCTAATATTTCATTTATATGAAATATGATCCAAGGGTGTATAAATGGCTATCAGATCCTACAATTTAGGATTATTAAATTGATGCTCAAAGAACCATGAGATGGGCCAAAATTAAACATCAATTGGGCCTGTTTTCATATAATATTTCAGTTCACCAATACAAACATAATGATTGTGCCAATATGATCTTGCAGTTGGGATTAATCTCAACCCTTTCATCTTACGCAAATAATTTCTCATGATTGGGCTTGATCTTTTGTGATTGTTCAGCCTATTTGACATGCAATTTGAATCACTTATGTATTGGGCATAGATTTGAATGCCCATATTTGTCAAATATTTTTTAATGGGATACTTCGGACCTTGGATTCTTGCCATATCAAGCTCATTCATGTGATCACCCATCATGTGCTAGATCATAGCCGTTTAACTTTTCATTTGATTAGGCCTATTAGGAACCTTGGAATCATGTCAATATCTGACATTTTGCATAAATCAGACCATGGATTATCTCGAATTTCCAATCGGGCCTAATTTCTATTGATATTCAACCCACTTGCATGTAATTTGAATCATGTGCCATTAGGATTTGACATTAGGCTCATTTCCATGCCATACATAGCCTAAAAGACATGCAATAGACTTTGATATTGAGCCCAATCCTATGTTAACATCTAGCCCAACTTGCCTAAAATATGGAATATGTGCTAATGGGCTCATATTCATCAAATCAGACCCATTAATAAGGCCGGCTTCGGCTAATTATCTAATTAATTGCCCTTGGCACATCCTTTTATTTAATTGATATCAAGCCTTAATCCAATTTGGATTAGGAGAGGTGACAGATCCCATATTGGGTTTGACATGGATCTGGACCCATTTAAGGATCCAACTCATAACTGGATCCATCTATGGTTTATTTAAACTTGTCATTTATTGGATCTTGAGACATCCAAATTTCCATTGTCTCTTTTATTTAAATAGGATTCAATCCTAGTCCAATTACCCATGTTGGGTTTAACTGGGAATCGGACCTCCTCTTGATCCCTAATCTCATTCAAATTGTCAATTGACTTAAATATGGATGTCCTTCGGCAATTCCGGTTCAAGAAGCAATTGTCTATTAGTTCTCTCTCTTCTTCTTTCTCTCCTGCCATGATCATGATCTCTTGGTGCCAGACCTATCGGGGTCATCTTCTGGGGCCGAATTGAAGGGAAGACACCTTCCTGCAGTTCCAGACATCCATCAAGATCATCATATGCATATATTTTTCTGTTTATATCTTCCTCTCTGCTGCGATCATCAGATCCATTGGGGTCTGTTTTTATTGCCCTGGCCTTGCAGTTGGGTATCAGTCATATTTAAACTGAAGAGGCAACTTTGCTCTGCTGATCTGATCACCTTCCAGGTCTGCCAACCTTTACCATCTTCCTTCTCATGGTTCAATTGTCATCGGTAGTGACAGGTGTGCATCATGTTTTTCCTTACTTTTGTATCATGGTGTATTAGATGCATAATTTTGCATCCATCATGGTTAAAAATGAAGAGGGGCTTCTCTTCTTAGTTATGAACATCTGTCAGGGTCTTCCAATATTTGTTTTGGCGTTTAAATTGCCACCATCAGGTCCTAGATTTTATTGTCATGGTATTTTAGAGGTATAGCCACAACCAATATATTCAAAACTGAGGAGGATGTATCATTTCTCAGTTTGGAGCAACTGTCAGGATTATCATCAAATCCCTTGTGCTTTTCTTTCATTGCCATGACAGCATTGCTACGCCTTTAACATATTTAAAATCGAGGAGGATATGTCTTTCCTCCTCCGTAACCATCTGTCAGCTGTCACCATTCCTTGAGAATTCCCCTTTGGCATTCAATTGGTCATTGGTCATATAGGATCTGATAAAATAGCTATCGCTCCCTTCCATTGACATCTACAGCTGTAGACATGTTCTTAGGTGCATAATTGGGCCATCCAACCGAGGACATGTCTTCTTCCAATTCTGAACTGCTCCTCCTTAGACCATATTCATCTTGTTTTTTTACTCTTTTTTTACCTGATGCTGTCTATCCATGCTTAGATGATGCAGTCATATTGTCATCTGATCGGGGCTGTGTAGCAAGGCCTCTATCATGGCTGAACTAAAGAGGACATCATCTTATATTTTTAGATCTGTCAGGTTCTATAATTTGTTGCACTTGTCTTCTCTCAATTGTGCTTAGGCCTGCTAGCATTCAATGGGATTATAGTACTATCATGCCCTCATTGCTTAAACAAATTCCAGATTTACCATTGGCCGAATCATCCTATTCCTCCATCTTGATATGCATCTCCTAGTACTCCATTGACCATTGATTATGCTCTATTTGCCATTGATTGTATAATTAAACATATGATGTTTTCTCAGCCATGTTTTAATCTTGTAGTTCATCTGGTTTTCCATTTGTTTGGCCAACCAGTGCCCCGGGAGTTTAGAGGTAACATTCTTCTTTTATTGTTCTTCGTTGACAGCATCTGACATATACCATGCATTCTTTATGCCATTCTATATGCACAGTTGAACACCCGATATAACTAAATCAAAGAGGGCATCCTCTTTTATTTCTAAATATGTCTCAGATCTGACAGGTCTTGATTCTTTTATATTTCTTTGTAATCGCCTTTCATCAGCTATGCTTGGATCTGCATGCATCCATCAGAGATATTAGGAGATCAGTCCCCTTTTGGTCAATCAGTCTTCAAGCCCATCATGGTCCGAATAGCCCTATTCTTCCATCTGTTTGGCATTAGAAGTCAGAGAACGTTTTTTATCTTCCATAGGCAAAACCGGATGCATGACGTATTATTAGCGATTGAGACACTCCCGGCTTTAATAAGCTCCATATATATGTCTTCGAACTAGGATTTCAATATCCGGGACTTGGCAAATCTGAAGTCCTCGTTTTATGAGTTACCGAGGGTATCTAGGTGGATAGGCAACCTTAGATTCTTCCATCAGATTTTGATGAATGATGCTTTAAGTGTTAGCATCCCATGTATCTTAGCTATTGGGATCATTGAATTATGTATACATGACATCCTATGAGTTAAAAATATGTAGATCCTAATTCATTTAGGTCATGGATCTCATATAGGATAGGATATGAGGAGAAGTACATTTTTTGTTGCATTTTACTTTAAAAAGTTATGCAAAATTTAGGTGCCAGCAATGATCTTGAGCTGTAAATTCAAATTCGACACTCTCATCTTATGGTTGCTATATGTAAGATTCATATATAATGGCCCGATCTTATAATCTTGATGTATAAATTCAGATTTGATGGCCCAATTTTATGATCTTGGGGCATAATTTCAAATTTGATGGAAGGCCGGCTATGATCTGTGGCCCTTGGGATCTTTAGTATTTTTTATTTTTGTTTTAGGGGCAGTATTGGATGTAAATGTGCCTTAATTCTTATAAATAGCTATGCAGCATAGTATACTAAAGTTTAGAAATTTCTTACTGTTTCTTCTGCTATCCTGACGCTCTAGTAACCAATAACTGTGGACTGCTTTTTTGTTTCTGCAGGTGGTGGTTATTTCTGGTGAAACTGGCTGTGGCAAAACAACACAACTTCCACAGTACATCTTACAGTCTGAGATAGACGCTGCTCGTGGTGCAATGTGCAGTATCATTTGCACACAGCCCCGACGAATATCAGCCATGTCAGTTTCTGAAAGAGTTGCTGCAGAAAGAGGGGAAAAACTAGGGGAGTCTGTAAGTTTGCTCAGTTCATACTGCTGATCTTACCCCCGTGTTTGGAAACCCAGGGACCCAGTTTTGTGTTTTGGTTTTTTGAACAATGTATGCACATGCAGGTTGGGTATAAAGTTCGCCTGGAGGGCATAAAAGGGAGGGATACTCGACTCCTGTTCTGTACAACAGGGATTTTACTACGGAGACTGCTAGTAGACAGAAATCTTAAAGGTGTAACACATGTTATTGTGGATGAAATTCATGAACGTGGAATGAATGAAGGTGAATTTTAAAGTGAAATTGTGCTTCCCATGCTTTCCTCTTCTAGATGTTATCAGTATTTAAATTATTCTTGTTGTTACCAGATTTTTTGCTGATTGTTTTAAAGGACCTTCTTCCTCGTCGGCCAGAATTGAGGCTGATTTTGATGAGTGCCACACTCAACGCTGAACTTTTTTCTTCATACTTTGGAAGAGCTCCAATCATTCATATCCCTGTGAGTTATTTCCAGTGCATATTTTCTTTTCATCAGTATACCTACTGTCTTTTTCTTTGAACTGCAACCAGTAGGATCCTTACTTCCGTCACTACCATTTTTTGTGAAATTAGTTATTTCAAATAAAGATACCAAATGTCTTTCAAACGCAAGAAAACTTCTAAAGCTTAAGCCTGCAAGCGAAGTATGACCTTATTCGAAGTGCATTGAACTCTGTTCTTATAAAGATAAAAGAACAAAAAAGAAAAAAAATCTAATGTATATATTTGCAATTGGACTGCACCATCCCTTTTCTCTAGGTAGTCTAACAAAGGGTATGAGGAACGTACCAATGATATTTGCAGCTTTCCATTAATACCTGCTATTCACTAGTAATCTGGGGAGTGGATCTTTGGCACATCCTTGGATCAAATATCATTAAGATAATTATAATATGCTCTTCCTTCCTTCCTATGTGATTAATTATTAAGAATCTTTTCTATTTTTTGACATCGTTTGTTTCATATATAGAATCTATTGTGCTCATTACAATCATGTCACATTCTGGAGTATGAAATTTGAAGACATAAATTCATGTCTTATACAATTATTGTAAACAAATTACAGATTATTTCTAAGTGGGCCACCTGACTAATATACCAACTTTGGGAAGAAAATGCATTCTACTTTTGTTGACACTGTTGAGGAATAAATGTTAGCTAATATGTGCCATAATTTAATGGTGCTTACTTTTCCACATGCTTAAGCGCATGGATTACATAATCGGTTAAAGTAGATCAGAATCGTCCAATTTTTGAATCGGATCAGCTGATGTCAATCTGATTTTGGTTTGGAGCACTAATCCATATGCAACTTCCAGCGGAATTGGTTTGAATTAGTCGAATCGGTAGAGAATCAGCTGATTCTTTTGCATTGGTGTTGAGTTAGCCAATTCACCTAATTCTGTCAAGACAACTTAAGTCTCGAACTATTAACGATGTCGGGCCCGATATCGACTTGATATCACCAGTTTAATGGTGATATTATGCCATAATCGCATCCCCCCTTCTTCCACCCGAAGCACCTAGGGCACCAGCGTTTTCGGCGATCCAACAACGATTCCAGTGATTTTGGTGATCCAACTGCAATTCAGCTTCAATCCCTTCACATTTCGGCGATCTTCGGGTGATTTCTCTCCCCCTGATTCCAGGTGATTCTGGCGATTCCCCTCCCTTAGGTGGTTCTTCTGCCTCCTCTTCTTCTTTATCCCCTGATTGAATTGAAGGTGATTGTTTCATGTCGATTCTAATCGGAAGACTGTTTAGTCCCCCCAGCACTTACAGTCTCCCAACCCCTTAGCTGTCTATCAGGACCAAACATGGGTGACTGTTTCAGGTTGATCCCAACCCCTTACAGTTTTAGCCCCCCCTTCCCCAATAGACCAAGGACTCAATGAGCAATGACTGAGTAAGAAGGCACCAATGCACATACTTATTGAGATATTAGGTGGGAACACTGCCATATGGTGGATTTTGACAAGAAAATAGTACAATGTAAGTAGTGTGCCAAAACATATTAATGGAGGAGTATTCTGTTTGAATTACCACCTAGGAGCTTTAAGTGGAAATGTCAAAAAATATGACAAGGTGTATAGGGAGAACAGTGAAGCCATGAGGGTGTACCTTATTAGAAGAGCCTCACAAAGAAGAATTCGTGTTGAACAACGAGATGAGTTGTTTGAGTAGTTTTTGGGAAGAAAATATCACATGCCTAGCCCAAAAGGTAAGGGGAAAGGATGAGCTCAGGAGGTTGAGACATCATCTGAGTATGATGAAGATGAATGCTTGAGAAAAGCATTTCATGTTAGCAAATGATCACAAAGGGAAAATGAGGAGAGGAGGAGGAGAGGAGGCTGCTCTGGAGTTAGAGGGCCAGCATATCGTTTGCTATTGTCCACTCAACCCACACCCACTGAGGATTTGGAAGGTAGAGAGGGGTAAGGTCCATTCCTTTGATCTATTTTAATATGACACACTGAGGATCTTCTCAAGTTTAGGCGTAAAACCGCTCATAGAGGATAATAAGACAAGTTTTTAAAGGGGTTAAGACAATTAGTTCCGTTGCAAAATGAGTAGTCAAACCCCCACTACCCACAAAGGTTAGACGATGTCTGCGATTTTCCCCCAGTTTGGTTCTGTTACATGCACGTTAAGTTCTTGATTCCATCGTCACGCTCGCCCACATGCGAACCAGATTCCACGGCACCCGAACAGCCACACATCCGGTCTCTCTTCCAACTCTGTGGGCATCGTCTTCCTGTCACCACATGCCGATCGATAGAGTGCCATGATCCTCTCGGTTCCTAAAGTCAACACTGCATGCGATTACTCATTGCGTAATCAGTCGGACGGGTGTACATAGGAGGGGCCTAAACAGGGTTGGATCCGGATTTGGCAAAATAAACAGGATTTGGACGTTTGAAAATTTTAGTTTAGCATTTTAGTCATTTCAAGTCATTTAGTTGTTATTGTCCCGCATTATAGGGGCTACTTAGACACTTTTGGTTTAGGCTCCCATGCAATTTTGGATTTCTTTTATTTAGGATTGGTCTTATGCCAGATTCGAAAATGGACAGTTTTGAGATCACATTCCTAAGTTTGGTCACATTTTGTATGTATATAGCATGTTTTATACATGTCAGATCTGAAACTTTGAGGTTAGGTATGCTCAATATTATTGTAGTTTTAGACATTATTAATTAAATTCTTTCTTTTATGATTCATGGGTTTAGAGATTGATTATCACGCTTGCATTTCACAGTCTATGTGAGTTATATTAATGCTCCCAAATCATAAACATATGCACATTTGACACGTCATAATGATATGGGCATATCTGATTACATCAATATGTGGGGAGACTTACATAGTCATGATCCCCTCAAATCATATCACGTGAGAATATCTCCATTGCCTTATCCAGGCATGTCATATATTTTCAATTCCATACTTAAATCTTAGGTTTGGTTTAGCATGGTAACAATCATAACCTCCTCTTGGATCAAGTGGGAATAGATTGGTGTGTGGTAGGGATGTGTGGACATACCCATCCAGGATCGATACATCTCGGGGTCATGCCCATATGTCCATCCAATATTATGAGGGGGGCCCAACTTAATAGGCTTAGTCTTTTAAATATTTTTATATGTTTAAATATTGAAGAGAACATTTTGTCATTCTTTGGCCATTTTGACTTAATGTTATTGTCATCATGTCATTTCCTGCCATCGTAAGCCATCTTCATCATTTCAGCCTCACATGGCCTGTTGTGCATGTCATCTCGGCCCGGATCCTGATTTGCTTCATTCCTCGCATGTTCTTATCTTAGCAAACCCGACCATGCCATTGCCTTCATGTCTTGATTTCGAACCTTCATGACACCTTGCTATGTGCTGTCACTCAGATGTGCTATGGAGGATTCGAAATGTATATGAGATCAAACAAGGATAGACCACGGAGGGGGTTATATAGGCATGGTAAGGCTACCCGGATAACTCTTTAGCTCAACATATTGAGCATGAGAGGGCCGGATATGGCCTGGTTTCTATAGATCTAAGTGTATAAGCATGAGTGTCTGAACATAGCCCATGCATGGTTCGGTATGTGGCTATGGCAGGGAGGCTGAACATGAGGTTTATAGGCCTATCATATGACCATGCATGGGAGTCAGACAGGGGGGTTGTATGCTACCATCTAGCCATGGAGTTATGGTCGGGTATGGGTAGGGGCTGCTTGTGATGGCATAGACAGTAAGAGTCTATTTGGTTTGATGTAAAACCAAAATCAACGAAAAAGTCTTTCCGGGAATACCATTTCCAAGAAAAATGAAAACACCAGTAGGTATTTGGTTGTCTGTAATTACTTTTCTAGAAAATTTTATCAAATGTTTCCATGAGAACATCATAGATGATTTTATTAATATTTATATAATTACATTATTTAATTATAACAAAATATTGATGCATAAATAAATCAAGTAAATTATTTTGCATGAAGTTATTTTTCAATGAAATTAAAATATAGTTTATCATTTAGATATTAGTCAAATATTTTTTGGAGAATAAGACCTATTATTTTGTTATTTATAAATTATTTTATTAAATTATTTTAAATCATTTGGATATCTGTAAATTACTTTTTTAAAATTTCATGTAAATTTTTACTATATTATTCTCATTTATTTACTTGAATATTTAAAAATAATTACTAAACTTCAAGTAATATTTTTAAATTAAGCATACGATAAAAATTTGTTTAAAACTAAAAATTTTTACAAAAAAATTGTTTTGCTAAAATCCATATTTGGGAAATCTACAACACACTGGCAACTAAATAAAATATACACCACATAACAGTACAGCATAAGGTGTTATCGTAATTTCTATTTAAAATGATTTAGTTAAAAATTAGTTCAAGCACTTGAAAAACTCAAGTTTCAGTCAAATTTTTGTTAATAAATTTATTAAATTAATATTTTGTACGTAAAATATCTTTTATTTTTAAACACACACTCAAGAATAAAATAAAATTTCTATCTATTGATATATGCCTTGAAAAAATTAATTTCAAATAGTAAACTCATTACGTGTACTATCAATTTAATAATATTTTATTTAATATCATATATTTTAGAAAAGCTCCAGCCGCCATTCACGGAAAACGGCTCCAGTCACATTCTGGCGGATGCCAAAATCCAGATGGATATGCACTCCTGCGTAATTCATTTTCCATGGGGCAATTTTTCCAGACAACCAAATAAGTTCGCTGAGAGTCATTTCGGGAAAACTGGCGCATGGAGCAAGTTTTCCTTGCAAACAAACGGACCCTAAGTCGAAGAGGGCTGTTATCTGGCCATGATAAGGGGCCGAACAGTGGGCCATGGGATCTGTGATATGCTGAGTATATGGCTATGAAGGAGTGGTTAAACATGAGCATGTGGGGCTATTATGTAGCCTTGATGAGGGGGCTGAACATGAACATAAGTGCTGATTATAGACTGAGCATGTAACCATGACGGAGGGGTTGAACAAGGCTTATGGGATCTGTTATGTGGCCAAGATGGAGGGCCGAACAGTGGCTGTATACATGGGGCTTCGGTCATTAGCATGAGGGGAAATGGCCGATGGGGCATCTTGGCATATTTGAAGGAAGAGGGGGGGGGGTCGAAGGGGCATGTTTACGTAGGCATGGCTTACCATCTTCTTCTCTTCTTCAAATTCCTCTCCTTGTGTTGGCGACGGCAGCAGCTGCAGCAACTCCTCTTCTCCTCCCTGATCAGTTGATCTGCAGATGTCATCTCTTTGGTTCTTGGAACCTCGGGGTCATGCCTGATGGCTTCTCTTTATAGAGAGATGGCTGAAGAGGCAGTCCCAGTAGAGATTTGCTTGCTTGCACACGAAGGTGGGTATCACGAGAGGAGGAAGACCCAGTCATACCTCCTGTATTCTTTTTTTTTTTTTGCATTTTCGTTGAAGCCTTGCACAGCTGACTCCTAAGACTCGGTAAAGTCTCGAATAGTGGGGAATAGGTGTTGGCTCCACTTCCTTCTTTTCCTACTTTGTAGGAGCATTTGATGGGATGCTTTGGCTTCAAGTTATGTGTGTGGTTGAGGTATGCATCTCAGGCCTATCCGATGGCTGCCAGGTGGACCAAAGTCACCGAACATCTTCATGCTTTGGACTGTGCGGTGGCTATAAGTTTGCCCTATCATCTCATCATATGGCATATGATCCAAGGGTGCATAATAGCTGTTGGATCCTATCATTTAGGTTCATGAAATTGATCTTTAAATGACCACAAGATGGGCTGAAACTAGGCATCAAATGGGCCTGAATTTATGTATCATCTTAGCCCATCAATGTGAACTTAATAATTGTGCCAAGATCATGGCAATTTGACTTGAACCCATCATTGAATTTCAACCTTTGGATCCTGTGAAAATGACATGCCATATAGATGACAGAGAATTCAGATCACTGATATATTGAATGTAAATCTTGATGACCATGTCGATCAAATACATTTCCAATCAGATGCATTAGGCTTCAGATCTCCTCTTGGTATATAAAAACATCTTCATTTAACTATGCCCACTGAGAACTTTGAAAAAATGTCAATATTTGACATTTCATGCATAGTCAGGCCATAGATCATCTGAATTTTTCATATCGGGCTTGACTTTCATCAAAATCAACCTATTTGAGCTATGTGCCATCATCAGTCTGATATTGAGCTTGATTTAGGCCATCCAGGTCCAGTAAACATGGAATATGAAGTGATATCTGAGTCCATTTTCTGTGTGACCAATAATCATAACATATGTTGAATTTGGCATTTGAGCTCGTTTTCTGACCTTTGTGACCCAATAAGCTTGAAATATAATGCACATGATATCCAGGCCCACTTTATGCCATCTATGGCCCGATAACCATAAAATATAGCAAATTGGCTTCACGGGCCCACTTCCTGATGTTTGGGGCCCAATAAGCATTAAATATAGTGCACATGATATTTAGGCCAACCTTATATCAATTATAACCCAATAAACATGAAGTATGGTGAAATGGTCATCTGGGCCATTGAAATTTGATGAATTTGACATTGGGTCTCTCATTGATCATATTGGGCCTTAATGTATGCAAATCAAGCCCATGAAGGGGTTGGTCTTGGGTCAATTCCATTTAATTGTTCTTGATGTGACATTTATTTGAATATCATCAAATCCTAATTTAATTAGGACTAAGAAGAGGAGGTGGTATCTATGAACATAAATGGGATCTGGATCTTATTAAGGACCCATTAAGAATAGAATCCATTACTTAACTGAACATAAGATCTCATCTATTAGAAATTTGGATCTTCTGCCCTTCATTGTCCCATGGTCATCTCATCATTTAAGTATCATCTAATAACAACCATTTATCATTTAAGTAGAATCTGAATCTTATTAAAGACCCATTATGAGTAAGATCTAAAATTTAAATCGTTGGCACATCTTGACCATAGGATCATGTTCCAATGATTTTCTCAATATTTCTTTCATTTTAATGGTAGTCAATCCTATCTGACTAGGAACAAAGGGGATGGCGGTATCTCCTTTGGGATTGACAAGAACCCAATCTCTTTTTTGACTCCAAAGAGGATTCAAAGGTCAGCTGACCTCTTTAAAGGACTTCTTTGAAACTTTCAGTGAAGCACCTATCGACTTGCTTTTCTCTTTTCTTCTTCACCTCCTGCCATGGCCATCTCCATCAGGTGTTAGACTCATTGGGGATACCTGCAGCTGCCTTTGGCATCCATTCAGGCATTGGATAGGTGGGAACTAGAGAGGAGGCATCGCCGGTACCATTAGGTGGGTAATTCTCTTATCTTTTCCATTTTTTTCACTTCCTCCTTCCACAGTAACATTCTTCTGTCGACAGATTTTCCAGACCCCAATTCTGCCATCTCCGGTGCTTAATCAACCATTAGTCGGTCTTGGATTCAAGGGAGCTTATTGCTCTTAACTTCCATATAGGCACATGGGCAAGTGGGTGAGAAAATTTTCTGATTTCTTCATTCTCTCGTAACTGCAATCATTTATAGCCTGTTAATAGACCCACGAAGCTTTATTCTTGCCGTCTCCAGTGTGCAGTCAAGCTTTATTGGAGGCTGAATTGAAAATGGGATATTCCTCTATCGTCCCAACCATCTATTGGGGCTAACAGCTGCACATATCCTTCTATTTTCATCTTCTTTTCTTTATCTGTGTGCAGGCCATGTAGAAGTTATACCATCTGATTGAGGCTATGAGAATCCCATTCA
This sequence comes from Cryptocoryne crispatula var. balansae, assembly GCA_036172225.1. Taxonomy (NCBI): domain Eukaryota; kingdom Viridiplantae; phylum Streptophyta; class Magnoliopsida; order Alismatales; family Araceae; genus Cryptocoryne; species Cryptocoryne crispatula. The sequence continues at coordinate 12,258,643 of CM069932.1, read as the reverse complement.
AGTGACATATTCGACCATTGTAGGGTCTGTTGGGACCAGTTCTGATCAGTCATCCTGCTGACCGGATCAAGAGAAAGAAATTTCTCTCCATCTTCTCTGTGCTATCCCGGCAGCACATCTCAAGGCATTCTGATTTTTTTTCTGAACATTGGTAGTTTCTGGTAAACATCTCATATAGTTTAGCACTTGATATAATCAAAATTGAAGAGGATATGTCTTCTCTCAATTCTGAATATCCGCTGGCCTCCTTTTGTTCATCTTTTTGTTTTATTTCTCTTTTCTTCATCTCATGTTCTCTGTCTTTGTTTAGACCGTGTAGACATGTTGCTATCTGATCAGGGACATGTAGCTGACCCTCTGTCATGACCGAAACAAAGAGGACATCCTCTTATCTATTTAAATATATCTCAAATCTGACAAACCTTGTTTCTTCCATGTTTTGTTGATTGCCCTTTATCAACCATGGTCAGGCTTTCATGCACACACATATATATGCATAACTGTCTCTCTGCGGCCATGATATGCTGCCAATTATCCCTATCTGGGCATCCATGTAGCCATGAGAATTCTGTTTGCGTGAGACTTAGTATATGTGCTAAGCCCATAGCTGAACATGTAGAGATCCTTGTTCTTGATGCTAAATGTCAACACCTATAGACATTGGTAGTTTAATCATGCATATAAGGCATCCCATTGGCCGAAACATATAGATCCTCACTTATTTAGGACTTAAAGAATATGTTTGCAAATTTTAGGTGCAAACATTTTGAAGTCTTACAAATTCCCAATATAATGTAAGGCAACTGAAGTTCCTTATGAATTTGTTTATATGCTCTATGATAGGCCTGTGTACAGGTATTGACATCGATCTTTTATTTCTAGTGTTAACAAAATAGTACATGATGAGAAGTAGTGCAGCATTCTCCTATTGCAAGCACACCTTTATTCTACAGCTTTAACATCCCTCAAGCATCTCACTTACTCAAAACATGATCCCTGCAGTCTTCTCCCACCAAACCTAGGGATCAAGAAGTCATCTTTGATTTGCAACTTAGTTTTCTGCAAGCATAAAACACCTTACCTTATCCTCAATGCACACCTTTTCAACTTCCAGAGTCTTCACTATACTTTTTTTTTCCGAGCAAAAAGTTTCAGCAGTGTCAGGTTTTCCTTTAATGTTTTTTCTTACTCTGAGAGAATCGGATGCAACTTCATTTCTGAACAAGTTATTCTCTCTTTCCAATCTTTAATACACCCTTGCCATTTTTTTTTATCACTGTGTAGAGCCATATCTTTTTTGAACTTTCCTGAAAACTTTTTCATGACCTATTCTCTGCTCATAAACAACTTTGTCACCCCAGATTAGTCTGTAACTAAGTGCTAAAGATGTTACTACCTGTTCTTCTAAACGTCAAGCAACTGCTGGATGTTGTTGACTGTATTTCAGATTTGCTTCTCCAAAACCATTCGCTGCTCTCCCTCCAGTAGTCCAATTTCACTGGCAAGGCCTTTTTAGACCTTGTTCTTCTGCCTACTAATTAAACTGGTTCACAACCTCATCAGCAAGGTATTTGTCTTCTTTTTGTTTTTGCACTTGCTAGCCCAATATCTCTTAAAGATGCATCTCACATGCTATCCACCCACCCTTCTGAGTCAAAGGTTATCTATGCAACTTCCCTGCAGTGCTGTATTCTTTATAGCTCTAGACGTTGTTCAGCCTTCATCAGCCATCTTCACCATGGAACATCTGAAGTGAGCTTCCGGCAAGGGTCGCTAAAGCTGCACACCACTTCTTGATAATCATCCTGAGCTAATACAAGCATGTGCATGTGTTTCTCTGCCACCTTAGATCTATGTTTTAAGCAGTTAATATATCTATTACATTTAGTGATCTGTGCAAGGATTGCATGATTGGAATCAGGTCCTGGTTTGTCCAGGGCTGATTCTGATCCTGATTTGGCGGATCAGGCAAGTCAGCCAATCCACCAGGAAGAAAGCCGATCTGGTATCGGTTTTTTTCCAAAAACGATAAAAAAATCAGAAAAATCAATAGAAATCAGGACAAATTAGAAAAAGGGAAGCATCAAAGCACTTATACATATCAATTTGAATGATATGAATATAAATAAACAAATATACACTATCCAATTATGCTTCAATAAATTTACATGGTACAAATGATATGGAAGTGGTACCTTCTGATCGCCATAAAACTGTGATAACTATTGACTCCTCATTTTTTTAATTTTCAGATGTCCACTGTGAATGACAAGTTATAATAGCCCCATATCCATATCCAAATTGTGGTTTGGTCATTTCTTTAAACTTTATCTTTACATCCGGTGGAGGCAACTTCAATGGAGGAACCGGGTAGTACCCTATTCTTTTTTAATTGAGTGGTCCTATTACAAACCCTGGCCTAATGATATTCAGCTTTGGGATATAACTCTACCAGCAATCTTACGGGCTATTTGGTGCTCTAGAAATGAAAGGATCTTTGACAACCACTATGAACATATTAAGATGATAATCAAGAATGTTGGATGGGCTGGTGAAAGATTGGTTAATGGCATTAAGCATCACTTGCTTGGCTGAGGATGTTTTCAAGGATTTTTTTTTTTTTGCTTTTGACCCCTTCTTGTAATCTGCCAGCTGTCTACCTTCTTGATAGCGACTTGTAATCAAGCATCATGAGCTTTCTTTATTTCCTTCTTCTTCTAACATTTATGTACTTTTGATCCTTAATGAAAACGTGACCCTGTCATATTAAAAAAAAATCTTTACATCCGGTGGACATGTAGGTGGAATATGTTTGAACTGAAAATTGATTTGGATGATAATATCTTGCATACTCATCATGAAATTTCAATTCTATCCAATGATGATGAACACTAGAATATTGGCGCTGGGTCAAATTGTGTTCTTCTAATCCAAGTTGATCTTCTCTTCCATCCATACCTGTACCAGCACATGTACCTGCACCAACACTTGTATCTGCACTTGCACCTGAACTTTCATGTTGTGGTGTCTCAACAACTATATTTGATTAACAACTTGGTGAAACTACTTGAGTACTGTCATTTGGACTCATGTCTTCTCGACTTTCAAATTTCATCTCTTTGCAATTTCTTTTCTTTTGTCTGTGAACTAGCCCCAGTGCTAGATTGATACATCTTTTTCAAAATTTTAAAGCCTCCAAAGTGACTGGTATTGGGCTTTGTTTTCTGTTTACCTTTTTGTATTGAAGGATCTGGAGCTGGAAAAACTGTAGGTTGTGTTTGTTGTTGAATTTTTTGATTTTCTGTCTATTCATCGTCAAGTTCCCTTTGGCCCATGCACGATCATCTAGGTTAAGCTCTAAAGGTGGTCTCCCATCTATCTCTTGGATGATCCTCTTAGAATAAGTATTCCTAGTCAATATTAGATGACTCTTCTCTTGCTTTAGTTACTATTTCTACTCTTACTTGATATGATCTACCATCAAGTCTTGAAATTTTATGTTTGGATAAGTTTTGACGTTATTTTATATTTGTAATTGTCAATCTTATGTTGCAGTGACTTGGGCTGTAAATGGCATCTGATTTTTCGATATTTCAACCCAATTCGATTAGCTTAACCCTAAGAGGGCATTCGATATCAAATTTGATAAATTATCAGAATTGGATTCGATTAATTTGATAAGTAATCGAATTCGGAGTCGGAAACCTCAATATTGAACCATTAGGATTCTGATTCCGTTAACAGATTTAAATCTGTCCGTCGATCCTGGTTGATCACGAGGGTGACCTAATTCTTTTATACCATCGCGGTACTCATCCCGCACCTGCAGCCCTAATCTTGCAAGCCTGCAGGTCGGCAGCTCCCCACTCACTCATCAGGCACTTGTGGTGCAGCTCCCTTCTCTGGCAGACGCTGATGGTGGAGGAGGCTGGTGTTCTCCGGTCGGCTTCCATATGTGTCCATTTATGTGCAAGGCGAGACTCTTACCTTGTGCCAAGCTCCAGATAGGCTCTGCTTTCTTTGCCATGCTCCAAATCAGTACTGAGCTCCTCTCTGTGCCAGTGACGTCCAGACCTGTGCAAGGTGAGACCCCTACTATGTGCAGAGCTCTAGCTCGATTCCCTTCTCTATGTTGAGCTTCAGATTGGTGCCGAGCTCCCTTCTCTGTCCTGGCTTCCAGATCCTCTATACAGATCAGTGCAAGCCTGCAAGGCAAGACTTCCCTTCTACTATGTGCTGAACTCCAGATCCCCAAAAGGGGTTTTGACTTGTGCTCTTTTCAATTCTTATTATTCCTTTTGAAGTGCGCAACAAGGATCCAACAAGCTTCCTCTACCTGATAGGGTATCATTGGCCACACAGGAGTTTCCTCTCTCTGTTCTTCTTCTTTTGTTTCTCTTCTGGTCGGGTCTACTGCCGGCTTTTCCCTTGTCATTGGCTTCTCTCTTTCGTCTCTTCATTCTACATAGGGTGCCGATGGGATCAACTGTGATGACCAACAGTCCAACACCATGGCGAAGACCAGCTGTTCGAGGAAGATGGGTATATGTCGGTTTTACTTATCCACTATGTTTTAATCTATTGTTTGAATGTTTTAAATCATATTTCAAAGAGATAGGTTGATGTTAATGCTGACGAAGACCAACTGTTAGACAAAGATGGGCATGCAAGTACTTCTGCTGGGCATGAAGTGACTCTGTTATGTTGATAACTTTCATTTTTGTGTTTTATTAATTATAGTTTAACAAATTACTAGTTGCCATGCCTTGTATGTTTTAGATTTTTCTACAGTTGCGAGTTGCTTTTCTTTGGAAGATGCCTGCTTGGTGGCTGAAGACTGCAGGTGTGATTGTTGAAAGTTTCATTGATTAGAAAGAAGATATTTAGAGAAGAAACATAAAATTTAGTGTTTTTATGGTAAAAAATGGTTGAATCGGAATCAGAATCTAATCGTAATATGAAATAACAGTTTTGTTAATATTGATGGAATCGGAAACCAGTTCCACTTATCGATATTGGAATCGAAAACAGGTAATACCAATCGAATCTGAACAGCTTGCAGCCCTAGTAGTAGCAGAACACCAATTTTTCTAATGTGACACCTGACAGCCTATTCTTGCTCTTCGTGTGGATAAGATTGAATGTGCTCTAGTTTATTTTGCATTCTGGAAAACTTGTGCTTTGACTCAATATACGAACAACATTATAGATGCCTTTACTTATGGTGTTTAGTTGTACTTATCACTCAGATACGTTAAGGAAAAGACATGTAATTGGCATGTTTTTCAACGCACATATAGTATAAATTATAAAACAAAATAACTTAAACTTATGAGGATTAACTTTGTTAAATGAATTCCTCAGATTTTGATTGTGTTAAACACCAACTCTCATTTTACATGATTGCATTTGAAACAAAAATAATATTAGATTAAGTCTTCAATCTAGTATCACAAAATGAGAAATTATATGTTTTGACATAGTTTTAATTTAGCTTCCGTCCTATGTTACTGTTTTCTTGCAATGCATTGCATCACTGACAGTGTATCCTTTATGACCTCAGCATCATCACACACCTCACCACCATATTGCATTCTTAGATTTTTAAAAAATATCATGTGGTTATAAAAATATAGTTTAGTGTTGCTTAAATTGACAAATGTACATAATTATGATACGATCATAACAGTTTTTTGTTGCATGAACATCATAATGTAATGTCTTGTCCCATCTTACATTAATGATTTTCACTATTTCTTTTACCATTTTGTCATGCAATTTTTCTTATTAGAATCCACCAATCTTAGATTCTTAATACTTGTGCAAAGGGTTCTACAATGAACAAATAATAATAAATTCTCTCACAAAAACGAGAATCCACCATAAGATATTCTATCTTGGCCAAGATCTCAAGCTGATCTATTTTGGTGTGCAACTCACTTATATAATTGATATACTCAGCTAAATGAATAAATTAGTTGAATGCATGCTTGTCTACTTTAGCTCTCCAAGATAATAAAGTTGGCGGCAAAATTGAGTGAGAGTAGGCCTAATAAGATCATGCCTATCATTGTGCCTCCTCATGATGTGGAGTAGACGGGGATGATTGTATAGAGATGATGTGATCAACTTATTTGACTAATAAGTGTGATGACAGAAGTTTCCTTCCCAATATCTTCTGGCATGTGGTCAATAGAATGTGTTGCACATGGTACCTAAAATTTATCTTCTTTTTTCCATCAACTTACCCTTTGCAATTTTATAGAAAGATTCATTATCTGTCAGAATTTGCGTAATATTTTTCTCACCAATTTTTTTGACCATGCCATCTATCAAAGATAACATATGATCTACATTTTTTAATGTGACCTAATACATCAATAGATTTTAAAAAAAGTTGTACTCAAAATAATACATAAAGAAGTTGACAATGCTCATTGTGATTCCTATCTATCTATAACACGTAATGATACAACTCCTCTCTTTCCAGACAAGGTGAACCCCATCAATCTAGGACCAGGACTTCAATTCGTCAACTTCTGCATTAAGTCCAATCTCATAAGTGTTCTTTGAGATTGACATTTTTAATCATGGTCCAACTTTTCTAATAGGATTTACCATAGTATGGATTAGTAGTTGCATGATCTGGTACACATACATGATGACTTATAAGTAAATATTAAACTCAATCTGACATTGGCAAAAATGTTAAAAAAAGTTAAAACTGGTAAGTTATCAACCAGCATTTATATGCCACTTGCAAATATGTTTTGTTGTATGTTTTGCGGCTGAAATAGTTGCTTTGACTTTTTTAAATGCCTACTGTATTGTTCATTGGATAGTATTTTTTCTAAATATCATATTCATCTATAGGCTGAGTCATTTGCAACCAAAGAAACTTGTAACTCTCATCTCCAGTTTGTGTAGGTTAAGAAGGCTTAATAGTTGAATGCCTAGCTCTAGATCTTTATGTCTCTTTTCCCTCTTCATCTTCTTTTTGAGAAATTTACTTTCATGCATTGCTATCTTCATTTATGTATCAACCTCATCATCTGAACTAGATGAATTACACTCCATTTGCTTTTTTTTCCATCATATCGGTCTTAAACTGGTATCTCTGCATCCTAGCAGCTTAGAATGTCTTTGTTGTCAAGCTTTATTTCCCTCTGGGATACTCTTCTTGTTAAGTAGACTCTCATCTCTTCTCGTAATTTTACAGGGACTTTATCACATTTTTTACATTTTCACTGATCCCACCTGCATGCATTACTGTTTGAGACAGAAAACACTTCCATTCATTTATTTTCTACACCACTTATATTGGACTTTCTTTTATGCCACATCCACCATCAATCCATGATTTCGTCCAATATCATTGGACTGAGCTGCATCATGTTGTTCATCAACCATTTTTTTGTAGGCACAACAATTTAAATAAAGCATTAGTGTCAAATTTAGTGCCATCCCATATCAGATCGGATACGATCTAATTAATCTTGATCTGATCTAGCAGATTTGGGTGTGGATCAAGTAAATTGAAATTGGATCCAGCAGATCCAGATGCAGATCAGGTAGATCTGAGTTCAGGTCCAGCAGATACACACCCAGATCAGTAAGATCCGAACTGGCTCTAACAAATCAGGATCAGAATCAGCCGGTTTGAAAATTGGCTGGCAATGTAGCATGGAGGTCTTTGGTGACGGCAGGGTTATCTGATGGCAGCAACGGGGTGAACCGGCGGCAGCAGCATTCGAAGACACCCAAAACTACTGCTGGAAGTGGCAGAGATCCAGTGGCGGTGGTGGCTGCTTGGCTTATTCGCAGTGGAGGTCTACAAGTTGGCAAGTGTCGACAGCGGGGTGGCTTCTTTGGCAGTGCTGCGAAGGTGGGATGGAGGGAAATGGGATAGGGCTTGGGGAGTCTGACTCTTGGCCTGATTTGGAGAATCAGACCCATTATTTTTCTGTTGGAATTGCCTAGATCGGGCGATTTTGATCCAAATCAGCTGGGCTCGGGGGAGGAATCCCTCTCTTCTGCAAAATCGACCGATTCGTCTATCCACTACAAAATATTGAGGAGAAGTGGCTGTCTTGGATACGATGTTTTAAGCCAGATGTTCTTTCTTGATTAATGGAGCTTCTCTTGGATTTTTGGGTCGCTTCTCCAGCTATCTTGCATATCCATATTGCAATCATCTGTCTGGCTGGCCTGTATTGGGATCGGCTATGGCCAATCTGATTCTGCAGTCAATGGATGGATCTTTGCTGAACTTTAGCCTACATTGGCTGCATTCTAGGACTAGCCATAGTCAGATGGATCTGTTGGAGTTGTATGGCATTGGGATTGGACAACCTAGACGGATGATCAGTTATCTTGGCATCAGTCAGAAATGGTTGTTCCCTGCTTGATATTCACCGGGATTGGCCAATTCTTGCAACTCGGGCATAGTTGGGTTGGGACATGGCCAAGTCAGTTATCAGGTTAATTTTGCTTTGACTTGGCTGCTCTTGGCGTTTACTCTAGGTTGTGGCAGGCAGTTCCTATTCTTTCTCATGTAAGGATCAAATCAGCTGACTGATCCAACAATCATGCCAATTGATAGCCTTCCCAGGAAGGTCACCTGTCCTGGGATTATGCCCTACCAAGAATGCTTAACTTTGCAGTTTCTGTTTTCAACTCAACTCTTGAGAAAATGGTTAACTGGAGTTGTTACTTGTTAGTGTTTTACTGATTTAATGCCATAACATGGGTATTACAGTTTTTGCATTTTATGTGGAAGAATGTTGTGGTTCGATTGAAGAGATTGCAGTTTCAGGGTCAGATGTAGCACTTCAGCGAGACTACGGATAGTTAGAAGGATGGAAAAGTAAAAGTTTGTCAGCGGGAGGAAGGTGGGTACTCTTGGAGGCAGTACTATAAAGCTTATGTATTTATTATCTCTCAATCTTTAGAATGCTGACTGTTTTTTTCTGGAAAGGAGGTAAAGGAAGGTCAAGCCTTCATTCTGTGCCTTGGAAGAAATAAGCAGAAATGAAGACGGGCGCGGGGGGGGGGGGGGGCTTGCTACTAAGCTTTTGGGTACATTGTCCGCTTAATTTAGGAACTCTTTAAGTTATGGAAGAATTAGTTTTTTTTCTGAGTGGAATATGTTACCTAATCTATATTTTGTAATGGTCGGGCCGGTTGCAATTTCAGATTCAGAAGGAATTTAAATGAAGATAAAATCAGGAGGTTTGTGAAGTATTGGTTACAGTTTATCATGTTCACCTTTCAGCTCATTGGATGACTTAATTGTGGGGAGTTTGGCTTCTAACGACTATTTTTCTGTTAACACTGCTAGTGAACATCTTTGGTCAGCAAGCTGGAAAGGTTTTATTAGCTGAAGTGTATGGAATGACATCATTTCTATTGAAATTGTAATTTTTTTATGAAATCGTGTGGAGAAGGCTTCCCACTGGTGACAGACCGAAGTGGCTGTGCAACAATCATGCTTTGTCTTTAATGGTTGCTTGGCTGAAATTATGGTTTCTTTTTATTACATAAGATATCCGTGTTACTGTCTGTAGCTAGTTTGTCAATCTGCTCAAATGAATTTTATTATGTTAATGGTGACTTTGGGTGTTGGGGGTGTGCAAGTCATCCTTCATAGATCCGTTTTCTTTTAGCAGTGTTAGTTGGTTAAAGGTTGGGCTTTATATCTGAATGCTCTATTCCTTTCCAGACATATAACTGGAAAGTTTTTCTTATTTGAGGAGAGGTTTTCCTCTTGTTTTGCTTCCTTTTACCCTCTCTTTCATAGTTGTAGTTAGGTTTCTTTGTCTGGCTGCTGTTATGGTACAATTTGTTCTCTTGTTTTGGTTATATTTTCTTTTATGTTGGATGAGTTTAACTTTATTGTTGAGGTCTCCTTCAGTAAAAGGAACGAGTAAAGCCAGTGGAGCTGTGGTTATCCTCACATCAATATCAGTTTTAGATAAAAAAAGATCGTCAGAGTTTGTGGCCACAGTAATACAGTAAGCAGAGGCATGTGCAGTACTTAAACACTTCATGTTGAAGAATACTAAGATTGATTTTAGAAAGAAGTGTTTGGCTCCATCATGACATGAAGTGAACATTTCAGCATTATTCGTTCATTTTATGTTGCAGCTCCTTTACTGTTCACCCATCCATTGCCATCTTGTTTTTGATCCAACTGGGTTTGAACTTGACTCATGCTATCTCTCACTGTATATTTCTCAGCAGTCCATTATCTACATCTTTTGCCTCGGTCTTATAACTCAAACTCATATTTGTGCTGGATCTGATCTTGTGGATTTGAACAATTTTCTCTACCATTGGTCTTCAACGGTCATGATTCTTACCATATCTTAAGTCAACTTTAAATTATGGAATGTAGATAAAATGGTGTCTTGGTAGTGGTCTACAAAACATTGTTTGAAAATTTGAAATGAACTTTTTCTACATTTTAGTGTGCCCTAAAAATAATATTTTATTAGTATATTGAAAATTACTGTCTTAGAAAGGTTCAGGTGCTGATAATGGATTTTGTTGAATTTTTTCAGTAAAGATATTCCAGGCATCGCTTCCAAAGTTCCTATGATGTTTCTCGTTTTCTTGTCGTTCGCCCTCATTCCTTCTCCCTTTTACAATATTACTGCTTGTATTTCTGACGTCTTCTGCTTAGTATTGTTTCATTGTTCCTTTTATAGGGCTTCACTTTTCCAGTCCGGACTCATTTCTTGGAGGATGTTCTTGAGATGACTGGATACAGGCTTACACCATACAGTCAGATTGATGATTATGGGCAAGAGAAGTCCTGGAAAATGCAAAAGCAAGCGCTTAGGAAAAGAAAAAGTCAAATTGCTTCTGCTGTAGAGGTACTTAGTAACCCATTGATAAGTGCACCCATTTATAAGTATACTTAAAATATGACAATGTTATTGCAGTTTAGAAGTAATTGAATTTTGTTACACATCATATAGGATGCTCTGGAGGCTGCAGATTTTAAGGAGTACAGCTTTAGAACACGGGAGTCCTTATCTTACTGGAATCCAGATTCTATTGGTTTTAATCTTATTGAGAATGCTTTATGCCATATCTGCCAAAAAGAAAGACCTGGAGCTGTTTTGGTTTTTATGACTGGTTGGGATGACATAAATGCTCTAAAAGAGCAACTCCACTCTCATCCCTTGCTCGGCGATCCTACTAAGGTTTTGTTACTTGCCTGCCATGGGTCAATGGCTAGCTCAGAGCAGGTAACCACATTCAAATTACATGTTAATAAGCTCTTAGATGCTTTTGACAATTTATTTCAACTGCACTTATGCAATTGATTCTTTTTAACTTGTATACTGTGAAACAAGAGTGCATTGTATTTACAAACAAAAAACATGTTAGAATGTCACCATAAAGCTGTGGTCACGTGACTTGTTGTATGCATGTTATTTAGATGACATATTTGTAACTAGACCATATTGTGTATGCAAAAATGCCCACATAAGTATTGCTATTGAAGGCACTACAAAATGGTCTATCGGATGCAAGTAATACATGTGCATATCTATATTTTATGATTGGTAAACGTGCACTGGACATTCAAGGAATGATTTTTTTTGTGAAGGCCCTAAAAGTAATCATTATTTTTACATGCAAGAGATCCTTGCCATGTTTTATTGCATCTTGAAACACGGTCAAACTGATTGTCAGTCATCATATACTACTCATTTTGACCTTTATGTTTACCATGACTTTAGATGGATATCTGTTTTGCAATGTATAAAATATGATCTTTTGTATTTATCATTTCATTGTTAACTGATTGCTCTGTAATGAATATGAACTTTTCAAGTATGCTACCTGGTTGAATTATGTGCTATTTACTAGAAAATTTGCTTCCTGTCATTATCGTGAATCATATAAAAGACATGTAATGACCGCTTTGTGCTGTGTTTCCATGTTTGTTTATCAGCATTTCTTCTTTCATTTTGTTTTCTTCTACGTGTCTAAGGACTTTCAACACTTCAGATCCAATCCATAAAAAAATAACAAAATGTTAGAAGAAATGATACATTAACTTCTTCTCACTAGCATCTAAATGGTGTGGAGCCTTGTAGTTCCAATGTACTTCTGCTATCCTAGTTTATAACTTGAGCAAATGAACACACATTATATGATTTTATCAATATGTTGATTGGTTGGTTATCTGGGGTGCTTTTATTTGCAAGTCTCACAATTTAACAGCTGTCCTCCTATTTTCTATGACTTGCAGTATTCATTGATTGTTAGCTTTGTTTTGCTTATGTATGATCATGCATTTTTCTATCTATTATCTTTTATCACTGTTTCAAGTAAATAAAAGTTGTTTCTTTTCTTTTTCTCAGAGGCTAATATTTGACATACCGGAAAATGGTGTAAGAAAAATAGTGTTGGCCACAAACATGGCTGAGACAAGTATTACAATCAATGATGTAGTTTTTGTTGTTGACTGTGGTAAGGCAAAAGAAACGTCTTATGATGCATTGAATAATACACCTTGTTTGCTTCCATCATGGATCTCCAAGGCTTCAGCACGACAGGTATGACATGATAGGCCCTGATCCTTTTGTCCTTTCACAGTTGGTGGATTGTGGTAGAGGTTTTGGTGGCAGGCACTAAAATAAAATTGCATTACATAGTGGAATTCGTTGATGACATTAGTTGTAGCTACTGATTTATTTCTTGCTTTCACTGCTATGTTTTTTATCACATAATGGTGGTTTAGTTTTTGAATAATTTCTTACTGCCTACTCTCCTACCTGCTTGAGAGACTAATTTTGTTCCTTCTACTTTTCTTCAATGAATTGTAGCCTGAATCTGATAACCTTCAATGAAAAAAGAAAACTCATTTTTCATAACCTATATGCAATTAATATGTGCAAAAGATCATTGTCAAGGATTGCCATATCGGATCTCGGCTTCATCTCGGAAGGGTGAAAGAGGAGATCTCACGAGATTCTTGGAAAAATATCTTGAGATCGGATCTTTGATTTCATTTACATAAGGTATACATTAACTAACAATATAAATAATAAAAAACAGGACAAATCTAAAAATATACCCATTGATAGGTTTCTATAGAGTTTATGGTCCTATTCAACCCAAATGGGTCGAATTGTTGATCCAACTCTAACGTTGTTCATTTGGAAGTTGAGTGAACTTTCTAGTGGTGTCATTTTTTGTTGAACTTTCCCCAGATTGTTCTGACCTAATAAGGGTAAAATGGTCATTTTACTATCTGTAGTCAGATTTTGACATTTGAGGTGCCGTTGCGGAGGTCTTGACCGGTATAGTATCGTAGGCCTACTTGTTTTGTCATTTAGGCTCATTAGGCCTGCCAAAGGCTATTCGGAAGTCCGTTTTTACTATTTCGCTTGTAGCTTGCCGAACAAGTTGAATTTCTGCTCTGACTTCACTATTGCTCAAGTGATGGGGATCCGGTCCAGTCCATTTTGGGGTTTATTTGCATTTACGTCCATTTGGACATGTTTGTAAATATTTGAGTTTTATTTGTGGTCTTCTCTTTTTATTTGGGTCCTCAAGAGGACATGTATGTAATTAGTCATTTATGATGTCTTGTTTGTAATGGGCTCCTCTATTTAAGAGGGCCACTTGTTGGAATAGAGAGAGAAGATTATTGTTCAATTTTTGGAACCCTAGGGGCTGCCCCTTGTGCTGGGGCGCTGCCCCTTCTCCTTCACCCCCTCTTCGATGGAGGTCGTCCAGCTCCACCTCCGGTGCAGACCGGTCCCTTCGCGACCCTCCGGCGTGGGTGCCTTATCCTTCTCCGTCCAGCGGCCTCCGAGCCATTCATTCCCCTTTCCCCCTTCACCGGTTCGATTTGGAACCTTACCGACTTCGTTCACCCTGTCTCCGACCGTTTCGACACCTCCCACGACGTCCACCACCTACGCCCTTCCACCCTCCACCTCCGGCGATCCCTGGAGTACCCCCATCCATCCTTCTGCTGTCTGCGCAACCCCCCCTCCCGTACCCCCTGTTGGAGCTGCGCGACCTCCCCCGGCGGACCCCTTCCGGAAGTCAGACGCGACGAAGACGGAGAAGGGAGGAGGAGAAGAAGATGAGGGGAAGAAAGAGGAGGTCGGACCACCTCCTAGGGCCCCTCGGCCCCTCCGGTCGACCCCTAGGTGCCGGCGAAGGCAGCACCGCATCGCCCCCCGGACGCCCGAGCGCGGGCTCCTCCCGACGGGGGTACGCGGCGGCCGGCGAGCCGGCCGCGTCTCCCGCCCCGCGGCCAACCGCGCGGGGCCACGACCCCCCCCGCTTAAGTCGCAGGCGAACTCGCTCGCCCGGCCGGCCTGTCTTTCGCTCAAACCGGCACCAGTTCGTCCCCAGACTCGGTTCTGGGCCCGGTTTAGGCCGGTTCAGGGTCGGTTCGGCCCGGTTTGACCCTCCAGAGGCCGGTTCAGGCTGTTTGGGGCCGGTTCAAGCCATTTTGGGGCCGGTTCAGGCCCGTTTTGAGTGGTTCGGGCATGGTTCGACGTATTTTGGGCCCGTTTGACCGGTTTAAGTCCGCTTTTTCTTGTTTCATGCATTTCTAGGTCTTTTGCGCCTCCTGAAGGCCCGCTGCAGCGCCACGTCGCCGGTCCGTCCCGCCTCGTCCCGCATCATCAAGTTTGACCTAGGCAGACCAGATGATGGTGCTTGATCGTTATCGAGTCGTCGTTTGGTCGGTCAAGCCCAATAAGGCTTATTGGACCCGTTGGCCCTAAATGCAATGAAAAGTGGGTGCCACTTGCCTGTTCATTTTTTTTTTCATATATTTTGCCCGCAACTTGCTATTTTTGGTTACTTAAGAGAATTTTGACGCCAACATGCTTATTTTAGTAAAAGAGAATCTCATTTAATTACATTTAAAAGTGGATAAAATAAAAGTCAGATTGACTTCATTGTCACAAGAAAGTCTAATAGGATTATTTTTAAGGATTATAAAGTTATTCCTATTGAAACTTTAACTAGTCAACATAGGTTAGTGGTTTTAAATGTTAAAATTAAAGCACAAACAAACATATTTTAAAGAAAGGTTTCTCCTAGAATAAAATAGTGTGAGTTAAAACGGATAAAACAATTAGGGGTGAGCATTAAACGGTTCAAACCGAAAAACCAGTTTGAACCATGTTCGGTTTGGAAGTCCTCCAAACCAGTTTAAACCAAACCAAAACGTTTGAACCGATTTAATTAAAAAATATATAAAAATTGTTATAATATTATTAAAAATGAGATTTTTATAATAAAATAATATTTATTTTGATTGTTTTTAACTTAAAATTATTATATATGTAAAAAATAATTAATTAAAATATTTTTATATATTTTCGATTTAAACCAAACCAAACCGAATTGAAATCGGTTTGGTTTTGTTCGGTTTGAGGGGTTGAATCGATTTAGTTCGGTTTGGAAAAAAATGGTCTAAACCGGACCAAACCAAACTGTGCTCACCCCTAAAAACAATAAACATTTAAGATGAACTTCTTAAGATTAATGATTAGAAGTTAGTTATTGACGTCAATGCTATGTGGATGAACATTGCTATAAATATTATAGAGATTGTTAAAAAGTATTTGGAAAGTTTAAAGAACATAGCCCACCTAAAAAGGAGATTTGGTGGTGGAATGAAGATTGTAAAAAGTAATAAATAATAAGAGATTGATATAAAACATTGTTCAAGAGTGATAACAACGAAGTTTATAAACAATACAGATAGCGAAAAATGAAAGAAAAAATTACTATTAGACGAGCTAGAGATAATACTTTTAAACATACGCATGAGAAACTTGAAATTAAAGAAGGCGAACAAGATATTTATAGATTGACAAGAATGAGAGAGAAAAGGTCTCAAGATCTTGATTAAGTTAGATGCGTCAAGAATAAAGAAGTTTTATTAAAGATGATGATACCAAAGAAAGATGAAAAAATTATTTTGATACTCTTTTAATGACAACTGTACTAAAAACATATACGGCATTGAGAATGTGGTGACATTTAATTTGAACTATATTAAGAGAATTCAATTTTCAAATGTTAAAGTAGCATTGAATATGATGAAAATAAGAAAGGCATGCAGTCCAGATAGCATTCTGTAGTGTGAAAATATTTGGAAGATTTATGAGTGGAATGGTTAACTCGATTTTTTAACAAAATTTTAGTATCGAAAAGAATGTCGAATGAATGAAGGAAAAGTATCATTATATTTTTTTTAAAAAAATGAGATACAAAATTGTGTAAATTATAAAGAGATCAAATTCATTAATCATATTATGAAATTATGAGAAAGAGTTATTGTGCAGGGATCACATAATTATACAAATATTTCAACTAATTACTTTGGATTATTGTCAGGTCAATCTATAAGTGAAACTATTTTTTATTAGAAGTTTGATAAATAAATATTGAGATATGAATAAAAATTTACATATGATTTTTATTGACTTGGAAAAGGCCTATGATAGAGTTCCAATAGAGGTTTTGTGGTGGGTATTGGAACTAAAGATGGTGTATGCTAGTTGTATACAAATGATAAAAAATGTGTATGTTGATTTAAATTTCTCTGAAGAGGTAACTCAAAATTGCCATGAGTGGAGAATGAGAATCTATATGGCTGAATCCAATTAACTTGGGACTAAGGCTCGGATTGAGTTGAGTAATACTTATATAGTATCACTTAAATATATGAAATAAATTGAAATAAAATTTGATTTGAGTTAAAACTTAGATTGAGTTTGATAAACGAGCTGAAGTTCAAGTTTCATGAGTGAGTTTAGATCGACTTTGAGTTTTATAAATAAATTCATATCGAGTTTAAACTTGAATGCGGATTAAACTTGAGTCAAACTGCCATTCAATCTTGAACTTGAGCTCAGTTAATTTAGGTAATAAGCCAAGCTTAAACAAGGGTTGAGCCTTACTCCGCTACTCGTTAGAGTTCGAGCTCGAACTTGACTTGTGTAAAATAAATGAACTGAGCTTGAACAACATGCTATTCGGCTTAGCTCAGCTCGTTTTCACCCCTAGAAGAGGCAATGAACCATAGGAGCTGGATATACCTGGGACCTGATATCCCTGATCTGATTACTTAATGTGAGGCTCAGATCCGATCTCTTAGTTGTATCGCAGGCGGGGAAGATGCAAGGTCAGCACCTTGCCGAGCTGCTGCCGTCTTGGTGCTGATTTGACCCCAAAATGGTCTGATCAGACCAAAATTCTTTAAAATATGAGTCTTTGCTATTTCTATGGTTTTTTTATTTTTTATTTTTTTAAGAATGGGTCTAGGCTAAGTTTGGATTAGTTTTTCTCTCCATGAATTGGGCTATTTAGGCCGATCTGATTTGATTCGGATCAGAATCAGCACTAACCGATCTTGGACCTACTCCGATCCTGCATTCCTTGACTCATTTCATTATGTTGCATTTTAAATGTGCATATATTTAGGCACCTCCGGCTTGGAGCCTTTTTGCTTCATTCTTATTATTTTATAATAATTGGTTATATATCGATTAAAAGTTTTATCATCATTATTTTTGGCAGAAATCATGTTGTTTCCTCTTTTCCGCAGAGAAGAGGAAGAGCTGGTCGTGTTCAGCCTGGGGAGTGTTATCATCTCTATCCGAGATGTGTTTATGATTCTTTTGCAGACTACCAACTGCCAGAACTGTTACGGACACCTTTACAATCTCTTTGTTTGCAGATCAAGAGTCTACGCCTCGGAAGTATTTCTGAATTTTTGTCCAGGGCCTTACAATCACCGGAACCATTGTCGGTATGCCTAAAGTTTTAGATATTGTCATCACATTTCTTTTTACTTTTGTTTTGATAAGCAGCACTTACATAATTGTTGTTATCCTTTTTCAACTATCGAGTAGCTTTCTGGTTATCTTTTTGCAGGTTCAAAATGCTGTGGAATATTTGAAAATCATAGGTGCTTTAGATGAGCAAGAAGAAATGACCATTCTTGGTACTGTTGCTCTCTTTTATTATATATGCAAATTTGCACTGGTCACCGTTTAATGTTATCCAATCCCATTTGTAGGACGTCTCTTATCGTTGTTGCCTGTGGAGCCAAAACTTGGAAAGATGCTTATTTTTGGAGCAATATTCAATTGCCTAGACCCTATTATGACTGTTGTTGCTGGCTTGAGTGTCAGAGATCCATTTTTGATGCCGTTTGACAAGAAGGATGTAAGTGAACTAGCAAAGAACATGTTTTGACAGCTATTTTCTACGTATGGTTACCACATTCTTTAATTTTTAAAATTATTATCTGATAAATACAGAAATAAATTGGATTATCTATCAGCCATCTAAAACCCTCAAATGTCATTAGTTGGTCATTTTTTGAACTTTTTGATGAAAATACCCTCTCTCTCTCTGTGGATGCATTGTCTTTTCCACTTTGCAGGATTGGCTTATCTGGATCTGGATCAGCATAGCCCGATCTTATCCCAAGGGGACTCCCCTCTGGATCAATTCAAACAGTCTGGATCAGCAGATCTTGCAATCTCGTTGGGGGTGGTTGTCCCTGCGCCTACATCTTTCGTGCATATTATTGACCTGATATGACTGGATCCGTGACTGGGCCTAGGGATATCTTAACTGGATCTTTTGATATGGGGACCGGAATCAGAAGTTCTTCATCCTTTCTACTTTTTTAAACTTTTTTAAATATTTATGTCCTTGAAAGAGCCGATTGGATCAGCTTTTCTTCTTTCACATCGGCCGATCCGTATTAGGATCATGATTCACTCTGGCCAATCCCAATCCTGCCTTCCTTGCTCTCCTCTGTCTTTATCTGTTTAGCCCCCCCCCCCCAACTGTCACTACACCTTTCTGCTAAGTGTTGCTTTCCCTCCATAGACCTCTGTCATAGTCTCATCTCGTCCTTTGGCACCTGGCTCTGCTTCTTCCTTGTTCCTACTTAACAGTAATAATCTACCTAACAGCAATAATCCACCCACTGCAAAGTTTCTTTCGGTGCTGCTCTGCTTCATGTGAAGCATTTTAATCATCTACAACAGTCTCTTCACGATTCTGAAGCAGCTCCTACCACATGGCACACAAGATTCCTGCATTTGTTGTTGCCAGAGGATCACCTTGCCCCAGAACAAACCTCGACAGATAGAATAGATAAATATATAGAGAGGGACACATTTGGAATTATTAATAATCAGGAGTTGATATGTCATTATTAAAAATCCATACTCTTTTTTGTTTTTATACAAATAAATTTAGTTGGTGCCATGACAAAGGTGTTTCATGCATAGGAAAAGAGTAAAAGATAATAAAGCAACTAACTTGAATTTGGGTCCACGTTACTGCCCTAGCGGTCTTCTTGGCTATAGGATGGCTATTCACCTCACACCTAGATGGTCAATGATTGCTTATAACTCTAGTTTACATGCTTCAAGTATTTGTTGATATTTTTGGTTGAAATGGTTTTTTTGATCGAAGAAATTTATTCATATTCCAGATTAATTTGACCTTTATGATTAAGATAAGTATGTGCATCATAATAATGGTTGGTACAATTTAACATGGAATGCAGTAACGACCCAGGCCTGACCCTGTCAGTTTTTGGGCTGACCGACCCGGTCCCGACCCTACGACCCCGACCCAGTATATGTTTTAAAATTATTATTTTATTATTTTTTATTATGACCCCGGCCGACCTGGGTCGGTTTGGGCCCAACCGACCCGGTCCCGATCCCACCTACCTTGCAATTTAATGCAATACCATATTATTTTCAGGTGCTGTAAAAATTAATTTATGGAGTATAGTTGCCTGCATAAAATGTGACATGTGACGTGATGGGTCTCCCTTGTGAGAGAATATGTGAACTACTGTATAATTTTGATTGATTTATTTAATATTAAGCTATAAATGTGAAGATATGAAAATTAATGTACATGGAATGCAGCTTGCAGAGTCTGCAAAATCTCATTTCTCCTGCCGAGACTATAGTGACCATCTTGCACTAGTCCGAGCCTATGAAGGCTGGAAAGATGCAGAAAAAGAGCAATCAGGATATGAATATTGCTGGAGAAACTTTCTTTCAGCACAAACGCTGAGAGCAGTGGATTCTCTTCGGAAGCAATTTTTGTTTCTCCTCAAGGACGCTGGTTTGGTTGATGACAGCTCTAGCATGTATAATAGATGGTCTCGAGATGAAAACCTTGTGCGTGCTGTCATATGTTCTGGCTTGTATCCTGGTATTTGCTCAGTTGTGGTGAGTTCATATTTATGTTCATGTTTTACTTTTCTTAGTCATTTTTCTCTCAGTGGACTCATTCTAAAATGTCTAATATGTAAGAACAAGGAGAAATCCGTATTGTTGAAGACAATGGAGGATGGTCAAGTCATGCTCTATTCTGTAAGTGTCTTGGCTGCATGGTGCTTATGATTTCAGAATATGTGGCTATTACCAGTATATGAGTATTACTGCTCAATTTCTATCTCATAAATGCCCTTCAAACTTCTAATTGTTTTATATCTGTCCTTTAATCTTATAGAACTCTGTGAATGCTAAGGAGGCAAATATTCCGTATCCATGGCTAGTTTTTAATGAAAAGGTGAAGGTAAATGCTGTTTTTCTGCGAGATTCAACTGCAGTATCAGATTCTGTTCTGCTCCTTTTTGGAGGAAGCATTTCACGAGGTGGACTTGTAAGCAGTCTTATTTCATTAATGAACTGGAGTCTTATGTTTCAGGATCCATTGCATCAGTTTACATTGCATGACGTATTTCCTGTGTTTGTCAGTAATGCCTCTATTTTTCTTTCATAGGATGGGCATTTGAAGATGCTCGGTGGTTATTTGGAATTCTTCATGAAACCTGAGCTAGCTGAGACATACTTGAGACTTAAAAGAGAGCTTGATGAGCTTGTTCAAATTAAAGTAAGTGTTTTTTATGTTCTCAGTTTGCAACTTATATAATTTTGATATTTGAATTTGGAGAAATGTGCATTTTTTGTTTTTTACCTCTTATTTTAATGCTTTTTTCTTCTATTATAACTTTCTTCTTTTATATCATTGTGCTTGCTTTCTAGCAATAGCTTTGGTTATTAGAAAATCTTAGATTAATACTCTAAATTTGGTAATCAAAGATGGGTTGAAAATGAATGATGTGATGTAATGATTCCATACATCATGCTAAGCTAGTGAATTGATTTGTTATCATATTTCTCAAGGTGCCCTCCCAGGCACCCAAGTACCTTTTGTAGGGCAAAGGCATAAGGGCGTGTTCCAGAGGACCCAAAAGTCACCCAAGTTGCTAGTCTAGTCAACCCAAGGAGATCAAGGCACATGCCTAGGGCAATTGGCCCTCCACAAATAGTGGACATCCATTTTATGATAGTGAAATTAGATTAAAATTTTTATTATATTTTATATTATTGTCTATGTTAAAGATTTTTAATTATAAACTATCCTTTTCTGTTCCTCTCACTTGCTTTATCAAAGATTATATCTTTTCCAAAAATTTATACATATAATTACATAAAAAACACATGCGTGCACACATAATATAGATTCAAATATGCATACAAAATCTATATACTTATATGTTAAATATCTTCTTACACCTATTTTTTAAAGTCTACTCTATACTTTCCCTATCTTTCTCTCTCTAAATATATATACTGTGTGTATATATTTATGTATGTTTATATGTAGTATTAACATCTAATTCTACCCCTTAGTCAACACCTAAATGGCTGTCTTGTCACCTTGATAACTGTGCTGAACTATATACAAGATGCTCATTACTCTTGGATTTGAGCATGCAAAATTGCAACTATATGCTTCTTTGCTCTTCTTTAATTCTTTGTAAGCTCTTATTGCTGATGGTAGACTGCGTTACCATGACTTCATTGTTGCAATTGATAAATGAATACTTTATGCAACTCAACTATTTTCTATCAAAAGCTTATTTTAGGGACATTGTGAAGTAAATACAGGTATTTTAATGTTATCTTCACCTGTGCAATCTCAATTTTTATAGGTGGCCACAATAGAATTCAAGTAAAATAAGTTCATCCTTTTTTCTGGATGGTGAGGTGTGGGGTAAAAGCTCTCATCAATACGCCCTGGACATGACAACTGTTTCTGATGGTAACTGGGTTACAATTAGGTTCATTCACTGTGGCCATTGTCTTTCATCTACTCTATACTACATGTTCCTCACTATCAATTATTCTTTTATACCGTAGCAGCATTACTGATGAGGAAGCATCACTTTTGGATTGAAAGTTAGCCAGTCCTACTGGCACAACAGTTCAATAGTGATCCTTGTCAGTTTGTATTTTATTAGTATTTTGGGGTTTTATTTTGGTAAAATTTTTATTTATTTTAGTTAGTATTTATGATAGAGCAGGTGGACAATTTGTGAGAGTTTTAAGTTAAAGTTAGAAGTATTTTATAAGGAAATGGATAGTTTCATAAAATGAAAAGTGTTTGGGTTTTAATGTAAAGCATCCTTTCTTTAAAAGGGGCTCCTTTGGTAGAATGGAGGCCTCTGTTGTTTAAGGCGGGAGGTGCCCGAGGCAAGGAGGGGCTAGTCTCACCTCAAGCACTTGAGACGAGATACATTTTTAAATATATATTTATATACGTATAAGTATGAGATAAGGGGCTCCTTTGGTAGAGTGGAGGCCTCTGTTATTTAAGGTGGGAGGTGCCCGAGGCAAGGAGGGGCTAGTCTCACCTCAAGCACTTGAGACGAGATACATTTTAAATATATATTTATATTTTATTTATTTATATACGTATAAGTATGAGATACTAATGAATCAAAAATTGAACTTGATGTATGAAATAGAAAAAATATAACAAAATATATCAACATGTCAACATCAATTTAAAACTAAAAGATACATTTTTAAATATTTATTTATATTTTATTTATTTATATACGTATAAGTATGAGATACTAATGAATCAAAAATTCAAACTTGATGTATGAAATAGAAAAAATATAACAAAATACATCAACATGTCAACATCAATTTAAAACTAAAAAAACAAGTTATTAACATGAATTTAAAAAAAGTTGCTAATGTCAGCTTAAGAGAAACTATCAGACTATTCAAAACAAAGGTATAGATAATTCAACACAAATGAATGACTTAATAGAAATAATAAAGTAAACAATTCAACAACTTAATACAAGTATTAATCAGAGACCAAAGTATACAATCAAAATATTCAAAACTCAAAATTCCATTTCATTAACCACTATCTGCATCAAGATTTAACTGAATTTCTTGGTCATTTCTTGATGTGTCGTCAAAATGTTCATTAGCAATACAATGTCTTATAAGGAGCGGGAAGTATCGCAGCTTTGAGAGTGTCAAACACACTGCTGGAGAAAACAATTTGGAGCTGGAAGAGGGGTGAGCCGTTGAGGGGTGAGGATTGGTTGAGGGGTGAGGACTGGGTGGAGGGACGAGCCATTGAGGGGTGAGGACTGAGGGCTAGTTGGATTCCGGGTGGTGTTGACCGGTGAGCACCGAAAGAGTGATCAATGGGGGCAGGTGAGACCGAGCTTGATGCTTGAGCTCGGTTGAGGTGTGGAGAAGAAGTTTCCCCCTGGGGGGCTTTTATAGCCCCCAACGGGAGGGCATTAAGGGCATTTAAGGGGGTGGGTCAGTGGAGTGACTCACCCACCCCACTCACTCTAAGTGGGAGGGGGGGAACTTGCCCCCCCACTAACTAGTTAGTGGGCGGTGGCCATATGGCCGCTGGTGACCCAGTCGGCCGGGTCGCGCGACCCAGAGCCGGGCCAGCTCGTAGTCGGCCCGGCGGGGCCATTTTTGGGCCAGCCCGGAAACCGACTGGGTCGGGCGACTCGGCCTACCGGGACCTGGAATTCCATGATCTACATGTTTGACAAACACTATGCTTGTTGGAATGCTAACAAGAAAACTAATTAAAATTCTCTCTTTTCTATCCGTCAATATATCTGACATAATGCTGCAACCAAATTTCACCAACTCTTTTTTTCTTTTTTCACCAACTGTTAAGTTGTTTACATTTCCTTTGACAGCAGGATCTCTTTAATTTCATGATAACTTAGGCTCTTCAAACTTAGATCAAATTGGCTCACAGCTTCCAACAACTCAAAAACTGTTAAGCCGCATTATGTTGAAAAAGATGCCTACTTAGTACATCCTTCTAGTAATATATCGAATAACTCATTCTTTTTTTTCTTCCAAATATTTCTTGACTTTCAAAGATTTGCCTTTAGATTTCTTGGGACTAGGTGTGCAGAAATGGTCCATAGGACCTTCATCTGTTGAGACATAAAAGATAGACTCATAGACCATTGACAAACACCTTGATTTGTCTTGTGTGAATCTATATCCATATATTGTTGTTGTTGCCCAAGGAGATTAAACCCTCTTTTCTATTTCTTTGGTTATACGAACTCTTTCAATTCGGCCTACTGCAGACCCCTTCGGCCACCCCTAAAAAGGTCCTTAAACAGCCTCTTCGGCCTCCCCTAACCAGACCTACACCCCCCCCCCAATTCTGCCACCCATACTGACCCTTCAAACAGGTCCGGTTACTGCCCTCAAACAGGCCCATTTGACCGCTTAAACTCTTGTACAGTCCTTTTTCAGTCACTCTCCAGACCCTCATACAGGTCCCTAGATAGCTCCTTCGGCCTCCCTTTATGCTTTCCTTTGTGCAACCCCATTCAGATCATTTAACATTCTCCTTTGTGGGCTCCCAAACAGTCCTCATCCTGCCCTTTGCACAACCCCAAACACCTGAAATCTGCCTCCGTGTGCAGTCCCTTGAACAGGTCCCAAACCAGCCCGGTTACCCCCCCCCCCCAAAACAGACCCAGATCTGCCCCCTGTGCAGTCCTTGAAACCGGCTTCCAAAGCAGCCCCATTTCACCCCATTTAGGCCCACTTAACACACTGTTCCGACCCCTTAAAAATTGCTTCAAAGTCCTGTTTCAGCACAAAAGGGGATCCTCAATTTCGGTCCAAGCAGCAATGTGGCAAGGAGTGGAAGGCTCTGAATAGGCCCACCGGGTCCAAGAAGACTTGAAAGCTGGCCAACTAGGCCGATGTGATTTGAACAGGCCCAATGGGCCTTGAACAGAAAAATAAACTTAATAAAATCTCAAAAGCCGAAATAAAAATTAAATAAAGGGTGAGCTCAAATTTTGAGTGCCCTCTTGGACGACGAACTCAAGTACAACCCAGTCACTTATGGATGTGGATGTGGGCACGCTCCCATTGCAGACGGATCCTTCTCCCAGTGTAGCAGATTAAAAGACTTAGTTGTATTGGAGATAAAATTCATTTGATCAAGAACAGGTTGACATGTAGTCGTACTGCCGAATTTCTCCTTCGATCTTATGGAAGTACACTTCGGGGGAAGGATACCTTCACTTTCAGATTTCGGCGCATGGCACCAACTTGATATACTTCGGCATGAAATGAAATGAAAAGAACAATTCAAGTGCTGATGTGGATATTTGAAACCGGACATCGAACACTAGTCCGATGGACTAGATGGGATGTGAATTCGAATTAAATAAATGAGATAAAATCAATTTAAAAGATGCTTCATCGAATTTGAAAAAAAATACAACCAATCAGATTTAAGCTATCTTAAAATTCATTTTAAAATTATTTAATTCGTGAGATTAAATTCCTTAATCAAGTGATGATTAAGTAACTTCAAGATAAATCAAATAAACAGCATTTAAAACGTTCAAAATACCCAAAACAGTCCTTGAGACATAAAAAAATCAGAACATGAAATTGAATAAAATTTTAAAAAAATCAAAACACATTCAAACAATCTAATCAAAAAGTCTTAAAACAAATAAAACATGTTGAACACACCCAAACCAACTTCAAAGCATGAAATGACGTAAGAAAGAGATAATTAAAATTATCTCAATCAACATTCAATCAAATGAAATTAAATCATGAAGTATGTAATTCTCCCATTAAATATCAAACTCAAATAAAAAACTCCAATAAAATTGAAATTCAATAAATCAGAAATCAAAAAGTCAAATCCAACAAACCAAATCAAAACACTTAATCAGATTAAAATAAACACCTTGAACATAAAATTCAAGTTAAAATACCAGATCTGAAAATTACATTCCAACTAAATAAAATTAACATCAACTAAACATAATACAATTTGTTTGCATCTCATCAGGTCCATAAAACTACGGCCCTCAAGTTTATTGTTTTATGTATATGTGCACCCTTTACAAAATAAGATGTCATGACAATTAATCAAGGGTCTTCGAGCAGTTGCTCGATGTAATTAACGTCAGATATTCGCACTATCTGATGGAGATGTCAAAAATAAATTTTCACAGAATTTGAACTTCAATCCTATATTTTTATGCATATTGTCGGACTAGTTAATATATTTATGGGTTATCACTTATTTTCTTAAATTTTCACGCCTCGTGCTATGTCTGAAGGCGTCTGCCTCTACGCTATGTTTGAGTTTAAAAAACCTTTTAAGCGGCATCAACTGGCAGCGGATGAACCCTACAAAAAGCTTTAAACTTTAACTTGGATGCTAGATTTATGAAAAGAAGCAAAAACCTAAGGAAGAGAAAAGCAGAAGAAGAAAAAAATACCGCTGAACTTGCCTCCACGACATGTGCATGCAGAGGAAGGAGAAACACCACGTGAGAAGAACTTCTCGGTGGCATAGGAGCTTTTAGAGACCAACGCTGTCTTCAACTAGCTGCAGAGGGCACGACGGTGGTGTCAACTGGTGTGTACAGGGGGGCACTGCAGTAAAAAGTGGTGTCAACCATGGTGCACCAATGCAGTGGTATCAACCGGTGGCGGCATTGGGCAACCTACTAGGGCACTCGCTGCAGGGTCTCAAAGGAGTTGAGGGTAGTCTAAATCAATCAGATTAGGGCCCTTATCCAGACCAGATTCGAACGAGGGGGCAAAGGCAACCACCTAGGGCATGAATCATCGACGTTCACCTCGCCTATGATAATATCGAAGAAGGTAGGATGAACCTAGATTTTTTGAAGCCTTAGCATTACTCCTTGGGAAGTGCACCATGGATCTCTCTCTCTCTCTACCTCTTCCTCTATGGATTGGCTGAGTCCTTCCCTCTCCTCTTTCTTCTGGCCGAGGAGACCTCTCTTCTCCCTCAGCTCCTTTCAATTCCAGTCTTCATGCATGTTCATCTTCTTTCTTTTATCGTAGGCAATTATCTAGTCAACAAGGTGAGAAAGGCATGGTGATTACCTTTGTTGCCTCACACTTCTAGGCTCTTGGTGAGGAAGCCACCTTGCCCACCTTGGAGGGCTAATTTGGTAAATGGACCAAGCCTAGACCTATTGTCAACGTGGATCTGGGAGACTCAAATAAACCCCTGCTTGCCTCAACCCCTTGCGTGTTTCTTCCTCCTCCCACTTCCAAGAGAGCCTAGCTGCTTTGTGCCATCATGGAGGTAACAGAAGCTCTCCCTTGATTCTCTCTCACAACTTCAATGGCTCAAGCCCCTTCGGGGCCACCCCTCTCAGTCCCTCC
The DNA here is from genome assembly GCA_036172225.1 of Cryptocoryne crispatula var. balansae. NCBI lineage: Eukaryota > Viridiplantae > Streptophyta > Magnoliopsida > Alismatales > Araceae > Cryptocoryne > Cryptocoryne crispatula. The sequence goes on along the minus strand of CM069932.1, from coordinate 12,231,047 downwards.
AGTCCAGTCCCAGCCCTACAACCCCTGCTTCCCTCTCTAATCCAGTCTGCTGTTGCCTACCACCAATAGCCAAAGTGTTCGGTGAATCGTCATCTACAAGTTTGAGGTACTCCACAACTCCTTCCATCATTTCCCGTACCACTATTGTCACGACCCAGATTTTTAACATGCACAGCGGAAGATAATCCGGCGACGTAACGGTGAAAAAAATATCAATTTGGAACCAAATAAGACCAAACTCTCAATCCAAAATCACAATTCCAAACTTTACAACCTATTAACACCATAAACAAACACCTATCTAAACAAATTAATTACCAACATTGAATGAGTAATCTACTAACTCCTCGAATTCCAAAATACCACTACACTTCTGTTGCGCTAAACCTGCAATCCTGAAAATATTAACAACAGAAAAGGGTGAGTCACCATAGACTCAGTAGGACTTACACCCGAACTACCCCACTATAATAATGATTTCTATTGATATTAAATATATTAAACCTAAAAATTCAGATTATAGTACATAAGGTTCAAGCTAATTATATATCTTCTATTAAGATGATTGCAATGCTTTTCTTCTACCCCATTTGATAATATGACTCTATATGCACTAAAACTAACATATCCTGCACATTTAACTACTCTAGGTATGCTCACAACACATACACTTGTCATGAAACAAAAGACACAATTAGACCACTAATATCCATGCCAAAATGCACAACTAAATACTTGTTTGAGTAAATATCATGCTCTACTTGGACATTGTAGCAAATGTCACAAAACTAACACCAAATCTACCATATATAGAAGTAATATATAGTAAACTAAATCCTATAGTATCCCTAGGCAGGGGAGTATTTAGCATAAACCGCGGTATCCGGGATCGACGAATGCTCCGGATTGTTCTAATTTATTTGCTGCCCACAGGTCACGAACTATAGTCTGGTGAAGTAGAATTCCATTACATTGTAGCCCTCTGCGTACTACATCTCTCAAGATGAAAGCACATAATTAACTCAGACAACCAACCATTTAACTAGCATGCCAAATGATAATTTAATCATCAATTACATCTATGGACAACCATAGATCAATGCACCACATACATGCATACCACATCACTGTATGATACACCTAGAATCAATTAACAACATTATGCATCTAAATGACAATCACGATATGAAGTACATAGAAGAACAACCATGGCTCTATGTACTACATATATGCATACCAATTTACAATCTAACATAAACTAGAACTAGACATCAACATGATGCACTTAATGCGATCTAGCAAAATAAACATGCTATATGCATACTAAGTCATGATTAACTAATCTAATAACAATTAACAAAGTGACACAACTATTCTAAAATCATGCAACTCTACACCATAACTCAAGTAAATGTTATGCTTCGCAACATACATGCTAAACTACACAATTACACATGACCACATCAATAACCTTAATGCATATACCCTAAGATCATGCAATCTATGAGCCTAACATGCTATGCAAGTTACAAATCAATCATACTAAATACATGTCTTGGCAACTATTACTATCTTACTCTATATGGAACCAAACCAAATTTTAATAATACTATGCTTAATCCTTACCTCGACTTTTTAACAAATCAGAATATATATTAAAGAACATCGTAATGCAAACATGATAATCTGACTAGACTCAATTATAAAAAAACCTAACATGTCGATCATCATACATGATTAATCAAATCAATCTAAATATGCATGATTAAACAAGCTAATTTAACCCTATCTAAGCACGCAAATAAATTAAAAACAACCCAATAATTATATTCTATTGATCATGGTGATCTAAGCATATTTTTACAGTTTAATCAAATATATAAGAGTGCTAGGAATAGTCGAGACGTCTACCTTAACGGCGACGACAAACGGCGCACAATTTCAAAAAAGATTGACCCGGGTGACGAATATACAGCCGCGGTCACGACGGTGATGCAAAACCGAATCGAACGGTATCCTGACAATCTGTTAAAAGGAACAGAATAACATAAAATAGAAGAAAAGAGAGAGGAGTGATCGGATTGGAGAGAGAGAGAAAACAATAGGAGAGAGAGAGAGTACTGCAGAGGGGGGCGGATGAGTGGCCGCGGCCGCGACTGTGGCTGGGCGCGCGATCGCGCGGAGGGAGGTGGGCGGCCGGGCGCAGGACGGTGCACAGCGGCGGCTGCCGCACTGGGGCGGCGCGTGGGCGCAGGCGGGGAGCCGTGGCAGGGCGGTGGGCTGGCGGCGGACGGCGGAGGGGGGTCAACGCGGCGCATGCAGGCAGGGCGGCGGCGGCGGCTGCCGGGCGGGTGACCGAGGCGGCGGTCGCGGCTGAGGCGGGTGAGCGGCGGAGGGGCTCACGGCCGGCGGGGCTAATGCGGCAGGGCGGGCAGCAGGGCGGTCAACGCCGACTGGCGTCAGCGGGGCACGGCTATGGGTGGGAAACTGCGCAGCGTGCAGCGGCGCGACCGAGGGCGGCTGGGTGCCGCGCGGCGCTGCTGCGGTCGACGGGCAGGGCTGTGGAGGCGACAACGCGGAGAAGGGAGTCGACGACGTGGAGGGAGAAGAAAATAACGCCACGGTAGAGGGAAAACGGTAGACGTAGGAGAGGAGGAAGGAGTGGCGGCTGGGAAGCAATTAGGGCTTCGGATGAGAGGAGAGAAAACGATAAGGAGAGAGATTAGAAAACGAAAAGGATGAGAGAGAGATAATAGCACCCCATAAAAATATATAATTAATCTCATATTAATTATAATGAATATTATTTTAATTTAATAAACACCCTAACCGTTACAACTATCTCCTCCTCCATGGGCCACCTGCACAGAACAGAGCTATCGGCACTTCTATCCCCGCCAACTGCGTGCATGAACCACTGAATCCCTCTGCCTGCCTGCCCGCAAATCCTGGCAGCAAGCCTCTTGTTCCCAAAGCTGCCTGGTGCATGCGAGCAATGCCAGTGGGCCACTTTGCAGAGCATGGGACCTGATCTTCCTTGCCTTACCCTCACTCCAGGTTAGTGCCTTCTCATCCTGTGAGTGCTGACACTCAAACACACACAAGCCCTAACAGGTTTTCTGCATGCCTTCACCACATTGCAATGCTCACACAGCACTGCTGGAGCTTGTCCTGCCATGTTCTTGAGCCCTGATCAATGCGTGTGGCTGCAACCTTTCTACAGCCAGTCATGCTACCATTCTTCATCCTGGGGTCAGGTGGGCACACAAAAGATTGCAATGTTTAATGACAGCTTGAACCTTATACTGCATCGGCAAGCCTCATGTCAATCAATGATGTTGTGGTAAGGTTTTGTTGAACCTTTCCACACAGGTTAAGTAGGCAGCACAACTCACTTTATGTGTTTGAGGTTAGCCAATTGAAGTTGAGAGTTAGAAGATGGCAAACATTGCTAATATCTTGTGACTGGATTTTGCCTGCATCATTTGGTATTAGAGTCAGCACTTGTTGCATTTGACAAGCCAAGATCTTTGTGTTGTGCAAGGCATCACCATTTTTCATTTGTGATTACTTTGCTCGAAGTTGTGTATGACAAACTTACTTCTACAAAGGGTCAAAGAACCATATCTCAAGCCAAAGGTCAAAGAACTATATCTCAAGACCATTTCTTGCTTTGATTGCTGAGTTTTAATATGATCTATGGAGATTGTGCTTTAGTACAATTTGCACAGGTGATCTAGAATAAAAGATAGCATGAGTTCTCTAATTTGTTAATGATGTATGATTTGATATTGTTTTCCATGTTTCTTATATTGTTCTGTGATAGGATTGACTAGTTGAGCGGTAGGATATCAATGATAATTGCTTGCAAAGCAAACAAACAATTTATAGGATAATCCAATAGCTCCCGATAGCTTGACAGTATTGGTAACAGATAATCTATTAAGTTAACGCATATGAAAATTAATACACCTTAAACTGAACTCGATATTGAATATGTGTCTGTTAATTAATATGATAATCTAACTGTTCTAATTTCATGACAAAGAGTACACCCCATAAGGCCATAACTCATTCCCATCCCTGAAGGCTATATGTGGCATTGCAATTCTTTTAGCATCCCTAGGCGAATGTGACATTATTTGGCTCTTCTCATTTGAAACCGAACCCAACCAACCTTCCCAATGATAGTTCCAACATCTTCTTTTGACAGCTCCAGCCTTCCCATTCTCTGGCGGCTTTGGCACTCCAACCTCTCATTCTCTAGTAGTTCTGATGTCTTCTTCATTCGACAGTTTTCTTATCTTCCTCACCTTCCTCCAGCAACCCCAACACTGATTTTTTTTCTGGGTACTGATTTAATACTCTCATTTATATACAAACTACAAAATATCAGAAACAATGCTCTTTATCAGTGTGAATATTTTGTTCGGGAAGTTTTAAGCAAAATGGTGGTGAAACAAAGCTCTTTATCATTGTAAATATTTTGTTCAGGAAGTTTTGAGCTAAATGGTGGTGATATAATAGCTATATATTCATATTCTCCTTACTTGCATTTATAGATCTCACTTACAAGTTAGTGATATCTTTATCGATCTGGATGGAGCAAGACTTTTGTTAGATATATGATGCACATCTAAAACTTGTTGGCATTCACATGATATAAATTTTTATTTATTGAAATTATGTTGTTGGTGAATCTGAAGAAAATATAAGGATGTCTAGACTTCATTATTGGGTAGATCTGAATGCGGTAATAGTTTTCAGATTTGAGTTTAATTTAGAATACTTGATTTGGATTCAAGTCTAATAACAGTTTTTATCAGATTCTGTTCAGGTTTGGGTTTAGATTCATATTAATCCAACGTGTTGACATATCTAATTAGTTCCTTCCATATATTATTCTTATATATCTGTTAACTATCCGTTAACCGACCGTTAACTATTTCTTAGCAGATAATAGAAAACGGTTCATGGATATACTCATTCACGATAGTTAATGAACAACAAGTGGATACACTTTTTGTTATTGAATAGGGATACAAATAGTGCCACTATTCAACCCATATCTGTCCTATTGACATCTCTATTGAGCGGGCAGGCCAAAATTGGTGCTACCAACGACAATCTTGCATTGTAGCTAGGGAAGTATTGTTTTTTGGGGGAGCCGATGCAGATCTTCAACATCTATAGTCATTGTCTACTTGTTGAGAAGCCGAGCACATTGATAGATATAGTTGGGACAATGGATCAGCTAAAAATGTTGTGTAGTTATCTACGAAACTAAGATAGCTGTCAAGGCACCAGGGCATCATTCTACCTGCTTTAAGTTTTAAATTAACCATAGAAGTATCTTGCAAGGAGATGGATAGTTTTGTACAAGTAAAAGAGATTGGGTTTTAAGTGTAAAACTTCCCTTGATGTGGGGCAGGTCAGGGTGAGCCTCATACCAGGCAGCGTGCTGCCAGCCCCACTTGGTCAGCCCGACTCAAACCTTTCAAAACTCATCAAGCACAGGCCAGATTTTGTCACGGATACACCCACGAGCACCCACTAGTTTGTATTGCACCTCTCTTAGCTCTTCTATAAATGTCAGAACGTGAGCTGAATAAGCTTGTTGCCAAGGGTAACTTGGCACTCGCTGTGACCAACTCCAATATTATTGTCCATGGAAAGTGAACAACATATCCTAAGATGCTGATCTGTCTTGAACTATGAGCATGGGCCACCAACTGAAGCTGGAAGGTCTGAATTGGGCATGGTCAACATTTGGACCCATTTCAAGCCAGTCTGAATTGGGCCCGGACCAGTTTGAACTGGGTTAAGCCAGTCTGAACCACTGGCCCATTAAGCCTGAACGTGACTAGGATGAACCGGCCAATGGACCGGTCTGTTTGAAGTGAACCACCTGGTTTGCTGTGCTGCAACTGGCTGTTGACCGGGTATAGTGTCTCCTTCCTCCTGATGTAGGGGGTGCAGGACGAAGAGAAGGGAGGACTGGTGGCACTGGAGAGGCCCTAGAGGGTGGCACTGGGGTTGCAAAGACGATGCAGGGCTGGCAGCAGTGTTATACAGGGGAGAGGAATGCCAGCATCCAGATAAAGGGAGGGGCTCTTGAGAACCCGGCAAGTGGCAATGACAGAGGTGCATTGCTCCAGAATCATGTGATGGGTCCAACCAGAGAAGGCATAGTGAGCCGTGTGCTGGCAGCCTTTGACAGTTGCTAGGCTGGCAGGTGGCGGTGAGTGTGGGGAACCCTGAGGCAGGGGTGGAGTGCTACAGGTTGCAGTTCATCCAGGTGGTGTATGCTGCTTGGAAGATGGTGCAGATTTTTCTGTGGGATGGTAAGTAGCTGGCTTCAAGGGCACGGTGCAGAGTCTCTGACGCTGTGCAGATGATGCTGAGGGGTGATGGCATGGCAGCTTCAACTCGTGGTGCACCAGGAGGTTGTGTTGCAGGCTCCTTGCACAAGAGCGTGCTTCACTCCAGTGGGAGGGCACTTAATGGTGACTGCGAGCACAGGTGCTTTTCAGTTGTTTGAACTTGGAGGGAAGACAGCCTCGCATTTTGTAGCTTCCAGAGGTGATGGGTCAGTTAACCGGCTGGGCCCGTTCAGTGCAGGGCTTGCTGGTTTCCAGTCCGGTGCTGGCTTCAAGTGGGGTGTCATCGGGGTATTACATGGGTTGCCAAAACCATAGATTGCAGAATCAACTGATTTGGATTGAGATTGGCTGATTCCCGGATCGGATGGCAGTGGCTGTTCTGATTTTCATCCGAGGGGTGATTCGGAGTAAAATCCTGGCAGAATCAACCAATTCTGGCAAATTGGTCGCCGGAATCACCCCATCAGCGTTGCTGTGCCACTTTGGCCTCCTCCCCCCCCCCCAACAATCGGACCCGGTAAGCCTTGGATCAAGTCACTGGATCTGCCATATCAGGTCCGATGGACCCAATGTTGGAGGCGGTATCAGGCTGGGAAGACGCGGTGGCAAGCTGCCTCCGTGGTGGCTATTTTGGTGCCAAAATTGGCTCCAAAATAGTTAAATCGGATCAGAATCCAATCTAGCTCTTTATTTTATAGTCTTTTATTTTTTAGGTTTTTTTAAGGACTGATTCGGACGGATTCTGGATCGATTTTCCCCCCAGAAAATCGACCCATCCAATCCCGATCCGGATCAGATCAGGAGCCATCAAATTGGGTCCCGATTCCAATCACGTGATCCTTGCACTAACTTGATGCACTACTTAGGTGCCAATGGGCTGAAGAAGGTGTCCTCAGCTTCTGTGCATTGGGGTGGGGGGGGCTAGGTTCCATTCCATAAATTCTATTCCATTCTCTTTCCACGAGTACATTGATGGAGCTTCTAAAGAGATTTCACTTTTACACTTCAACCCTCCTAAAACCCATTACAAAACTATCCTTGTTCTACAAAATAAGGCTATTTTCAGATTTAAATTTTTTAAAATTTACATTAACACTCGGGAGAATTCAAAGATAAAAATACATAAAATAAATTCTATATTTTACAAATCATTTAAAAATATGAACATGTCATCATTGCCAATAAATGACATTCATCTCCAATTATTTTGTGCACCTTGTTCAAACTGTGATCACATCAATTTTCCCAAGTTGCTTGAAACTTGTCTTCGTGTTTTATAATGCCGTATGATTCATATGGCCTTTGTGTAAAGAATGGCTTTGCAATGACTTAGATGACAATGAGACACTACTCATGTCTCGATAAATGCTGCAGTAATTGAGCTAGACAGTGTGATGTGACCTCAAAATCTCAAAAAGATTTGATTCTTTTGCTGTTTTGGAAATTCATTTTCCTCTTGAATTTGAATTAGGTTTGACCTTAGCATTGACTTTGTAAGAAAATAGATGATATTTCATAAAAGTACTAACTAGGGTCAAAATTATGTGTTGAGGTTGTTAGGTTCTTTGAAATTAATTTTGACCTCTCCCCGTCGGATGGTGCGAAGATCCGACGTTAATTACATCGAGATTTCTCGAATACCCTTGATTAAACGTCATAGCAATCCGTTGGAACAGAAAACATACATCCGCAAAATAAGCATTCACATACACACATAGGAGAAAACAGTCCCATGAATTTGACGGAAGGCAAGCATTTGATTTGTTTGAATTTTGCTTGAATTGTATTTTGATTTAAGTTGAATTGAATTGATTAAAATTGATTTGAGTTGAATTGGTTTGATTGTTTTGAATTTAGTTTGAGTTGAATTTAAGTTTGATTAGGATTTGATTTGGAGAGTTTGATTTGACTTAGTTTAAATTTAAGTTTCACTTAAATTGGTTGAAATTTGGATTTTAGTGTGAGTTTTAATTTGATTTGAATTTGATTCAATTTGGGTTGATTAATTGATTTTTAAGTTTGTTTGGAATGAATTTGTCTGGAATTGATTTACTTGAATTTAATTCGAGAGATCTCTTTGGTTGACTTTGATTGATTTAGATTGAATTCAATTTGATTAAAATTGAGTTAGTTTAATTAAATTTGTTAGTTTGAATTTTGATTTGATTGGTTAATTTGAATTTAATTTGATTTGAATTGATTTGTATTTGATTAGTTAAGGCTGATTTTTTTTGTTGGGATTGAATTATTTAAATTTAGTTTGATTGGAGTTGGTTGAAATTAATTAAATTCTGATTATTTGATTCTGGGGGAATTTAGATTTAATAGATTTGACAACTTCTGGATTTTCTTATGCAATTTCAGATTTTATGTGGAATGATTTGTAACGACTTTGAATTTGAATTTTCTTATGGGTTTGAATGGTTTGGGACCACCTATCTACGGATCAGCCTCTAGTTTCAATCTTTGAAATTCAAATTTCAGAATTTTGGTTCGGATCTCCTGCAGATTTCAGACTTCAGATTCTCAGATTTTGTTTATGAATTTAATTGAGTTTGTGATTTGTTTTATGACTCGGTTCAAATTCTGTTTTTATTTTACTTGAGTTTGTGTTTTGCTTGAGTATGTTTTTATTAACTTAGAATTTGGGTTGCAAATTTTAGGTGATTATTTAAATCTTACAGGTGATTATTGTGGGTTGGATTAGATTCCTTGAAATGTGTTGATTTTTTATGGGTTCACAAATTTAGTTCAGGTGATTTATTTATGTGGTCTTCCGGTTGAATTCTGTTTGATTAGCTTAAGTTTGAGAGAAATTTGATTTGATTGAATTAGAGTTGGGCTTGATTTAAATTCAATTTTGATTGGTTTAGATTTCAATTAAATCTGCAGATTTCAGATTTAATGGGGATTCAGATTTCAAACCTCCAGGCTTTAATTCCGAAGTTACATTGCAGATTGGTGGTTCATTTGATTTATTTAAGTTTGGATTTTCTTTCTGTACAGATTTGGGCCCCTTACAGTTTCGGATCTTATAAGTTCAGAATTACAAATTGCTTGTATTTTTTTATTTCAGATTTTGGTTGCAGGTTTTGAATTTGGTTTTATTTGGTTAGAATTGGTTTGAGTTAAAAGTTGTTTATGGGTTGATTTAATTTCAGTTTGCTTTAAATTTGTTTGGTTAAAGTCAACTTGTTTTAGGGTTTGATTAAAAAAAAGATTTGGATTGATTTAAATTTGTTCAAGTTAGATTTGGCTTGAAGTTTGTTTGGTTTAATTTTGTTTGATTATCTTGAGTTTAATTTAAGAGCTGGATTTAAATTGAATGTGATTGGTGCTTGAATTTTATTTTAAGAAGTTTGATTTAAATTTGCTTGACTTATCTTTGGATTTGATTTGTTTATTAAAATTTGTTTGGGAATTTGATTTGGGTTATTTTTGAGAAGTTAAGTTTTATTTATTTATGGGTTATTATTTTAATCATTGATTAAAATTGATTTATGTGATTTAACTTGATTTGGTTTAAATTGAATTTATTTAATTTGGGATCCCTTTGAATTTATTTAGTTGAAATTAAATTGGATTTTGAGATGTGAAAAGAAATAGAGAAAAAAATAATATTAATAGGAGCACGCTGAATACCCTGCGTGTATGGAGCCATTTCACAAAACTTAACTCCAAGCTAATTTTTTTCATGGCCCTGGATGGGCATAAAAATAACAACTCCTTTTTTTTTTTTAAGATTAAATTTCTCATGGCTCTTTGTGAGCATTAAGAAATTTATCTCAAATGAATTTTGGGTATCGAAAATCGACCCCACAAAGAAAATTAAATCTCATATGACCTTTTATAGGTATTAAGAGACTTAAAATTGAATGGATTTTGGGGAATCGAAATTGACCCCATGATGAAAATTAAATCTCATACGGCCTTTTATAGGCATTAAGAGACTTAAAATTGAATGGATTTTTGGGGGAATCGAAATTGGCCCCGCAATGAAAATTAAATCTCATACGGCCTTTTATAGGCATTAAGAGACTTAAAATTGAATGAATTTTGGGGAAAATTGGAAATTAACCCCACATTTATTATTAACCAAATTGAGGGAGAGTAGCCCCGGTCCGGAAAGGACTTGTGGAGGATCTCCCGAGGACCCCACCTCGTCGGTCTATGGTTTAGCGCGTGGCTATCCCAAGACTCTGGGTGAAGATCCTTTTAATTTGAATTTTATTTTTATTTTTATTTTTGTTGAAGGGTCTGCAGTGTATGCGCAGGTGCTGTTTCAACCGGATGAAAAACCCGGTCCACTTTGTTTGGACCGGACTACTCTGATACGGACCGGCGGGTGCTTCAGCGGGGGCCGGTCGGCTTCGGCCGGTCGCGCCCCCCCTTTTTTTTGCGTTTTCTTCTCCTGGCGGGTCCCACGATTTTCCAGCGTGGACCTAAGTCCCCTGGACATTATTTCTCCCCCTCTCGGCTGCTACAGTGCTCCATTCGACCCTCTCCGGCACCCGACGGCAGCGCAGCCCTCCCGGCGGACCTCTGGCTTCGTCCGACGGCGACGGCGGAGGCGTGAGAGGCTCACGGCTGCAAAGGCGGCTTCCGGCGGAGGTCCCGGCGGCGACGGCGGGTCTTGGAGGAGGTTTCGGTGGAGGCGGGTTCCGCAAAGGCTTCCTGCGGCCTCTCCGGCCCTCTCCGGCCCCTTTTGGTGAGGGCTGCAGCAAGTACGTGTCGAGGGCTGCAGCAGTGCGTGAAAGCCTTGGACCTCCTGCGACTGTTGCTGCTTGAAGAGGTAGGAGGAGATGCAGCCGATGGCTGCAGGCAGGAGGCGTGGCTACGCTTTCCTCTTGTCGGCGATCGATGGATGCCGAGCCGTCACCCCTTCTATTGGCTTGGGAAGATGAGGCTGGGAGTCGGAGTGGACCAAGGCTGCTGCCGGATGCCTCCTCTCCCCCCTCTTTTTATCCTCCGATCGCCGCCCTCCAAAGATGGGAAGTTAGCGAGCTGACTTGCCCTCCGGCCTTTTGCGATCCCACCTTTTTCCTTCTTTTGAAATTCCCAGTCCGTGATTTACTCGGGGAAACTGCTGTGCGTGGGAGGCTGGCCGCGGCTGACTCTCCTTCCATTGATTACTCCTAAAATTTAGGAGCCAATCAAGGGAGCTGAGGTGGTTGCTACCGCACGGAGGAGATGGCTTCAAAGAGGGATATTAATCTTCTCTCTCCTTTTTTTTCTTTTCTTTTTCTTTTCTTCTTTTTTTTTTTAACTCCAACAGATGTTCGGTTGGTGACCATTTGACTATAAACATTTTTTTTTTGAACATCCCTTCGCCATCTCCGCGGAACGAGCAACAGTTGGCTAAGAACTTTGAGAAAATAGATTTAAATAGGCCACAAAGCTCTCAAATGGGCTTGGCCGTCATGGAGATGGGATTTTTTTTAAAAAATAAAAAATAAAAAATAAAATGGTGATAACGGCTTTGAATGTTAACTCCCCTTCGCAAAATTGAGTGTTCCAAATGCCCCCACTGGGTAATTCCTTAGAGACGAAAGACGTCGAGGAATTGCCCGTGCAAAAATGTAGTTGTAGCTTCTTCCTTTCTTCAGTCGTTGCTTGTACGGACTAAAAATTGTGGAATTGCTTGTGCATGGCTTCCTTTTCGTCACTTGCTTGCTGTTATATAACTAGGAATTGTGAAATTGTTTATGCAGAACTATGTCTATTTCATTTCTGTCATTCGCTTGTTGCTTGACAGGAAATTTCTTGAATTGTTCATGCAAACATAGTTGTCATTCGCTTTCTGTCATTTGCTTGTTATTTGGAAATTCTTGAATTGCTTGTTGCCCGACATAGTTGAATTATTTCTTTGTGCCATCTTGTATTTATTGCCGTCCAAGCGCATTGTCTTGATGTCAATGCGGATACATTATGGTTGAGACAACAATTTCCCGTGTTCGTGCTCCTTGGTGTGGTGCCAAGGCTAGGAGTATCCCAGTGGGAGGTCCCGTGATAGAAGACGTAGACCCGGAGGCTTTATGCGCTGCACCGGGCGGGCTGCTTCAAGTCAAACCTGGGCCTCGAGGGTTGTTCGGAGCTGCTTGTACTCTGTGTATAGAAAATGATTGTGCAATATGATGATATCATTCATTTCTTGTCAAGACTACACGTGTATATTGAACCCTTTTTGTATGAAATTATATAAGAGGTTGTTCTTTCCCCATGTTCCTTGTTTCTCCTTCATGGTGTGCTTGTCCTCATCCTCAATCTGATCAACCAATCTTGTGAGGTCTGTTGCTCTTCGCACTGCCCTGTTTTGCCTTGGTACCGGGACATATTGCTCTTTTGCATTGTTCTTTTGTTGATTGTGCATCTTTGGGGCTGAGAAGGGCTTGGGCCCTCTTGTTGGCTTTTAGATGTGACGGCTCATGAGAGAATTTTTTCTTTTGCCTGCTCTTTCAGCGCGTTTTACACACCAGGCTTGCATGCCATTCCGGTGCTGCTGAGGGGGCTCAACTGTGAATCATCTTTAGATACATGTATACAAGACTCCCAGTCAGGTGACTCTCGGGGTCTGGTCAGAACTTCTCTTTCTTTCTTTTTTGTTTGCTTTTGTTGTTTGTTTTGTTTGTTGTTTTTTTTTTTTTACTGATCCGACTGCCCTTTTCGGGTTTTCACCCGGACCAGCCCCCTTTGCTTTTTTGCCTACATGCCTCGAAAGAGGTTTTCATGTAGCAGGGTTGCCTGATTTTGCCTAGAGCACCTTTTCATGTTTTCACTCTAGCCAGGTTTTCTCGACATTTTTACCCTCAACCGATCAATGAGATGAGAACGGCCGAGTCTGTCGGGCATCTCCATTTTTAGCCCACTCTTTTTTTTCTCTTTTTTTTGTAGGGAATTAAGGCTTCCCTCAAGCCATGAAGTTATTTTGGGGCGGTGAGGAATTAAGGCTTCCTTTGGGCCATAGGTTTTGACGACTAGATGCCGGTGGAACCCGCAGACTCGTGAGTATGAAGAAGTCACACTCGGTCTGTAAGTCATACTCGGCCTATTGGGTATTAGTTTGATGGCTTAATGCCAAGATAAACCCGTAGGACATATGAGCACGAGGAAGTCATACTTGGCCTACTGGGTATAAGTTTTGTGGCTTGATGCCAAGATGGTCCCATAGGATATGTGAGCGTGAAGTCACACTCGGCCCTCTTGGGTATGAATTTGTGGCTTGATGTCTAAGAGGGATGTGGCTTGATGCCAAAGGAATATGTTGGCTTGATGCCAAGAGAACATGGTTTGTGATGGCTTAATGCCGAATGTGTTGTGGTGGCTTGATGCCGAAAGGTGAGATGATGGCTTGGTGCCAGTTTGGTTATGATGGCTTAATGCCAGAAAATAGGGTGTTGTGGCTTGATGCCAAGAGTTGACAACTTGATGTTGTGACGGGGTATTGTGGCTTGATGCCAAAATGATTTGATGGCTTGATGCCGAAAAGATACAGTTTAATGTCAAAGCAGTATCATGGCTTGATGCCAAAAAGGTCATGACGGCTTGATGCCGAATGGTGGCTTGGTGCCAAAAGATGTATGATGGCTTGGTGCCAAAAAGAATATTATGGCTTGATGCCAAATGAATCTTTGTTGGCTTGATGCCAAATAGGTATGAGTGTGAGGATGGCTTGATGCCACAAAAATGTGGAGGCTTGATGCCGAAAGGGTATAAATATGGGATGGCTTGATGCCATTTTTAGAGTTGTGGGACATGCGAGTATGAAATGATCATGCTCGGCCCGTGAAGTATGAATTTGGGGTAAAACCCAAACTTGAAGGTTGAGGCTCGGAAATATTCACTTTGGTGGGACTTGAGACATGGGAATGGTTCCATGCCCGACCTTGGTGGCATAGGATCCGGACAACATTTAGACGAAAACCGTGGTGGTAATGGGATTTTGTGAAAACCATATAGACCGAGAGGGTCATCTTGGTATAGAATTTAGCGGTCGCATAGACCTTGCGTCGTGATGACGTAAGAACTTGGGGACCGTAGGCCCGGAAGGGCCATGATAGTATGGAAGCTTGAAAACCATATAGACATGAAGGGTCATAATGGTATGAATTTTTGAAAACCATATAGACCTGGAAGGCCATGATGGTACGAATCTATTGGAAGCCATGTGGACATGAGAGTCATAATGGTATGTGATTTTTTTTGAAACCATACGGACCATGAGGGTCATAATGGTATGAACGGTGGAAGGCTATGGAGGCCAAGAGGGTCGTGATAGCACGGGGATTTATTAGCAAACCATATAGGCCAGGAGAGGGTCCATAATGGTATGAAATTTGACGATATTATAGACAAGAGAGTCATGATGACATGAATGGGTGAAGCCATGTAGACTTAGAGGTCGTGATGGCATGAAATTTGACATGTTTAGAGGAGAGGTGAGTCCCCTCTTTTTGAACTTGAATTTCCGAGTTTCTACCCCTTTTTTTCTTTCTTTTTTTTTCAAACTAACTTGACTGCCTTTTGAAAGGTTTTTACCCAAGCTAGTCCCCTTTTCCTTTTGTATGTACGCCCATTTGCAGGGTTTTCATACAGCAGGGTGATCCATTTTTGCCTGGGGTGCCCCTCAACGGATCATCACCTCAGCCGGATTTTTCTTTTTCCTTTTTTTTTCTTTTTTTTTCTCTCTTTTTTTTTTGAAATTCCTTTGGAGTTCACACAAGGGAACTGTGTTAGGCTGGTTACAGGAATATTGGGGGCCTTGGGGATGGCTTGTATGTGGGCATAGGCATGTCACAGCTATTAGCATGAGTTGGGACTTAGGCATGTCAGGGGCCATGAAGGTTTTTTTGTACATGGGCATGTCGGAGGCCATGAAGACTGTTTCTTTTGTGGTATGTGAGGGCACATGAGCAGTTGTTTTTGGGTATATTTGGGGGCATGTTGATGGCCTGCTTTGGGATTGAATTGAAGAGTTGTGGAGGGCTGTCCTATGGACTCTTCATTCCCCAAGCAAAGGGATAGAAGAAGATCCAGCCCTTGGCTCTCTCTTCTTGGGAGGTTGGTTTGAGGATTCTTTGTGATCTGGATGTTAGAATTCCCAAGATCATTTGAAAGTGGGCCAATCTTGCCAATCTTGAACAGATGAAACCCATTCTTTTTGCTCTGTCTTTGTTTGAGGCAAACTTAGCCCCGTTGTCACAACGGGGCTTAAGGACTGTCCTTGGCCTCGCGCAACCTTCTCGGACCATTTGTCACATCCGCCGGACATTAATGAGCATTTTTGGACTGGATATTGCTTCTTTGCCTGAGCAGAACCCAATCAGGCTGCAAATGGCTCAATTTGTGACGGGTGTCAAGCTTCTTCCCTGTCCGAGCTTTATGCTTTGCATTGGATTGATGGTTGACCCTGGCATGTTGACATGTAGGGATAGATTTCTTTGTTTGCCAATAAGCATAATTAGGTCGAGTCGTTGACTAGCAAGATTGATTTGAAAAGTCAAGTTAAGAGTTGGTCTCCCACTTGAATTGCAGCATCGGGGCCGTTGATTGGCTTGGTCCGCTAGGATGGAGGGTTGCTCCCTCACCCAGATAATGGGATTGACTTCATGCAGTCCTCTGTTGAGACAATGATTTCTTCTTTGTCTCCCTTTGTAGTTAGTGCGGTTGGCAATCTTACGGGGCTTCTTGCGGTAGAGGTTGGTCCTCTGCCCCCTGTTGCCTTCTTGGGTGGAGAGTTCGCCCGCACTCTTGCTGATATGAGATGGCTTAGGGGCATGCCCCCGGCCGGGATGATTAGCTCACGAGAATCGAAACTACACGATTTTTGATGCATAATGGGTCGAGAATTGCTTTCTCTCCCGAGCATAACCATATCAGGTGATGCCATATAGACATCATTCAGTGAGGGCATAAGATTTGTTCTGAGCCCAGGTGCTATCGTGACAGTTGCATCCATTCACCAGATAGAGGATTGATTCTTCACCTGCATGTCGGAATTAGAAGATCGGACCATTGGTTGGTCATCTTGGTTGAGAGAAAGGGCAAAACGCTGATCTCTCTGTAGTATAATAGGCCGTTGATCAACTGGCTCCTTCCAACTGAAGAATGT
This sequence comes from Cryptocoryne crispatula var. balansae, assembly GCA_036172225.1. Classification (NCBI taxonomy): domain Eukaryota; kingdom Viridiplantae; phylum Streptophyta; class Magnoliopsida; order Alismatales; family Araceae; genus Cryptocoryne; species Cryptocoryne crispatula. The sequence goes on along the minus strand of CM069932.1, from coordinate 12,214,556 downwards.
AGGGTTTATCCCTTGCTTCACTGAAAGCCATGTTTTCGACCATTGATTGGCCAGACTTTATTAAAATATGGAGGATTGCTTCCTTACTTGGTGACCAGTCGACCGATTACTTTGGTTTAATGCATTCCTTTCGTACGCAAAGGATTTCTTCCTTACTCTTTACCAGTATGATGGGCGTCCGGTTGATCCATAGCCTGAGTTGTACTGGAGTGACCTGGAGACTTGCCCCCGGTCAGATGGATGACATTGTGGGTTGACCAGCGAACCGACCAACACTTGATGTATACCGAGTAACGGATTGATTCCGAACCCGAGCATTAAAAAGGCACCACATCTGGGTCATTTTGCTGTGGTCATTGGATTTATTCTAGGACCAAGGAGTACTTTGAAGTTGCACCGATAACCGGGCAGCATTCCTGCAATCTGGCGAGCATAGGATTGATTCCAAGCTCGTCGAGTTGTCTTGGTGGACGGAACCGTTGATCAGTTGTCTTGCTTGAACTGTCGAGTCGAGGGTTAATCCCTCACTTGGAAGATAATGTCCGGGGATGAAACCGTTGATCGGTTACCCCTAGTTGAAGTTACGGGCCAAGGGCTGGTCCCTTACCCAAGAAATAGCATGGCTGGCCGTTGATCGAGTTTGGATTTGTTGATTTTTAGGCAGAGGACTGATCCTTCTATCCATTAGCGAAATTGGGACCATTGTTGGTCGAGGAAATGAATTGACGGGTGAAAGATTTCTTCCTTCCCCGTGCGAGCATAGCAATGCTGGCAAAAGGCTGGGCAGCATCCTTATTCTTTTCATCCAATCGGGCCAGAGTGGCGAAATGATTGGCTAACTGTTGTATGACGAGCTTCAACTTCATCTGCCTCAGCATAATAGAAAGAAGCCACATCCGGGCAAGTTTTGATGTGGTCATCGGATTTGTTCCTAGACCGAAGGATATTTTGGAGTTGTACCGATATCCGGGCAGCATTTTCAATTGGTGAGCTTAGGATTGAGTCCCGGCCCTTCAGCAGTATTGGGGGATAGGACCGTTGATCAGTCATCCCTGTTGAACTGGCAAATTGAAGGTAGTATGTGGGGACGGCACCGTTGATCGGTTAACCCCGTTTGAATTATGGGCTGAGGGTTGATCCCTCACCCGAACCATAACTTGGTGGGCCATTGATCGGCCGAAATTGTTGATTTTTTTTTTTTTAAGAAAAGAGGCATGCTCCCTCTCTTCAGTAATAATTGGGACCACTGATTGGCCATGAATAACTGACGAGTGAAAGATTTCTTCTTTCCCCGTATGGGCCTTGCGGCGAGTGTTGGTGGGAGGTTGGGGAGTAGCCTCGTCCTTTTTCTCCAACCGGGCCAGGGTGGCATGATGGTTAGTAATGTTGGAACTTGTACCGGCTTTCCCTTTGAGGTGGAGGATTGCTTCCTCCCTGATCATTTTGATGACACATGGGGTTTATCCTTGGCCTATGCTGTTGTGGGTGGGGCGATTGCCCCCGGCCAAATATCCTCGAGATTTTTTTTTTCTCGAGTTTGGTGAGCCTTCCATCGAGTTGGCTTGCATGGGCACTTGATTTCTACTTTGCCCAAAATTTTTTTCTGGATTCACCGAGGAATTAATGACCCTGACATATGAGCAGACAAAGGATTGATTCCTTGTCTGAGGGAAAGCATTAACCAAGCCGTTAGTGGGCCTGACTTGTTGGTGTGTCAAGCTGAAGATTGACCCTTCGCCTGACCAATATCATCATGGACCGTTGATCGGCCTGCCATCCTTGGACTGAGGAGCAGAGGGCTGCCCCCTCACCTTGGTGGTAGTGGTTCACTTTGACTTGTTAAATTAACGTGACATGTATAAATGAGCCTCTTGCCCCCGGCTGGATAGATGACATGAAGATCCTAACCAGCGGTCCAGGGAATGGCTACTGCATACCGGGTGGTGGATTGATTCCGCACCCGAGTAGAGTGTGATGATGCCTTGCGTATGCAAGTTTTAATGTGAGCGTCGGATTTATTCCTGGCAGGGATATCTTGGAGTTGTGCCACTAACGCAGTTTGGGCCGTGAGACAAGTGTGAGATTAGTTCCCAACTTGAAGAGGAGTATGAGAAGCACGAGCTGGCTGGTCAATCCGGCTTGGTTGAAGTTGCGGGTTGAGGGTTGGTCCCTCGCCACAGCGGCCAACATGGCGGGCTATTGCTTGGCCCCGAGTTGTCAATTTTCGAGGATTAGAGGGCTGATCCCTCACATAACTTTGATGTTGTTCGTCAGTTAGGCAGCCATAATGCATAGCATCTCAGGACTGAGCCCATGATTGATAGCCCTCGGCATTTCAAGAGCAGAAGATTGACTCCCCTTGCTTGGTTAGCCAGCCATAAAGACTTCATGTCGTGGCGTGAGGATTGATTCCCCATGGAAATGGCATTCATGTGGCATGCGCCGTTGTCAGGTTCCCCATTACATGTTGTGGATGAAGGCTGGCAATGGCAGCATCGTGAATTGAGGGTTGCTCCCTTCTTGAAGCAGCTTTGGCATGGGCCATTGACCAAGAACCATGGTAATCCCCTGGATTTGAGGGTTAATCCCTCCTTAGAACAACTTTGGCATATGCCGTTGACTGGGCAGCCATGCTTTGATGATTTTGTTTCCTTGGGTGTAGGATTTGTTCCTCACCCAATCAGCATTTCTTGGGACCAAACCGATATTTGATTGGCCAAGGCGTTTGTTTGTTTGTCTTTTTGAAACATAGGATTGATTCCTTGCCCTGAATATCGAGCCTTTGGTAGGTCGGCCATGGTAGGTTCATGCATTGAGAATCGATTCCTTCTTTGGTTGTCATTCGGCATGGTCATTGCTTGACCGATTATGATTTTTTGGGTGAAGGATTTGTTCCTTGCCCCGTTTGATTGACGGAGTTCATCCCGGATTTAGGGATTTATTCCTGCCCGAATGACGACATCACTTGAGTGTGAGAGATTTCTTTGCTAATCGTCACAATGATGATCTCGCGAATTGAGAATATGTCTTTGGCATGGCCATTGCTTGACCATATATGACTTTTGGGTGAAGGATTTGTTCCCTGCCCCCATTTGGTTGATAGAGTTCTTTTGGACTTAGGGATTTGTTCCCTGCTGAATGACATTGTTGCCGGCTTGACTCCGGAAGCTTTCTTTGCCGGTTGGCCAGCAGCCTCTTTTTTCTTCTTCTTCTTTTCTCTTCTTTTTTTTCTTCTTTTTTTTTTCTTCTTTTTTTTTCTTCTTCCTTTTTTTTTATATCTGTGGTCAACCTTCTCTCATTGTGGTTGCCCCGGTGCCATGCACTTGTTGGAGATGGAGGAATTAGACTTTGCCTTGGCATTGTCCTCCCATTACCTTGGTTGGTTATGAAAGACCGACCCTGGTATGTAGTTGATGGGTCTTGAGACGGCATGTTTGGTACCTCTTTGACTTCTTTGAGGGTTGGTGGTGACAGAGTTCATGACCACCTGCCCCCGGAGTTGTTTGTTGGAAAGCTTCTTTGGTGAGCTCTTTGGAAAAAAGGATCAAGTTGTTTGTCCCTTGAAATCTTCTCGGTGTTGGATGAACTCCGAGAGCAGCTTCTTGAGATGTTTGCAACATCAGGATGAAGTCTTCATGGCGGGATCATTGGACCCCACCAGGTCTCATCCTTTGACATTTTCCGCCTCCTCCTCGCACAAAAAGGAAAGAAGCATGTGTTAGATATATATGAAAATTGGGATGTATGTCTTCTTGAATTGCTATGACGGAGAGATGAAGGGAAGGAGAGGTCCCACCGGGCGTGCCATTTGATGTGACCTCAAAATCTCAAAAAGATTTGATTCTTTTGCTGTTTTGGAAATTCATTTTCCTCTTGAATTTGAATTAGGTTTGACCTTAGCATTGACTTTGTAAGAAAATAGATGATATTTCATAAAAGTACTAACTAGGGTCAAAATTATGTGTTGAGGTTGTTAGGTTCTTTGAAATTAATTTTGACCTCTCCCGTCGGATGGTGCGAAGATCCGACGTTAATTACATCGAGATTTCTCGAATACCCTTGATTAAACGTCATAGCAATCCGTTGGAACGGAAAACATACATCCATGAAAATAAGCATTCACATACACACATAGGAGAAAACAGTCCCATGAATTTGACGGAAGGCAAGCATTTGATTTGTTTGAATTTTGCTTGAATTGTATTTTGATTTAAGTTGAATTGAATTGATTAAAATTGATTTGAGTTGAATTGGTTTGATTGTTTTGAATTTAGTTTGAGTTGAATTTAAGTTTGATTAGGATTTGATTTGGAGAGTTTGATTTGACTTAGTTTAAATTTAAGTTTCACTTAAATTGGTTGAAATTTGGATTTTAGTGTGAGTTTTAATTTGATTTGAATTTGATTCAATTTGGGTTGATTAATTGATTTTTTAAGTTTGTTTGGAATGAATTTGTCTGGAATTGATTTACTTGAATTTAATTAGAGATCTCTTTGGTTGACTTTGATTGATTTAGATTGAATTCAATTTGATTAAAATTGAGTTAGTTTAATTAAATTTGTTAGTTTGAATTTTGATTTGATTGGTTAATTTGAATTTAATTTGATTTGAATTGATTTGTATTTGATTAGTTAAGGCTGATTTTTTTTTTGTTGGGATTGAATTATTTAAATTTAGTTTGATTGGAGTTGGTTGAAATTAATTAAATTCTGATTATTTGATTCTGGGGGAATTTAGATTTAATAGATTTGACAACTTCTGGATTTTCTTATGCAATTTCAGATTTTATGTGGAATGATTTGTAACGACTTTGAATTTGAATTTTCTTATGGGTTTGAATGGTTTGGGACCACCTATCTACGGATCAGCCTCTAGTTTCAATCTTTGAAATTCAAATTTCAGAATTTTGGTTAGGATCTCCTGCAGATTTCAGACTTCAGATTCTCAGATTTTGTTTATGAATTTAATTGAGTTTGTGATTTGTTTTATGACTCGGTTCAAATTCTGTTTTTATTTTACTTGAGTTTGTGTTTTGCTTGAGTATGTTTTTATTAACTTAGAATTTGGGTTGCAAATTTTAGGTGATTATTTAAATCTTACAGGTGATTATTGTGGGTTGGATTAGATTCCTTGAAATGTGTTGATTTTTTATGGGTTCACAAATTTAGTTCAGGTGATTTATTTATGTGGTCTTCCGGTTGAATTCTGTTTGATTAGCTTAAGTTTGAGAGAAATTTGATTTGATTGAATTATAGTTGGGCTTGATTTAAATTCAATTTTGATTGGTTTAGATTTCAATTAAATCTGCAGATTTCAGATTTAATGGGGATTCAGATTTCAAACCTCCAGGCTTTAATTCCGAAGTTACATTGCAGATTGGTGGTTCATTTGATTTATTTAAGTTTGGATTTTCTTTCTGTACAGATTTGGGCCCCTTACAGTTTCGGATCTTATAAGTTCAGAATTACAAATTGCTTGTATTTTTTTATTTCAGATTTTGGTTGCAGGTTTTGAATTTGGTTTTATTTGGTTAGAATTGGTTTGAGTTAAAAGTTGTTTATGGGTTGATTTAATTTCAGTTTGCTTTAAATTTGTTTGGTTAAAGTCAACTTGTTTTAGGGTTTGATTAAAAAAAAGATTTGGATTGATTTAAATTTGTTCAAGTTAGATTTGGCTTGAAGTTTGTTTGGTTTAATTTTGTTTGATTATCTTGAGTTTAATTTAAGAGCTGGATTTAAATTGAATGTGATTGGTGCTTGAATTTTATTTTAAGAAGTTTGATTTAAATTTGCTTGACTTATCTTTGGATTTGGTTTGTTTATTAAAATTTGTTTGGGAATTTGATTTGGGTTATTTTTGAGAAGTTAAGTTTTATTTATTTATGGGTTATTATTTTAATCATTGATTAAAATTGATTTATGTGATTTAACTTGATTTGGTTTAAATTGAATTTATTTAATTTGGGATCCCTTTGAATTTATTTAGTTGAAATTAAATTGGATTTTGAGATGTGAAAAGAAATAGAGAAAAAAAAATAATATTAATAGGAGCACATGAATACCCTGCATGTATGGAGACATTTCACAAAACTTAACTCCGAGCTAATTTTTTCATGGCCCTGCATGGGCATAAAAATAACAACTCTTTTTTTTTTTTTTAAGATTAAATTTCTCATGGCTCTTTGTGAGCATTAAGAAATTTATCTCAAATGAATTTTGGGTATCGAAAATCGACCCCACAAAGAAAATTAAATCTCATATGACCTTTTATAGGTATTAAGAGACTTAAAATTGAATGGATTTTGGGGAATCAGAAATTGACCCCACAATGAAAATTAAATCTCATACGGCCTTTTATAGGCATTAAGAGACTTAAAATTGAATGGATTTTGGGGAATCAGAAATTGGCCCCACAATGAAAATTAAATCTCATACGGCCTTTTATAGGCATTAAGAGACTTAAAATTGAATGAATTTTGGGGAAAATTGGAAATTAACCCCACATTTATTATTAACCAAATTGAGGGAGAGTAGCCCCGGTCCAGAAGGACTTGTGGAGGATCTCCCAAGGACCCCACCTCGTCGGTTTAGCGCGTGGCTATCCCAAGACTCCTGGGTGAAGATCCTTTTAATTTGAATTTTATTTTTATTTTTATTTTTGTTGAAGGGTCCTGCAGTGTATGCGCAGGTGCTGTTTCAACCGGATGAAAAACCCGGTCCACTGTTTGGACCGGACTACTCCTGTTCTGGACCGGCGGGTGCTTCAGCGGGGGCCGGTCGGCTTCGGCCGGTCGCGCCCCTTTTTTTTTGCGTTTTCTTCTCCTGGCGGGCCCCACGATTTTCCAGCGTGGACCTAAGTCCCCTGGACATTATTTCTCCCCCTCTCGGCTGCTACAGTGCTCCATTCGACCCTCTCCGGCACCCGACGGCAGCGCAGCCCTCCCGGCGGACCTCTGGCTTCGTCCGACGGCGACGGCGGAGGCGTGAGAGGCTCACGGCTGCAAAGGCGGCTTCCGGCGGAGGTCCCGGCGGCGACGGTTGCTCCCAGCGGGGGTTCCGGCGGCGACGGCGGGTCTTGGAGGAGGTTTCGGTGGAGGCGGCTTCCGCAAAGGCTTCCTGCGGCCTCTCCGGCCCTCTCCGGCCCCTTTTGTTGAGTGCTGCAGCAGTACGTGTCGAGGGCTGCAGCAGTGCGTGAAAGCCTTGGACCTCCTGCGACTGTTGCTGCTTGAAGAGGTAGGAGGAGATGCAGCCGATGGCTGCAGGCAGGAGGCGTGGCTACGCTTTCCTCTTGTCGGCGATCGATGGATGCCGAGCCGTCACCCCTTCTATTGGCTTGGGAAGATGAGGCTGGGAGTCGGAGTGGACCAAGGCTGCTGCCGGATGCCTCCTCTCCCCCCTCTTTTTATCCTCCGATCGCCGCCCTCCAAAGATGGGAAGTTAGCGAGCTGACTTGCCCTCCGGCCTTTTGCGATCCCACCTTTTTCCTTCTTTTGAAATTCCCAGTCCGTGATTTACTCGGGGAAACTGCTGTGCGTGGGAGGCTGGCCGCGGCTGACTCTCCTTCCATTGATTACTCCTAAAATTTAGGAGCCAATCAAGGGAGCTGAGGTGGTTGCTACCGCACGGAGGAGATGGCTTCAAAGAGGGATATTAATCTTCTCTCTCCTTTTTTTTCTTTTCTTTTTCTTTTCTTCTTTTTTTTTTTAACTCCAACAGATGTTCGGTTGGTGACCATTTGACTATAAACATTTTTTTTTTTTTTGAACATCCCTTCGCCATCTCCGCGGAACGAGCAACAGTTGGCTAAGAACTTTGAGAAAATAGATTTAAATAGGCCACAAAGCTCTCAAATGGGCTTGGCCGTCATGGAGATGGGATTTTTTTTAAAAAATAAAAAATAAAAAATAAAATGGTGATAACGAACTGCTTCGGAATGTTAACTCCCCTTCACAAAATTGAGTGTTCACACAGTGTCATAATAGCTGTCAAATGTCAACTTTGGAAGCTCTATAGGTATCTTTGACTGTTGCTCTTCTGATGGTACCTCGTGTATGAGATTGTTGATTGGTGCTGCACCATCTCTACAGAACCCACCGGTATCAACGCCTTGACTTGGAACCTACCTGAGTAGTCGGTCTGTTGCTGCCTACAGTTAGAAGCAGCACCCTAGGGTTATGATGAAGCACAATTTCTCTATAGTGGCCAAGGCCTCGGCAGCATGTGGCAGTCCCGGGCATCCTAGACTGGAGGGTAGGTGATGCCCAGGTATGGAGTTGGTGAGGCACAACTCCACCAGTATGGCAAAGCAAGGACGAAGGCTCTGGCTGCTGGCAGCTATCCATGGTGGACAGGAGCCAAGACACAGTAGGCACCCAATTGGGGGTTGATGAGGCACAACTTCCCAGATGCAGTAAAGCGAAGGGCAATGCAGCCTAGCAAAGTTGCATGACAGGGAGGATGTACACGAATGTCAAGCCACACTCCCCTTCAACAAGTAGGTTGCCAAAGGGACCAAATTGAACAGACAACGGTGATGATGGTGGCACCATGTGAAGCATCAAGCTCATGCTGACAAGGACGTCAACACATTAAGTGGGGATAATGTAATGGCCGTATGCCCAGCACATTTGTGTGTGGTTATAGCTGCCCATGGCATGGGCTGCTTTTCTCATGATTATCGGCAAATGACCCTTAGAATAGACTTTTTGTTCTAGGGGTTGAAAAGGCATGGATGAGCTTATGGATATATAGGGGCACAATAACTAGATATATAAAAGGTAAAGAGGCCATTTTCATTCAAGTCTTTTTCCCCTGGGTACAGCTTTTGGTATATTCTGTCAATGGCAATACAAAGTGTCCTATTTGCCATGTTGACTAAGTCTAGCATGTTATTGTTGCTTCCGTTGACTTGTGTTTTTCATTGCAGCAGTGACATTGGTGCATGCAACAGCGGATTGGCTGACCAGTGTTAGTGGCATAGCATGAGCGCATCATGTTGTCAAGAACACAATAACTTGACAACATGTCAGTCTACTCTAATTAGAAATCAGATAGTAGATCTGCTGGTTTTAATTTAAATGGATAATATCCACTCAAAGATATGTAGAGACAGACCAAATCCATATAAAATATGGAGCCATTTACAGCTCTTTCTCACGGGTATAGTACATAAAATCTGATGAGGAGATACCAAGCCTTGTGCTAGTCTTTCACAAGCAGGTGGAAAATCCATTTTACAGGGTTAGATATTCCTCTCAGGCAACATTCATGAATTCTTTGGACATTCTTTGAATATCCTCATGAAACATTCTGATATAAGTCATGAGATTCTGTGCTTATACCACTCAACAAACTGGGTAGCTGAATAAAGAATAGGTATATGATGGAGGTTTCTTTTGCACTTGAGTAAAAAGTCCTAGGTGATGCAGTTCTCGCTGCATGTGCTCTGAGGTGTACTCCTTGCACCCCTTTGAGTTGTTAGATTTTCTTCTTGTTGTGCCTTTAAGATTTTTTCCTTTTCTACTTTACAGGTTTTAGGTGTCTGTTTTATCCATTCTTTGCTTCACCTATAAACTTAATGCCAGTGCTATTATTGGTGTCCTTTTAGGACTATTTGGAAGGGATGTTAACATGGTTCACTGAATCGTCCGATTCCAGTATTGGATCGGATCAGCATAGGAGGGGGAGTCCGATCCAAGATTGGAATTCCCTTGAATAGAGCAGAATCATACGCAAAACGCTTTTAATCGGCCAATCCAGGGTCAATTTCAGTGTTCTTCATACCAGGTGGGGAAAATGTCACGGATTCATGCTATCAGGTCCATCGGACCTGATAATAGAATATCCGGTGCTTAAAAGCATCGGATATGCGAAATCAATAGATCCGATGACTTAAAGTCGTCGGATTCTCTTGGACTGGGTCCATGCTGATCCTTCATCCCTGATTGGCTGATTCCCTGCAAATGCATGGAAGGGGAGGGGGTGGTACTCAGTCCTATCTTTGTCTATTTTTTCAATGGTTTTCTAGTCAATACTGCACTTCTTTGCTTAGGCCAATCACTCTAACGGGCATGACACAAGAATTGAATACCTGTTATGGGTTCGTGTGTTTCTCTTCCATTCTTATTTGAAAAAGTCAACACTAATACTCATGACCGATTTCTAATCTTCATTGTGATTCTTATTTTCTTTCATGTTATTGAATTTCATACATATTTTCATAATATACTCCTAAGGCTTCCAAAGAAGCAGTTGTTAAGCCAAGGGAGATCCAGAAAAAAATGGAAACACTGATCAATAATGATACTTATGAGTTAGTCAATTGTTGTGGCTTTCCTCAATTCAAAGCATGGTTGAAGCATAGTTGCAGGCACCTAGGCACCAAAGGTGCAGTGTTGCTTCCTTGATCATGGATGCCCATTCAAGATCGTAAAATTATATTAAAATCTTTTGTCATCACTTGTACTATTTATGTAATTTATTTATACTATTTATATAGGTTTAATATTTTTAATCACTTATATTCTTAAAAACTATGTTCTTATCTCTCAGCCCTCTTTTACTCTCATTTGGTCTATCAAACTTGATTTTTCTACGAAGTGTATATACACACATATGTTGTTATATAAACACACATTTATGTTCCTGCACATACACATGCTTGTGTATATATAGATATGAAAGTATATGTAAAATCTTCCTAGCTGTGTTTATACATATATATATGCAGTATTGGTATCCAATTCTACCACTTAGGTGATGCCTTATGACTGCTGAAATTTCCCCTTTGAATGCCTTCTCATTTGTTACCTTGACAACTATTGGTTGAGGCGGAATGTCACAAGGGAAGCTAGTCGCTGAGGATTTCACTTAGATCTATGGTATTGATGGAACAAAGCATAAAGAGATGTATAAGCTCTTTATCTATGAAAAGCTTTATTTTGGAGAGATTTTATGCCTTAGGTTAAATCACATTATGTGATTACTAGTGATTTTGCCTCAGTCCTTGATGCACCATATTTCCATAAGGCAGTCCGCTTAAGTTGTAAAGCCTTTTTAATGGGTTGCAATATGTGTTGAATTTTAGAAGTAGCAACCCTCCTCCATGCACTCATCTCTGGTTTTTCTTGTTTATTCTCTCTTGTTCTCTCTTCTTGCATTTCCAATCATCAGAATCTATTCATATTTATCTCAAGAAGTCATCTTGTTTTTGATTTACATAAACAGGATTTAGATTGATGTTAGGGATCCAGATCTTCTGTATTTTCAGGTTGAGTGGGTGTATTGATAGCAGGTGCTTCTTTCATATGTATTCTCTGGTTTAATGGTGGTGTTGATTAGTAGGTGCTTCTTCTTTGATGTCTAAAGTCTATCTTGTGTTGATAGCTGTTTTTGTACTTTCAACTGTCATTTGATGGAATAATCCACACTATCTCAGGTGTTTCAAGTAGCACATCTTTAATATATGCATTTTACATAGCTTGAACCTTGAGCAGTGAACATTCTAACATGTCTTAGTGTTAATAGCTTTTCCTACTTTTCACTGTCCTTACCAGTGTTAAAACTCATTTTTTCAACAGCTTTCAAATCCTAAATGTAACCTTGCTGTCAGTGAAGAGCTACTTTCAGCAGTCCGGCTGCTTGTTGCTGAAGATCCCTGCAGTGGCAGGTTTGTTTTTGGTCGACACGAACTGAAGCCCTCTAAATCTAGGACAATCCTTCCTGGAACCTCCGGTGGGGGTGGTGACAATCCTAAGAGCCAACTTCAGACGCTTGTAACTAGAGCTGGGCATAATGCCCCAAGTTATATGACGAAACAGGTAAGGAATGGACAATTCAGAGCTACAGTTGAGCTCAATGGAATGCAATTTGTTGGGCAGCCATGCAGCAACAAGAAGCTCGCAGAAAAAGATGCTGCAACTGAGGCTCTGGAGTGGCTTATGGGTGGGGCACCATCAGGTTGTCAAGATGCTGACCATTTGTCAATGCTGCTTAAAAGGAGCAAGAAAAAGAATCCAAGGGGAAGGTAAAGGCTAAAGAATCAACCACAGGATGACGAGAAATTTGCTGTGACAGATGCAGTGTGTGCTACAAGCTCCATCTACTTTCAGCCGAGCATTTTTATCGAAGATTGAGATTTTGGAGTTTGTGGAGAACTGCTAAATGCAGCCATCGTATAGTGATTACCTGCTATTTAATAGCTCGATGTACAGCAAAGAGAATAGCTACAAATATGATTAGCTGCTAATTGGGTTTTGATGGATGTTCAACGGTTCAACCAATCTTCTTAAAAATGTCAATTTTTGTTAGCCAGCGAAGATACCAATTTCATAATAAGGTTACTTTTATTCGATTACACATGCGAGAATACGTCCCAGTTGTGGTACCTATGCAGAGTGCTGGGCCCGCTGGCATTTTTCATTCATTATGAGACTTCATTGCTGAAGCAATGGTTTTCCACTGCATGATAGAGAACTTGAACCTTGGTGTCAGGTGAAAATTGGATTCCGAGAATTGTTATTTCAGTCATTTGATTCCTGCTGGAATCTTAGGAATTTCACTCGTCAGTACACATTTATCTGCAGATGGTTCCGGGCCCCCGGCATGTGATCTGCAGCGTCTCTTATGAGGGTACGACCGTAAATCTGGGGCCCTGGCAGTAGACTAGTACAGGATATATGGCTTAAACCCCAGATGCTGACAGATTATATGTACATTTCACAGACGAATCTGGGGCGATGTTCATGCAGAGATTTTTTATGGAATTACGAAGGTACGATGCATTCTTCACGGCTGTGTAACTGGCAGATCCATGACCATGATTTATTTTAGCTAAAGTCAAATCCCTTATAAGGTGCGGCAATCTGTAAAAATTGTGTTACCATTTACACTCCAGATTGCGGAGACGCCGCTGAAGTGAACGGGGGAGTCAAACCAGCAGCAAGAACGATCATATGGTACAGTCTTGTATCACGCACTTCGCTACAGTCAAGATTACATGTAAATCCCTTTCTGGTGCGGCTCTACCGTCATAGACATGTACCTTAGCAATTATCTGGGATGTTTCTATGTTACCGTTATATTTTTCTGAAGGGGCAAAATGAATATTCTTTGAATCGGTGAACAAGGGGTTAGGAATTTAGGACAGCCTAGGAGCTTACGGCCCTTGTTATGATATTTGATGCTTCCAGTTTCCACGATATCGCTGCATCTTGCGGGATCTGAAAACCGACGGCTAGAAGCGCGTTTTCTCATCTGTTGCCTTCTGAAATGGGAGACCACTGTACTAGAAACCTAGATGCTAGAATGTGATCGTTCTCCCTCCCAAAGCATATGCTTAGGAGAGGATTGGCAAATGAAGTTTCCAGAGTCCAACCAAGCCCTTTTAAAGTTTTTTTCTTTTTCATGGTTCCCAGATTTTACCTTTCCAGATTTCGGACGATGGCATTGGTGGTGGTATCTACTCTTGATCTCGGTTGAATTTTAGGGTTCAGTGAAAATGTATCGGGTATTTAAGCCCTGTTTGTTTAGAATTTCCAGATGTATTTAGAGTCTTAGACCAGCCAATGCTATGGACAAAACTGGCATATCTACAGCAAACATCATACTAACAAATATCAAAGATAAATATTTTATATTAATAACTGTATCCTCCCTGGAGTTGACTTTAGTTTTGTTTAAAGATATATTATACATCTTATTTTTATCCTTCAACTAAGATATTGTTTGAAAATAAATGTTAAATTAGACAACCGGTTGAACTGCTTACCGATGGTGGTGCCATGATTAGGAAGGCATGCGTTAGCATGGCCATTGGAGTGCGCTGAGACGCAAACATGTACGTAGGAGACAAAAAAATAAATAAATACATTAGACATTCAATTCACTAATTTAACTCTAGGGACAATTTTTCTTGTTGTCGTAAGATCATTTAAATTCTTAAGTGGGTCGCCTCTGCAAATTTTCTACTATAAAGTTGTTAAAGCTTTAAACTTGTTGAAAACTCATTCGGTTGGGTATTCCAAGAGATTAGTGGTAACCCCGTCTAGTCTCAGGGTGTAAGGGAATACAATATTCTAAAATTTTGATTTGATTCAGATAAAAATTAATGGGCTTAAAAAATATTTTTATATTTTATAAGTTATCAAAATCAGAATTTATTGAAATTGAAATTAGGTGATTCTATTTTAGATTATTATATTTTGATAAAAAAATAAATATATAAAAGTAAAATTAATTAAAATAAAATCATAAAAATAATATATAAATTAATAGAATAATAAAAATAAGTTTTTAAAAATATTTTATTAAAATTTATTAATTACATATAAATTATTAATTTATTATTAAATAAAAATTAATATTTAATATTAGAAACAAAATTATTGGAATTGATTCTGATTTTGACAACGAAATGCGGATCGGATCGAAATCGAAATATAATGATTCTAAAGTTATTGAAATCAGAATCAGATCATTTTAACTCTTATCAAAATCAGATTTTATTTTATGATTCTACTACCGAATCTGATCCATTTACACCCGTATCTCAAGTACTACTTGTGCATAGTAACGTGTGATAATGGGTTGGATGACCCATGGGCAAAGTTAGCGATAACGTATATCTTGTAATACATGAAAATCAGGTATAGTTAGAGTTAGGTAGGAGAAATGATATAATATAAGCAGGCCAGGTTGGGGTTACGCTGGTGTGGGTCACTCCCAAAGTAGACCAAAAATAAATTGCCAAAAAATATGAGAAAATTAGAGAATATGACTAAGTATGTGGAACGCATGAAAATGTCCCATTAGAATCCAAATACAGGTAGGTTGAGTCATCTCATGATTTTTTTTTAGTTATGTGAAAAGAATCAAGAATTTCGAGATGATCAAATTCATAAGACTATCTACATATTGATTATACTTGTCATTCTATCCTATAATCAAGATAAGATTCAAAGAATTCATCATAATTATCATGTGTCAAATGTATGAGAATGTCTGATTAAGTTGAATCAATCTCATAACTCTTAACAAAAAACAAGAATTTTCAGATGATCAAATCCATAAGACTATCGGACCTCTATACAAGGCTTTATACACAAACATAATGAGTTACATATTAATTTTCTGCGGAAATATAATTTTATACGCAAACATTTATCGGGTTCTTGACCTAAATATATGGAACCCTAGACGACGACGCCGTCTCTCCGCCGGCAATCGTCCTCCGAGCAGACACGGCGGCGGCGACAAAGGACCCGCGTGATCACATGACCAGAGACCTGTAACTCCGCCGGTCTCCCAACAAGGCGGCCACACAGATCTCGTCGCATGCTCTGACCGATCGAGCGTCTCCGGTGGCCCTCCGCCCCGGCGCACGTGGCCGCCATGTGACCGGCCGGGACTCGCAGAGCCCAGGAACAGGGCGGGCGTCCCCCGTGTACTTCCCCACCGGGAGGCAGATCCTCGCGCGCGACCGCCGGTTCCCCCGGCAGCTCCGGCGACCGGACGGGAACGTAGAGGGAGAGACAGTGCATGTGCATGGGCTACATACGCACGGTGACGTCCCTGTTTCGATGCCGGGAGGCCGTCGCCAGGGGAAAAGGGGCGCGGCGGGGCACGCCGTGCCGTCCCTCTCCGCCCGCCATGGGTTCCGGCAAGAAGAGGGACGGAGGCCCAACACGCCGGACGGAGCTCCGTGTCCTGCTCTCCGGCGGAGGAGGGCGCGCGCATGCGGCGGCCGGAAGGGCCGACCTCTCCCCCTCCCCACCCGCCCGGAACGGAGCTCTCCAGTCGGCACCCGTCGTCGTCTCCGGTCCCCGCCCTACTCGCCGGCGACGCCTGTAGGATCCCCGACGCCGGCCGCTGCTCCGACAGGTATTCATTTTAATACATATATTATTTGAAAGAATAACGTATTAAATCTTTTTTTACATATCAAGGTTAAATCTGAGTAGTCGAGAGTTCCAAAATCTGATTTTTGGGAAATTTTTTTTTGAAATTCAAAATTTTAAAATTTCTATAGAAATGTGTTAGTTTTTGAAAAATAAAAAAGTGTGTTATCATTATAACTAACGCGCCATGCACGTGCAGCCCTTACGGAAGCCGATGTGGCCGAGAAAATTAAACCGAGATTGATTAAGAGGAGAAGGGTTTTTATATTATTGTTCGGCAGCCCCGGACTGTGCTCGTCTGCTGCGCGTGGGGAGAGAGAGGCACGTACAAAAGATGCCCGTGGTCCAGCAAAACGCTCAGAACATTTATGGCTTTTCCACGTCGGTCAAAGTCAAACGCCCTGTTGCAGCGACCGGCGTGTGGCGCGGGTGGGAAGAGCGGTGGGGCCCTCCCCCCTCCCCCACAAGAGACGAATCTTCACCTTCGCCGTTCACTTAAATAAAGTAAACAAGTTTTTTTACTCCCACGTCCCTCGAATCATCTGAAATTATCTGTGTTATTATATATATTTGTTTGAAAAAAATTTAAAAATATAAAATTATAAATATTGACGAATATTTTTTAACAAGTTTCGATAAAAAATATAAAATTATAACAAAACATAATTTATCGTGCAATCAAAGTTATTTTTTAACTTTGTACCTTTTTTCTTTTGACGCCCAAGTAATGAATATATATATATATAGAGAGAGAGAGCATATTGAGTATGAATTTTAGAAAACACAACATAATTAAATACACTATGTGGGCGGTACATAGGAATGTCAATCATCTCGTAGAGTTGACAAATAACCTTTTTACCTTGTTTGGTTGGAGAATATGTGTCCATCTTGAGAATATCAATTTAAAAATTAATGTAAGTGGTTAGATTACATATAATATCGATAGTCAAATCTTTAGCAATGATTTATATCACCGTGAATTTTAATATTGATGATGGCAAAGGTTCCGAGTACAATTACTTTTAAATTTATGTCTACTTTTTTATTCGGTGACAAAAAAATAATTTCACGAAACTACTTATATGTTAATCAATTTTTTTGAGAAGCGGAAGTGGAGCAGCTTGGGGGGGGGGGAGGGGTATTTGCAAAAAAAAAAAAAAGATCGCGAAGCCACGTCAGTCGAACTTTGTTTGACTCTGACCCCCGGGGCAGCAGGCCCATCGGCTGCAGATTGGGCCCTGCGAGCCCTTTTTGTCGTCTTGCGCTGGGTCCTTTTTGTCGCGGCGCTGCGGAAGGGCCTGGGCCCGTTCGGCGCCCGTGTGCAAGCCAGCCAGCCCAGCTTTACAGTTACAGCCACCAGGTGGGTCCCACTCCCCCTTTCTCTCTCCCCCCTCCCCAGGTGGGCCCCACCTCCTCTTTCCCCCTCCCTCCCTCCCTCCCTCTCATGTTACATATATTTCCTTCCCTCCCATCCTTCCCATTCCAAGACATGCAAAAGGTTTCCTTGGCCTCTAAGAGGTCCTGCTGCCCAACTCTGCCCCTCTAAAGGTAGTAATCTCCTCCTCTTCTTTCTTTCTTTCTTTCTTTCTTTCTTCTTTTCTTTCTTGATATGCGAACACTTTATTTTTATAACATTCAACAATTTTACTGTCTTGGGGGTGTGCATTAGAAAACTGTTCAAATAAATCACCTATTAAGTCGAATTGACCCTGTTGGGTTAGGTCTCGTTTATCCATTTGATAACCCTCCAAGTTGAATGAAACTGGCTAAACAAAATTAAATTTAAATGTTATGAAGATATGACTTTAGCATTTATAAAAAAAATATTTGTAAAATTATTTTGTAACAAAAATAATACTTCTATTACTTACTTAAAATTAAAAGTAAAATGAAAATGTGCGCGCAATTGATTGTTTTGAATATTTAATAAATATCCATTCATACTCGATCGGTTCGATTGGATCTTTTTTATTCTGGTTTTGATTCGGGTTCGAAAGAAATATCCTAAAATCGAACCAAATAAAACCATGCACATCCGCACAACTAGCCGTTGTTTTTGAAAGATAATATAAAAATTTCCTCCTTTTTAGATGTTGTAATTTTTAATTGAGGATAGAATTACGGATATATTTACAAGTATATTATGGTTCCACGTAAAAATAAAGTTGGTCAGTTAATCATAGCTTTACCAAATTAAGTAGCTTTTTTATCTCGAAGTACTAGGTTAGACTTGAAATAAATAGTTCGAAATTTTTGAAAAAAATATTTTTAGATAGTTAGAATTAAACGGTTCTAGAGATATTGGCAATTGAGAGAGTGGTGTGTTTAATTAGCATGCAAATTGTTTATAGTTTTTTATAATGGGGCCATGATGGTAGACCCCTCCCCCAGCTTCTATCTATACCATTTTATCCATATATGGTAAACTTTCCCACTCAAATTTCTATGCTCTCCTAATTAACTCCTTTTGTAACTAGTATCTTCTTTCATCTCATGTGATAGATTTTATCATATACAGATGGTATTATTTGTTGAATCAAGTACGGGAAATATATAACTTTAAAATACCATTCTGAAATTAGAAAAAGTCAAGATCACACTCTTGAGATAATTCACTCTAAGAACTTGTTATTTTACATAAGAATGAATTAAATGAGAGGATATAATAAAAATTTAAATCCAGGGATATTAAGGTAGGCTAGAGATTAGTTTGAACTAGCATACGAGATATATAAGAATCTTCTCTGGCAAAAAAGATTTCACCTTCCAACTGAAGAACAATATAACACATGACCTATGGTTCATGATCCTCGGTCAACTGGTATGAGTGGGATGAGGTGGTCTAAAATTGTTAAGAGGGCTTAAGTACAAATGCTCAACAATTTTCTAGGTTCATTTATGTCAATGCCCTTGTAATTGTCTCTTTTAACCAGGTGTGTTCAAGTGAACCGAAAAAATCGGTAAACTGATCGAACCGTTCAATCTATGGCCTTGGCTGTTTGGTTTCTCGAACCGAATTGTATCGATTTGCTTCGATTTGGCCATCTACAAACTGAGCTAGTCCGATGAATGGAGTGATCCAATTTGACTGAATTAATTTATATATTATATTAATTTTAAATATATTATGGCAATCTATCCCAAATAATGTTAAAAAATACAGATCTCTCTCATAAATAAAGTATTAATGTTAATATTAACTTTGAATGACTTATTCTATTTTATTCTTTATAAAATAAATAGTATATTTCAAATGGACGAACCGAACAATTATCAGTTTGGAGTTTTGCCAACCGATTTGGTTCGGTTCTCGTTTTGGTTCGATTTCTATTCTGAAAGACATGATTCCAAATTGAGTCGAATCAAACCGTGAGCAACCTTACCATTAACACTGTAATATCCATGCATAGATCCAACTATTTCGACGTAAATTCACAAGCTTTTGTATGTTGTAGTTAAATATCCGGCAATGAACGATTGTTAGTTCATGTAGGTAACGTTGATGAATTTGTAAAAGACTTCAGCACTACCTTTGAATTTGTTCCGGTGGGAGAGCAGGCAAATCCCCCCATGACAAAGAGTGGGACTGAAACTAAAATAAATGTGAAAAACCTAGGTTGTAGTTGAGTACACACAATCTATAGTATTTCATTGTGCATGGCATGCAAATAACAACGAGTCCAAGGGCCTTATGTAAAAGACCCTATATTTAAAATAAGCATGAGAGAGAGAGAGAGAGAGAGAGAGAGAGAGAGAGAGAGAGAGAGAGAGAGAGAGAGAGAGAGAGAGAGAGAGAGAGAGAGAGAGAGGTTGTTGGGGTAGCAAGTTGAAGATTCCCCCCTGATGACCTTGGTTTTGTAGGTTTCTTTAGCTAAGCTACTTCACCATCGTTAGGTGCGCACAGGATATGCCACAAGATAAGAGGTAGATGATTGCAATGAATGAAGCTCTCTGATTCTGCAGCAACAGCTAATAAAGGGCACATCACCTAATGATGATTGGCATGGTACCCTTTTGTGATTTAAGTAACAATATTCTCTACTGCCCTTTCATTTCTTTGGAGCATGGTAAAGTAGTAGGCGCAATTTCTTAATGAAATTCAGGTTTGAGCAACTAATAAAAACGCCTCCCACCTTACCAACCCAATAGAAAACAACAATAGAAAGTATGGCAATTATGAGATGTACCTATGTGTGATCCTTGGTTCAAGTCCATCATCATTTACCAACCCAATGATCAGATGTGGATTGTGGACGCTACTACCATGATTCCCCCCTCTTCAGGTCAACATTATCACCACCAACCCACGGAAGAATAATGATATTGGTTGTGTACTACTGTCCTTTTTCTTCAATCCATGCATGTTTGTCAAGGAAAATAATGACATATGTACTTCTTAATGTTCTCAACTTCAACCATACATGGGTAACCTTATATCAATTTTATATGCCACATCTTGTAGTTGGACATATTGAATTGTATAAAACTGTGAGCATGATGCTCTTCTTGGGTGGATAAAGAGCTCCTTCTCTCTATCTTGCCTTCACCCATGTAGGCACTTGGTATAGAATAATACCAGATGGGAGATTCGAGGCTCTTCTAATCAGGGTTTTAACTACATCTAGTTGTCATTGAAAATCTAGAAGATCCAGCTTAGAAATATTATATTATGTCCCCCCCTCTCTCTCTCTATCTTCTTGTTGAAGTGTCTGATTTATATGATATCCTTCTGTGGAGAAAGCTGTCCCCCTTTCTTTGTAGAAAACATGATATGTTCTGGCATTAAATGATGTTGCCTGAAGATGACCTTTGTTATTGTGGTAGGTTGGATGCATCTTATTTTATGTAGTCTTATCATCGTATGTCTATAATGTGCATCATCATATCTCACTTGATTGTACTTGGTGCTTAGGTGTAAATTGATAGGATGTTTCTTGCCTTATCATGCAGGGTACTCCTTTTGAAGGTTGTCATCAGAGTCCTAAATAGCACACTGATGCAACTTTTAGCTGTTAGACAACTTGGCAAGGGGTTTACAAGCATTTGGGTCAATAGAAGAAAGTATTGGCTGCATTCCTGACCCTGGTACAATGCAAGTATGCTGTTTTCATAGCATGTTTGGTTAAAATGCCTCCATCACTATTATTTTTGAAATTGACGTGGATATAAATCATCCTACACTGTTTGACTATTGATATTATTTTTGTAAATTTTGATATAAAATAATATGAATTATAATGCAAATATCCAACTGCTGCAATATCCTCTAGAAATATCAATATCAAAATTAATGTAATATCATTCTCGATACTTTAATGAAATTAAAAATTAACCATGCAAATTCACCCGCTTCAAACGAGTACTATCTTCATTATATAGGCTAAGGGAGCATATAATTTAGTTTTCTTAGACCAAACATATCTAACTCCTCAACCGTCTGATTTGATCTGATCTGATTCTGTTCAAACTACATCTTTATTTTTGGATACGCACGTACAACTCGATTTGTTTAATTTTTTTAAATGGATTTTCGTTAAACCCCACACACAGATATTCATATACGATTAATTTCAACCTTATAATATCTTAAGAACTCTTGATACATTTATTTTAATATAAAAATACAGACAAATATTTTTATTTCTTGATCGAACCAAATGTTGCTCATCGGTCCAACAAAAGAAAAATTATCAAGAAAATTTTATTTTTATATATTATTTTAACACCGTCGTCATCAAATTCAGTGCACCAACCAACCTCCCAAGTTATTCTGATTATTGTCACGTCACCAGCTTGGGAAGTGGGGGAGGCGGGGGGGCCCACCCTTTAATGTAACTTCCAGAAGCATCGATCCAAGTGGAGCCCGGGGAGAAGCACTGTTTACCGGCGTGCCACGCTGTCAGCCCGGCGGGTGGGGCCCACCCCGGTCATTTTCCACGCTTTTTTTGGGGGGGGGGGGGTTCCCGTCAAGGTCCCGACACGGCCACGTCGATTTATTTAATCATCGCGGGAGGAAAGAAATTAAAAACGCCTACCACATGAAACCCAAGGAAGGCTAGAGAACGGGACCGATCACCCGGGCGGACGGGGGAGGGTATGCCTGCAATTCCGTACTTTAAGCGAGGGTATCGTCAAATTTCCACCGCCGGATATTCTTCTTAAGTACCCCAGCCCCTGATTTTATTGATGTCGAGATCCAGCGATCGTACGGTGGACATCATCCTGCCGGGCGGTACATCTGTACGTTTCTCTTCCGTTCCGCCCCCCCGGCCTCCGCTCAATAAATGTGATTAGGGGGGGTTAAAATGAAAAATGGAGAGAGTAAGCCCTTCCTCGTAATTTTCTCTTGCCCTCTGCCGCCGCGCCTCCACGTGCGAACGACCAAATTCCCACGAATTTCTCCCATTCTTTTTATCCCCCCCCCCCCCCCCCGCTCTCTCTTCCTCTTTCTCGGTCGCGCTAATTCCCGGTTCTTCTCTCCGCCATATCCTTGTCCCCTGCTGGCTGCTGATGCCGCTCCTCGCCGTCGGGCGGCCGGCTGCGACCGCTCTCGTCCCTCCCGTTGTCGTCTCCTCGGGCTTCCGAGGCCTCCGCCGCCGACGCGGTGCGTACGGCTCCTTCCTGCCGGCTAGGGCCGCCGGATTCCTTCCTCGTCATTCTATGCGCGCGCCGTGGTGGTTTTTCTGTCGTCGACGCTGCTCTCCCGGCTCGGCGATGCGAGGATTCTCGTTCGGTCGGTTCTGTTTGATGCCGTCGGCGCCCCCTCGCCTCCCGTGATTCGCTCTTTTCGCTCGTAACCGGCGACTTAAGTTTCCTCGATGCTCTGCTTTCCGTTACCTGCGCGCCGTTCTCCCTTGGCTCGGCTCTTGCTTTTGCGGGCGCCCGGGTGATTTGCCAAGTGGTTGGTCGCTCCGTCGTGTGGTTGCGTCAAGCAAGGTGATGCGTGCGCGATCTTACTTTCCGTGCAGAACTGGCTATGGCCTTAGTGGAATATGGTCTTGACGAGAGGCCTAGATGGAATTTTATCGATGCTCTTCCCTCGGCTTCCCCTTTTCTCGTTGCATTTGCTGCTCTGCTCCGTTTAACTTTGTAAATATCTTGGCAATCCGTAAGCTGCATGTTTGTTGATAAGACATGCCTTCATGCACGAAGTTGTTTGCTTTTGATGGTTCGGGGAGCACCATGTCCCGAAAGATGTGTTTTTCGGTTGGTTGATCGCTGTGTCGTTCTTTACAACTAGGCTTTCTTCTTCCTTGAAGGCTAGTTCCTTTCACTTCGACGGAAGCAGCTTGTGATCTGTGCTGATAAACATGAACGAGGTACAAAGAAATAAGAGAGCCTACCACGCTGATCGACGGGCAAATGGTGTAGAGTTCATTGATAATGTCGACGAGCATGATCCCTGGACAGCATGGGCGTACAAACCTCGAACGGTTACGCTGCTTTTCCTTGGTGCATGCCTCCTAATGTAAGTTGCTCCTTGTCTTGTAATTCATGTGTGATTTCTATGCCTTGCTTGCTCGTGTAGAAAAACTAATCTTGTAATATCAGTTTATTTGTTGTTTTGGTATTTTATTATTCTCTGTACCTCATGATGCACCAGAAAACAGTCATGGGTTGTTTTCTGTCCAACACAGTTACAGTTCATAATTCACCAAAAGAATACAATAATATGTGAAAATTTTGGCATGATTCACCTTTTAGGTTTGCCCAAGGTTCTCGTTATTTAAGAAAACATAGAAGATCAGTTATTTCTATGTTAATTGACTTAAATGTTTGGTGATCAGTTAACTCTGTTTGATCCCACAATATATAGCCAGTGTGCTCAGAGCAACAATGCCTAATCTGTTGGTGTTTTGTTAGGCAATATTTTCCTTGCTGCATAGCCATCGCTAGTTTTATGTGTATTGAAGAACTGAACAAAAGTTTCATAGTGATTGAATTCCTAACCTTTGTGGTACAGTGCATTGACCTGGCATAAACCTGGTATGTGGTATCCGGACATCAGAAATAAGTTTTAAGTGCTCAAAATATGCACTAATGACATAATTGTGATGGTTAAGTCAACGATATATTATTAGCCTTGTGTGTCAATACAGTGCATTGCATGAACACACACACACACACACATATACAGATATACATGCAGAAATCATACTTCAACCTGTATAAGGTTCTCCATACTTGAGAACATTGGGAACTTCTGCGGTTTCCCCACTCAAGCTCCTAATATGATGGTGATTCTTGCACTTTTATGTTTGGCAAAGAACATTATTTGCAGATTAGTTTTGGGCAATTTTGATGTAGATAAATAAGGTGTGTCAATGGTATTTTTGCTTTCTGTATTCTTGTATAGAAACACAATGGTTGATGTCTTATTTAATGAACAATGGTGTCTTATTTACTATTGAAAGCCATATATGAGTTTGTCTTTCTGATCCTTGTCTTTTTCTTTGTCCGTTCTTTACCTACTATGGTTGCCATTAACTTTTTAATTTTTGCCAGCTGGGCCAGTGGTGCACTTGATCCAGAAAGTACTGCATCTAATGACCGCATTACTTCTGTTAAGAGGTATGCCATATGTCTTGATCCAAATCAGGCAATGCATAATTAGTGCTGCTATTCATGATGAAACTTTGTCTCTGCAGGGGCGTTTGGGCGATGATTTCTGTCTTTCTTGCTTACTGCTTGCTTCAGGCACCTTCAACGTATGTTATAACAACAGATCCTGCAGTTCTTTACTTGTTCTTTCGTTTTTTCTATTTTGTATGTGCTCTTAGAGTGATAGATGTGTATATATAAGCTGTCCACATGTTTGCTTGGAAGGAAACTTTGGTTCAGTTTCTGATAGTGATTGGTCTAATGGCTTCATGTGCTAAAGAATGCCTTAGAAATTGGTAGAAGCTACTCCTAGAGAGGTCTAAAATAAATTTAATGAGCATTGGACATTTATTTCATTTGGTACTGTTGCCACATACCTTTCACCTAGCAAGGTGTTTTTTTATTGTTACTTTTTGACATTAGAATCACCACTTTCTATCACTACACAGTACACACTTTTACTGGTTCAGTTTTAAGTGATGATTTTTACTGTAGTTGCTTTTATAACTTATTGTTATGTTTGCTAACTTTGTAAACTCATTTCTTCATGGCTTTTTACACTTCTTGATCTTCCTAGGGTACTAATTAGGCCACACCCTGCAATATGGCGTTTGGTCCATGGCATGGCAGTAATTTACCTTGTCGCACTCACCTTTTTGCTTTTTCAGGTTAGCACACAGCAACCCCTTCATTTTATTCTCTTCTTGAATAATCAAAAAGCATATATTAATCCTTGTTCCTTCATATTGATAATCTATGAAGTCTATCATTTAACTTAGTACTTACTGCAATGCTCAGATTATTTATTTCACTTTCTTATAGCCCATTATCAGATGATCAATCATGTTGTACATTTATTAGCTTCTTTTTTCTTATCCTAGAATTGAAGTATATGCCATTAAACTGAAAATTTATTATATGTCAAGTTTTTTTTCTTGTATTAAAAACTTTTTTCTATCTCACTCATGATAGCAATTTTTGTTGACATATTATCATCAGATAATTTGTTACTTATTTGCTTCTTGCCTTGATGGCTGACCATCATTCTTGATTTCAGAATCGTGATGATGCTCGACAGTTTATGAAATTTCTACATCCAGATCTTGGGATTGGTATCAAGTTTGAGTTAATGAATGCTCTACTTCTAAAACAGCTACATGTTACTGTATTGCCAACTCTTTTTTAACTGCTCTGTGCAGAACTTCCAGAAAGATCTTATGGTGCTGATTGTCGTATATATGTGCCAGAGAATCCAAAAAACAGGTTTATCAATGTTTATGTATGATGGCTTCTTTCTTCTCCTTAACTTGGTTTGATTCTATATTTTAACAATTTAGGTAGAAGAGTTGCTTTACTAATTGTTATTTAGGTTTCTGTAGGAAACTTTGTTTGATGAATTTGTTTTGGCTCATATTCTTGGATGGTGGGGTAAAGCCATAATGATCAGAAATCAACCACTTTTATGGGTTCTGTCCATTGGTTTTGAATTGATGGAGGTAAGCTTTAAAGATGCAATGATTAATGTGAATAATTTGCATATTTGGAGCTCATTTATTAGTTGGTTTATTTTTGTATTGCAGTTAACATTTCGGCATATGTTACCAAACTTCAATGAATGTTGGTGGGATAGTATTATACTGGATATTTTAGTATGCAATTGGTTTGGTAAGTTAATGAGGACTATTCCCTTCAGTTTACTATTTTTCTGAGTTAATTAAATCAGTTTTTTGAAGGAAATGCTATTTTCTCCTTGTCCATAACATTCACTTGTTATCAGATCCTATAGTTCAATCTATGCCTTTTGTGAAAAAAAATCTGTCTTAAATAGTCAAGTAAGAGTTACTAATAATTTACATTTACAACAAGCTGATGCTTTCATGTTGCTTTAACATTCTCTTGTTTATCTTCAGGAATTTGGGCCGGGATGCGTACAGTTCGATATTTTGATGGTAGAACATATGAGTGGGTCGGTATAAGTCGTCAACCAAATATCATTGGTAAGGTATGTTTTATATACTCATTTTTGCTAACAATATTTATATCTTTTTCTAACTTTTTTGTATCGAGGAACACTAGCTTCTTAGTTTCTAAGCAAGATTCTTTTGTAGGGGAGGAAAAGCTTTCATCATTTTGAATAACAAATAAAATTGTGGCATGTTTCAACTAATGCATGCTAACCAGAAAATGTACCAGAGTTATGGGGTCTCAAGCAGGAATCTAGGTCTCTATATGGTATGGGATCATATTATTGGTATTGTTTCACAAAGGAAGTAAGGAACCAAGTGCCAGTGTGGTATTTAATGGATAACTTATTTTGCCATTGGATTATTTCACCATTTATTGGGATCATATCATATCCCCAGACAAGCTTAATATCTGGTGTGCTGCAGAAAGGCTTTTGTATGAGTATTTCTCAAGACATAAACATCATAGTGATGTTGGACTAGGTTCGTTCGTGAAAAAAAGGAGCCTCTGGTTTGAAAGTCAATTAGATTGCATTTCTCTTGTATGCTTTCAGATTCTTCTGGAAGCATTCATCTGCATGCTTGCAACATCTGATTGGATAAATTGTAAATAAACATGTAGGCCCAGTTCGGAAGTGGAATGGGTTTTGCCGGAATACAAATCCTGGAATTAGTTGCGCTAGTGTCTAGGATAAGGGAATGTTTGGTTTGGCACCTGTGTATGGAATAGTGGAATAAGAGAAATGTTATTCCATTTATTCTTGAGCAGTTTGGTTGAAACCTCTTATCGGACAACAATTAACTTGGATGCATGATTTGAGATCTCACAAGATCATGCAGGATTCTCACTGTTGTCATGGTGGCAAGATTCAAGACAACAAAAGATAGATGGGCCATACGCTTTAAGCACTTAAACCTGTGCTCTTTTTTTTTTTTGAAGGTGACAAGAAGATGTCACAATTCATTGAAATATCAAATGCAAAGAATAAAGAGCTAGACAAAAAACATAAAGCAAACAGGAAAAGCACGGTAATAGAAGACACATGAATCAACTGAGTGCCTGCCAAGATGACAGTAATCAGAGGCCAACTACAAACACAGCACTTCTAGGCAAAAAATCTATAATTAAAAGAAGACAAATCTGGCAGTCAGCTGGAATATGCAAAAGCTCAATCCTTGGCAGCACAGTAGCCTGATGAAGAATAGCCGTGGGATTATCAAAGTGCTTGCCGAAAATCCTGCTATTCCGAGATCTCCAAATAGACCCTAACATTGCTAGCAATGATAAATTCCACAATATTGGATAATTGCTTCATGGGTTTTCACTGTTCCAATGCTGGACTAAGTGAGTAGTAGAAAGAGGGTCATGCCAAGATATCTGCTCTTAAAACCAAAATGCCATCTATAATTGTTTATGGCATAGAATCAGAATCAGGCGATTTGGGGGGGGGGTGGAGAGAGGTCGTGGAGGAAGAGTTTCAGTGGAGCTGGAGAAGGGTGAGTGGACCATCGTTTTGCCCAGGCGAGGATCCAAAGCCATGTGGAAGAAGAAATCAATGTCATTGAGTTCCTTAGAGACTCATGTTTTCATCTCCATTCGGGAGGCAGCTGCACCCGTGGAGTCTCGCAGGTCCACCCAGGTGGTGTTGGAGGTTAGAGGGCTGCATGGCTCGTTGGATAGGCAGGTTACGAGGTGGTTGACGGCTGGGAGGACTTTGGGCAAGGAGCTGTGTGGGTGTTGCTATGGCAAGGGTGATTGGGCCTTAACTTGTATGGAGAGTTGGTGTTGCTGTATTTGTTGGGGGGTCGGCCATCAGAGTTTGGGCGTCCAGTCCGATCCGTGGGAAAGGGTTGTCTTTCTGTGCCATTGCAGTGGCACTTCCTACTCCAAAGGTTACCTCAGTTGTTCAGCTGAGGATGGAGTCTTTTGACACCTGCAACATTGTTTTGATTGCGGTCTCAACGGATGCTGCAGCGAGGCTTGAGTGGATGTTGTGGTGTACCTTTGTAGTAGTGAAGCCCCCTAATGGTCTAGTACTCGAGCTGGAAGAGTCGGAATTCAAGCTTAACTGCTTCTTGATATCCAGGTGGCCTGAAGAGAATTTCTGGTGGGTGAAATCCTCCTCTTCCACCGATGGGTTTTTTTTTTGGTGAGAAGTGATGGCAGTCTTTGCTGGGTGGAATCTGTCACTGGTAAGTCATTTTTCGATGATAACAGGATTGAATTTTCATTTAAGCTCTGTTCTCAAGCATTGGAGGTGGAGGTTCTCCATCCAGAGCAATGTTGGTTGGCCATGTTTGATCTTCTGGTTTTTGCTTGGTTTGAGCAAGACATAGCTGCGATTATCAGGCTGGTGGGTAAGATCATTTTTTGTCAGTAAGGAATCTTTTGTGTGGCCTTCTCGTAAGGAAATTTCAGTGCTCTGGACTTGAGTGAACTTTTTCATGGGATTGTGAAAAATGTGGCAATACTAGGAAACTTGAACGTTTGGGTGTATATCTGGTGTTGTGAGGTTGGAGGGCCATCGGAGCCAGAGAAGATGTTGTGACTTCATCTTATATTTGGGATTACGAATGTGACTGATGCATTCGTTGGGTAGAGGAGGTGGCAATCAAGATGGTGTGACTCTACATGGTTTCAAGGCATTGGGGATGCCAAAAGGTTGTATGGGGCTGTCAAACTGCTAAGTCTCATAGTGGGTGATATCGGGCGGAGTGACGGTTCACATCTATGTTGGTATGGGACCTGATATGCTGTGGATCTGAGACTTGTAAGTCATTCTTGAGTTCGAGGTGGTCCGGTCCAAGAAGGCTGACCAAGGAAGCACTTGTTAGTTCAAGCCAGCTCAAGTTTTGTTTTGTCGACGAAGCGGTGCTGTTGCCTACTTAGATGGGGTCCCGCTGGCAAAACGTGGTCTTTACAGATGGGTCGGCCCGGTCTAATGCTTATTTTGGGAGACCATCTTTTTTGTCTTTTCCAAGGAGCCTAGCGATGAAGCTCGGCCATGGCTCATAGATGGTCTTAAACTCGTACTCTCGCTAGAATTGCTTTAACTTTTGTAGGCCATGGCGAGGCAAGACGACTGTCTCATTGGCATCAGGCCTAAATTCGTACCAAAACTAAAGTCCCTCTCTCTCCCACCCCAACTTCTTTTAGTCCCTCGACAAGCCCGATGCACAGTCGAGCCTGACCCCCTCCTTCGTTGGAGCCCTAGCCAGAGGAGCCATTGTCGGAGAAGAGCTTGCCATTACTTGAGAAGCCCTCAAGGCAAGTTTTTTTTTTCATTTTTTTCAGTTTTTATACTTGTTTTAATACATTGTCCTTATTAAAGAGACCGATTTTTTCCTTTTTGTCGAAGTTCACTGGAGTAGCCGTTTTCACGAGAGAAGGTACGCTTTACTATTTTTTGTTTTTTCTTCTTTTCTTTTCCAGTTTTCATTTTTGTTCTAATATATTTTTTTTATTAGAGGGACCAGTTTGTTCCTCTTGGAGTTTGCCAAAAAAGTCATTCTTGTCAGAGAATGGTGCATTCTCTGTTTTCTAATTTTTTTCTTTTTTTATACTTTCAAGCACTTGCATGTACCAATTTGTTCTTCTTCGTATCAATGTCACTCGATCTTGGATTTGTGCAATCCCTTGAGGTGAGTTTGATAGTTATTTTTATTTGTTTTCTTGTCTTAGTTCAACTTTGTATAGTTCTACTAACATACTGGTTAGGTTTTCATATGGTTATAGTCATAGAATGCCTAGTTGTGTGACCCAGTCCCACCCGGTCAGATTTTCTCTCGACCGCCTTGGTCGGGACCCCAGGTCCCTGACTTGGTGTTGTCCCTAGGCTGGGTCTACCCAATCGAGTCACCAATGGCTAGCCTGGGGCCCCTTGGGGGCCTTCCTTCTCCTCACACCCCCACTCCCTCCTAACTTCATTCTCACTCTAAATCTCTCTCTCTCTCTCTCTATATATATATATCTGAAGCATTCTAATAGTGTAATTTCTCTTTCAAGCATTTTCAAGTCAAGACTCCCCCACTTCCCCATCACTCTAACTCATCTAAATGTCTTTTTAGTTTTATATGTAAATTTGTGTTATGGTACCATTCTCATCAAAAATTTCTATTTTCTGGTCAATATATATTACATAGATTAGAAAATAGGGATTATTGGTGAAAATAACACCGAACACAAATTTACATATAAATTTTGGATAAATTATTTTGGAAGAAGTAAGGTCTAGGACGAAAAATAATTTCATAATGTAAGTTTTGAATAGGAATACATATTTTTTTCCTTTTAATATTTTTTTCTGTTTTTTATTGTTTTTTTATTGTTCCCAGTATGCTTGAAGTGGTGACTTGTCCAGTACATTTTTTTGACAGCTAACAAATAAATAAGTCTATCCTCACACACTCTTTGAGTAGGAAATTTAGTCCTTGGACTATGTTTCTCTTGCTAGAGTGAGTTCATGAGTCTGCTGAAAGGAAGACGGATTCTCCCTTCAATAAGAGGGATAGTAGTGCAAAATGTGGATTAAGTAAGCAAATGGTGCGTGGAGTTAGGCTTAGTTATTCGTTAGCCGTCAAAAATTCAATAAAAATATAAACAATATTAAAATGTGGATGTAAGCAAATGGTGCGTGGAGTTAAGCAAGTCACTACTTCAAATCTACTGGAAACAATAAAATATCAATAAAAATAGAAACAATATTAAAATAAAAAGAATATTTATTTATATTCAAAACTTATAATTTTTAGGTTACAACCAAATGTATCATTCTCAAATTGACTTGGGTAGAGTATCTTCATTACATAGAAGAACGGTGGTACAAAGATTTGAATAGAATTCAATAAATTTTTATAGTCATATTTGTTATTTTCTGTTTTTTTATACTTGTTTAATTTTGTATTTTTTATTTTTAAAATTTTTAATATTAAAAAAATTGGTTTTGGGCTGGCTGACCGTTCCCGACTTGAGACCTGGTCTTTCTTGGTTATAGTAAATCATACGGTCAAGTTGGTCTATTCATTTCAATTTGATGTATTTTTTCAAGTTTTAAAAGAAAATAACAATGTATTATCTGTGAATCGAAGATGTGAAATGCTTCCTATTGGCCCCAATCTTAACTCCTTCAGCTAACTCTTCCTGCTTGGCCTTTATCTCACGTGAAACTCAAAATTTGCTCCACCATGATAAAGAGGAGATGTGAACTAGGATCACCCTGCATAAGGTCTATAGAACTGTAAAAAAAGTGAGCAACCGTTAATATGCACCGAAAACTTAACCATACTAATGCAACATTTCACCCATTCAATCAATTTGTGCTTGAAGCCTATCAACTGCATCACTCTAGTAAGATAGATCCAAACAACTGTCATATGCTTTCTTAAAATCTATAAGTTAAATAGTAAGCACTCTCTGTTTCTAGACTTCTCATCATGAATACATTCATAAGCACTAGCTAGTTCTAATAGTTAATTTGATGATAAAAAGATATTTTGATGAAATAATAATTAAAATTGAAATAATTTTAAGTATTAAAATTAACTTAATTGAGAAGTTTTAATTAGGTATTCATGTTAGTTAGTCTATCTAACTATACACTTGTATATTGTTTATTGATTTACATATTGCCATAGCTATTTATTGCATTTTATGTATTATTTGTCACTCACCTCTTTGCCATCCTATCGATTTTACTCTTAAAAAGACGTCACCTAATGCTTTGCCTTATTGCATAAGCAACAATGTACTACTATGTTGCCTTAGTTGCCTTCATTGTCTTGAAAACTATGGTTAAGGAAGAAGTGTGAGGGGGACAAAGTAACATCAAAATATATTATCATGGAATGCCAGAAGAATAGGGGATCTTGGGAAGGTAGCGGAGGGCCGGAGGTAATGAGAATGTTCAAGGAAGAGGGCATAGACATCCTGTTTGTTCAAGAATCCAAACTAAAGCTTAGAAAAAAAATGGGTTGCGATCCAACTGAAACATTGCCTTTGACAACATGATCTGTTAGCCAACCATGGTCATGGGTCTCCTTGTAGCTTGGAAAGGTAGCAAAATTGAGGAAGTTTATACTCAACAAAATGACCAATCCATAGGGATCATTTTGAAAGACAAAAAAAGTCAGGAGATGAGGCAAGTATTTAATGTTTACAGCTCAAGGTTTGATCAAGTTAGCGAGGATTTCATTTTGGAGGTTAATAGCCTTACTGGTTAGGAAATGATTCGAACAATAATATTGGAAGATTTCAATATAGTTAGATAGCTGGGGGAAGGGAAGAACAATTCAAAATGGAAGAAAGAGAATGCACTTATTCAACAAATGGGTTTCTGAGAATGACTTCATTGAAATTAAGCCTTCCAATAGGAAATTCACCTGGGCTAAAGGAGACACGGATCCAAAATTGATATAATCTCGTGCAACATAGGTTGAATGGCCTCCCTTCCTTACTTGAGTGCCTACTTGCCAGTCTCTGATCACAATCCACTCACTCTCAAATCCAAAAGCTCTTGGGAAGAGGGGAACTAGAATCTTCATATTTGAGTCCGCCTGTCTCCGAGTAGAAGGTTGACACCGGAGTCAAGAATTGGTGATCAGACAATTATAGAGGCCAAAATCCAGTAATCCACCTGGACAACAAACTAAAGAAGATAAGGTAAAACATGAAGAAATGGCAGTAGGAGCAAGTTTGCCAACAGTAAGATAGGGGAAAATAAATTCTAATGGTGCCGGACAGATTGGTGAAGGGAGTGAAGACCCATGGGATAAGTGATGAGGACATCAATTGAAGGGACACTCAGAAAGGAGTACAACAACTTGCTCGACCTAGAGCTATTAGATTGGAAGCAACGAGCCAAACAAAAATGGCTAAAAGAAGGGGATAGGACCATAATATTTTCGTGTAGTGGCAATCAAAAAATGAAAGACAAACACACTTTCAAAGTTGAACATATATGATTCTCTTACTAATAAGGAAGATGAAATAGTAGTTGGTTTTATTCTCCACCTCTTGTAGTTACTCGAAGATTGGACCTGGAGACCAACCATTAATAATCTGATTGGTCATAAACTATCGGAGGATGACAACTCCATGTTAACTGCAGTGATGTTAGAAAAAGAAATCAAAGACACAATCAAACAGCTTGGGAAAGACAAGTCTGTGGACCTGATTTACAACAGAATTCTTCCAGCATTTTTGATATTTGGTTGGAGCTAAGTGGTAGCCGCAATATAGGATGTACAGAAAATCCTGAGAGGGTAAAAACCTTTAATGCAACTTGCACCGGAACAAAGGAGTTATAGTGATGCTAGATTTTGAGAAGACATGATAGAGTTAGTTGTAAGCAATGTACCGGTGCCTTAATGCACATGACCTTCAGCGAAGAATGGATTCCATGGGTCAGGTGTTGCATGGAATTGACAACCTTCTTAGTTATAATGAATGGGGAGATGAAATATTTTTTTTGCTCATCCAAGGCATGGAGAGGAGACATATTAATATTATATCCAAAAAATCAAGTGGATATGAGAGAAATGTAAAATAGGAAATACAAGTTATAAACTATGATATACGTGAGAAGAGAAATAAAAATGGTATAGGTATCATTGTTGATAAAACATTAAAGGATGCAATACTTTTAACAAAAAAAGTAGGAGATAAGATTATTATGGTAAAAATAATTGTATAAAGAGAGAATTAATATAGTTAGTGCGTATACTCCAAAAATTGGATTAAGTAGCAAGATTAAAGAATAATTTTTGGAGGATATAGATGGCCTTCCGCAGAGTATACCAAATGAAGAAAATATATTTATTGAAAATCTCAATGGACAAGTTGGAAACATGCTATGAAATTGAAAAAGTTCATGGAAGTTTTGTATATGGTAATTTAAATCAAGAAGGGAAACGTATTCTGGATTTTACTATGGTTTATGATCTTATTCTAACAATTACTCATTTTATTAAAAGTGAATTGCATTTAATAATATTTAAAAGTGGAAAAAATAAAAGTCAAATTGACTTCATTTTCACAAGAAAGTTTGATCGTCCTATTTGCAAGAATTATAAAGTTCAAGGAAAGTCGGGTTGGGGGTCAACTTGGGGTTGGTCGGCCCAAATCCGACCTGGTCGGACCAAGTCACGACCTGGTCTAACTAGGTCATATTTTTTAAAATGTTAAAATTATAAAAAATGCATGAAAAATAGGAAAAAGTATTCAAAAATTCCGAAACTTGAAAAATATGCATAGAGAAATATTTCATTTAACTTTCACTCAAATGTTACAGTGCATTGTTGCTCTATATACTATATGTACTCTCTCCATAGCATTTGAGAAGAATACAAGTCATTAAACATGTATACATACTGATTGTGCTCATCACTACCTCGTATAATCATCATAGGATAAGATCTAAATGATCCATTGTAACTATCACATATGAACTATATGGAAGTGTCAAATGATGTTCTATATGATGGTTGGATCATCCCATTCCATATCCCTCTGATATGCATTGTTGTCAGGCGACAAGGCACCCAAGGCGTTAAAGGGTGTCAAAACGTAGGCGGTCAAGGCGGTAGTGTTAGATGTTTATATATATATGTATATACATATATAAAATATATATAATTAGATGTTAATACTATATATATTTATGTATACATTAAAAAATATATACAACAATATAATTATAATTTTATGTTATAATTGAATATTATGTTTGTGTGTATACACGTAAATATGATTTTTTTGTGATTACGTTGTATTGATATATGTTGGGAAAGAGCTAATCTCAAGTGAGAGGGTAAAGAGGGTTAAGAAATAATTTTATAAGTTTTAAATATGTATTATATATTTATAATCACAAATATTAACCGTATGTAATATTATAAGTGATAAAGTGGATCAACTTGCGTGGTTAAGTTGCAAGGGGGCAGTGTCCCTTATGGGGGGTATTAAAGGGGCAAAGTCCCGAAAGAAAAAAAGAAGTCATGAATGAGACTTGGGTGCCTAGCTTGGCGCTTTGGACTCCTAGAGCCCCCCTATGTGTTGCCAATGGTCATGAGACCATTGGCTGATTAGTTGACCGGGTTGTGTGACCCATTTTGGGGCCAGACAAGGTTGGTCCAACTGGGTTGCGACCGGTATGGCCCTGGACCGACTCTGCGAACCATGGTAAAGTTATTTTTAGTAAAACTTTAACAAGTCAACATAAGCTAGTGGTTTTATATGTTAAGATTAAGATACAAATAAACACATTTAAAAGAAAGATTTCTTCTAGATTGAAGTGGTGGGAGTTAAGATAGATGAAACAATGGACATTTAAGAATTAACTTAAGATAAATGATTGGAAATTAGACGTAAATGTTAATGTTATGTGGATTTACATAGTTATTAATGTAACCTCAATTTTATCTTTTACCTTTCTAGAAAAAGAATTTTGGTTTCAATTTAACTTTAACAAATAGGAAAATATGTGATATTCTATAAGAGTATTAGCTAATTCAA
Organism: Cryptocoryne crispatula var. balansae; assembly: GCA_036172225.1. Lineage (NCBI taxonomy): Eukaryota > Viridiplantae > Streptophyta > Magnoliopsida > Alismatales > Araceae > Cryptocoryne > Cryptocoryne crispatula. The sequence goes on along the minus strand of CM069932.1, from coordinate 12,178,582 downwards.
TGATATGCATAAAATATGTATTGTAGTTGTAGGATTCTTTGAAAATTTTATTTTTGATCTCTCCCCATCGGATTTGCGAAGTGTTGATGTTAATTATATCAAAAAACTATTCAAACATTGTTGATTAACTGCCATAGCAATTCGTTTGCAAAAGACATACAACCACAAAATGAATAATTATTTGGGAGTAACAACTCCATGAACTTGATTGAGTGGAAACACTTAGTGCTTTGAATTTATTTTGATTTAATTTTTTGTTTGGTTTGGGTTTGTTTTGGAAGTTTGGGTTAAGACTTGATGTTTTTGAATTTGATTTGAGTCTTGACTTTATGCCTTTTTAATTTGGGGATGTTTTGGTTTTAATCTTACTTATCTTGCAGCCTTGCATATTTAATATGTTTGGAAGGTTTCGTTTTGTGTTGAGTGTAATAGACCTTTGGGGTTTGGTGTTCTTTAAGTGAGTTCTTTGATCTTAATCTCCAAACGTTCTTAGTTTTCAGATCTATCATTTGAGACTAGAATTTCATGAATTGCTTTAGTCACAACTCAATTGTTTTATCTTTTGATCTGATTTATTTTGACTTTGTTTTATCTTTGTTTGATATTCAGGAGTTTGAATTGGGAGGATTGGCTAAGACCTGATGTCCTTAGTTTCAGAGTTTACTTGTAAGAATTTGGTTGTCTTTCAGACTAAGTGTATTTTGGTGGTCTCACAACCTGAGACTTGGCTTGTTTTCGGATGGCATTGGTTTTGAAATTTATAGGGATTTAGTTTAAAGATGTTTTAACACTGATTTCAAGTTTTGACATGCTTATTCTATGTAATCAGAGACACAAGGCAACCGATGCGAGGGAGGCCTTGCCTCGCCTTAGGCACTTGAGGCGGACGCTTGAGATGACATTTTTTTATTATATATTTGTATAATTTATACAATATTTGAAAGTAAAAAGAGACATACCTTTAAAAAGACTAAAAATACATATAAAAAAAGAAATACTTCCAAAAAAGTAAAAACTATCTATAAAATATAAGAGGTACATTAAAAAACAGAAAATATATTTAAAAATGCAAGAAATATATTTAAGAAAAAAAAAGTATATGAAAAATGTAGAAAATACATATAAATATAGAAAAGACGTACCTTTTTCTGTATTACTAGAATTCGAAACAAAAATTAATGGGGTGTTTGGTTGCATGATAATTTTTTGTACACTTTCATGATAAAAAATTGTATTAAAATAAAAAGTGAACTAACTCATGACATAAAATTATTATGTTTGGAGGGATGTGATAACAAAAAAGAGTAACTATCAATTATGACCAAATAAAGTGGGAGACCACAAGAAAAAAGAGAGGTGAGAACCACTTTTTTTGTTTAAGAAGAAAATCACTTCCGAAACATAAAATTGTCAAGATTGCCAAACACCTTTTTTAACAAGTTTTTTTACAATTTTTAAAAATAAAAATAAAAATCTCCATTATCATGCAACCAAACACCCCATAAAGTACATTAATATGTCAAGTAACAACAATTGTACAATAATTCTAAAATATATACGGAAGTACATTAATAATTCTAAAATAACATAGAAGTAACAGAACTATAATTTTCAAGTCTTTGCTTATTTTGATCAAGTTTGTTTTGAATGTGACACAAGATCGCTATTCTATTGATTTAAAAAGAAAGGAAATACAATATATAAAATATTGTCTTAAGTTGAACTAAATAACAAAATAAAAATAAATTTAAAAATAGGATAAAATAGTAAAATATATGCATTTAAGGCGGTCTAGGCAGTCGAGGCAAGGTGTTGAGGTCTCATCTCGTCTTGTCTCAGCTCTTAGGTGCTCGAGGCGATTGCCTTTGATAACATAGTGTTTGTTTGAAATTATTTGATTTGAGATTCCATCTTTCCAGAAAAAAAACATTTTTAAAACTTTGAGAGACCTTTCCCTCTTTTTTTTGACTCCCATTTGATTTACTGTATTGAGATTTTGAGTTTAGACTTGAAATTTGAGGATTTTTTGAAACTTCAGATTTTTTTTGACTTGTTCTGAGTCATGGAATTGGGTATATTTTGTCTTTTGGGGTGTTTATAATTTGTTTTGGTTTGTGTTGAGTCTTTGGTTGATTTGGCCTATGGTGTAACCTCAAAATTCTCCAAAAAGATTAATTCTCTTTTGTTTTGGAAATTCATTTTCCTTTTGAATTTGAATTAGACCTTAGCATTGACTTCTTAGGAAAATAGATGGTATTCCATAAAAATACTAGCTAGGGTCAAAATTAGACGTTGAGGTTGTTAGGTTCTTTAAAAATTTATTTTGACCTCTCCCCGTCGGATGGTGCGAAGATCCGACGTTAATTACATCGAAATTTTTCGAATACCCTTGATTAAGCGTCATAGCAATCCATTGAAGTAGAAGACATGCATCCACAAAATAAACATTCACACATACACAGGAGAAAAAAAAACCCATGAATTTGATGAAATGCAAGCACTTAACTTTAGTTTGAATTTGATTATATTGATTTGAGTTGAATTAAATTTTTTGGTTTGATTTTGTTTGAGTTGAATTTAATTGATTTGAATTTCAGTTTGAATTGATTTGAATTTTAGTTTGATTAATTTGAATTGGTTTGAATTTAGCTTGAGTTGAATTTAATTTGTTGAATTGCTTTTAGTTTGGGTTGAAGTTGAATTTGTTTGTTGGTTTAAGTTTGGTTCAAGTTTGATTTTAGAAAATTGATGTGTTTAATTAAAATTGATTTGAGTTTATTTATTATTTGATTTTGAATAGGACTTGGGCTTAGTTTATGGAGTATGGTTTGCCTGGTTCAGGAAATTTGACTCAGGTCTGATTATGGTTGATTGGAAATTTATTACTGTAATTTGATCTCAAGTGTATTGTTAGATGAAATTCAGTTTGCTTAGATTCACTTATTTAAATCTGGCTGGATTTTGCTTGTGGATTTTAATTTACTTTTGGTTTGAATGGGTTCTGTTGGGATTTGGATTAAAGTTCCGATTGAGATTTTGATTAGTTGATGGTTCAAGTGAAATGATTTTTAACTGTTTTGAATTTGTTTAAGTTAACAATGATTTGATTTTGAGTTTGATGAATTTGTTCGGAATCTGATTTGTTTTAAATTTAATGGAATCTGTTTGATGACTTGTTTTGTTGATTTGGATTCATTTGGCTTGCTTTGCTTTAAGATTGGATCTGACAAGGTTGGTTTTGACTCGGGTTTAGTTTGCAATGGATTTTACTTATTAATTTGCATTTTTTTATTTAGTTGGAGTTGAGTTTGGCCAAAACTGATTTTGATTTAATCTGAGTTAGCACGTTCAGATTTCTTGAAGCCTGCAGATTTAGGACCTGTTTGGATTGTGTGGATTTGGGATTTGACCTTATGCAATCATTTGATTTGAGTTCTGTTTTAAATTTGGCTTGAGGGTTCAGTGAATTTCAGGCCTTTATTTCCAGATTTTGATCTCGGGGTTCAGATTTCAAACCTCCAGGTTTCAATTCCAAAGTTACATTTCAGATTGGTGGTTCATTTGATTTCTTTAAGTTTGAATTTTCTTTCTTTTCGGATTTGGGCCCCTTGCAGAATTTTTACAGTTTTCGGATCTTACAAGTGCAGAATTACAAATTGCTGTATATTTTTTTTTATTTCACATTTTGGTTGCAGGTTTTGAATTCTGCCTAAGGAATTTGGTTTGAAATTGAGTTTATTCAATATGGTTTACTTGATTGAAATTGGTTTGAATTTGGGTTTATTTGGTTAGAATTAATTTGAGTTAAAAGTTGTTTATGGATTGATTTAATTTCAGTTTGTTTTAAATTTGTTTAGTTAACGTTAATTTGTTTTGAGGTTTGGATTAGGTGAAATTAATTTAAATTTGTTCAAGTCAGATTTGGCTTGAAATGAAGTTTGTTTGGTTTAATTCTGATTATCTTGAGTTTAATTTAAGGGTTGGATTTGAATTGAATTTGATTGGTGTTTGGATTTTATTTTAAGAAGTTTGATTTAAATTTGCTTGACTTGTCTTTGAATTTGGTTTGTTTATTAAAATTTGTTTGGAAATTTGATTTTGGTTTATTTTTGAGAAGTTGAGTTTTATTTATAGGCTGCTATTTTAATCATTTTTGTTAAAATCGATTTACATGTGTTGTGATTTAACTTGATTAGGTTTAAATCGAAATTATTTAATTTGGAATCCCTTTGAATTTATTTAAATTAAATTGGATTTTGGGATGTGAAAAGAAAGAGAGAAAATAAAAAAAATAAAAAAATAAATAAACAGGAGCACATGAATACCCTGCATGTATGGAGATATTCCACCAAACTTAACTCCGAGTTTATTTTCTTCATGGCTTTACATGGGCATAAAAAAACTTTGCATAACAAATTTTTTTTTAAGATTAAATTTCTTGCAGCACTTTGTGAGCATTAAGAAACTTATCTCAAATGAATTTTGGACATCGAAAAATCGACCCCACAAAGGAAATTAAACCTCACACGGCCTCTTGTAGGTGTTAAGATACCTAAATTTGAATGAACTTTGGGGAATCAGAAGTTAACCCCACAATTATTAAAATTTTAAGGGAAAGTAGCTCCGGTCCGTAAGGACTTGTGGAGGACCTCCCAAGGACGTCACCTCATTGACCTATGGTTTAGCACATGGCCATCCCATGGTCCCAGGGTGAAGATCCTTTTAATTTATGATTTTTTTTATTTTTTTTTTGAAGGGCCTTGCACCGCTCAAAGTTCTGTTCAACTGAGATGCCAGTCCACTGTTTGGACCGAACTGGCTCATTTTCTGGGCCGGCGGATGCGCCTGCGGGGGCCGGCCGGCTTCGCCCGGCCGCGCCTCCCCTTCTTTTTCTTTTTTTTTGTCTTCTCTTCACCGGGTGGGCCCCACGGGTTTGTTGACCCGCAGGTCAACCCCTCTTCATGCGGTCACTTGCGCGCGGCCGCGGCAACTCCTCGGGCGGGCGACCGCCGCGACTCCTTTTTTTTCACTTTTTTTTTGTGGGCCCCGCCCTTTTCCACCGTGGAACAAAGTCACGGAGGTATTATTTCCTTCCTCCCCCCCCCCCCCGTCTTGGCACTGTTCACCTTCGACGGCGTCCTTCTCCACCTGCAACTCAATCACGGTGGAAGAAGAGGCTGGTGATGGCGAGGAGACTTGAGGAAGCTCCCGCCGGCTCAGCTAGGGTAAGCAGGGGCTTCTGTTGGCTCTCCTAGGAGGGGCGGAGGCCCTCTACGATGGCGGCTCAGGAGGTAGAGAGCCCCGACGGCATCAGCGGCGGCCTGCGGAAGCGGGGGAAGCTTCGTCGATCCCAACGGCTCCGTCGAGGGGGAAAGGTGCCTTTGGTGATGGCATTGGAAGGGAGGTGAAGCCCCGACGGCAACGGCAGCAAGAAGGTGAGGGCTTGATAGCGCGGCCGGCGCTCACGGGAAGAGAAGGAGCTGGCCTCCGATGCGGAAGAGAAAGGATCAGTCCGACGGTACGATCGGAAGGAGTAAACAGCTCTACGGTAACCTCCTTTCCTTTCTCTCTTTCTCGGCCTCTTCTTCCTCTCTCCTTCTCTGCCTTCGACCGATATTCCGGTCTTCCTTCCGGCCCCTTTTTTCTGCGATTCTTGCTTCTTCGCGCTGCTTCTCCTTCGAAAATCCCCTTTTGCTCCCCGATGGTCAGTCCCTCGGGCCCCTCTTTTCTGCCATCGCCCCCCCTTCGCGCAACGCCCAGTCCCTCGCTTTTTATCGTCGGGGGTCCTCCGCCAAGAAATAGAAGGCGGCGCCATCTCCGTCCGTCCGCGTTGATTGCGGGATCGAGAGATCCTCCGGCGGAAGGGCTTGCCTCCATAGGACCTCGCGGGCCTGTTGAGGCAAGTCCCGCCGGCCTCCCGCGGGCGTCCATATAGGCTGACGTGGATGTCCCTGTCAAAGCTGCACCATGGAGACCAACAGAAAAAGGCCATCGTAATGGGCCTATTTTAGGACTACAATTAGCCCACCAAACATGTGTAACGGACGCATTGAGCTGGATTTAGATCAACCCTTGATGGGTTAGGCAAATTGGCCTTAATCTTGGGCTATTTCATCCATGAAATGGCAGCCAAAGTGAACCAAACTAAATGGTATATTTGAAAATTGAACCATATAGCTCATTGGAGATTTGACTTGATTTAATCTTAATTTGAAAATTTTCGGTGTCCACAGCCTATTTGGGGTATTTTTAGTTTCATTGGTATATTTTCTTACTTTGTTGGGTTTATTCAGTTCTTTGTTCATTAATTGGATCTATGGGTTTGAAAGGTTCATTTTTGAGGTTTCAATTATTTTGAGTTGAGGAATTCCTCTTTGACATGGTTTTATCAGATTTTGGCATCCTTCCTTCAGATCTGTGGGCCTTGACCCAGTTCCAACCTCCCCATCTGTTCAAGCTTCATATTTTAAATTTGAAATTTATTTGTTCTTCCATTTCAGAATTGGGTTCTTAATTATCATCATTTTAGATTTGATGCCTGAACTTTCAGAACCGGAGAGCTTAGGCTTTGAGTTATTAAGATTTGGTTCATCAAACTTGATTGATTTCTGGTTGTCTCCAGACTTGATTGATTCTCCTCTTTGGTGTGTGTTTTTTTTGGCTTATGGTATACTACCCTTCCCAGGACTACTGATTGACCCAATTTCTGATTTTGACTTTACAAAGTTCCCAGATCTGTCAAGTTCAGGAAAGTCAAGCTTTCTTTCTGGCTTCGGATTTTAGCTATGGGTCTTTGTTTTGGGTATCAGCTCTGGGTACCAAATTTGGTTCAAGATCTGATTGTTTTAAACTTTTAATTCTAACTTTGGAGATCAGAGTTATAAATTTTCATGTCCCAAGCTCTCAAAAGTTTACAAAGCAGCCTGTCTTCTTCTCTTTTACTTTTGGAAGAGTACTAGGTTGCATTTGATAGTTCTTAATGGATTTTTGTTATATGTAGACAACCCATAGACTTCCTGTACGATGGCTTTCTCAGATTCTTCCAGCATTTACTTTAAAAATTCAGAATTTCAGAATTTATCATGTTTCTGTCTGCCAAATTCCAGGCTGTCCATTCATCTTCTATCAAAATTTTGATCTATTTCATGCTTTGATTTTGCCATTCTGATTTACTGAATTTCAATGCTGCAGATTTCATATCTTTCGATATGTGCATTCCTCCAATTTCATAGAGGCTATTCATACTTCTTGTAAAACCAATTGTGTACCAGGCATGACATTCTTCATTGCTTCCTCAAATTGAGATACATATACATAGAGGGTAGGCACTGAAACCATAATTCTCCGAACTTGAATGATTTAGAATTAAATCTATTTAGCCTTTTATAGGCATTATGGGATTCATTCTGATTGGTTTAATATGGGATGCGTCCGGCCTTGGATAGGCATGTAGGGATCCTTCCCATGGTTTATGAGCATCACTATACTATGGTTTCACATATCAGCATCCTAAACGCGCACAGCCTTTCTATGGCTTAATGGGTATGTAGCTCCCAGTCGGGCATGGTATAACATTGAAATCTTTACTCAACTTTTGTTATGTCAACTTTAAGGGTGTAGGAGCATGTACACGGTCAATCCTTAACTTGCCAATATGTTACGATTCTTTTAAGTTGAGTCAAGACATAGGAGCATACGTAAGGCCAGTTTCTAACTTGTCCTAGTTGTTTGATTAAATCTGTAGATTTTTATTTAATTTTAGTTGAGACATAGGGTGTGTCTCTAGACCCTAACATCATTTTTAAGATTTTAATTATTGTTTTACGATTTTTTTGTAGCTGACCGGCCTGTTGTGCACAATTTTTGGCCCATTGGGCTTGCTGGTAGGTCCCGAGCCCATTGGCCTCCTCCTAATTGTCCTTTAATAAACGACCTCTTTCTTTTCTTGGCTTGTGGGGCATACAATAGAGAGTGCAGAGGTCCTTGATGATATTGGATGGCTTGGACGAAGCCGTCAACCGTGGTAGAAGGGGAAGCAGACAACCTTGCCGGCTACAATGGTAGATGATGATGACCCTGTTAGTAGTGGCGAAGGAGGGGTTCGACAATTGCGATAGATGGAGCAGGCGAGTCTAGTGGCTATGATAGAAGCGGTAGGTGATGTCGATCGTTGCAACAGGCAGTGCCAATGGCTTTGGCAGAGGAAGGAGAAAACTCCGTTGGTGATTACAGGTGACGGGGATAACCTCGATGGCTACGGCGTATGAAGAGGAAGGGCTCGATGATGGTGGTGGCAAAGGGAGGAGAAAGCTTTGATGACAACAATAGAATAGACGATGTGATTGGATGCAGCAAAAATAGGGGAAACAAGGGAGGGTTATGGTGATGGTGGAAGAAATTGGTTTCGATGATTGTAGCAAAAGACAGCTTTGGCGGTCGTGACAGATGAAGCAAGTGGCTCTGGCAATGGCTGCTGGAGGAATAGTCTACCTTGGCTCTCTCCCTCTATGTTCTCTTTCTCTCCCCGTATCCTCTCCCTTTCAGAACCCTGTGACAGGACTTGCAAAGTCATCAATGTAGGCCGAGGCTTTGGGTAATCGGGAGAACACCTGAAAGAGTAATCCAGCCTTGTGTAGAAATCCAGGGGTCCTTTATGATGCTCGGGGTGACACTAAATATGCTTGATGATTCTTCGAAGCTTATCTCAGGAAGGCTACGGTGGCACTAGCTGTTGGAGGAGTCCGTATGGATGTTGAATGCCATTGGGAGGAAGTTACGTTGAAAAACCGATATCAAAGTGGGTTTTCTATCATCGCAAGTGCTTTAGAAAGAATCCAACACTCGAGATGGCAACTCCTGAGGCTCAATGCTCTTTATGATCCTTCGAAAATACCCTCTGGAGGTTGTGATGCCATTTATGGCAATTGTGTTGTTTTCACTCATTGGGGAAGTCCGACTGGGAATCGGGGTTCACTAACGGTGCTCGGGGTTGCTTCGTAGGATCGTTAGGGTCTGCATCCATCTCCAATTTGTCTTGCCTACCTCTCGATGACCCTCAAATGCCCAAGGAGTGGCTAGATAGAGCCACTACCATCGGAGATAGCCGGAGGTATCGTCGGTCTCTATAAGTGGCAACCGCGGCTTGTGCAAAAGCTGGATCCTTTGCGGCTCACTGACCCTTGTTATACGATCCTCCATAGCACCCTATGGGAGTTACGGGGCTAGTTGGGTAGACATCCAAGCCCTTCGGTGTCGGGAGGACCCTCGGTAGGTGTTAGGCTTTAAAAAGATAGTCTCCGATGTGGTTGGGGTTACAGGAGTTGTCGGATCCACAGTCAGAACAACCACCCTCTTCCATAAGAGCTTTTGTTATTTAAGTATTTTCGTGAGGTGAGGGAAGGATGGGCTTCTATGATGGGCCTAACATTGGGCCAGGATGGCCATTGAACTGGGCTAGCTTACTCAAAATTAGCTACCAATTCACTTTGCTTGATCGGCAATTGTTCTTACTTCAATTGATATTAGGAGGGGAGCAATTGCCAATCACGTAACAACTTTCCCCTCCTCTTGTCTAGCAATGATTGAACCCGGTGAAGTTGTCTTCATTAGCCATCGGAGGAGGCAAAGCTATCTAATTCCCTAGACCACTTTTGGTGTTACCTAAACCCGTAGGTGTCGATATTCATTCACTCTTATTATTTTATTTTACTTTTGTTCTTTGTTTGTAGGTTCCAATTCTGCCCCTCTAATCAACAAGAGGAGAGGTTCTTTTATCCTTCGGGCACAATTAGTCTTGCTAAGGTTTGACTTGTCCATCCTAACTTCCAATTGGGCTTTAATCGGTGTTTATAGAGGGTGCCCCCTCGACTACTTCAACCCCCTGACTAGGTCAGAATTCGGGTCCCTTCTACCTTGGTGATGTTCTGGCACAGTTGTCAAGGCGACAAGGCATCCAAGGCGTTGAAGGGTGTCAATTCCGCTTAGGCGATAAGGCGGCCGTTTAGGCATCACTTAAGCGGCCAAGGCGGTAACATTGGATATTTATATATACATATATACATATGCATATACATATACACAAGTGTATATATAATTAAATGTTAGTACTATATGTATTAATACATACATACAAATATATATTCATAAATATAATTATATTTGTATGTTATAATGAAATCTGTATGTTTATGTGTTCATACATTTAAATGTGATTTTATTTATGTAATTATGTATGCATATGCGTATATTTATTTTGAGAAATAATTAATCCTGATAAACTTGACGTGTGTGAGAGATAGAGAAGAAAGTTAAAATAGATTTTTATAATTTTAAGTATATAACATGTATTTATAATTATGAATCTTATATATATATGCAATTATAAGTGATAGTGAAATATTAAATTTTTAGGTTGTCTTGGGGCGCCAAGGCGGGCGCCTTGAGTGTCTTGGGTGCCTAGGCTCTCAAGGTGGACACCTTTTGGCCTTCCCAAAAGGCGTCCCGACAAGGCATTGGCCAAGTAGCGCCTTTAGGCGATGCCTAGGCGAGCACTTTGACAACTATGCGTTCTGGTCATCTTTGGGTTCCTTTCTTCTCCCGCATTAACCACTTTTAGTATTAAGTGTTTATATGAGGATCAATTTTAAAATTGATATTGATACATGACACAAGGTGGTGTTTGGTTACCGTTATTAATTTTAAAATTAATAGTTAAAGAGAAGTCAAAATCAATACATGTCTCCACCTATTTTGAAAAATAATATTGTCCCATCAGCCTCCTCTCCATGAAGCCCCATCACTTCTCTCCACGAAGCCCTTGCTTTGTAGGCCCTCCGCCCCACCGCAATGAGTTTTGAGTTGCAGGCATCGACAATGCTTTACGGGTTCCAGACAACGGTCTGGTAGGACAGTGGTGGCAGCAAAAGCTCTAGTTGTGGTGAGGAGCTCCCATGGCCATTAGTTCTCCCATAGGTATTCCATCGCTTGGTGAGATTGGGGTAGCAAAAGAAACAGGGAGGAGGGGCGTCTCCAATGGCGGGAGAAAGGCTTCAAAATCAAGGGGCAGGTGAAGACCTACAACAAGGTAGAGGACTTGTAGTGGAGGTGAAACTGGCGAAGAAAGGGACTCCGGCGTGAGATTACTGCAAGATTCTTGGAAAAGGGGGCAAGGCGGCGACATAGGAGAGAAATTTCTTTGTTAGGGTTTACCTCCCTTGCCACTCTCTCCTTGTGCACTTCAGCTAGGCCAAGACAACACAATCATTCTCCCGCGCCATAGAGCCAAAATCGCTCTCCTCGCCGAACAGAATTTTACGATGTGCGTCGGCAGAGGTTCGAACCTTCTCATTGCGAATGATGAATAATGCAATCTGCTGAGGAGAGACCCCAACCATGTTGCTGACGACAAATTGGAACTTCTTGAAGGTGATACTCGAGTCAAGCATCACCTGACCGATGCAAATCTCGCGATCACCGTTAGAGAATAGTATGTGTAATGCCATGACTCGAGGCGGCCCCTCCTTCATCACCTTGTGAGATCGGGGCAGTAGTAGGAATAGGGAGGAACGTCTCTAGCGACAGGATGCAGGCTTAAAAAATAGGGGCAGGTGAAGACCGCGGTGATGCAATGGACTTGCGGTGGAGGTGAGACCAGTGAAGAAAGGGACTCTGGTATGGGATGGCTACAAGGTTTCTAGAAAAAGGAGCAAGACGGTGGCACATGAGAGAGATTTCTTTGTTAGCTTTTTTTGTTTTCTATTTTATTTTTGTAATCTCATCGTAGGGATAAAATAGGAGACGGTAGAGAGAGGAGAGAGAAATAGTGCAGTTTCCAAGTTATTGGATTTGGCTATTCTTTATTGGATATATTTTTGGGTCCAAGAAGATTTGATAGGATGTTAATTGTTGGATCTGAGTTTTTGGATTGGTTGTCAAGTTTCATCTATTCTCTTTAATGGGATCCACTTTCGGAGGTAGCACTTTTATCGGTTGGATGAACGAGGATGTTTCGGCTTGATTAAGGGCAATCAATGTCGGATGATCCAAGAATCTAATCCTAGGTTTCTAGGTGCTCGGGTTCATTGAATGGTGTGAATCAGACAAATTTCAAATTGACTATCTAATTTATTTAGGTAAAAATATTTTATATATTTTTTAATAATATGAATATTTTGTATTTTTAATAATATATTTGTATTAGTGTTTTATTTTGATATTAATAAATTTTTTGACTCTATAATGAATCTAATACTTAATAATGATTTTGATATTGACACAGTGTTATCAAACACTTAATATCAATTTTAATATTGATGTACTATTACCAAACACATAAGAAATTTGATATTATCACTTTTGATATTGATATTCCATTCTCTGCAAATATAAATATCAAAATTGATATTGATACTATAATCAAACAGGTCGTTAATTAAGTTAGGTGCATCAATGATAAAGAAGAAAAAATTCTGATAAAAAATGATGATATCAAATAAATGTGAAACAATTATTTCTATATTGTTTTTGATGACAACTTTGCTAAAAATATCGACGACATATAAAGTATGACAAAGTTTAATTTGAATTATATTAGGATAATTCAATTTTCAGAAGTTAAAAGAGCATTGTATAAGATGAAAATAAGTAAGACATATGGTTCAGATAGTATTCCCATTGAACTATGAAAATATTCGAAAGATTTAAGGGTGGAATTGTTAACTCATTTTTTTAACAAAATATTAATATTGAAAAGAATATTGAATGAATAGAGAAAGAATATCATTGTATCTATTTTTATGAAAAAAAAATATACAAGATTGTGCAAATTATAGAGAGATTAAACTCATGGATCATACTATGAAATTATAGGAAAGAGTTATCAAGCGGTGATCATGGAATTGTACAAATATTTTAGGTAACCAATTTGGATTTATGTCTGGTCGATTTACAATTGAAAGTTGAAACTATTCTTCTTATTAGAAGTTTGATAAGATAAATATTAAGATACGAAGAAAGATTTATATATGGTGTTTATTGATTTAGAAAATGCCTATAATATAATTTTTGGAGAGATTTTGTGATGAGTATTGGAAAGAAAAGATGGTGCATGCTAGGTATATACAAATGATAAAAAATATGTATGATAAAACCACTAGCGTATACATAATTAGAAGAAAAATGAAAAATTTTTCTTTTTCAATTCGCTTACATCAATGGTGTATAATAAGTCTTTATCTTTTTATATTAGGTATGGATGAACTAACAAAACTATATAAGATTATATACCTTGTTATATGATATTTGCAGACGATATCGTATTGATAGATGAGACAAAAGGAGTGAACAATAAGTTAGAACCATAGAAAAATACTTTAGATATTAATGGTTTCAAAATAAAAATAACTAAAACATAATATATGTATTGTAAATGTAATGAAAACCAAAGATAAGTAGGTGATGATGTTAGTTTGAATCACTTATTCAAAAAGATGGAGAATGCGATGAAGATGTTAACTGTATAATTGAAACAGGTTGGATGAAGTAGAGATTGACTACATAGGTTCTATACGTAAGATTCTACTAAAGTTGAAAGAAATATTTTATCGCACAAGTATAAAATATACAATGTTGTATGGTAGTGGATGCTAGACAATAAAAGAAAAACATATCTTTAAGATAAGTGTTGTTAAAATGAGAATATTAAGATGGACGAATGGTCATACTAAATCATATAGAATAAGAAATGAATATATTAGAAAAAAATGTAAGAGTAGCGATAATTGTAGATAAATTGAAAGAAGGGAGATTAAGATGGTTTAAGATATTAAACGTAGAGCTAAGGAGGTGTCAGTTAGAAACAAGGATTCCAGAATTGGAATAATCCGATTCCCAGGAATCAGTCGGAATCGGCTGATTCTTGGGAAGGGAATCGATCTAGGAATTGGCCTGGATCAAATTTTTTTATTTTTTTTCATAAAAAAATCAGAAAAAATTTTGAAAAATAGGAAATGGTTTAGAAAAAATTCTAAAAATAAGATTAGTATGCATTCACATGGAATAAGTGCTAATGAACATGAAGAGATGTTTAAGTACATGTTGAGATGCAAAAACTATAATAAAGTTTAACCGTATCACATGGAAACATAAAAATAAAAATATACATGTTATCAATCTAAGGCCAATATTCATGATATGGATATTGGCCTTCCTTCTGTTCCTGCTGTCAATGCTCCTTAGTTGTGCCCAGTCTTCTATTAAGTGCATGAGCATATCCATATGACAATAATGACAATGTCATGCTATCAAAGTCGTAGGCATCGGACTGTAGCATGTAGGCAGGCTCAGGTGGAGGAATTCGCAGCTGTTGAGGATCGTAAAACGCTAGATATTGTGGCTCCATATAATACTACTGTGGTGTCTGCTCATCCAGCGTGAAATACGGCTTTAGCTGCCGTGAATCAGGTGACTGGGCTACTGATGGCTGCATCACTGGTATGCACTCCTCGTCATCATCAACTGAGGAGTGAGAAGGAGCCTGTGTGCTGTCATCTGGGCCCACAGAACGCTGTCTGATCTCCAGCTTCCTTCTCTTCACATCTTCAGCCATCTTTGATGTCCCACCACAACCCAAAGATTTTTTTAACTTTGAAAATCCGCCCATTTTTCGTGCTCACTTTTGTTTTCGTTTTTCCTGGACTACGAATGGGCTGGGTAGCGGCGGCTGGGGCTAGAGCTGGGGCTAAAGTTGGAGGTGGCTACTGTATAGCTGCTGGGGCAGAAGAAGGGCTTGCCTGAGCCTGAGAAGTATGTGGAGCTGGAGTATCCTCCTCGGCCTCAACACCATCCAACTCTCCTTCAACCCATGCACAGTCATCGGGATCAAACTCAGTTGCATGATTCCTAGCTTCCCTCTTTTCTATTTAGGAGGCAAGTGCATGCTCCTCCTGAAATATCATGATCCATGTCCACCTCCTCAGGTGGTGGTGTGGTGGAGGCATGCCTCTGCTCATATGGATCACCTGCGAACTGTGCAAATCGCTCCTCAGAGATTTTTTGTTGATTCTTGATATTCTTGATGCGTAGTCTCATATTGTAATGATAGAAGACCAGCTTCTCCAGTCGTCTTGAGGTCAACATGTTTCTCCTCTTTGTATGTATTAGGTTGAATATACTCTAGTTCCTCTCACAATGAGAGGAACTAGTGCTCTAGCTGAGTATCCTGATACCAATGGCAGCAAGTGGATTTCATCCACTCCTGGTTCACCTGAACCCACCACTCAGCTGCAAAAAAAGAAAAGAAAAGAAAAGGCAAACAATCAACCCAGCATCTTCAATAACTTATAAGATAAGAAAATAAAATCTTCATCATAAATAAGTATACCAGGTGACACTTTGTCTCACGAATATCTCATATCAACATCTAGGTATACCCGACCCTCATCTTATACCTTGAAAAATATTTTTTTTAAAAAATTTATTTGTTGTCTAATAATTTTAGACTTCAAATTATTGACTAAACTCCAACTTACTTCTATCTCAACTTCTATCCTCTCCTGTTGAGATTGGCAGAGATGCTGAATAACAAACAGTGTACCCCGCATCACCTCGTTGTCGTTCATCACCTGTCCTCCACATTGGATGCGGGGGTTCAAAAAATATCCTGTAAAAATTTATCAATTAACATTATGAATAAGGCAATTATTGACTAAACTTAAAGTAGGTAAACACAAATATTTTTATCAGCCACTAACCTGTAGCATGGACATCGTGGTGCAAAGTCTTGTCCCATCGGTCATCTATGATCTTCCACCATTTTTTGTAACCTCTGGGATTCTTCTCTTTTATTTTGAGTTTTGCCCGGTCCATTACATCATATACAAGGTCCCCATCTGGTTCCTATCATCAGAGTCTATCAGCCTCAGCACAACAACCAGTGGCTCTATGATTGCCAGGTAGTAGGCAATCCTCTCCTAAAATCTCTTATCAGTGATCTATCTCTCAGATCTGACAAGAATATCCAGCTGGTCTTGCTTGTTATGCAGGTGATCCACTATATAATTATAGTACTTATCGGACTGCGTGAACCTAATCAGTGCATGTTTGTGCCGGTGTAAACTCTCCAGTGCAATGAAGTTCGTGATAAAACGTGTAGAACCGGGCCTGACAAGATCGTGCCCTCCTGTGTGTGTTCTCATTATATGTTACAGACGGGGATACTAATAAATAAATGAAATGATCATCTGCACTTGCCTAACAAGGGTAGAGACACTCTCCTCCTTACCTATATCCTCCAGTATGAGATCAATAGAATGTGCTGCACAGGGCACCCAGAACAAATGCTGCCTCTTCTCCATCAACTTCTTCCCAGCCGCCTTATATGAGGGTTTGTTGTCAGTGACAACCTGAACTACATTCTCCTCCCCAATCTCCTCTACCACAACATCCATCAAAGAAAAAATGTAGTTGGCAGTTTTAATCTTTTTAGAAGCATCCACTGGCTTAAAAACCATGGTCCCCTCAAAACAATACACCAAGAAGTTTATTATACTCTTCTTGGTGATACTTGTCCACCCGTCACACATAATCGTGCAACCCCTCTCCTTCCACACCAATCTAAAGCCATCCATCCACTCCTTCAACTCCTGCACCTCCTCCTCCAACCCACCACCATATATATGCATGTTGCTCGGGGCTTGCAAACCCGGTCCAGCCTCATCCACGGCATCTATCACAGTTTGGAAGTAAGGGCTAAAAAAATTTGGATCAGCAAAAATTAAAGTTAAGTAAATAAAACACACATAAAAGTCATTTTAAGAGTGATACATGTATGTAAAAACCACTTCACAATGTGACGAACGACTCTCTTTGCAATCGTTCATGTTGCCTTCATCCCCTTCATGGCTTGTTTAATCCCCATCTGTCCAACGTTTTGTTTCCTAAATAGATACTCATCACTCAGTGTAAACCGAGTACTGACAGAATGTTGGTGTGGCTCCTGTCTCCATCTCTCACTCTCCCAGTCCCGGGTAGGGCGAGTCGATGCTGATCGGCCAAGAACTAGGTCAACTCTGGACCTTGACCCTTCTGCTCCCCTCCTCCTCTCTTCCTCCGCAACAGATGTACACTTGGTAGCGTGCCTAGCATGTCTAAGCTCGGAGTCCGTGGAGTCCTCACTCTCTGGCTTCAGCTCAGCTGGTGCCTTCCCCTTGCCTTTCCCTTTGTATGTAGGCAAATCTTGGTCCTTCCTCCTCTCAAGTAGCTCATCGTGCAACTCCTCCCTCTGCTCAATCCTAATAGATCGTTGAGAGGCTCTACCTGTCATGTAGCCTCTCATCTCCTCACTCTTCTCCATCTGCACCTTATCACATTTTTTAACATTCCCACATGTTTCGACAATATATTGTTTCAGTCGGAACACACCCCCATTCATCTTATTCCCACACCACTTGCATTACACTCTTTCTGGCTGCGTCTACCATATAGCCGTATTCCCAACCCACGTCAGAAAGACGTGCTTGTGCTATATCATCCTGATCGACCATTGCTTATACCTGCAAAAATTGTAAAATATTCATAGAAAATTATTAAACATTCTATAAATTGCTTCAGTGGCTGTTCGGGAAGCAGGCAGTCTGTCGAACAAACTATTTGGTATGTTTAGACGATTACATCTTTGCCGGAAAGGGTCGTAAATCGACGTATGGGATTTCCGGCATTTTCCCGTACAAACAACATCCAATCGATGTTCTTACAACGTGAACAGAGTTGTTCGGTTAGAAATCATCGAGTTTAACTATGCTCGGACTCGTCGGAAATGCGTAAAAATTGGCGTACGGAGTTTCTGAAATTTTTCCCGTACAAAGAACATCCAATCGATGTTCTTACAACTTGAACGGAGTTGTTCGGTCGGAAATCACCGAGTTTAACCGTGCTCAGAGTCGTCAAAAACACGTAAAAATGGGCGTATGGGGTTTTCGGCGAAGAAATCTTACCGACAATCTTCCAAGGATCGAAGAAGAGGTTGAATCGAGGTGGATCGGAGCTTGGATTGGCGGAATCCCTTGAAGGGATCGGCTGGAATCGGCGGAATCACTGCTGGAATCGCACCGGAATCAGCGCTGACAAATGGGATCGAGCTCGGTATTGTCGAATCGATCGATTCCGAGGATTGAATCGCCCTGGAATCGCCACTCTAGTCGCTGCAGGCTGCTGGATGCGTGGGAATCGACCTGAGCAGATGATTTCGGCCCTTTTAGGGCTGGAATCGGTTCGATTCCCGGTTTGGAATCAGTTCGGGAATCGAACCGGACCGGACATATCGGTTTCCGGCGGAATCGGCTAGATCGACCGATTCCAGGCTGAATCGATTGGAATCGGATCGATTCCGACCAATCCAACCTATTCAGTCTGATTCCAGTGGAATTCTTCCTGGAATCGGAGCTTCCGCAGGGAATCGGATCGAAATCGACCAATTCCGATCCGATTCCGACGATTCTGTAATCAGTGGTTAGAAAAGTAGGAAGATTTAGATTAACTTGGAGGGGGTAATTCAATATGATTTAGATGATTTAAATACCTTTGAACAATAACTCAAAATTGACATGGGTGTAGAAAGAGAATCCATATGGCCGACCTCAAGTAATTTAGGATTAAGGCTTGAGTTGAGCTTAATTGAGTTGAGTATCCAAATGTATCTGACAAAGAGGCCCTATCTCTCCATGCCTCTTCCTTCCACTATCCCAAGTCCTGCACTCAATGTAGGTGATTGGTAGGTGATTGGCGAAGGTAGAAGACTAATTGAGGGGATTGTCACAAGGCCAATTAATGCATCCATAACC
This sequence comes from Cryptocoryne crispatula var. balansae, assembly GCA_036172225.1. Classification (NCBI taxonomy): domain Eukaryota; kingdom Viridiplantae; phylum Streptophyta; class Magnoliopsida; order Alismatales; family Araceae; genus Cryptocoryne; species Cryptocoryne crispatula. The sequence goes on along the minus strand of CM069932.1, from coordinate 12,159,746 downwards.
CATATTCAGTATGTAGATGACACGTTGTTGCTGTCTAAACCGGATGCTAGAAAAAATGAGAACATAAAAACCTTACTCTTGTACCTACGAACTGCCACGAGCTTGAAGGTGAATTTTCACAGTAGTGAACAGGTTGGGGTCAATCTGGATCGGCAATCAGCTGAGTGTCTGGCAAATCTTTTGGGGTAAGAAATGGGAACTTTCCACCCTGATATTTGGGTCTGCCACCATCGGACATAAAGATAAGAAATAAGGACTAGACTAGAACCATGTAATTAAAAAGTTATAACTTTTAACTCTACATTGCAAGGCTGGGAAGGCAAGCTACTCTTAGTAGGGGGTAGATGGGTGCTTCTATCGGCAGTCTTAGCAAGTATCCCAATATACCTTTTATCAACATTCAGAATTTCAAAAGGTGTCTACCACATTCATGAAGCACAAAAGAGTAGCCTTTTTCTAGAAGGGATCCAAAGAATGTTATAAAAGGAGTCATCTCATCAGCCGGGGCAAGGTGTGCAAACCCAAGGATGAAGGGGGTATGGGAATTGCACCATTAGAAATCATCAACCAAACTGTGCTGATCAAATGGACATGGGCATTCAATAGTGGGGCCCAAGTGCACTGGGTGAATGTGGTAAGGGAGAAATACTTTGCTTGCACGGACCTCTGGAGTGATGCAATTAAATTGAGTCAACAACTGTCAATGATTTGGAAGGACATTATGAGGAACAGTGATATAGTCAACTGTGTTTCCACTATCCGCATTGGGGAAGGGATGAGGACTAGATTTTGGAAAGGCAAATGGATTGACAACTGTTCGCTGCAGGAAAAATGCCCAAACCTTTTCAAACTCTTTCAGAACCAAGACAACTTGCGGATGGATTGCTGGCGCACTGACTCCAACATGTTGTGGTGTACATTCATCATGAATTTGACGGCAAGTGAAAGTAGGAACCTATCAAAGCTGATGGGCCAAATTTAAGGAACAAGGCTGAATGTTACAGGCAAGGACAGGAGGATCTGGACTTGGGCACTGTCTTGTATATTTTCTGTGAAATCTATTTTTAAAGTTATTGCCACAGGCAGGGTGAAGGTCCCTTGGCATAGAAGGGTATGGCATTCAAAAGTGTCTGTGAAATTTAAAATATTTCTATGGAAGATTGAACCAAATAGAATCAGTCTTCTGTGGGACATTCCAAGTCAATCATGACCATTTATTTCTAACATGTGTTATTAACATGCTTTGGAAGGTCTTGTCAATGGCCCAAGCAACTTGGGCACCAAACATAATCTCAGCTGATATTCTAATAAGACATGGGGGTGAGAACACCCCACCTAGTGTGAAACCATCAGGCAGGGCAGTTCTTCCTGCAGTTATTTGGTCCATCCGGAAGAACGGAACAACACAGTTTAAACACATTCTTCTCCCCAGCCCGCCCAAATTTTGGTGGCAGTCAAGGAGCTCCTCCAGCCTAGGTGGAAATGACACTTTTGTTTACTTTGGGCACCATGTTACCTTGACAACTATGATGGATAGAGCCTACTCTTCTAGTATAAATGTCTGGCAGAAGATAGAAATCAGTCACTAGCCTTCCTTATCATCTGCCATTTTCCAGGAAATCCATGATCAGCATGAGCGACGGAAGGGTTAGCCTTCTTCCCAACCCACAGTTATTGAATCACCATCATCTCCATCTTTGCCAATCAGCTTCCGCTACCTCCATTTGCTATCTTCCAACCTCCACTCTCACTGTTCTGTGTTCTCTGTTCTCCACTTTTCTTGCTCTCTGCTCCAAGTTGCCCTTACATCCTTGAAAATAAATCATAAATTCTGAATAATGAATTATGTTGTCCAAATCTTGCATCAGACCGATGAACGAGATACAGGACTCCAGACTAAGAATGTTGTTATTCATTCCATTCCTGCTGAAGTCAGTCAAATATTCAGCTTTTTTTTTGAACTCTTCATAATCAAATAAACTTGACACTGATTTTCAAGATTATAGAAGGTAATTGAGTGTTCGGTTACATGTTTTCCACCATCGTTTTTGTGAAAAGCATTGAGGAGCTGATGATCCTCTCAATGGATCTTCATGTCTATATTATTGTTTCCTGCTGAAGTAGTCAGGTGCATCCATTGTTTACGGAATCGGTGGAATCGGACCGATTCCGGCCGATTCTGGAATCGATGCGGAAGGACCGATTCCGGCATGAATTCCGCGGAATCGGTCGGAATCGGTCGGAATCAGTCCGGAATCGGCCGGAATCGGTCCGGAATCGGAATCGGAATCGGAATCGGATCGTTTTTTTTTCTTTTTTTGCTATTCCAGTCGGATCGGCCAGAATCGGCCGGAATCGGTCCGGAATCGGATCGGAATCGGATCATTTTTTTTTTTTTGCTTTTTTTCTTACCGATTCTGGATCGATTTTCTTCCATTGAATCGGTCGGAATCGGTCCGATCCAATCCGATCCGGATCGGATCGGTACCCACCGATCCCGATTCCGATTCCGATCCCGCGATCATTGGGTGCATCCTATCTCTTTCTGTCACCCATGGTGATGATCCATGAATTGTAGGCATGATTAGCAGAATTTGATGATCTAGGTGGGTGGGAGCAGTTCATAGGCACTGTTGATTAATATTCCTGCAACTAGCATGATCTTCTACTGCATCGTTGGAGGAAAAAAACTTGTTCCAGCAGAAGCAGTCCCTGAATCCAAGATATGTTCAACAGATGGTGGCAGTGCTTATGTTTGTTATAGTAGAGGGGTCCCTGGTCGTTTCCATCCTTTTCCTGTCCACCGTTAAGAAACAAGCAGAGAGGAGAGATGCGTACAAGGTTGATAAGGTCACATGATAATCAGATAGAAAAATAGGAAGAGATGGGTAGGGAGAGAGCATTAGTCAAGCAATGTGTAAGGCACACAAGGAGGACAATTTTCTAGTGTGGAACTTAGTTAAGCAACTCAGATGATACAATTTTTAACACAGATCTCCGTTCAAAATCAGAAGTCGTTTTTTTGTACATCAATTGGACAGATTTGCTGGAACCATTTAAAGTGATTGATGCATCAAATATAACAGATGGAGCACAACAGTGGTAGACAGAAGATATGCAGTGAGAAAGAAACGAAACCCCTTTAGTAGCTGATGCAATAAAGCATCAAGTATCAAGGTGTCAAGCCTGAACTAGCTATGTGCTGGTAGAATGAAACTTGGAGGGCTGGAAACATGTATATCATGAGAGTTAACAGACAGTGGCGATACATTTGTCTGCTTGCATATTTTAATTGAATGGAACAGTTCAATGGATAAGCCTAGGAAACAGTTGTTTCCAACAGGCTGCTTGAAGGAGCTTTTTAAACCTAGCTTTCATGGGAATGGGCATAAAACAACCGGTGTGCCATGGGATGGGATAGTTCTTGCATTGTCGAAGACTGTTAAAATTCTAAATTGAAGCCTGTGGAGACATCTTTGTTTATACTTTTTAAAAATTATATTACCTCTGAAAATCGTCATATGCCATTTTTTTGAACTTATTGCTAAGATGGGGACAATAATTTTACAACATACCTAATTAAAATGTATAACTGAATAATGCCCAATCATCATCCTAGAGCATTATGAAATTGTATTTTGCAAACCATGCATGCTCCCATATCTTTGTTTATTTTTTTTTGTTGTTTCGCTGTTTCCTCAAACATAGCCACTTCCTGCATGCAGTTTACTGTTCCTTACTCCCTTCTGCATTGATGCCTTTCAACTTGCATCCTAAGTTGACCTTCACTTTTTGGCTTTATAAGGTGAAACGGACGTTAAGCCAGTTCACTCCTGCACAATGGGATAAAGATCAGTGGCACCCTCTACTTGGCCCTTGGAGGTTTATCCAAGTTCTGAGCCTCTGTGTTGTATTTATGACGGTTGAGCTCAATACATTTTTCCTCAAGTTCTGCCTCTGGATACCTCCTCGAAATCCATTAATCACTTACAGGTTAGTTCTTTGGTGGCTGATCGCTATACCAACCATCCGTGAGTACAACAATTATTTACAGGACAGGTTCATCTCTTCTCTTCTTTGTGGTTTATTTGAAATTATGGTGTTCTTATGTTTTTGCTTTAACATATCATTTTTAAAATTTTAGAAAACCAGTTAAAAAGGTGGGAACCTTCTGTTGGCTTTCCCTTGCAGTATGTATTGTGGAGCTCCTTATATGCATAAAATTCGGGCAAGGTGAGTTCTATACTTCTTATAACAATATAAAGAGCTTATGTGACACATTTAGCCCTTAAGTTTTTTTTTTAATTTAATGGACGTGTTTCAACTGTCATTTTAACAATCCATTTTTTCTCAGGTTTGTTTCCAAATCCAATGCCCCGATGGCTGATATCCTTTTGGGTCTCTATCGGGGTATGCCTCGTTACATTTCTGATCGTGTGGACATGGCATAACCACAAAACTATGATGAAGAAGATGCCATGATTTTGGTGCGTCATTCTTTCTTAATAGTCTGCCTATATGGACGGTGTACATACATATTCCTTTTCTCTATGTAAAGGAATTATTCACTGCTAAGACTGGAAACAGTCTAGCTGGTGAATGGCGTCCCATTTCCTGTTGTCGGGAAAATCTGGCAGCCCATTTCTTTCTTTTTTTTACTTTTCCTGTGGTACTTCTCAGATATGCTTTTTTCTAACCTCATTCTTCAGTCGTTATTTATTGAGCTTATTGTAACTTTGTCATCTATCAGACGGACAAGTGTTTCTTGTAGATTAATTTATTTGCAATATATGTACTTGATTTCGATGTGCATCAAGAAAGTTTGCCCTATGTTCTTAAAGATGTACTTTACAGGAGTTTGGAAGGGCGTTGTTGTCAATTATGAGGAGTTTCTCCCACGTAGTTGTATTTATACAATACGATTTTCCTACAAGTCACAAATTCTTCCTCGTCTGTATGGATGTCCTAAGAAGGGGCGATCTCACTGCTCCCCATTTCAGGGGAGTAGTTAACAGATCTTGTTTACAAATGTGAATGTGAACTTTTAAGGCAGCTCTTACTGCCTGATCAATGTATTTTATTCTCTACAATGCTGGATAGTATGTCAGCAATAACTGGCATCCTAGGTTGCTATAGATTATGAGACACAATAGTATGCACGAAAGCCATGATAGAATTCTCATCAGATGCTGGTTGAGTGCTTCTGCGCCACGGATTGCCGGTAAATCTGTAAAAACCATTGGGGACTTGCGTTTGTTGCACTACGCATGTCACTTAATTATCTTTTTTACCAAAGAAAAGCTCACAAGTTGTATTGCTCATTCTTCCTTTATTTTTTTTCTTTATCATTCTTTCTTCTTCCATCATTTCATTTCTTTTACCTCTAAGGAGAGTTTCAATGTCTTCCAAGGTTAATCGAGAACTTTCCAACATCATCTTCTGTGCTGTCCCAATCAAAATGTTAGCCAATTGGAAGGCGTCAGAGTCAGCTGGAAGTGCGGCTTGTTGGTTGGAACGTCGCATGGGAGCGCGGCAAAATGTAATGGTCGGTCGGAGGCTCGGAGCTATTTCATGATTTGATCTTTCTCTTTGATGCCACCCTTTAGTCTCATCAGGACAATAGTTCTTAAATCAAATTCATTCTATCCTCAACATTATTTCTTCTCATTCTCATCATTTCTTGGTTTCATCATGACATGTTTTCTGAATATTTACTTCTTTCACCTTTTATTTTTGCTAGGAAAGGTTTTTGATAACGATAGTATGACCCTTCTGAGAATTCCTACACTTCTCCCTGCAGTCCAAATGTGTTTCTGTCTTCATTAACTTGACCTCCAGGTCTCTCCATCTCAGTTGCAACTGTATACAATTTTGAGTAAGTGAAATACCAAGGAGGGCTCATGGGAAAAAGAAAGAAAGAAAAAAGAACACACCCCAATGGCGGATTTTGGGAGACTTGAGCAGTCAATTTGAAGAGCTAACTAGCACTTTTAAATACAAGTCCAAAGGTGTGAAGTTGGCAATCGTTGAACCCCCCCCCAACGGTGTGATAAACTTAATTATTTAATTTGATTAACATGTTTACATGTTATCAATTTACTACGTACTTAAAGATTTAATATATATTACTTTTACCCTTTATAAAATATTACACATAAAAAGTAAAAAGTTGAACTATGCGGCTTAATTTTAAGAGATTTATATATAGTTTTTAGAAAATCTGAAGTCTTAATTTTATTATTCTTTTAATTTGTGACAAACTTAAGTATTTAATTTGATAAACATGTTTACATGTTATCAATTTGCTACTTACTTAAAGATATAATATATAATACTTTTATCCTCTATAAAATATTACACATAAAAAGTAAAAAAAGTTGAACTATACAGCTTAATTTTAAGAGATTTATTAAGACTTAAGTGGATAATCTTGAAGTTAATCAAGACTTGTCACAACCTCGGACTGAAGATGTCAGGAGGTATTATCTTGTTGAACCCAATTTTAGTTTTCCCTGTAAATAAAAAAGTTATGATAAAATTTTCAATATTAATTAAAATTTTAAGAAGTTACCCTTTGTATTCATATGCTACTTGAGATGGTTTACCAAATGGTCCAAGACCTATCTAATCTGACCCATACATAGATTAGACATCAATTAAACAAACAGGGTTTATGTATAATTGGAGGTGGCTCATCCATATTTATTCTCTCAACAACAATATTACTAGATGGTCTGTGTCGATGCATTGATCTGTAAATAGCAAATTATGAGTTGGAGGATCCGAAAATAGCTTTTTTCTGGATGGTCGTCCATTAATACTTTTTGATTACCAAGCATATTTGAAACCCTTCAGCATGGGATTGACTTGAGCCACAAGTCTTCTCTTGGTTTAATCTTTGTGCTCGACATTGATTATTTATTTTTTATTTTATGTAGACTACTACTTGTTACAGATCAACATGTGAATTTTCGTTTGGTGTTAGTATAAATATTTTTCTTTGACTTTGTTCAATTGGGGGGGGAGTTGCAAACAAATAAATACACTCTCACAAGTGGTTCGAAGCTAGGGTTGATAAAACTTAACTAGACTTGTTAAATATGTTAAATGAACAAGTTTGAAAAAAAAAATCAAAACTCTGACTCATTAAATGAGCTAAACTAAGTATATAATTGGTAGGAAGGTCAGTGAGATTTTTATCGCTGCACCCCTCCTTCTCATATATATATATAATTGAATGATTTGTGTCGTCATTATAGTTTACATTTTTTTCTCAAAGAAAGTGTATTGTAATATCATACGTATTTTATAAGTACTTTTAAAATATATTTATTACAATCATATTGTACCTTGAATATTTATACTTCCAAATTTGAAGTGAGCGGACATTTTATTTAGCCACCATCAATATGATAATTGAAAATGGAGGGTCAACCAAACACCAAATACAAAATCAGTAAGTTCACGGATTAAATACTCGATAGAATATTTATTTATAAATAATTATGAGCATTAATAGTTATATATTATCACTTAAATATATGAAATAAGTCAAAATAAATTTAGTTGAGTGTAACTTATATCAAGTTTTATAAATGAGCTAAAGTTAGGATTTTCATAAATGAGTCTGAATCAATTTTGAGTTTTATAAATAAGTTCCAATTTGAATTTGAATTTGAACTGAACTTGAGTCGAGTTGCTATTCGAACTCGAGCTCAGTCTCTCGACTTGATTAAATAATGAGTTAAACTTGAACTGGACTTAAGCATACTTATAAGTGCTCTAGCTCGATCTCAAATTTGTGTAAAATAAATGTATCAAACTTGAACATCATAGTACCCTTTCAACTTGGCTCATTAATTTGCATCCCTAATCTCTTATACTCAATGTAAGCCAAAAAGAAGTGTTTTCGATAGGAATATGCACCTGTAAAGCTAACTAGAGGGAATATTCCATACTTATTAAAAATGATCCTAGTTATCTCAATACTTAGATTTTGAGATTCTCTACACCTAAGATATGTACTTATATTCTAATTTTGAATACTTAATTTATGTCACAAGATATATAGAAGTTAGAGGTGAAATTAAGGGATAAGATTATCAGATTCAATAAGCTAAAAAAAACACCTCCGTACGTAGCTTGATAGGAGATGGATGTTATATATATATATATTGTTCAACATTGCACGTTACGTTATTTTAAAATAGAACATTTTAATTAGTTTTTTGTGCTAGCCAGTATATGATAATGATTTACATTTATACTACTAACTACTACGCGTGTATAATTAAGCCTAACAGACTACAAATTTGACCTTATAGATCCTCTGCATGCATGTTGTTGCCGATATAAGTACTGGAGCGTGTAATCAAAATGAAGCAAGAGTCTGTGGGTCAATAACTTCAACACACTTTTTAGGAAAATGAGGATGAAATAAAAAGGATTCATTTTCATGAGATGAGATACAGGAGTAGGAGAAAATGTTAGAGGAACCAAGCTCGATGGCTAGAGAGAGAGAAGTTGTCACGTCTGGAACCAAATCATGTACGTACAACAGATTAAGTCCGACTCTCAAAAGATATCAGTTTGAGAACAAAATTTATAATATTAAATTAATCATAAAAAATTTATATTAAAATCATGATCAATTCTAAAACTCGTCAATCTCTTCGTAGACTTTATGAATTTTGATCCACTACGCTTCTGATGTGCTAAACATGTAAAATATTAAAGTTTGAAAATGGGTGAGTCATATGTGACTCAGTAAGACTTACATCCAAATTGCTCTACTATACCAGTCAAGACCTAAATGATAAACATAGATGATAAGCCCAAAAATCAGATTACAACATATATAATTAAAATTATTTATCAAGGTTTAATTATTTAAATGAGATACTTTCCAACCACATATTGACATATTTATAAATGCACCCTAAATTATCTATAACTTAACCATACTGACGTACCCTACATGGACATGCCACTTAGACTTAATACAAAATGAAGAAACACAATTAACATTGACTACTTTACATGTCCTAATGAAAATCTAAATTATTTGTCTGAGTAGATTACATATTTTATTTGGACATTGTAATTAAGTCACAGAACTGACATCAGATCTAAATATATTGGAAGTGCTATATAATAAGCTAAATCTCATAGTACACTTAGGCAGGGGTGTACTTAAAATAAACAGTGGTATCTGGGATCAAAAGATGCTTCAGACTGTTCTAATTCATCCACTATCCATACGATTGAACTATAGTCTGGTGAAGTAAAATTTTATTATAAGATGCAGTACATTGCACCAAATCACTTCTCACAAGCTAAAAATATATATTTACTTAAACATTTACTAAATCAAACATGCAACTAAATAAACCATGTATACAACTCAACTATAAAAAATATATACAATTCATGTAATTAAAATGATATGCATCACATACAAAATGCTGAACAACAATTGACCACACTCTAATAACAATTAACAAGATAATGCATATATTTTAAAACCATGCAACCTACCATGATTTGACATGCTATGTAATTAGTAACACCAATCAATTACAACCTACATGTATTAAACAAATCTAAGTTTCCTACTAATTATCTCTTAGCAAATTAAGTTAGTTTATAACATGGAACAAGATAGGTACAAGGTCATAATATACTACAACATGTGTTACATAATTAGATGCATTCGATTCTATCCAAACATGCTATACCACATATAATTAAATACTAAGCATAGATGTCTAAATAAATTCTAACTAACGCCATGCAATTTGATTAAACCCAATCTAGCCACTATTCACATTTTCCTAACCAAAGTTAAGTAATCATATTTTAATGCCTTAACTAATACGATTAGAATGATAAGGATAGCCGAGATGTTTATCTCAATGATGTCAACGACTAGACAAAGTCCAAGAAAAACTAGTTGGATGATGATCACGGGACAGCAATGACGAGACAAAATCAGGCAGATGCCAATCTTTTAAACAAGTTGCCAAAAGAAGGAGAAAATAGGATAGATATGAGAGAGAGGAGATGATAGGAGAGAGAGAGAGAGAGAGAGAGAGAGAAGAGGGGGAGGGTAGCTAACCGCTGGCACATGGTGCACACGGGTGCAGGTGGGGCATACAGTGGGAGGCTAGCCAAGGTGGGCACAGGGGGCATTGCGAGTGGTGGTAGCGTGTGGATGCGCTGGGTGACGGCAAGGCCAAAGGGGAGAGAGAGAGAGAGAGAGAGAGAGAGAGAGAGAGAGAGAGAGAGAGAGAGAGAGAGTCAGAGGCAGTGGCAATAGGCAGTGGGGAGGTTTATGCTATCTTTTATTATTATTTTTTATTTCACAGGTGTCTCTTTTTTTTAACAAAGTTACCCCATACTTAATATCAATAACAACTCCAACATTACAACAACACTAATACAAGGACACACAAACACATACCTAAGAAAAACCAAACAATGTACAAAGATAAAACACAAGATCTTCTCTGAACCACTCGAAAATAGCCACATAGGTGAATCAATCAACATGACGAGGTGCATTGATGATCAAGAAGTAAATATTAAAACTTTCAAGGAGTTTGACATTTGTCAGGAGATTGGATGATCACATCATAACAGTGTGGATAAAGTCCAAACTATCAGTCTTACAGATACATATCTCACATATACATATATGAGAAATGAAAGTTTGCTAAAATTTTTACATCCGGGATAAACAGGTTGGTTGACATCGTTCAGCATGTCAAAAAAACTCTTAGAATCTTTATCATGTGCTCTTTCATCAGTAAGTACAGGAAAGACATCATCTAACATCTGATGCATATTTGAATCGACCCAACTCTCTTGGAGGTTTTCATGACTTGATCCTTCGCCGTAAAATTTCCAAATATTTTTGTCTTTTATAACACCATCGATATAAAGGTGTTGTCTAACAACATCTTTCTCACATTTATTCATACATGTGCAATTCACACATGGACATCTAATCTTTTGACTCGATGGCATATTTGCATATGCAAATTTTATAAAGTTGTCAACACCATCATAGTAATTCATCACATTTTTTGGCAAATCCATCCAGCTCCAATCCATATCACTACAAAGCAAGAGATAAAAATTAATTACAATTTGGTACAAAAGTCTCACACTTAAGAACTGTACAAGTCACATGACCATAGGTAGGTTTGATTTCTGCTCATGTCATCACATAAAAAGATTAGTAATCAGTTTGGGAACAAAGCAATTATAACTAAAGGCTGACTTCAGTCCTGTGGCAACTAAAAATAAAGAGAGAATGATAGCAAGTACCTAGATGAATAATTGTTGCACATAAAAAGATCTAATAGTTGAAAATCATGAGTAAGACGTCTAAAGAATAACAAAGGAATCACCTAACAAAATAGGAAACTAAGTACGCATTACTTGACAGCAAATTGTTGAAAATAAACTTCTTAATCCCACCCATCACCTGATACATCAGAATAAAATCTGATGTATAAATGTGTTACCTCATTTTCTTCAATCTTCAAATAGTGATTCCTAATCCCACCTATCACCTGATACATCAGAATGCAAATATGTTAGTAATATAGTTAAACAATAAGGTAATAAGAGAATACTTATTTTGACAACATCATACGATGGGTTTACCTCTTCCAAGAACCCATGGAAAATACCAACTCCTCTGCCGTCACTGACGGCTTCCTCTTCCTCCATCCGTAGAATAACCAATTGCAGGCCAGCCTAGGGCACAGAGGAGGCAATGTCGATGGTTGAAGATGCAACCGAGAAGGGAGGAGGCAATGTCGAGGGTTCGAAGTCGTTTGTGCGGAGGAGAAGCACAGAGAAGGGTTTGAAGGGCGGTGCTGTAGAGATGGAGACACGAAGGCGGTGCTGTCGGGAGGGAGACGAAGGCGGTGTTGTCGACAGGGAGACACGAAGGAGGTGCTGTCGGGAGGGAGACGAAGGCGGTGCTGTAGAGCGCGGTGCTGTCGGGAGGGAGACACGAAGGCGGTTCTGTAGAGCGCGGTGCTGTCGGGAGGGAGACACGAAGGCGGTGCTATAGAGGAGGAGAAGCACGGAGGAGGGTGTTGTAGCCTGCGATGCTATCGAGGGTTCGAAGGCGTTCCTTTGTGTAGAGGGCAGTGTTGTCGGGAGGGAGACATGAAGGCGTGCTGTGTAGAGGGCGGTGCTGTCGAGAGGGAGTGCTGAAGGCGAGCTTGGGGCTAAAGGCGAGCGCTGGTCGGGAGGGAGAGTTGAAGGCGGGCTTGGGGCTGAAGGCGGGCATCGGTCGGTGAGGGAGAGCTGAAGGCGGGCGCCGGTCGGGAGGGAGAGCTGAAGGTGGGCGCTGGCGGTATTGGGGAAAGTTGAAGGCGGGCGTCGGTCAGGAGGGAGGTTAAATTATTTTAGTATTTAAATTATTTTAGATTAAATTATTTTAGGTTAAAATATTTATGTAATATGGATCTTATAAATATTAAAATATTGAGTATATAAGAACTATATATATACATAAATTTGTAAAATATTCTTTGTACTTATATATAGTTATTTAAGATATTAAACTGTTATTAATATTAATACATTATTTTAAATATGAAAAAATATTAAATTATATATTATTACATTTTTAAAAATTAATATAATTTTTATATTACATATTATAAAATAATGTTAAATTATCACTAAATAAATTTTGTTATTATATTATTTTATTTATATATATTTAATATTATACTTAATTATTATTTAAATAATTTTATTAATATTAATATCTTATTTTATATTCATATAAATATTAAAATGTTTGTATTATTATATTACTCTTTTTATTATATTTATTATACATTTATTATATTTATTTATATTTTTTAATTTTTTTATATTAATAAATAATAGATTATTAATATTATTAACATCCATCATTTTATTTTATTGAATGAGATTACACACTTATGTAACAATGTAATTTCCTACGGAGGTGAATCCGTAGGCACTTTGTAGGTATTGATAGTTTTACCTACGAATGATCAAATTAGTAGGTATAGCGAGTAGGTGAATGTAACATTTACCTACTAATTCTTACCTACGAGCAATGTTTTCATAGGTAAAGTGACAATTTCTTGTAGTGTGACTACAGTGATAACTGGAGAAGATAACTAGGTAGACCAAGATGATGCAGCCAAGACATGATAATAGACACAAGCTAAAAGAAAACAAAACATAATAGACTGAGTAATTCTAGTCCAACACACACAAAAAGATGAAATATCTATCACAACATTTGATCGAATGTCAAAGTGGAAAAAATTATTTGGGAGGGAGGAAGATCAAAGGTTCCACCTTCACAAATCAAGGAAAACCAAAACAATGGGCGAAATCTGCGACTTTGACGATTTAACCCCGACGGAAGGTCTTTTGTGACTAAGACAAAGCTTACCCCCCCTATGGTGTCCTGCGATGATGTCCACAATCTTGGCGAGAGTCCCCCCCTGTGTAACATGTTGATGGCTTTCGTGACCCAATGAGGGCTTCCCCTTCCAGCACTCTGCGAGGTATTCTGCAACCCCTGACGAGGATTTCCCCTTTCCAACACTTAAGAAGGCTTCCGCAAGATCCTGCAGGAGGCAGCAACCTCCCAGCACAAGAAATTAGATGAGACAATGACAAGGGTTTCACAAAGGCTTTAGCTGCTCACGGCTCTAAGACGAAACAACTATGTTTCCGCGATCATTGCGAAGTGGCGATGGTGAGACTTCCACGAGAACTAGGGCCCCCACGACATTCCGCCGCTCAATGCGGCAGCAATGACGAGGCTTATACAAAGGCTAGGGCTCCCGCTGCATCCCACTGGCGTGGAGCTCCACAGAACAGAAATTCGAATAGCTCTCGTGAGAGAAAAGGGAACCACCTTGATTGTGGTGGATGGTTTTTGAAATCACTTTTATAGGGATCACACAAGCCATTAATTATATGTGTTGGAGTCACCTTGCAACGGTTGAAGACACACATGTATGCATGAGAGAGCTAACCTCTGCCATGTCTCTACAGTTCAATCAAAAGCCAGTGTCAACAATTTGAGCATGTCTTAGAGCTTAAAGCAGTCCTCTTACTGCACGTATCTTTAGCAGTTGGCACTAAAAGTTGTCCTCCTCAACTATTTATCAATCCACTGAATTAATAATCATATTCTCACATTAATTAATGAATAGAGACTGAATTATATTAATATGTTCCTTGATCACTTCGACTGTTGCTAATTTTATCATGAGAATAGCTCCCAGGTTAAAACATATATACCATGTTGTCCAGTGACGATCCAAATTGTACTCCTGGACAAAATCATAAATTCAAATTACATATTCTATAAAAATGGCATTTTATTTTGTACATATTTGTCACGTCCCGGATTTCCTATACATGTGCAGTGGAATAAATCCGACGACGAGACTAGGGAAATAACCTCAATATTGAGTCGGTTTGGAAAAAATAAAGAATAACAGGTCCCATTCCATAAATTCAAATAATTATAACGAAAATAAATCATACCTTGATTTAACATAAGCAATTCATAAACCAATTCTTTAATCTTCTTCTACACTAAACCTGATCCACTACGCTTCTGCTGCACTAAACCTGATAACCTGCAAAATATTAAAAGATTTGGAATGAGTCACACAGACTCAGTAGGACTTATACCCGAACTTTCCTAATATACTAATCAAAATCTAAATGATAGTAATAGATAATAAATCACACAAGTCAGATTATACCATATTTACTATAACTATTTATCTAGATTTAATTATTTAATCAGGTCCTTTTAAGATAAAACATTGCCAATTTTAACCTGACTCTACATGAACTAAACAAATTATAACTTAACTAATTAACTAAACTATTATGCATATCCATGTAACCTGGATGGCTGGACCTACATGAGCCTACAACTAATCCATTTGTCTAAGTAGATTACATGCTCCACTTGGCAGAACTCCACTCCAACTCTAATGTATATAAAAGTACCATATAGTAAGCTAAAACCCATAGTACGTCTAGGCAGGGGTGTACTTAGGATAAATCACAGTATTCGAGATCAAAGGATGCTCCAGATTGATCTAATCTCCACTGCCCACGGGCCACTAATGTAGGCTGGAGGAGTAAATGTTCCATCACATGCATCATAGCATCAACAACATTTCACAAGTAAAATCCATATAATTACTTAGACATTACAAATTCAACAGAATAGATAACTAGAATTACTGAATCAGATACGCCATTTCATTGAACCAGATATACAGAATACCAAGTCATGCAGAACAATTTTCTTAATTCACATTTTCATGCAATAGACTTAATTAAAAACAATATGCTTCATAATCAGACATGTTAACCTCAATTAATCATGATTTAATATCAATTCATCAAATGACGCACGTCACAAATTTATGCACAAATAATATAAATTTATTACATTCCAGAATTATCATACCGAATCAAATTTCAATTCAATTTATCAATTAACAATTCTTAAGGTCATACATAACATGAATCATATATAATTATAATCTTAACATGTCATAACTCAATTTCCAATGCAATTAACCATCACAATATTTAACTAATTTATATGATTACTAACCATGATTAATCACATTTATGACTAACTAATCCATTTTATGAAAATGAATGCAACTACACATGAATGACATGATTGACATTTGAAATAATCTCATGTAGACAATTAAATAATTAAACTACCATTTATTCATTAATTTCTAACATTTTATCTAATAAACATGTTTTAACACTTTAATTAAAATATCGAGATGCTATGGAAAGTCGGGATGCCTACCTCAATGTCGATAACGATAATTAATCGAAGTCCAAGAAATATCTATGAACGACGAGCACCAACGACGGTGACACAACAAACTGGGAAAATAACAATCTTCAATAAATTGTCAAGGAATGGATATATCCTAAGATATAATAGAGAGGAGATATGGAGAGGCTCACCTTAGTAGATCAACCGAAAAGTGACGCCAGCTACTGCTATAGCTACTGGTGGGCGAGGGAGTGCAGCAACCGCGTGTGGCATCAGAGGGACCACAATAACATCAGAGGGTGCATGGGGAGTGAGGATCATCTCAAGGGACCTCCTGATGGAACTCCCTCAGGTCCTTCACATTTGTGCATTAAATGTATGATGTGATGACCAATTTAATACATGACAAGATGAACATTTAATGAATAAATGTGAAGAATCTGAGGGAATTCTCTCAGGAGAGTCCCTGAGGTGATCCTCACTCGTGCACGGGTGGGCACCTGCAGAAGTGTGCAAGAAGAAACAGAGTGAGGCGACAGCGAGAACAAAAAGAGGGAGCATGGGAGGCAGAGGAATAAGAAGAAGAGGGGGGGTCAAACTAACGACAAGAGAGAGAGAAAGAGAAACTGGAGGGGAGGTGGATGGCGGCAGCGACCTCACGGCGACGATGGCGCGACGACGTTGGAGGGGCTGGAGGCGGCGACCACGGCATCGTTCGTGGCGACGGAGTTCTTTTTTAAATAGCACACTTTTTATTTTCAAAAGTAGCACAGTAAAACTTTATATTGTAAAACTAGCACACTTGGTCAAAATCGGGTTATGAAAACTCGATTTTCGGGTCTAATACGAACTACGCGTGAGTTCAACGGTTAATGGTGTTTGATGAAAATCGGGTTTTGATTAAGTGACTTTAAAAGTTGAGTTTTTAAAATTCGATTTTCATACAGCTCTTCCCCTTTCCGGCTGATACGCGACTATGTTGAAAATCAAGTTCTTGAAACTCGATTTTCAGACAGAGCCGGTTGCCCCTCTGGGGCCGTAGCCAAGGCGACTGTCATAAATCGAGTTTCTAAAACTTGATTTATGTAAATCGTTTTAACCCCCGTCGCCTCCCCCCTGACTCTTTTCACCTTTATCCCTCTCCTTCGTTTTTACCACGGCACCTCCTGCAGTTCTCTCCCGACGGCGAAGAGAGGCTGTTCCGGCAACCACTCCTCCGGCGGCGACGACGACCTACGGCATTTCCAGCGGCTGTATTGGCGGCTTGGGCGGCGGCGGCGGAGGATGGCAGCGGAGGGACAACGGCGGGGCAAGCTAGGGCTGACGGCGGCGGGGCAAGCTAGCGGTGACGGCGGTTTCTATTGGGGGCAGCAAAGTAGGGCGAACGGCGACTCTCTTGGTGGCAGCAACGGTCAGCTTCTTGGTCTGTGGAGGTGGCAGTGACCAGTAGGTATAATTTTGTGCTTAAATTTGTTGATTAACTTGACAAAAACATAATTTGTATAGATATTTTGTCGTAGGATAATATAAAATCTTAGTTTATCATTATCATAATTTATTGTTGTAGGATATTGAATTTTTTATGTTTTGATTGGTGGGCACAAATTAGTTTAGCATTGGATCAGATATTGTCGGACGGGATCAATTTGATCCCATGGACAAATTGGACTAGCATTGGATTAGATATCGTCGAACGGGATAAATTTGATCCCGAGCACAAATTGGATTAACATCGGATCGGATATAGAAAATCAGGAAACCGGTAGACCGAACTAAACCGAACTGATCGGTTTGATGGGCTATCTATTCGGTTCAGTTTGATCATTTGATGGGCTATCCATTCGGTTTTTTGAACCGAACCGAACCGAACCGATAATTTCTTATCGGTTTGGTTCGATTCAGCACCTCTCCAAACCGAATCAAACCAGTAAACTGGTTAACCCGATTTGATAAGGTTTGACCCACTTTATATAGATATTTTGTCATAGGATAATATAAAATCTTAGTTTATCATTATCATAATTTATTGTTGTAGGATATTGAATTTTTTATGTTTTGATCGGTGCGCACAAATTAGTTTAGCATTGGATCAGATATTGTCTGACGGGATCAAGTTGATCCTGAGGACAAATTGGACTAGCATTGGATTAGATATCGTCGGATGGGATAAATTTGATCATGAACACAAATTGGATTAGCATCGGATCAGAAATCGTCGGACGGGATCAATGTGATCCCAAGCACAAATTGGATTAACATCGGATCAGATATAGAAAATCAGGAAACCGGTAGACCGAACTGAACCGAACTGATCGGTTTGATGGGCTATTCATTCAGTTCGGTTTGATCATTTGATGGGCTATCCATTCGATTTTTTGAACCGAACTGAATCGAAACGATAATTTCTTTTTGGTTTGGTTCGGTTCAGCGCCTCTCCAAACCGAATCGAACCGGTAAACCGTTGACCCGATTTGATAAGGTTTGACCCACTTTATTTACATATTATTTATAATATATATTTTATTTTATTTTATAATAACATATTATTCTATAATCAAATATGAATAGGTCTAGAAACCAAATCATTTAACACGTGCATTGTCCATTCCGATATGCGATCTTAACGAGTTCATATTTCAGGCTTGTGTCAACATATCAAACGTATGGCATCGAGGGTATTTAATGTTCGGCTAATGTTTGATGGAATACTTTCTATAAGTAATGATTATGCTTATTATTATGGTGGATATGAACACATCATCAAGATATTGGAAGGATGTAGACACGAAGATTTGAAGAGTTACATATATGAGGCAATTGGGTGTAACTCAAGATCGATAAGTTTGAAGTTATTATATAATTATTTTGATGGTGTGAACAATGTTGTGGATGATAATTCTACTAAAACATTGTTATCGAGATGTCTTGAGATTGATGACATCGTACTATACGTTGTAAAAGAATGCCTGGATATGTCATCTGAGGTTGGATGTAGTACATGGATTCCACACACTTATAATCAACCAACCATGACACAGTTGTTATCTCAAGTTCAAAGTAACATGAATGAGCAAAATGAAGCACATAATGAAGATGATGAAGATGATGAGAATGATGAAGTTGAGGATTCGTCAAGTGACAACGATGAACTACCGAATGAGATGGTTAATAGTATCTTGGCGGTTGATGCATTCCATGATGGCGAAGATATAACTTGGATTAATAATGCCGTCGCAAGTAATGTTTTCATTGAAAGTGATGAAGAAGATGTTGGAGGGGAAGACACAACTGTAGTAAGGGGTGAAGGAGAAAATATTGACGATCTTTCAATGGGAGATGTATTCAGATGTAAAGAAGATGTTATACAAGCCGTTGCTACCTGGGCACTGAAATATAACATACAACACCGAACAGATAGATCAACAAAGTCGAAGCTCACATTGATTTGTCCGTCAAGAGGTGAAGGGTGTAAGTGGAGACTACATGCTTCTGTCAACACTCGTGTTAGAGAGTTATGGAAAATTATGAGTTTTGAAAATAACCACACTTGTAACACTCCTGTTTGTAACATGTCCCATAGGCAATTAACATGCACCACAATTTGTCATGTAATCATGCCTATTGTTCGTTCTCGCTTAGATATCCAACCAAAAGACATCATGGATATGATTCAAGTAAAATATTCCCTAAGACCATCCTACTACAAGACTTGGAATGCTCGAAGAAAAGCTTTTAAGAAGTTGTTTGATGATTGGGAGAGTTCTTACACTCATCTTTTGAGATACATGGAAGCGGTTAAGATGACCATGCCAAGGATAGTATATACATATTTGTGTGAGAGTGATAGTCAAAAATTGTTATTTTTCTTTTGGAGTTTCATGCCATGCATTGAAGGTTGGCGCTCATGTCGTCCAGTTTTAAGTGTTGATGGTACTTTTCTTCATGGGAAATATCGTGGAACACTTCTAGTTGCTTGTGGTGTGGATGCCGATCAAGGCTTATTTCCTGTTGCATTTGCAGTTGTAAATAGTGAGAATGATCGATCATGGTTATGATTCTTTCAACAAATGTTGCATCACATTCCATCTGTAACAGAAAGACGGCATGAACTATGTATCATATCTGATAGACATGCTAGTATTAAGAATGCAATAGAACGTTGGTTTCCTTTAGCAGCCCACCGATATTGTCTTCGACACTATCGACAAAATTTTCAAACACATTTCATTGGAAAAGATCTATTTAGAAGGATGTACAATGCAGGCATGGCTTCTAATAGTTTGGATTTCAACAAGCGGATGGAGGACATACAATTGCGTTGTCCAGATGCATTTGATTGGTTATTACAAATTAATCTAGAACACTGGGCTTTGGCATTCAACACTGATGGTAAAAGATTTGGAATCATGACAACTAATTACTCAGAATGTTTTAATAGTGTTTTGAAAATTGCAAGAGGTTTACCCATTCATACTCTGGTACACATGATGTACCACCAGCTAAGGTTTATGTTTTTTCAACGTTGTGCATGCGGCATGATTATGGAAACACAGTTGACCCCTAAATTTGAGAAAAAAATGCTAGAAATGAAAGAAAAAAGTCGTGAGATAATCATTCAAGCCTAAGTAAATGTTAGTGAGTGGGATTTAAACGATGCATACGGCCGTGTGTTTCGGGTTGACGTTGACCGTGAGTCAGCTACATGTACTTGTTGTGAGCCTATGCTTAGACATTTTCTATGTAAACATGTCATGACCGCTCTGGGGTTAGTAAATTGGGACCCGTACACATACACATCAAAGTGGTACAATAGTGATTATTACCGATCAACTTATGAAAATGAGTTTCACACTATTTTGGATGCACGTTATTGGCCATCATTTGATGTAGATAGGAATATAATTCCTTTGTTACCTCCGTCTAATATCCGAAAGAGTGGTAGGCCAAGGAATAAACGGTTTCCAATGGTGATGGACCGTGACCCAAACAAGCAACGGAATACATGTAGCATTTGTAAAGAAAGAGGACACAATCATTCAACATGTCGTAGGAACTCACGGTATGTATTCTTAACATGTGTAATCGAAACTTTTTATTACCACGTAACATTCAATTTAAAACAATTTTGTCACCGTCATTTTCTGATTTTCTTATTTCTACGCATGTCTCGTAACACTTACATGTTTTAAATTGAATTGTAGACATGGAGCGAGCACCTCATGATACATCTGTACTCCACGATCAGGCTCACCATCGTTCGGCGCAACCGGAGGTAAAATCCAATTTTATATTGTAAGCATTTTTTTTAAAGGTTGAATATCTTAGCTTTCATTTATATGTTGTGCATTCATTATAATTCTTTGATTGATGTCCATTAGTTTTCATTTATCTTTTACATTGCAAAGAAAAAAAATTGTAATTTATCTTAGAATAGCACATAACCTTTCTATTGAACACATGAAATTTCTATTCAACCTTTTTATTCTTGAATAGCATATAACCTTTCTATTCAACACATGCAGTTCATTTATTGCATTCTTTGACAGGCTAGGTCAACACTATATTTGGTCTCTCATTTTCGCTAGATGTCATTTTGGCCGATTGAAAATCATACAGTTTTGGGTTTTTTAGAGATGGTTGGATTTATACATTTGCATCACCTTAAGGCTTTCACTTTAGATAGACAGCTTATCACGACTCTCGTGGAACGATGGCATCCCGAGACATCGACTTTTCATCTTCCCCGAGGAGAGATGACAATTACTCTTCAAGATGTGTCAATCATTCCGGGTCTTCGGATAGATGGTCCTGCCGTGATTGGCTCCCCCCGGGTTCCTTCTGGGGAGTTTGTAAATTGGGAAGATGTTTGTGCCCGATATTTGGGAGTTCGACCCGGGCAAGGGGGTGAGGTCGAACCATTTGGTCAAAGTCCGTCCACATTAAGGTTGGCTTGGTTATATAGCGAATTTGGCCAAAGGGCGGCAGAATTACCGACTGATGATGAAGACGAGTCCCGCTTAACATGTTTATATCATACTATGGCTCTTATACTTATGTACATTGGCACTCTTCTTCTACCGGACACCTCCGGAACCGAAGTCCACGTGCAATATTTATTTTTTATGGAGGATCTTGAGGAGTGCGGCAGGCGTGGGGTACTACGGTGCTCGGCTATTTGTACCGTTAGTTATGTGGGGCTACGGCTTTGAAACAGAACCGAATAGGTGGATGTCTTCACTTATTGCAAGTACGTATTCAACCATGAAAAATTAAGTTCTTATTTTTACTTTTGTAATATGTAATTGACACTTGTTCTTTGCTTAGATATGGTCGTGGGAGCATATCCATGTTGGTCGACCTCATTTGCCACTCCCGGTTGGTGGAGAAAGACGACCTCTTGGATACCGGTAAATTTATTAAACAAGTCTTTTAACGATGTTGGTTATTTTCTTATTGATGATAGTATGTAATTTGTACGAGTGGAACCCACAACCCAATCGAAGATAACATAGGTTTACTCTTCTTTTTTATAGGAATGAGCTTGATACCGAGGAGGATAGCCAAGTAAATATACTGTCATAACTTCAATTACTACTTTCTCATTTATTTTAAAGCATGTTTCGATATGATTTTGTGCATTTGTATTGTGTAGATTACTTGGCAACCGTATACCAACCAAATTTTGGAATTTGTACCTAAAGTGGCTGTAGAGAATACCGCACTATGGCTTGCCTCAGTACCACTCCTTTGTTGTTCAGTGATGGAGATACATGCCCCAGAACGGGTGGTTAGACAGTTTGGCCGCATCCAAAGAACACCGCTTAATAGGAAGCAATATGACCGTGAAGATGGACATGATCGTTATTTGACTGACTGGACTATTGTATATGCTTATTATATTAGATGATGGAATGAACGGGCAAATCATACATATGATTATTCTGATGAGGAGATGGATATTACGGAACAAACACAACGGTATGAACAATGGTATATGGAACGCACTGTTCCATATCTTGTTCAAGATGCTCCTCAGCCTCCCGAACATAATTGTTCGTTATGTAATTTATTTATGCTAGCTTCATATGCACCATGAGATTCAACGCATGCTCGTCTCCAGTCATGTCGGTGAGCTTGAGCAAACAAGAGAAGACATTTTGGAATTGCAACGAGAAATGCACGAAAAGCTCCGTATAACAATGCCAAGGTGTTGTTCATCGGGAGAATGGCTCGAACGTCCGTTTGCTTGGAGTGGACAAGACGGTGCTGGACCTTCGAGTGCCGGTCCTTCGGGTGTAGGACTTTCAACTTATATGCGGAGACGAGTACGTCATCCCTCCATGATTACTCCGACGGGTGCACAACATGGAACGCAACAATCACAAGTTATTGACAACATCACTCCGTCAGCGCCTGTCCGCCCGACTCAACACGGAGAAAACATAACAAGTGATGTTTCTTCGAGTAGATTAGAATTATCTCCTCCTGAAGAAGACAAAGAAAGAGTTGTTAGGAGGAAAACTCATCTAAGGAGAGGAAGGAGAGGGTGATTTCACTTTTTTTTTCAAGTGAAGGAGAGGGTAATATGTATTTAAGATTGTGGTGACTTTATTCTTTAGATATAATATGTTCTATGTTTGTATGTAAATGAATGATGGTGTATGGAATTCTCTTTATATATAATTTGTTCTATGTTTGTAAATGATCGATGGTGTATGAGATTCTGTTGTATTTTTTTGTTTCTTTGGAAAAGAACTTTTGTATGTTGGTCTTTGTATAGAAATAGATAGTGTATGTGGTTGTATGGAAATGAATAGTTTATAATTGAGGTTTATGGTTGTATGAAAATAAATGGTGAATGTGCTTGTATGAGAAGGATGGTATATTCTGAGTCTAAAATCATGCAAAGTTATATGAGAATAAACGGTTTGTGATAGAGCACAATTTAAACAGGTGTTGCCGGCATTGCCGGACACGTTAGACAGGACCCAGACGATTGAAAAGGGTTTTGTCTGAAAATCGAGTTTCTGAGAAACTGGATTTTTAGAAAAGTACACAGGAACGAGACGGCAGACCTGTTCTGTCCAAAAGTTGAGTTTCAAAAACTCGATTTTAGCAGACTATAGGAGGCGGATCTGTTCTGTCCCAAAGTCGAGTTTTAGAAACTCGATTTTAGCAGACTACAAAGAGGCTTGGACGGCGGACCTGTTCTGTCCCAAAGTCGAGTTTCAGAAACTCGATTTTAGCAAACTATAGGAGGCGGATCTGTTATGTCCCAAAATCGAATTTCAGAAACTTGAATTTAGCAGACTACAAAGAGGCTTGGACGGCGGACATGTTCTGTCCCAAAGTCGAGTTTCAGAAACTCGATTTTAGCAGACTATAGGAGGCGGAGCTGTTCTGTCCCAAAGTCGAGTTTCAGAAACTCGATTTTAGCAGACTATAGGAGGCAGATCTGTTCTGTCCCAAAGTCAAGTTTCAGAAACTCGATTTTAGCAGACTACAAAGAGGCCCGGACAGCGGACCTATTCTGTCCCAAAGTCGAGTTTCAAAAACTCGACTTTAAAATCGCTAAATTAAAACTCAATTTTACCTAAAAACTATTAGCTACCGGAATTACGCGTGGTGCGTATCAGGGTGGAAAATGATTTTGACCAAACTGTGTTAAATTTGCAATTAAATATTTTACTGTGCTACTTTTAAAAATAAAAAAAACTATGTTATTTAAAAAAATCTCCCGAGAGGGAGTCGCGGCAAGGCAGAGAAGGTGACTTTCAGTTTTTTTTTTTTAACCCACCACGTGTTACAATATTTGTCTCTAGCTTATTTGTCTAATCCTGTCGTCCACTGTCATCCTCATTTAGTGGAGTAGGAAGCTCATGGCAATGAACGATGGGCGCCACTCCCGACGACATTAAAGATTGATAGTCCACCGTCCTCAGACTGCATAAAAAATGAGTGAAGTACAATAGAGAAAAGTAGTCTGTTTGAGACTCAATACCACAGACTCAAATATTGGAGATTCAAATATACATCGCATGATCATGACAAGACTATTCTCTACTTCAGTACTTCAAAAATGTGTGCCCAGCAGTCCGATCATATATTTACATTTAGTGGATGACCGAGCATGGCTAGCTGCATCCAACCAACCTGCTCCATGTGAGCCGTGCTGCCGACAGTGGAAATCATAAAACCTAGTTTGCTGCAAAAATTTGTAGTGGGATTCTCTCTCTATTTGGTCAGCAAATTAGAACAAGCATCTTCAGTGGGATTCTCTCTCTATTTGGTCAGCAAATTAGTACAAGCATCTCTCTCTCTCTCGCTCTCGCTCTCTCTCTCATACACACCAACTGAAGTGCCTAGCTAGCCATGCTTGGAGTTGGTGATAAGTGAGTAATATGGTTTGAGTTTCACTATATGGCTATGATGGTTATGTGTATATATACATATATAGAGAGAGGGAGAGAGTGTCCCTTACAAAAACCTAAAAATCATAAATGTTGAAGGGCCATGATGTTAAAGCATTGAGCACGTAATTAATCGAGAGACAAGATAACAAAATATTATAATGAGATGAATGGCTGTCTTTGATATCATCTTACGAATGTCAAACTAACTAAGTTAGAGTTGAATTGAAGGGCCATCTAGAATGTCTACCTACTGGTGTGGATGTGAGACTAACCCCATCTTCAAGCAGTTCACCTCTCAAGATTCTCTTAAATAGAGCTTATCATATCAATTAGGTGTTGTTCGACCTCTCTTTCAATACACTCTCACACGTGCTCCATCAAAATATTCGATATGATAATGTTATATTCAACCGGAATTCTAAGTGAGTGTGTATCAGATAGATATCTAGAGGACTCTCTTCGAATAAACAGAAGGTGCCACGAAGAGACGTGTATAATTGACTGGCAGGATTGATTAAAAGTTGTCACGATATAGAACAAGCTGTCCACATGACGACTGCTCCCCCGGAGAACTAGCTAGCTCTATGATCAGCACGCCTGATGGCAATCATGTGCACCAGAGTGGGTGTCTGTAATTGGGTCCACTCTAACTAGCTAGTTTTATTTATGTTTCCAGTTCCATAGTATATGGTCGACCAGTGTTCAGTTTGATTTGATGAACAGACAAGATACTACATCAATCTTGGTATTAACATTTTTAGTGGATAGAATATAAAAATAAAAGACCATAGAATATTAACATTTTTTGAGTCATTGTCAAGCATTAATCATATACCACTACTTGATTTTCTTTAGTCAATGTCTACAACTACTTGTAGAATCCATGCACGTTAATTACCCTCCACCGTGGAAGTTGTACCCCCAAGAAAAGAACAGAATATATATATACAGCGCAGGCAGCAGCCAAGACTAAATTGTCACACGTTACCCATCTGCTTACACAAAACCATCCCGTCGGGTCAAGAGCATATTGTTGTAATATATCCGTTGTTTAAAACCATGAAAATCGAACCAAACCTAGCTAGCAATTAATTAAGCAGCTGATACATAGTTTATATGCACGCCCAAGAGGGAGGAAGAGACGGGGAGTGCGGAGAAGAGAGATAGCAGGAGCAGGAGCAGGAAGGAAGGAAGGAAGGAGATGAAGGCTGTGAGAAGCTTTGGCAGGCAGGAGCCGAAGATCAGGCGCGGGAGCTTGTTGATCATAGCATGCATGGTCATGTCCCTTTGCGCCCTCCAGCTCCTCAAGGCACGCTACTGCGCGTCTCCAAGCGGTACATACGTACCCCTGCAGTGATACTCTCGCTCTCAATATATATTTATATATATGTTCATTTATTAATCATGTCTTGGTCATTTTAATTATCAGCTTTCTTCTTTCTAATATAATGCAACTAGAAATCTCTCTTTGTTTTCCTCTGTTTTCCATGGTGCCAGTCGGCGAGATCAGCCTGCAGGGGATGGTCGTGGATCGAGAAGAAGAAGATCAGGTGGAATCCCCTCCACTAGGTAACGGAAGAAAAGCTAGGGGCTGTTCTTGATCATTACGTTGAATGAAGGTCTGATCTCTGATGTTTGATTCGCTCGGATACTAGATTTTCAGGCTGTTAACTTGGATCAATCTCTTATAATTAATTAACTAATTAAGAACTGTCTCAATATATATAGTAGTTCTTGAATATGAAGCGTGCATGATAACCCTTTTCAGTTTAGACATTGACAGCCTTGACATGTTTATTCTAATTAATCACTCCTTAACTGCATTAATTTCTTGATTTCGTCGTAAATTAAAAGACTAGGCGTGAAATTAAAGCTTCAGACGGCGGATTGAACCAGATCAAACGTACGTCGCTCCATGGCATAAAATGATTAATTAGTGATGATGGCGTCGCCCTTGATTTCTTTTTCTTGAATTTTTTTTTGCAGAGGATGAAGACGACGGCAAGGGCGCAAGCGATGCGACGAAGCCCGTTTGCGACACCTCGGGGAAGAGATCGGATACGTGCGATGTGGAAGGCGACGTACGGGTCGACGGGAACTCCTCTACCATCTTCTTCGTGCAGAGCTCTTCTTCTTCTTCTTCTTCTTCTTCTTCCCGGCCGCCGGCAGAGGAGCAGCAGGGGGAATGGCGTATACGGCCCTACGCGCGGAAGGGCAGCATCGCCCAGGCCCATGTCCGGGAATGGACGATCAAGTCTCTGGGCGCCGCCGGCGACCCGCGGAGACCGCCCCCGGCCTGCACCCAGATCCACCACACCCCCGCCGTCGTCTTCTCCGTCGGGGGCTTCACCGGGAACCTCTTCCACGACTTCACCGACGTGCTGATCCCTCTCTTCATCAGCTCCCGCCAGTTCCGCGGCGACGTGCGGCTCCTCGTCTCCGACACCAAGCCGTGGTGGGTGGAGAGGTTCCTCCCGGTGCTGAAGCTGCTCTCCCGCCACCCGGTCGTCGACATGGACGGCGACGATCGTAATGGGGGCGTCCACTGCTTCCCCAGGGTGATCGCGGGGCCGACGTTCCACAAGGAGCTCGGCGTCCACGCCAGGCAGACGCCCGGAGGCTACTCCATGGACGACTTCAGAGAGATGCTGGCAGAGGTTTTTTTTTTTTTTTCAAATCACAATCTAAAAATATTATTTTCAAGATTAACGCAAACATTATTTATTTATGTGTATTTGCAAAAGAACAACGTATTACTCAAATCCGACTGTGAGAGTTCACATGTCAAAGAGTGAGTGGCATCACCAAACATCTGACTTTTGATATAAAGTATGGAGTACATGTTAAGAAATCGGACTTCTACTTAGTTGGAATTAGTTGGATTTCTCAAATCTCAATAGAAGCTCTCTCACGTCACATTGATTAATTAGATGTCATGTTTTCTTTAAAAAGAGGTAGGACGTTCTTATAGGATTTAGGGAGCATTTGGAAGAGATTTGTGTGGATTCTGTCTTGCATGTGTTTTTCTTTTCTTTTGGGGAGGCATTTCATAGATGACATTGGGTGACGACCACTTTAGAAAATTTTTTCTACCGTAGACACAAAATTTACATGAGAGTTAAGATTTGTCTCACAAATTTTTATATCTAAGACAGAGAAATTTCTTCCTCACACCTGCACGAGGAAACCGGATCTCTTCGTAGATTCTTAGAGCACATTTGTTTGAGATCTTGGGGAAAAAATTCTTGTCAAAAGTTTTTGACAACTCAAAAGCTCAACCAAATATAACATTTCACGTTGACTTCCAAATTAGTGTATTTGACTGCATATTTGAAATTTTCGATCATTAAAATCACTTGGGCGCTGTAGAAGTCAATTTTTGAGCTTTAATTTAGGTTTTTTTTTTTTTTGGAAGTCAAAGTCTCACTCCGTTTTTATGATGGGCCGGCGGCGCAGGGGCTAGGGCTGCGGCGGAGCACGGTGGGCGGCGGCGCCCGCCCGCCGAGGCTGCTGATCATATCGAGGAAGACTTCGAGGTTGCTGCTCAACGAGAGGGAGGTGGGGGAGATGGCGAGGAGCCTGGGGTTCGAGGTGGTGGTGGGGCAGCCGGAGCTGGCCGGGTCGACCGCCATGGCGAAGTTCGCGAAGCTGGTGAATACGGCGGACGTGATGGTGGGGGTGCACGGCGCGGGGCTGACGAACATGGTGTTCCTGCCGGCGGGCGGCGTGGTGGTGCAGGTGATCCCCCTGGGGGGTCTGGAGTGGGTGGCGAGGGACAGCTTCAGGGAGCCGGCGGAGGGGATGGGGCTCAGGTACCTGGAGTACCGGATACGGGCGGACGAGAGCAGCCTGGCGGAGCGGTACCCGGCGGACCACCCGGTGCTGAGGGACCCGTCGTCGGTGCACAAGCAGGGCTGGGACGCCATTAAATCCGTCTACCTGGATAATCAGAACATCAGGCCTCACCTGGGCAGGCTCCGGGAGACCCTGCTGGAGGCTCTTCAGCTCCTGCCGCCTCACCGTCGTCGACGGTGACGATGACCTCCTCCACCGACGACTGTAGTTAATTTCCGTCTCTTTCTCTCTCTCTCTCTCTCTCTCTCTCTCTCTCTCGGTACGGCTTGTTTGTTTTGTTATATTCCTCATGTTTCAGAGTCACTTATTTTAAAAGTTTTTCTTTTAGATTTCAAAGTAAGAGTGTTTTTTGTTCCTTTGACTTTACGAAGGGCATAGAAATAAAATAGAGGATGCTATGATTAAGATGATTTCACAATTTATATGTTCTTACTTTGGGTTTCACCCCTCCTCAGGTAATTTAAATCAATAATCATGGTTTTAAAATGCAATGCTTTACACATTAACGCAAACAAAGTAAAAATACTGCAAAATATGGAACAGGCAGCTAAACTATTTTGACAATTTTTTGCTATCAAAGAAGAAAGAAGTCCATAGAGAAAATAGGACAACATAGTTTCTTTCTGGTCGGGAAAAGAGGTGAATTTGATAATTATAATGCGGGATGACAATATAAATTACTAGAGAGAATTGTCTGGTCTGATGCCTATTTCTGATGCCTATTTCTTCCGTCCTAGTCTGTTACTCTCTCTCTCTCTCTCTCTCTCTCTCTCTCTCTCTCTCTCTGGTGTCATTAAATCTCAGTACGTAACCTATACAACAAATTAAGATGGAAGTATCTCATAGGGGATGTCGATGGGTTGAACCTGCTGGCCAATATAAAATATATCAAGTGGGCTTAGCTAGGCGCTCCTATCACATTGTTGGCTTGACCTCCAAAAATTGTTAACTTAGATTGGCTTAGCCTATTTTTTTATTTTGAGGTCCGCTTGACTTGTTTTAACCCCACATTGTCCCGACTAACCGGCTCGGTTAAAACCCGTGGGTCAAAATTTTAGACTAGCCGGCAATCACATGGGCCTGCATAAGTGCAAGCACATCCCATTTGCCACCCTTGAGATATCTCACTTCTTAATGGCCTGTTTGGTTAGAGTATCAAAAATGATATTATATTAGTATTGATATTAATATTTCTTGAAGATAGAGTATCAATATCAAAATTGATACAAGTTGACACTTGTATTACGTAACATGTGTTGTTTACCCTACAAATTTTAAAATTAAAATATATGAGTATACTTAATAGATGACAGTACTTAAGAAGAGTAACATAACATAGAACAATGCATCTTATGTGTCAAGGTTCATGCTATTATATATGGACTAAAAACTTGCAGTTTCTCGTATTACTATCCAAGGAAACATTTGTGAAGTTCATTTTAGAAATTCGTCAATGTAGAGCTGCAAATTTATTCATATAAGCTTAAGACCTATTTGTTTTCAATATCAAGCACACCTGTATCAATATCAATTTTAAAACTGATATTGATACTATGCATCGATAGGTGTTTGGATATTAATTTTAGTTTTAAAATTTATAGTAGAAAAAAATTATCATAAGTAATACAGATACACACTTGTATTGAAATCAATATTCCGGTCCTCACTCCACACGAATGGAGTCCTAGCTGCTTAGCAGCTGTTTCTTCTTCTTCTTCTCTTCACTACGCGACATTCTCCCCTTCTGCGTCTCCGGTAGGCATCACCGCATCTTGGCTCTGGGCGGCGCCGGCGGAAGGTGAGGACCGTCGCCCGTACGACGACATTCTATGTAGATATTCGGGTGCTGAGATGGGAGACAGCGCCTGCTGTGGCTGTATTCGGGGAGGCGCCGTAAGTTGATTTCTACATTCCGGTATTGGTCTCATCGGCGGGGAACGAAGATGAGCTCTTTGACGACGTTGGCCTCGCTCCCGGCGGCAATGCTGCAGGAAGATCAGAGAGACGTCCTCCTCAGAGCCGCGGCCACTCGCCGCCTCCACAGTCGTTGGCAGATCTCCTCTGTTTTCTCCATCTCCGTGCGTAGAGAGAGAGAGAGGGAGATCCGCGGGATTGCGATCAAAAGAAGGCGACGCATTGGGAACACCACGGCCCAAGCATGGTGCTTGTCACCCAAGCGAACACCACAATCGCGTTGCCCGCCTCCTTCGGTGCCGTCTGTCGCCGACAACCCGCTCATGGAGGGGTCGGCACTATTGGAGCAGATAATATACAATTTGATAATGGGTGACATGGCAATTTTAGGTACACATGTAATTCATTCATTAGGATAATTGTTCCTCTTGTAATCTCGGTGTAATGTCATACAATATATATATATATATTGCCATGTGCTGTCACGGTTAATTAACATCGGACAGATTTAGCTCCAGTTTCACTTCCCGCTCTTTCTTCTTCTTCTCTGTTTCTCTACTCTGTTCTTCTCGATCCAGCTTATGGAGATCAGATCTGTAGTTGCTTCAATCTCCAAAGCTGTTCGACTTTGTATCAGAGCTAATGGACGAAGATTCAAGCGTTAGCGCTCCAGATTCGTCTGCATTAAGGATGTCGTTTGTTGCTCCTACCATCGGTTCGATCCCTGATATCTCTCATAGTGTTAATATCAAGCTTAATGGAGAGAATTACATGTTGTGGCGTGCACAACTATTACCATTTCTTAATACTCATAGATTGATGAGTTTTGTGGATGGTTCGTGTGTTTGTCCATCCCTGATTATGAGAGATTCGACTGATCTGATGAAAAATATACCTAATCCTGATGCAATTATTTGGTGTCAGTATGATAATTTGATAATGTCAATATTAGTTTTTTCAATTTCTGAGTCAATTCTACCTCTAGTCATTGAGTATGATACTTTAGCGAAAATCTAGAATGCTGTTACCGTTATGTTAGCTTCGAATTCAAAAGTTAGAGTTCTTCAGTTGAAGTTACAGCTTCAACAAATGAAGAAAGGAGATATGAAGGTGAGTGAATACCTTCAGAAGATTAAGTTCATTGCAAGCTCATTAGCTATGGCAAATGAACCAGTTCCTTCGAGCAATCTTATATTATATGTCCTTGGTGGCCTCGGGCCAGAATATGAAGTGTTTGTTACTACAATCACTACTAGATCTGATGCATCTAGCCTAACTATTGATGAGATTCAGGGTATGTTACTTAGTCAAGAGGTGTTTATTCAGAAATGCCACCAAGTTGTGAATGAATTAAATGCAAATCTGGCCAAAACAAATATCAATTCTACATAACAACAACAGCAAGGAAACTATCATGGTAGAGGAAGAGGTTATAGAGGTAAAAATAGAGGCCGATTCAATCGTGGTGGTTACAATAATGGTAATTCTCGTTTTTCTCAGAATCAGTCTTCAGGAAACAATATGGACAGAACTCAGACACAGAATTTTGATTCATCTCAGGAAAATAGTCAGTATATAACTAGTGTTTGTCAATTGTGTGATAAGTATGGATATAATGCTCTCCAATGTTGGAAACGCTATGATGTGAGCTTCATGAATTTTGCTAACTCTCGGAATAATCAGTATAAGTCAGTCTCGCACTTATCAACCTACTATTGCTAATGTTGCTTCTACTAGCTCTCATAATTCTGATGTTGATTCTCGGTGGTATCCGGATTCTGGAGCAAACAATCATATGACTCTAGATTTGGGCTTAATTCAAAATCCTAGGCCATATAATGGCATGGATATAGTTCAGATTGGCAATGGTGATGGGTTACAGATAGCACATGTTGGAAATTCAGGTTTTAATAATTTTCTTCTTCCAATTACTCTACATGTTCCATCCTTGACTAAGAACTTATTATCTGTGTCAAAGTTTACCAAAGATAATCATGTGTTCTTTGAATCCTTCCCTAACTATTGTGTTGTCAAGGATATCATGACCAAGAGAGTGTTGGCTCACGACTACAATTCTGACGGATTATACTGTTTGGTTCCTCGGAGTACTTGTGCATTGGTGGGTCTGTCAGCTACAACAACAAGTACATGGCATCAGCGACTTGGACATCCGGCTTTCCGGATAGTAAATAAAATTCTTACTGACCTTGGGTCTACAGTTAGTTCAGATAGTTCTTTCTTTTGTGCACATTGTGCTAGTGCTAAAAGCTGTAGACAGTCTTTTCCATTATCTGGTTTTGTTTCTAAACATCCTTTAGAAATTGTTGCCTCTGATGTGTGGAGGCCGTCTCCTTGTGTTAGCACTTCTGGTTGCAAGTTTTATGTCACATTTGTTGACTATTTCAGTCGATATTGTTGGTTATACCCGATAGCATCTAAGAGTGAAGTGGTTTCAGTTTTTCTTCATTTTAAAGAGCAAGTGGAGAATGTTTTTGAAAAGAAGATCAAATATTTTCAAAGTGATTGGGGAGGTGAATTTAGGAAACTACATCAATTTTTTTCTAAAATGGGTATTGTTCATCGAGTAGCTTTCCCATATACCCATAATCAAAATGGTTAATGTGAAAGAAAACATCGACATGCCATTGAGACTACTTAAGCATTGTTAAGTCATGCTAATCTTCCATATAAGTTTTGGGATCATGCTGCAACTTGTGCTACATATTTAATCAATCGAATGCCTACAGCTGTTCTAGGAGGCATATCTCCATTTCAGAAGCTTTATGGCAAGGTTCCATATTTTAAGTTTCTCAAAATTTTCAGATGTGCTTGCTATCCATATTTGAGGCCTTATAATAGGCACAAGTTTATGTATAGGTCTGAGTGCTATATTTTTCTTGGGTATAGTAGAGACCACAAAGGTTATAAATGCTATCTTCCACGCATTGATAGAATTTATGTTGCAAGTAATGTGGTCTTTGATGAGTCTACTTTTTCCTATGCTATACTTACTTCAAGCACTTCTTCTTATGCGAATTCTAGTAGACATGTTTCATTACCTATGCTTCCTATACATGCTCCTGCTACGGTTAATGTTTCTAGTGATCCAAGTGAAACAAATAGAGTTCAACTTTCTGCTTCAAATGGTCATTCTGCTCAATCTGAGCATCTTGTTTCAGCCCCTGATATTGATTCACCTCAAGCTGGTTCTTCTTTGCCTATTTGTTCTTCTACTTCAGCTCAGTCCAGTTCTTATTCTCCAGCTACTGATTGTGTACCGCAGTGTGACAGTTCTGATGATCGCATATGTCCAAAGTTCAGGTCAGTTAATCAGATTATGCAGACTACAACTCCTCTGGTTAATCAGTCACGGTATGCTTTAAATGTTGAACAAATTTGTAATGAACCTTCATCCTTTAGAGAAGCTAATAAAACTCAGTCCTGGAGAACTGCTATGTCTGAAGAATACACTGCTTTACAAAAGAATGGAACTTGGTCTTTAGTTCCATTACCCAAAGGTGCAAATGTAGTTGGGTGCAAATGGATTTATAAAATCAAAAGGAACTCAGATGGGTCAATTGCAAGGTATAAGGCTAGGTTAATGGCAAAAGGGTTTACTCAAGAGTATGGTATAGATTACAATGAGACTTTTAGTCCCATTGTCAAACCAACCACTATTCGGCTTATTCTGCCTATTGCAGTCACATATAGTTGGCCAATTAAACAAATTGATGTTAATAATGCCTTTCTTCATGAGCATTTAGAGGAGGAGATTTATATGGTTCAGCCCCCAGATTTCATAGATAAAAATTGTCCGGATTATGTGTGCAAACTTCACAAGTCATTATTGTAGATACGCGAATTCGGCCCGATTACAGAAAGTGCAATCTCATTTCTATAGGTAACACTTGTTTTCTCCCAATCGGAGAGGTCGGTTTAACATAAAGACAATCAAATTTCAGGAAATATGGAGGCGTCCCGACTCCGCGACGCCTGGCGTCGCGACGTCAGAGCGCCTGTCATTTCCCGCCTTTTCACCCTTCTGACCGGTCGGACGACATCATACCCTGAGACGTACGGTAGTACAAGCGCTCCTCTGCCGGAGCGCCTGCAATCCCGCGCGTGACAGCCGGCTTTTCAGACGGTCAGCGATGCGTTGTCGAAATCGTACCGAGGGTCCAGGCGCTCCGCCGTCGGAGCACCAGGATTCCCGCCGACAACCGTCACCGCAGCTCGCATGCGCCGAATTTGCGTCCGACGCCCGTAGGTCGTAGGTGCTCCCCGCCGA
The DNA here is from genome assembly GCA_036172225.1 of Cryptocoryne crispatula var. balansae. Classification (NCBI taxonomy): domain Eukaryota; kingdom Viridiplantae; phylum Streptophyta; class Magnoliopsida; order Alismatales; family Araceae; genus Cryptocoryne; species Cryptocoryne crispatula. Next base: position 12,124,423 of record CM069932.1, on the reverse strand, counting down.
GCGCCAGATTTCCGCAGACAACCGCCGCCTGACACGCAGGGTGGTAGGTGGCGACAGGTATGGTCGGACGTGCTGATCCGCCGACTTGTCGGCGGATTTTCAGGCGCTCCCATGCCGCGACGCCAGGCGCCCTCAGGACGGAGCGCTATGGTCACTTTTGCACACCTATAAAAGGAGACCCTTCTCCCACATTTAAGAGGTTCCAAACTCCCAAGAGAGAGAGTCTAAGGAGCAGAGAGAGGGATTCCCAGAGCCTTAACTCCCCAAGAGTTTTCTTCGACCTCCCCAACATCCTTCCACCACCTCCCAACCCCCCATTAGAGTCTACCATCCTACCCCCAAGCCTATCCATCCTCCATTACACCTCTTCCACCCCGCCCATTCAATACCATTCAAAAAAACCATTCAAGACTCCTGCCATCATACCATTAAAGCCATTGCAAATCATACAAAGAGTGCCAAGGAATCTCAAAATCAGGCTAGGGATCCGATCCTTCGTCATTGGAACCGGGAGAAGATTGTATTGAAGACTGTCGCAGAAGGACTAAAGCGCTCCATCGACGCGACGCCTGGCGGCTCGGTACCGAAGCGCCTGCAATTTCCAGAAGCCAGAAGCATCAGGCTTCCCTACGATCTTCTTCCTTACCTTACCCTTTCCTTTATTGTTCGTTTGGGTTTTATTATGCATGTTGCATTAGTATGGCATAACGCATCTTAGTCTTAGGTCATTTAGATCCCCCCTTAGGGAGGGGTTAGGAGTTAGTCCTAATCCGGTTCGTTCAACCCCTTTTGTCATTGCTCTTCTTTCTTACGAATAGTTACTGTCCCATCTTTAGTTCTAATGGTTGTGCTTTCATTCACATTTTTCTTTCAGGCAAGCGAGTTTCTTCAAGGCTCTTCTTCCCCGGCCGGCCGAGGAAGGAGAAGATAGAACCCCCACAATCTCCCAGTTCAATCAAGGTAACCGGTCACTCTCATTTCCTTTACTAGTTCATCTCCTTTACTTCTATCATCGGAGCCTCTCTGGCTCCTAGCGACCACACTATTCCTTTCTCTCTCGGTTTGTAGGTTAAGTTAGTGTTGATAATGCCACCAGCTATCTGATCTTCTTTCCCCTCGATTCTCTCCACGACCCGGACCGGTCCTTCGATGCCCCAGTGACATCAAGGGTTGAGTAGTCCGGGGATCAAGGTGAGTGTGGAGAAGGAAAGAATGAAGAAAAGCGGGTGATAGACCGGTTCATTGGAATCATCCACGACCGTGTTTATGGCGTGATTAACACGAACTCACCCTATCAAAACCGCAAGGAAGGGGGAGCACACACACACACACGAGCATCTACGTCTTCTTCTCCCCCCATTCTCTTTCCCGGCGTCCACAATTATATGGCTTAAAACAGTCTCCTCGCGCATGGTTCTTCAAGTTGTATTATCATTTGACAAAAATGGGTTTTGTGGGTTCGGTACGTGATCCTTCTCTTTTTCTATATTCAGCCAGAGGTGTTACAATTTACATGTTAGTTTATGTGGATAACATAATTGTGACGGGAAATAACTTGGCTTCTGTTAATGCTTTGATCACTGATTTGGCCAATATCTTCTCACTTAAAAATCTTGGAGATTTGAAGTATTTTCTTGGTATAGTTCGCACATAAAAAGGTTTGCATTTGAACCAGTCTAAGTATGTGCTGGATATACTGGTCAAGTCTCAACTTAAGGATTCCAAGCCATTTAGTACTCCTATAGCCCAACGTCAAGCTGTTTCTCAACAAGATGGAGAGTTACTTTCTGATCCGTCCTGGTATAGGAGTATTGTGGGATCTCTTTAGTATGCCACTTTAACTAGACCTAACATTGCGTTTGCTGTCAATAAAGCATGTCAGTTTCTGTCTGCATTCACAGAAGTTCACTTGATTCTTGTGAAAAGGATAATTAGGTACTTGAAGTGTACTTATCAATATGGGTTGCTACTGCAACCAACATAGTTTACTATCAGTGTCTATACTGATTCAAATTGGGCCGGCTGCTCGGATGACAGAAAGTCTACCACAGGCTTTGGTATTTTTCTTGGATGCAATTTAGTCAATTGGTGTTCTAAAAAGTAGGGAACTGTAGCTCGATCTAGCACCGAAGCTGAAATGAGATCCATGGCTTCTGCAGTAACTGAGCTCATTTGGGTGTTTCAGTTGGTTAAGGAACTGAAATTTCAACTTTTATCTACACTTGTTTTATGGTGTGATAATGTGTCTACCATCTATTTGAGTGTTAATCCAGCTTTTAAGTCTAGAAAAAAACATGTTGAAGTGGATTTCCATTTCATTCGACAGTTAGTAATGGCTAAACAGTGCTTAATACAACATATAGCTACTGTGGATCAGATAGCAGATGTTTTCACTAAGGCACTTCCAATAGTTCAGTTTGAAAATTTCAGACACAAATTGTGCGTTGTTACCCCGCTCAATTTGAGGGAGGGTATTGGAGCAAATAATATAGAATTTGATAATGGGTGACATGGCATTTTTAGGTACACGTGTAATTCATTCATTGGGATAATTGTCCCTCTTGTAATCTTGGTGTAATGTCATACAATATATATATATATTGCCATGTGTTGTCACGGTTAATTAACACCGGACAGATTTAGCTCCAGTTTCACTTCCCACTCTTTCTTCTTCCTCTCTGTTTCTCTACTATGTTCTTCTCGATCCAGCTTCTGGAGATCAAATCTGCAGTTGCTTCAATCTCCAAAGTTGTTCGACTGGCACTGGCGTCGGAGTTGGTGGGGAGGGCACAAGGGATGTACGCGGCGACAACCAAGGAGCGGCTCATGATGGTTGATGGCCCTCAACTTCGTCTTCATGGCGAAGGAGTACAACAGCAGCACCCTCACCATGCTCGGCAAGAACCCCATTCTCAATGCCACTAGGGAGATGCCCGTCGTCGGAGGGAGTGACTGCTTCTGGCTTGCCTGGGGCTACACGCGCCTGCACACCACAGCACTAGACCCGACCGCCGGTGTCTTCCATCTAATTATATTTACTCTCATGATAAATTTTAATATTGATATAATATTACCAAATATTTAAAATATTTGATACTTTCATTTTTAATATTCATATTCTACAGCTACAGTCTTCAAATATCAATATCAATTTTGATATTTTAACCAAACAAGCCATTAGAGATTTAGTTATATAATCTTGAGCACTTATCTATACAAATTTGCGTATTTGTCATCTACTAAATCGATATGAAATCATCAAGAATATCTAATCAACTTCAAGGTTTTCTTTCATTTATCCTTGTCACTTCGGAGAAAAAGTCATTTAAAGCTTGGGAAAGAGAATAAGAAATGTGATGTGTGATCGAGAGCGACAAGATAATGTGCACGTAAGTTTCGGAGTGAAGAAGCTGATGATGAATCCATTTTATTGAGACGAGGAGAACAATAAAATAGATTATTAAAATTGTAGGCATTTTAAGAAAATGGTAAAAGCCGATTAAGGATACTGAACTTCATAGAGAACATTTGTAAAAAAAAAAAAATTTGCATCGATTTCATTTTTTTTCTAGTAATTTCAATGCTGTTATCTTTTCATTATCTAAAAAGATCAAAATAAAAGGGAATGATAACTATTTGACAAGAGACACTAGTTTATTAGAGCCACAGATATACGTCTTGCCGCTGATTAGCAATAATATATATATATATATATCTGGGCCTATCGTCTAGCTAGAATTAATACTAAAAACTAATACACTAAAAGAAGAGTTTTTATATATTTGAGGCAGTTAGGTAGGACGTGCGTGGTAAAAGATTACGCTTAAATTTAGTTACGATGGCTAAATTAAAATATACGTACCTAAATATATATTATGTACCGTGACTCATATATTAAACCATCGCCCAGGTGAATTTTTGAAATAGTTTCTGATAGCGGTGGCTAATAATCATTTTCCCGACTTTCCATTTAAGTCGTCATGAATATTTTGATTAATTTCCGGGAGTCATTAATTAAGAGGGTGTAAATTAATGCTCAAGAAAAAGTGTCGAAGGCGAGATCTCAGAATCTTGTATGGATCGATGTATGTGCATTGATTATGAGATGGTATCTCCATCGACGTCAATGGCAGGTGAACAACCACGGCCGGTTTGATATATATATATATGAGTGATCAAATACAAGGAGATGCAACAACAGACAGGCAGGTGGTCTTTCCCCCTTTAATTTCATGCGCAGTGTGTGGCACGACACCTTTTCAAGGAAATGTTTGCTCAATTTGACCTGTCATCGCTAGCTAGGCATCATAACATAGAAACGAGTGTACGTAGCTAGATCAGTGTCATTATTGACATAAAATGTGAAAAGAGTTAGTAAAATACGGGAAGCTGGAAATGAAAAGTAAAATGTGAAGGGAGAGTTAGTAAAAATATAGGGGTGGCAACGAAAGAGCTGACCGAGAGACCCAAAGTTTTGGTCATCAACACCTAGAATTTAACTGCGTCGTCAAGTGGGTTGGGCAGGACCTACGTTTGGTCAAATTAATGTTTTTGACCGCCGAAGATGAACAAGTCAACATTGTAGTGTGGGTCAGGTCAAACCAGCCCAACATATATGAGAGCGGATCGTCTCGGTCCCCGGGTGAAGGGAATAGCCACAGTCCCCAATCAGAAGCGGCTACATACCTCCTCCACTTAAGTGACGGTTCAAATACCGATTCGGTGAACCGCTATCGAAAAGGGTTGAACCGCTACCGACGTCTTAGTAACTCACTACCCATCGGTAACGAGTTGTATTGAGTTCTGTAACTAGTTAGTAAGACGTCGGTAGCGATTCAACAATGGTTCAGTAACATCTTAACTTGTTACTTGAAAGTCTTGAACCCGCTACCAAAAGGGGCTGAACTGCTACCAACGCCTTAGTAACTCGTTACCCAGCGTCAATAGCGGTTCAGCCCTTTTAGTTTTCGATAACAGTTCACCGAACCGATATTTGAACCGCCACTTAAGTGACGAGGATATTTGGCCACTTCTGATTGGGGACTGCGGCTATTCCCTCCATGGTGATCCGCTCTTGAGATTATATATGTATTTTGAACCATGCCTTAATTGAGCTTGCTACCCATTTACACCTCTAGTAAAATATGGATAATAGTTATTAAAATATATAAAGAGAGCAAGTTTGGAAAATTTAGATGAGGGCTGATAAAATATTGGCGTAGTTACTTTTATTAAAATGTGTTGTTGCAGCTATTAATGATAAAAATTATGTTATTTGAGTTAAAGATAGTGTATTTTTTATCGGCTACTAGGGGATCTCTCTCTAGCTAGCTAGTTCCAACTGGGGAGATCCCTTCTCGTTAGAGAAATCTTGTCACCTTCAAGACCTCCCCCTCTAACCACTAGTTACAAACCTAATAAGGTTGACTTTCCACCGCTGCAATATATATATGTGTGTGTGTGTATGCAACTGTGAGCTGCTTGCAAGTTTGACCACGGGGTTCAGTAGCTAGGCTTCAAACGTGGGAGCACGTTTTGCTGCAGGGTCTTGATTAATTAAATGGAGCAGCTGTATAATTAATTGTTATTTTGTTAATCCCATTCAAGCATTCGTGCCAGCCTGCAGTACCCGCTCTCTGTGCATGTCTTCTATTATTCTGGTGGCCACACATATAGCTAGCTCGTATTGTAATAACGATTGTTACATCTGGATGTCGATTATTTAAATATTCTAGTGAGTAAACAATGTTCTAGCTCATGATTAAGAAGTCAAGAGTTCGGAGAGGAACGTTGTTAAAAGAAAAAAAAATTTGAATGCTTACAGACTTACATTAATTCCAGCCCATATTCATCTGTATGCGTAAATATAATGGATAAAACAAGTCTCCGGAACTTGTATTTATTGAACATATATAGTAAAGAACATTTCAAACAATATTCTAATTGTTTGTTCCAATTGTAAGTAAGAAAGCAAAATGAACAATTGCCTCTCTCTCTCTCTCTCTATATATATATACATATATATATATATTTATCTTTAGTCTTGTTGAGAGAAGGCAAATCTTACAAACCTCGAGTATGAAATATATATATTTCCACCATTTTATCTCATCATCAAGAGAAATAAAATTAAGATAATCAAATCTTATAATAAAATAGATGCCTTGCTCTGATGTCATCTTTCCCTTCAAAAGTGAGTCATAGTTGTGCTACAGCACAAATGTAACGACCGACTAAATTAGCTGACTGACCCAACAATCGTGTTAATTGGCAGCCTTCCCAGGAGGTCACCATCCTTGGCCTACTCTCAATAGAGCACGTTTAATTTCGAAATGTTTTCAACTCAACCTCCGAAAATGGTTAAACCGGTGTTGTTGATAGTCTACTGATTTAATCTCTTAACATATTCACAAACCGGAGTGTTACAATCTACCCCCTTAAAGACGTGATGCCCTCGTCAAGACCACACACATCATCACATCACATACACATGCGAGTCACACCGGACCTTCCGGCTAGATTATGCTCTGATATCATATATAATGACTGACTAAATCAGCTGACTGGCCCAACAATCGTGTTAATTAGTAGTCTTCCTAGGAGGTCACCCATCCTTGGCCTACTCCCAACAGAGTATGCTTAACTTCGGAGTTTTTTTCAACTCAACATCCGAAAAATGGTTAATCGATGTTGTTGGTAGTCCACTGATTTAATCTCTTAAAATATTCACAAACTGAGGTGTTACAACAAATATATAGTTCTCATTAGTGTAAGCTAATTTAGTGTGGAGACAGTCAAATAACTTTCTTAAATCTACGTACAAATGATATCATTGAAGAATAGATTGTTTCAAATAGCAATTACACCATCTAAAAATAAAAAATAATTTGATTTTCTTAAACCCAAGTGATCAGAATGACAAAATCAATTTTTCCTTTTCAGAAACTCAGATGCCCTATATTCGTTACAATGAAGAGAAGTATATTTTCTTCTAATAGTAACAGTTAATTATCTTATTGTCGCTGGATATATAATACCCAGATCAGTAACGTCATGCTTTGTTTTGGTATCTATTAGCCGAGACGATATGACTTTGTTGTGATATTGTTTTGTGATGTTTTTGACGAGGACTAACCAAAATCATTGTTTGACGGGTCTAACGATAGATGTTTTATCATGTGAATAAAAATCATCAAAAATATTAATGATGCAAAAATTTGATCAAAAACTTCATGTTCCGCATAACATTGATGTTATATATATATATATATATATATATATATATATATATATCAGGTTACCATGTACACCAATCGATCAATCCAATATGTAGGTCTACTGAAATTTTCATAACATATGTATATTTTTTTAGAGTGCATAGGCAACAATCAACCATTGTAGGTCCGATGGTTGACCGATCTAATTATGTCCAGCGGTCAACTGAAACTTCCAAAACCAAGTTTTTCTTTAAGAGATGTCCACATGCATGTCAACCAATAGCATCATATGATAGTACTATTGAATGGAAAACCCCAAAATATTAAGAGAAAATTTGAGTTCCAGCTTTCAAGTGGGTATTCTTCTCAACTCTTAACTGTCTAAGAGATGTCTGTGCCCCTTAGAAATAGATCATCTAAGATTCTCCATTAATAGTAGATAAGGACCACAGAAGTACCATTAACCTCATATTTATATACTCCTTTCAGCTTTTGTATAATTTTAATGATGTATCTCTATTGGGATTGATTGTTTGAGAATATCGGTAGGTGGAGAGTTGTCTCCATATATAGCTAGCGTGTAGAGTTGCTAGGGGTTGTGATCATGTTTCGTGTAGAAGTGTGATTAGTAGATCGGTTTCAATGTGGTTTAAAAATCCGCACACTCGTACATGTGAGATGGTATATATATATATATAAGTCTATGGGTTATCCAATTAGGACTAAACACCACTACAAATATATCATGTCTTCTATGTGATTTGATTCATTTTTTTCCACCTCTATTCATCACATACTGTTGAGGATCGCGACGAATATCACTGATATAGTGCGGAACTAATATACCAACTCTGCAAAGAATAAATAAACAAAATATATACGAGAAGTAGAGATAGAGAGGAGCACACCGGGATTTACGTTGTTCGGAGGCGATATGCCTTCCTACGTCCACGGGCGAAGACGAACGACTTCCACTATATGAGAAACAAGTACAAAGGATGGAGAATCTCTCAAGACCCGAAGCCCTTTACACCCTCAAACTCTCTCTATGATATCTCCTAAGAGAATACAAGAAATAGAGAGAAGAAGAGAATAGGGTGGTGGTGGCTCTCTCTTGCTAGTTTGGCCTTGTCTTGCTTATGTGTTGTGTTGTTCTTGCCCCCTCCTCATGCCTTTATATAGGGGTGGTAAGAACTCTCTAGATATGACTAGAATATAACTTTTTGGATATCTCTAGAAATTATCTAAGCACTCCCTAGATGTCCCTAGAAGACATCTAAGCACTTCTAGATGTGCCTAGAAGATATGGCTAGAAGAGTCCGGAAGATTCTTAAGTTGACCAAGTCAACCTTTACAAATACATATTAACAATATATTGTGTGCAGTGATTCGTTCTTTATTCAGGTCATGTGTTTGTTGTTGTAGATCTCATGGAAGTTTTAAATTTGAGGGTCAACCCAATTATATTTTACCAACTTTTTCATATTTTTACCAACCATGCTACATTTTATAACCTCTTTATACGTACACTTATTAGTGGCTAGAAATAAGTCAATTTAAGTTAAGTACATATGAATGTGATGTCTTCCTATTGATAATTGAGAGAGCTCTATCCACAAAGTATTTTTAAAATAATACAGTTAAAATAATTAATTGTAAAAATAACACATTTAATTTTTTTTTGAAAGTGACACACTAGGGATTAAAATAACAACTTTAAAGTCAGTTTATGATTTCAGTAAAAGTCGCTAAAGCACATAACGACTTTCAACCAAAAAAACTCACTTTCTCTCTTAAAGTTACTAACACTATAGTCGTCGTCGATTTTAATGACTTTCATTGAAGTGATTGAAAGTTTTAGCAATTTTAAAACCAATTTGTAAAGTGACTATGGACTTTTGCTAAAGTGGGCTAATTTTGAAAAAAAATTAAGTGTGTTATGTTTTTAAATTAATTATTTTAACTGCTATAGTTTTTAAAATGTTTTGCTTCCATATATTGATGATCTGATGAGAAGTCTCTAACATCAACCAGTGATGGAGATTGATGCCTTAATTTAAAGAGAGCCATCAAGGGCGAGGTCTATCATGAGAAAAATCTCAATGTGTATATATGATGGGTTGGAGTAGGGCTATAAATAGTGTTCGATATTTCAATAATCCAACTCGATTTTGATTAGCCTATCACTAAATGGGGTTCGATAAAATTTTAATTAACTTAATAGAATCAAAATAAAAATTATGATAAGCTATCAAAATCAGAATTGAAATCACCTAATATCGATTGTGAAAAATATTGATTCTGATAAACCTTTAAGAAAGTGGATTTGAATGGTCGTTCTATAAGATGAAATGATCAGGTGGAATAAAAACCTTAGGAGGGATGGGAGTCTCGATTCTCCCTTTTCACATTTCCATTGCTCGGCAACCTTTCCCCCTTATCATATCCCCCTTATTGGCAGCTAGGGGAAGCTTCCTCCATCGGTGACAAAGGTCCTCCGCTTCGGCTAAGCCATGAAGCTCATCCACCACCATCAACCATGAAGCTCCTCGACCTCAAGCCATCATGATAAAGCCTTTAGCACCAGCCATTGGTGGCCAAGCGAAGCTCTCCACCTCCTGCCGTTGACATTGCAGAAAAGCTCCATTAGCACCAATCATTGGCGATCATTCATTGGTTCATGCATGGTGCGGTGGTTTGATCATTCGATGGTTCTTAGGCCCCTTTTAATGGTCGGATGAGGGGGCCCCTTCTTGTGACAGAGCTCCTCCACCTTCAACCTTCCCAACCCCTTTGTCGCCCCCGTTTAATTGAGTTTGCTCTATTCATATTTATTTCCTCAGCAAATCAAACTTGACACTGGATTCGACCACTTGCGTAGCTACTCTCACTCCATGTTGTTCTTGCCTAAGGTCTCTTTCTTGTTGTTGCTACACTGTCAAGGAAACAAAGCCATGAAAATATTCTATTGTTGGTAGGCTTTGGGGCAATCTAGCTCCATATAACAAGTACTGCCCTCTATGGCTACGCGATAGAGCATGCTGTCCGAAGGGGCGTATGGGCAAGAAGAACGTGAGAAGTAAATGAAGAGAGAGGAGGAGGAGAACCCTTGGAAGATCATCGACGGTCAAGACATAACATGACCAAAAACATCTCCGATAGGTAAGAAATGCAATCAGATATATCAGGTGGCGAAACCCTCATCGGATCCTTCACTGGTCACAGCGGCTTTGTATCCTTCGTCGGTCATGGCGGATCCTGTTAGCATCCTCGTCGGATCCCTTGCCGGTGGCGGCTTCTCCCCATCCCTTGCCGGTGGCGGCTTCTCCCCATCGGCGCCCTTGTCAGATCCCTCACCGGTCACAGCAGTCCCGCCCAAATTAGAGATCTCCCTCTCTCACCCTCCCCCTCCGGTGTGCCACCCCCTGGCTCCCCCTATCGCCCCCATTTCGACTAGCTTCCTCTTTCTCCAACTTCCGTTATCCCCCTTTCCGGCTAGCTTTCTCCTATTTTCACCCCCTAGTCCCCATTTTACCCCCACCACCCCCTAGGCCCCCCTCGACTCTTCTCCTTGACTTAGCTTCTTCCCCCCCCCCATCCCATATCGTCTCTCTTCCCCTCGCTCCCGATATCTCCTCTCCAACTAGCCCCCCCCCTCGATTCCCCATTATTATGCTCCCCTTCTCCTGTAGGTTAGATTTTTGCCCCCGGTTAGTTCACCCATGTCCCCTGGTTCCCTTACCGTCCCCCCCATAAGGCTCCCTCTCGGTCCATGGCACTCATTAGAGGCGGTGTTTAGCCGTTTCGATGTTGATGAATTTTCAATAACTTGGGGGGTGAAGCCCATGTGCGAAGGGCCATCACCACGTTAGCCGGAGGCGATCTTCAACAGTTTAGATGGTTCATGGTGCTGTTTGGAGGTGGATTTTAGCCATTTCGGCGTTGATAAATTTTCTTCCGGAAGAGTTTGAGTCATTTTATCTACTTATCTTTTGAGGAGTGTTTTGATTGGGGAGGGAGGAAGATTCGCGTGATCTTCCTCCCTCCCACAAAATCTTCACCTTCACTTCGACGTTCGATCTTAATGTCTATTTAGACATTACGTTTTTGTATCTTCATTGAAGTGGGTGTCATTAGGCTTATTATGTTCCTCTTTATTTTAGTTCTTATCTATTGTCATGTCTCAGTTGTGTCTTCTTTAGGTGTCTCGTTGTCTTTCCTATTCCACTCTTTAGCCACTTTGTTAATTAGGAAATCGTTAGTTTGGGCATATTCCGTACCAATATGGTATTATCATCCGGTCTCTTTGCAAATGTCAAACTCTCTTAGAGTTTTAGAACTTTGCTTCTCGACCATCGTGTTGGTCACTCTATTTTAGTGACTTCTCTGTGTCTATTGTAATGTTGTAATCAATTTTTAATATCCACTATGCTTGTTGTTGTTCAAAAAAAAAGCAATCAGATATATCATTCTTTTTATTCATCAGAATGAAATAAAAAATTGATTAATGAAGAAAGGGAAAGACGATAAAAGAGTTGGATATTAGTAAATACACACTCCCAAACACAAGTCTTAATTTTTCTAGATTTCGTCAGTGTTTTAATGGCAATTTTTAGTGGGATACTTTTTAAACCGTCATTGTTGAAACTTTATTTTTTTTCTTTCAATTAATTAATCTTTTGTTGTGTAAATTCTGGTTTGCTTTTCTTAAATTCCTGTATATTTTATACTTTCCGGGAGTGGCTTGAAGGTGAATCCATAAATTTTTGAAATAGGAATATAAAATTATGCATTTGAGAGTGTCAGGAAAAGATTATTATTTTTACTGGTGGCAACAGGTTATCCAAATGGGAACAATTCCGATTTCTATATCCGGAAACAAATCTAAATATAGAAATTATACCCATATCAAAATTACTAAATTTTTATCGGAACTCGGAACTCACTAATTCCCGATACGGAATATATCTGACCCGTTGGCAGCCCTAGGTTGGGAGCGCGGATCACCTCAGTCCCGGGGTGGAGGGAGAAGCCTCGGTCCCCAATCAGAGGCGGCCACATACCCCCGTCACTTAAGTGGCGGTTCAAGTTACGTTACTGAACCGGTTCGGTGACTTGCTACCGAAAAGAGCTAAACCGCTACCAAACTCTTTGTAACTCACTACCGACGGGTAGTGATTTACAAAGGGCTCCGTAGCGGTTCAATCCTTTTCAGTAGCGGTTCACCGAACCGGTTCAGTAACGTAACTTGAACCGCCACTTAAGTGACGGGAGTATGTGGCCGCCTCTGATTGAAGACCGAGGCTTCTCCCTCCACCCCGGGACTGAGGTGATTCGCTCTCTAGGTTGGAGGGTCTCTCCACCTCCTTAGAGAGGGATACTGGATACACGTACGTACGTAAACCCTAGCTTATTACTTCGCATGCATGCATGCATGCCGTCACCGGCGCCGGAGACGGTCGAGGGCCTGCAGCAGCACCGCCCTAAACCTCTTCACGTCCAGCTGGACGTCCTGCTTGTCCAGGAACACCTCCCGGACGGCATTCCACCCCCGCCGGTGCACGGAGAAGGGGTCCCTGAAGACGGGGTGGTCTCTAGGGTACTGCCGTATCAGGCTGCTCTCCTCCGCCGTTATCCTGTACTCCAGGTACCTCAGCCCGGCGTCCGCCGCCGGCTCGCCGAAATCCAGCCGGGAAATCCCCTCCAGGCCGCCCCACGGGACGATCTGGATCAGCGTGCCGTTGGCCGGCAGGAAGAGGAGGTTGGTGAGCCCGGCACCGTGGACGCCCATCAGGGCGTCGCAGGAGTTCACCAGCCGGGCGAAGCCGGCGATGTCGGTGCCGATGCTCATCTCCCCGATCACCACCTCGAACCCCAGCCCCCTCGCCGCCCGAGCCACCTTCCGCACGTTGACCAGGGCCCTCGTCCGCTTCCTCGAGATGACCATGAGCCGCGGCGCCCTTCCCGCCGGCGGCGCCGGACCGGTCACCGTGGCGCGCTCCAGGGCGAGCGCCGCCCTCAAGAACCCGGTGAACTCCGCCATGGAGTGGCCGCGGGGGGGCTTGGAGGGGTCGACGGTGAGCTCCTTGTGGCGGCGGAGGCCGACGATGGCCCGCGGGAAACAGTGCACTCTGTCGTCCTTGTCGAAGTCGACGATCTCGTGGCGGCTGAGCTGGTTGAAGATCAGCTTGTACCTGGTTAAAAAAAAATTTAAATTAAACAAACACACTTTTTAAAACTTAATTATTTTACCCTCAAAAGAGTACTTGACTAATCAATGAAGTCCGATTAATAACTTTGTGTCGGAGACGTTTTTTTTGTCAAAATCTTCAAAAACTAGTGTATATCCATATATTTTAAGTGAGTTTTCTGACACATTCTCTCTCTCTATATATATCTCTAAACACTTTTCAAAAATCTCTTTCTATATTGTACTATAAGAAAGTGACAAAGAATTTAGGGTGTTTGATTAGAATTTCAAGTGGTTCGAGATTTTCCGACAGAAATCTCTTCCTCCAATCGGTACCAAACATACCTAAAAATTGAATTTTTAGAATCCAACTTAACTTTCTTGATAAAATCGAATTGGTTGAATTCGCTTTGGTTTTTCTCTCTCTCAAAAAGCAGTATTAATTTTTAACAATTACACTTCTAAGAAAACGTGCTGATTAATTTAAAAATAAATTTTTATGTGTGTTAATTTTAGGAAAGAGTTTTTAAAATCTGTTAATTTAAAATTCCCTCCGTATTATTAATTACCTGTTGACCCACCAGGAACCTAAGCCGGTGATCACAAACTGGACTTCGCCGTCGAACCGGCGCGAGGTGAGGAAGAGCGGGATCAGCACGTCGGTGAAGTCGTGGAAGAAGTTCCCCGTGTAACCGGTGATGGAGAAGACGACGGCGGGGACGCCGTGGTGGACGTCGCAGCTTGGAGGCCCGGTTCCTCTTCCTCCTCCTCCTCCGCCTCCGCCCCGCCGCTGCAGGCGTGGTAGCGACGCCACCAGGACTTCCCGGACGTTCTCCAGCGCCTGGCTGTCCCCCTTCCGGGCGTAAGGCCTCACTCGCCATGACTGCAGGTTTGCGGCCGGGGAGAGGTCGTCGTCGACGACGACGGCGACGGTGGAGGAGTTGCCGAGAATCCTGACGTCGCCGGCCAGGTCACAGATGTCGAAGGCCGGGTCTGAAGCTTCGCAGAGAGGCTTGCGCTTCTGCTCGGTGGTATGTAATTTGTATGGCGCCGCCGCCGCAGCATCTGTGCGGAAGATGGAAATTAGTTGAAAGAAAATACGAGAATATTAATGCACCCCTCAAACCCTGTTAAGCATTTCATTAATTTTATTATAATTCCCTTATTTCAAAATCACTTATTGGAGAGTAAAAACTCTTTTGGATTTTCGAGAGTGAGGGTTTTTGTTCGGTTTAATCGAAAAAGACATAAGAAAACAGAGTAAGAGATCACATGTTTAACAAGTATGGTGTGTTTTTTTTTTTTGGTTTTCGCTCAACTCCTTAATTAGGGTTTCGATGTGACATAAATTTTTTTCGAACCGAATTAGATTGAACCGATTTGATTGATACCCTAATTACGCCGTTTCAACATCTATATATCCCTACATGCAGAGGACTACTGCAGCACACGGGCATTAAATCAAACAGCTTTTGTAGCTGGCCTGATCGTGCGGAGCTGCTCTTTGTGCCATTTTCTTTATAAAATGGGACGAAGGTGGAGGTGGGGCGCGGTTTCAAGGTGCATGCTCTCCATCTTTGATAGTTTCCTCTTAATTACGGTCAACCCTCACTGAGGTGAATTCCGTGTACACGAAATTAAACCTATCTAATGAACATATATATTATATGTATGTATAAATGTATATATACAGGGGTCTTTACCTAATAACCGATCAGGAGGACTGCTGAGCATCATGATCGACGGAGGAGGAGCTGATGACGACAGAATGGAGGAATCTCTGCGACCATCCTCGTCGGTTCCGCCGGGCAAGGCTCCCCAATCTCGCTGGTTATCCGGTGTCGTCGAATTCCTGAGCCCTCGATCTTCAGCCCATGCATGGAGAGGAGAAACAAAAATAACCTAATTATCATTTTAATTCAAGCATTTAACGTCTGAAACATCGGTCATCATCCCAACCTCGACTTAATATATGAAGAAAATGGTGCAATAGCTAGCTGTATGGCAAAAGAAAAAAAAAACCTGATCTTGATGCACTGCTAGCCTCCGAAACATGCAGCATGGGCCGACTGGCGCCGGGCATCATCAGCCGAAGAACAGCTGCAAGCATGTCCAAGAAGATCCGGGAAGAGGCGGCGAGAGAAAACCCGACGTTGATTAATTAGAACGTACTGGATAATCAGCTGATCAGAACGGCGCGCATTGAATTAGATTTGAGCTCTCGCGCACGTACGTATCAGAGAGGGGTTCATGGGGGGGCTGAGCACCGCCATGAACACCAGAGAGGCCGCGAAGCAACCGGCGACGACGGCGAGGCCGAGCTTCTGAGGCTCGATCCTGCTGAAGCTCCGCACCAGCTGCTTGGCATCGTAGCCGGCCGTCTTGCTCGCCATTGGTCGGTCGATCTCGATGCGCGCCTCCAACTACGTACCCCTCTCCCCTTCCTCTTCCCCCTCCGATCTCAGCGGCGGAAGAAATTAGAGGGCATCGATCCCTCCTCTGATCACCACCTGATCGATGCTGCAGGCGGGAGACCTAGCTAAGAACCCCTGGACATGCTAGCTAGTCGTTTTCTCTTCAGTGCAGGCAGGCACGCCAAGAGATATATGGAGCGCGGTAGCCCTCGTCCTTATAAATGTTTCAATTTGGGTATCTCTTAATCAATGAGGCGCGCGCTTGGTTGGTCACCCCGCTAGTTTAATGGCGTAAAAGGGACCTCCATGATTGACCTGTACGTGAGAATTAAGAATCCTTCGTCTAATTTCTTCGTAGATTTTTCTTCTTCTTCTTTTTTCGAGGGGGGGGGTATTTTACATACTCATTCTTGATTACAAAATTTTATCTCAATTTCAAATATGTCTTTACATTATACTTAATATTTTTAAAAATTTTAAAGTATATAATATTTATTTTTTGTAGTACATATGTGATTTAACTCTCTTTTAACTTACAAGTTGTCGAGATTATTAAAATATTATAACGCAACAAAGTACGTATATATATACTCAAGTGCATGTAACTTGACATATTCTCACATAAAATGTTACAGTCTACTGATTTCCCTGAAGATTTAAGTTGTCCTCAAAATCACACTTAGCACATTATATATCTATCCAGATGAGTCTGGATAGACCTTCGGATTGAATTATAAATCTGATACCCGATTGACCCAACAATTGATTAACTGTATTTTCCAGCGTAATTAAACGAATTAAAAATTACAGAAACATCTTTTTAGACATGTCTCTTTTCTCCCCCCCTGGTGCATCTTTGAGGTCTTGGGTGGGCTGCCGACACTCCGGCGCTTGCTTCACCGGCTTCCACGCCACGGGAGATTAATATATGCCAAGTTCTACATCCCACGAACGCCGGGAAGCTGCCTCGAGTGTCTCACATATACTGTTTGTATACATCGTGGATGTCGAAATACTTACTCTCATATTAGATAGTAGAGAAAATATTTTCATATTTATAAATTTGGTCCTGATTATTTTAATATTTAAATTTTAAAATTTTCGGCATGATATCAGAGTAAGTGGACTCGAACTCTCTGTTCTTTCGATGAGTCTGTCTCCTATTTTCGTTCGACCCAATTCTGTGTATTCTTATCATTTTGCTCGACTTTGTCCCATGAATTTTTATCATGACTATGATGGAAGTGTCTAACCGAGAGTTGATTATCTCAATATTTAGATTTTGAAGTTTTCTACGAGGGCCGATCTCGCAGAGACACGCGGCAGCACGACGGTCGTCGGAGGATGGCACGGAGGAGGGCCCGTGGAGTATGCAACATAGCATTCAACTGGATGTCACAGTTAGTATAGTGTCATATTGGCTAGGTAGGAAAGATACCTATGTTTATAAGTATGGGCCACTCTAACTCAGTGTCGCGATTTTGAGTTAGTTAACATGGTATCAGAGCTAAGGACTATGGACCTCCCTCCGTCAACCATTGCCTATAAACAGTGTACACGTGTCAAAAATTAGAAGAGTTTACACATGAGGGAGCAAGTTAGAATAGTGCCCTATTGATTAGATAGGAAAGATATCCATACTTATAAATTTGAGCCACACTAACTCAGTGTCCTGATTTTGAGTTGGTTAATAGACACGACATCAGGCAGAGGGCACGCAGCTCGGCGTTCGCCCGGAGCAAACGGTGAAAGAGAGGCAGGCGGCAGTCGGGTAGATAGCAGAGGGGGTGTACGTGGTGGTGCGGCGGCGAAGGGGGGCACAGCGGTCGGCGGAGGGGAAGGGCAGCAATATGGTGGTTGACGCCCTGACGGGGAGAGAGGAGCGACGGACAGCTGGGTGCAGATGTTGAATTTTGCTAACTTATGATTCGATTAACAAGCTGTGTTTGGTAGTGTAATAGTTTTATGTTAAAAATTTTTAACATCTTAAAATAAATCTGAACCGGTCAAATTAAGACCTAAAGTGCTATGGCCGGAGAGATGCATGAGATGATTACCAAAAAAAATGACAACTGTACATGTATAGCTAGAGAAAAGGACGTTGGACCATGTGTGTATATATGATTAAAAATAAAGACCTAAGTTTAATTCAAAAACCCAGTATGTCATGCAACAAAAACACGCACCCTAGTTATGAGAAGATGATGGATGAACTGATAAAACAAACCTTTAGGCATTTTAAAAAAGAAATTGAGGATAGAGATACGTAAAACGTTAATGTAGGGACCGACAAACCTAAAACCCTGCTCTTTTTCTCTTACGTACGATGATGAAATGCTGATTTCTGAAAGGTTTTTCTGATGGCCTACCCATGTTGATATATATATATAAATATTCATTTATCCGTAATTAATGTGAAGAAGCACTACACTTCTCGCCATGTAATTTAGTTTGGGATCCTACCATTAATGTCATTGAGCTTAAGTAATGTTCTCGTAGACTTTGTCCTATGCATATACGTACGTTGATCTGACAACGATGCTTGATATATATACACACACACACACACATATTCCATTTGACGAAGGAAAGCTCAGTGGCACCTACTCAATTGTTTATATATCCAGTAATTAATTAGCTGTACTGAACAAATCTCAGTTAGGGGTGCAAACGAACCAATACACTCGACAAGTAGCTCGAAGCTCGACTCGATAAAAACTCGACTCGACTCGTTTATTATGTTAAATGAACAAGCTTGAACAAAAAATAAAGCTCGACTCATTAAACGAGTCGAGCTTGAACAGACTCCTGCTCAGCTCGATAAGCTCGCGAACAGCTCGATTAAATATTATATTATATATTTTATTTTTAAAAATTAAATTTTAAGTATTAATATTTATATATTGTCACTTAAATTTATTAAATAATTCGAAATTTGAGTTTAAACTTAAATTGAGTTTCATAAATGAGTTAAATTTAAAGTTTCACAAATGACTTTTCATTGATTTTGGGTTTATAAAAGAGTTTGTATATAGCTTAAGTTTGAATATGAATTGAATTTTAGTCTAACTACTACTCGAGTTCGAGCTCGACTCGGCTCGATTAATAAACGAATCAAACTTGAACAAGGGTTCCACGTACTCGCTAAAACTCGAGCTCGAACTCGAACTCGTGTAAAATAAACGAGCCGAGCTTGAACACCATACTACTCGGCTCGGCTCGGCTCGTTTGCACCCCTAATCTCAGTTATATTTTTCAAACATTTTAGTCGGGGGAAGGTGAAGGGGGGGGCAACATTTTTCTAAGCTGTGCATTATTGGGATTGCACCAATATTCTCCTCTTCTCACCCTATAGAAAACCTACCCTTGGTTGATCACTCAGATCATATATAACACAGGCTACCTACAGTTATAGAATTCATGACTAGTTACATGTGTAGGCATGGACAAAGGTGAGAGTAGAAGGCAGTAATTACATGTCTAATATATTTAATAATTTCCAATACTAATATGCATATTGCTAGCTTTATCATGTGACTAACAATTAACAGGGTTTTGTGGTTCCGTCGTCCTTGGAATCACTGCTTGGGTTATCATATATACTAGCTAGAACCTCTCTCAGGCCCCGTATCAGAGTATATATTTAGAAGAACAATTTGATTTATCTTTTAATTTTTTATGCTGTTCTTCAAATTAATCTTGTTCCAAACTGGCCTACAAGATTGATTGGAGATGAACCCAGTTAATCCCCCCTCCCGCAGTATCTAAGGATAAATCAGGTTGAACATCCCTTGATTTAATCTGGTACCAAACCGACCGACATACATGGCTTCCTATTAACTAACTACCAGGATCGTTTCTTTTCTATTTCTTTATTTGGGAATCTTCTTCATAGAAAAGATATATAGCCGGTCATCTGATGTCTAGCCGCGCTTGCCACGCCTATATATAAGCGTCCGGAAAAAATTGGCTTCTCAACCTTCTTCACCGCTGAGAGGCGAAGAGTATAGATATAATTAATTAATATCCTTTGATTGATTCGTGCGACATTGAAGGCACAACATAGTTAGTCTTATATATTCGCCATATAATTTTAACTTGATATCCCACGACGCATGATAATGGATTTTAGAGCATCCTGCTGGACGACGCACCCCTAATTGGCAATTTTCTACTGAATAACAGGTAGCTTTCTGTCGCGTACATAAATTTGATCGCATTATTGGGTGAACTATATCATATATATATATATAAAGAGAGAGGGAGAGAGAGAGAGAGAGTACGTGTGAGAGAAACCTACAAGGCTGGCTGTCTTACTAAAGAAGCCTGACCCAAGAAAGGGTCCGAAATGCAAGCTAGATCTACCCGCTATGTACTACACCTTAAATTAATTTGCATACATTTGCGTCACCTAACCTAGAGCTTGCTTACCAACCGACCTTTACTGTGCTTGTTTGTAGGCGTGCTACATCGATCGGCAAGAAATAATGGGGACAATATTATCAAGGCGAGCACGACGTACGTACGTAGTAGGAAGAAGATGGCCTAGCCTAGTTATATATTCCAGCTTCCCTGCCACATACTTCCTCAAGACTCCTGTCACCTCTTCTGACCCCAAAGATGACTGGGTGTCAGATTGGACGACTGGGATAAAATATCTTCATGTGTTTTCTCAGCGAGAGCGGAGAGTCTCAAAAGGGCTCTTAAGATTTCTCACTTAACTTTTATCACAAAAGTTTAATAAATGTATGATTTGATAGTATATTTATTAGATCCTTATGAAAAGAACTGAGAGATGAATCTTGGGAGCTCTTCCGAGGAGGCTACTCGCTCTCTTTTTCAATTATATATTTCTTAACAATCCGCTCCAAATGCGCTTGCTTGGCTTTCTGGAGAAGCCGGTAACCCAGTTGTGTCGATATTAATCTTGGCCCAGTTGTGCACTCCAAACGCTGGCCCCTCTTGATCTAAATCGACAAGACTACTGTACTGTTCATCTCATCTCCCGGTGAGATTCTCTGCATGCACCTTTCGCTCTCTGGCGATTGCAGTATGCATGTGCTCTGTGTATCTCACAGCGAACGGATCATTTATTTATTTATTTATATATACTGGTACGCATGCAGTAGAAAACGGAGCAGAAGTTTCTTCTGGATCGGAAGGGGTCAACGCCCAGATGATTATTCCAACTGCCCGCGGTCCCTCCCAGATGAGGAGGGTTTATACATGTTTGTATGGTTTCGGAACGTGAGGGATATTTCTTCTAATTGAGCAGCCTCTCCTATCATATACATACAGGTGTATACACATATGATGACTACATATATCATCATTGCCGGCCGTGCGTAGCACGGTTGGCGCGGGGCCCTCCGCCTGGGGGTGGAGGTCGTCTGTTCGCTTCTCGGCAGCGCCGAGTTGGGCACCCCCGAGGGGGGGTGACAGGTGGGGTTCGAGCGGGGGCTCGAACCTCCGTCGCCTGCTACGCATGTAGTTGGCCACCGGGCCACGTGTTCAAAAAAAAAAAAAAGACTACATATATCATCACTTTTCAAACGTTCATATATATTATGTGCCTGAAAGGCTTTAGTATACAATGTGTATGTAGTGCAGCTGTCGGGGGCGCGCGGGAGAGGCACAAGAGGAGAATCGAAGTCGAACGCGGTGCCAGAGAGGAGACGTGACTCTCAACGGCACCATTGACTAGGTAGGTAGCTAGCTCACACAAGGATTACTTCTTCTTCCTTAACTAACCACGCATGCACAATAATACGAAATCGATCGATCGATCGAGAGGGAGAGAGACAGACAGAGAGAGAGAGAGAGAGAGAGAGAGAGAGAGAGAGAGAGAGAGAGAGAGACCATCCTGCAGCCTGTCAGCCTGAAGATGTCCACCCAGCTGCTTTTACCTGTCTAGATCGCCCGCCAAGAACGAAGCAGCTGTGAGATATAAAGCTGGCAAGATCCATCGGACAGCAACATTGATGGATATGAATTTTGCGAAATTTTTCTGATCCTACCTTAACGTCAACTTTTTCTCTGTGAGTCGCCCACATTTTTATCATTTATAATAAAAACAAGGCCATTTGATTTGGCTACAAAGGTCCATTTGTCACACAAAAAATCTCTAGAAATTGATAGACTTGAATTTTAAGAGACTTTTTTTTTGACTTAGTGGTAGTCTCTCTGTGTCACTTAAGTTCCTCTTCTCATTATTGGATGTATCTGAGTATATTAGAAATTTGTCAAGAGGTGACCAAACGGAAGGTTCTCCAGCAAAGCATATATAGGACGATTTGCTAGCTGCAGGCCACCCCATAATCCTCGGGTGGTTTCATGTAAGACTAGGCCCGTCAAATGGGCGGGCTTGGCCCATCGGCTTGTCAAAAAAAGTGACGTGGGCTGGGCTCAGGCCCTTGAAAGATGTTAATTGGGCCCTTTGAAGAAACCCGGTTCTTTATTTTGGATAATCAACGGTCCGTTGATCATGGCCCGTCCAGCCCGTCAAAGACCCGCCACAAGACCCTTTGACTCCAAGACCTCCCGAAAGGCGGACGACGACGTGCAGAAGACAAGCTTGCAGCACAAGGCAGAGGGAGCGGCCGTTTCTGTCGCCATCCAGGGCCTACCTCCACATCTCGTTATGCCGGCAGGTCATTGCCCCGTGCTACACTGCCAGGCACTCCGCGCAGCACCACTACTTGCAGTGCCCGCACACCGCCTCTCTCCAGCCCGCCCCTTCCTTCCCCTTCTCCGCCTTCGCCTCTGTAAAGGTTGACTTGGTCAACTTAAGAACCTTCCGGACTCTTCTAGCCATATCTTCTAGGCACATCTAGAAGTGCTTAGATGTCTTCTAGGGACATCTAGGGAGTGCTTGGATATTTTCTAGAGATATCCAAAAAGGTATATTCTAGTCATATCTAGAGAGTTCTTACCACCCCTATATAAAGGCATGAGGAGGGGGCAAGAACAACACACATAAGCAAGACAAGACCAAGCTAGCAAGAGAGAGCCACCACCACCTTATTCTCTTCTTCTCTCTATTTCTTGTATTCTCTTAGGAGATATCATAGAGAGAGTTTGAGGGTGTAAAGGGCTTCGGGTCTTGAGAGATTCTCCATCCTTTGTACTTGTTTCTCATATAGTGGAAGCCATTTGTCTTCGCCCGTGGACGTAGGAAGGCATATCGCCTCCGAACCACGTAAATCCCGGTGTGCTCCTCTCTATCTCTACTTCTCGTATATATTTTGTTTATTTATTCTTTGCAGAGTCGGTATATTAGTTCCGCACTATATCAGTGATATCTGCCGCGATCCTCAACAACCGGTATCGTAGCCGTGTTAAGATTCACTGATATTTTTTGGAAGAGCACGATGTCTGCAAAGTTTGATATCGAGAAGTTCGACTGGAGCATCAACTTCAATTTATGGCAGATCAAGATGAAAGCACTTCTAACCCATCAAGGGTTACAGAAGGCTCTGCTTGGGAAGGAGAAGATGACAGCCACTATGTCTGATGATGAGAAACAAGAGCTTGATGAGAAGGCACTAGCTTCAATTCAGTTAAGCTTGTCTAATGAAGTCCTACGAGAAGTCATTCATGAGAAAACAACGGCTGCATTATGGTTGAAATTGGAGTCGTTGTATATGACGAAGTCTCTGACTAGCAAGCTATATTTGAAGCAGCGTCTCTTCATGCTCAAGATGGCAGAAGGTACGTCTATAAAATCACATCTTGATGAATTCAATTCTATCATGATAGATTTAGAAAGTAGTGATGTGAAGATAGACGAAGAAGATAAAGCCTTGCTCTTGCTTTGTTCTCTACCGTCGTCATATAAGACTTTTCGAGAATCTATGCTATATAGTAGAGATTCTATCTCTGTTGAAGATGTAAAATCTTCTTTATTCTCGAAAGAATTGATGGATAAAGATATGACTAGTGGTAGTTCAGAAGGACATCAATCTGAGGGTCTTCTTGCCAGAGGAAGGTCAAAAGAAAGAAATCAATTTGGTAAAAATCGTGGTGAATCCAGATCTAAGTCAAGAAACAAAAGTAAGATTTGCAACTACTGTCACAAGAAGGGTCACATTAAAATTGATTGTTGGAAACTCCAGAGAAAGAACCAAAAAGAAGACAAGAAAGAGTCTTCCAAATGTGAAACTTCAGCAGAGGCTAGTGTTGCCAAAGAGGAGTCTGAAGATTATGTTCTATCTGTGCAAGCCATACGATATAAAGATGATTGGATCTTAGATTCCGGATGCTCGTACCATATGACCCCTAATCGGGATTTTTTCTCCACATATGATTCAGTTAATGGTGGAGTTGTCTTGATGGGAAATGATGCTCCATGCAAGACAGTTGGGATTGGCACAGTCCGGATCAAAATGTATGATGGCATTGTTAGAACATTGACAAATGTCAGGTACATTCCCGACTTGAAGAAAAATCTTATTTCTTTGGGTACACTAGATGAAAATGGATGCATGTACTCAGTTGAAGGTGGAGTTATAAAAATCAGCAAAGGATCCCTTGTTTTGATGAAAGGAAAAAGATCTGGAGGTTTATACACCCTTATGGGTACTACTGTTACTGGTGCCGCAGCTGCTGCATCCACCTCTATGTCAGAAGATGATCTGACCAAATTATGGCATATGAGGTTGGGACATATGAGTGAGAAGGGAATGACCCTATTAAGTCAAAGAGGTTTGCTTTGTGGCCAGCATACTGGTAAAGTAGAATTTCGTGAGCATTGCATTTTCGGGAAGCAGAAAAGGGTGAGCTTCAAAATAGCAATTCACAGAACCAAAAGCACTCTTGATTATATTCATTCTGATCTTTGGGGTCCCTCTCAAGTCCCGTCAAAAGGTGGTGCTCGTTATTTTCTAACTTTCATTGATGATTATTCAAGGAAAGTTTGGGTGTTTATGCTTAAGCAAAAGAGTGATGTGTTTAAGCATTTTAAGCAATGAAAGACTTTAGTTGAAAATCAAACTGGGAATAAAATTAAAAGGCTGAGGACAGATAACGGGCTTGAATTCTGTTCCACAGAGTTTGATGAATTCTGCAAAGATGAAGGTATTATCAGGCAACGTACAGTTAGATATACACCTCAACAGAATGGTGTTGCAGAAAGAATGAACAGAACACTTCTTGAGAGAGCCCGTTGTATGCTATCAAATGCAGGTCTTAGCAAAGACTTTTGGGCAGAAGCAGTGTCCACAGCTTGTTATTTGGTGAACTTATCTCTAGCCTCCGCTATTGATTTTAAAACTCCAGAAGAAGTATGGTCAGGTAATCCTCCAGACTATTCTGACTTAAGAGTTTTTGGTTGCCCTGCTTATGTTCATGTTGATAATGGTAAATTAGAACCGAGGGAAAAGAAGTGCATATTCCTTGGTTATGCTTCAGGAGTTAAAGGATATAGATTATGGTGTTCTGATCCAAGATCTCCTAAATTTATGATGGAAAGGAATGTCACTTTTGATGAATCTACATTACTTTATCCAAAGAAGGATTTTGTTCCACGTAATGTAGATTCTACAGGAGTACTACGAAGAAGGTGGAGTTAGAAACTACAAGTTCACCTCGAAATCTTCCCAAACTCGGGTGCACGATGAACAACATGTGGAGGAAGCTCCACAACTACAACAATATTCTCTTGCCCGAGACAGCAACGAAGAGATATTAGGCCACCATTGAGATATAGCTATGCGTATATGGTAGCTTATGCTTTATCTGCTGCAGAAGAAACACTTGATGATAATGAGCCTTCCACATTTTCGGATGCTATATCTCGTAAGGATGCAGATAAGTGGCTATTTGCTATGAAAGAAGAGATCAAGTCTCTTCATAAGAATCAGACTTGGGAGTTAGTGAAGGCTCCCAAAGAAAATAAAATTGTTGGCTGCAAATGGGTCTTCAAGAAAAAGGAAGACACTTCAAGTGATGAAGGAACTAGATACAAAGCAAGGTTAGTTGCAAAGGGCTATAATCAGGTAGAAGGTATTGATTATAATGATGTTTTTTCACCTGTTGTTAAACATAGCTCTATTCGCATATTGCTATCTCTAGTTGCTTCTTATGATTTGGAGTTAGAGCAAATGGACGTAAAAACTGCTTTTCTCCATGGTGAACTTGAAGAGAAAATTTATATGCAGCAACCAGAAGGCTTCACAGTTAAAGGAAAAGAAGACCATGTTTGTTTGCTTCAGAAATCTTTATATGGTTTGAAGCAATCTCCTAGATAGTGGTATAGGCGATTTGATTCATTCATGATACAACATGGTTACTATAGAAGCAAATTTGATAGCTGTGTTTATTTCAGGAAATTATCAGAAAATTCTTTTATCTACTTGCTGCTATATGTAGATGACATGTTAATTGCAGCAAAAGAAATATATGATATCAACAAGCTAAAATCACTACTCAGCAGTGAGTTTGAGATGAAAGATCTGGGAGCAGCTAAGAAGATTCTCAGCATGGAGATCCAGAGAGACCAAAGTGCAGGTAAGTTACATCTTACTCAAGCTAAGTACATTGAGAAAGTACTTAAGCGCTTTGGCATGTGGGATGCAAAACCAGTTGCTACACCACTAGCTGCTCATTTCAAACTTTCAGCTTCTTTATCACCACAATCTTCAGAAGAAGAAAAGTACATGTCACAGATACCATACTCGAGTGCAGTTGGCAGCATGATGTATGCTATGGTATGTACTCGTCCAGATATTTCACATGCAGTCAGTGTCGTTAGTCGATATATGGCAAATCCAGGTAAAGTACATTGGCATGCAGTAAAGTGGATCTTCAGATATCTCCATGGCAGTACTGACACTTGTTTAGTGTTTAAGAGAAATGGTGATAATTTAGTAGGCTATGTTGATTCAGACTTTGCAGGTGACCTTGATAAAAGATCTCTCACCGGATATATTTTCTCAGTTGGAGGATGTGCTGTTAGTTGGAAAGCCACCTTACAGCCTACTGTTGCATTATCTACCACAAAGGCAGAATATATGACAATTACAGAGGCAGTAAAGAAAGGTATATGGATAAGAGGTCTGTTCTGCGAGCTTAATTCATATCAGAATGTGACTACTGTCTATTGTGATAGTCAAAGTGCCATCCACTTGACTAAGGATCAGATGTATCACGAGAGGACAAAGCACATTGATGTCAGGTACCATTTTATTCGAGATATTATTTCTCAATGAGAGATCAATATCAAAAAGATTGGTACAGAAGACAATCCAGCAGACATGTTAACAAAACCTCTTCCAGTTGCTAAGTTCAAGCATTGCTTGAACTTAATTGGTATTCACAGCACTTGAAGGTATCCTCAGGGGTTGGAGAAGACGAACACTATTCTAGTTGACCAAGCCAAAGGTGGAGATTTGTAAAGGTTGACTTGGTCAACTTAAGAATCTTCCGGACTCTTCTAGCCATATCTTCTAGGCACATCTAGAAGTGCTTAGATGTCTTCTAGGGACATCTAGGGAGTGCTTAGATAATTTCTAGAGATATCCAAAAAGTTATATTCTAGTCATATCTAGAGAGTTCTTACCACCCCTATATAAAGGCATGAGGAGGGGGCAAGAACAACACAACACATAAGCAAGACAAGGCCAAACTAGCAAGAGAGAACCACCACCACCCTATTCTCTTCTTCTCTCTATTTCTTGTATTCTCTTAGGAGATATCATAGAGAGAGTTTGAGGGTGTAAAGGGCTTCGGGTCTTGAGAGATTCTCCATCCTTTGTACTTGTTTCTCATATAGTGGAAGCCATTTGTCTTCGTCCGTGGACGTAGGAAGGCATATCGCCTCCGAACCACGTAAATCCCGGTGTGCTCCTCTCTATCTCTACTTCTCGTATATATTTTGCTTATTTATTCTTTGCAGAGTCGGTATATTAGTTCCGCACTATATCAGTGATATTTGCCGCGATCCTCAACAGCCTCCCGCCACATGAGCCCCGAGCAGTCCTCATATGGGCAGTACACCCGCCCCTCCTCTGCCACCGCCGCCTCGCACAACGCGGTGCCTCACCACTTGAACGTTGTCGCCAGGATCACTGGCCGGCAGTCCTCCGGCTCCAGCCGCCCCCCGTCGCAGTCCGTATCCGGGTAGCGGACGCCGACAACGCAATTCTCCCCCACCCTGGCGGCCACATACCCAGCAATGCAATGGACGTAGACTTAGAAGGAGATTGCATACACCTGACTTGATCAAGCCACCATCAAGGAGATAGAAGAGCAAAGTACTATGCACAGCATGAACCAGAAGAGGCGATGGAACAGCGAGAGATGAAGCAACACAGGAAGACAGAAATCCCCAATCTGAGGTCTGTCTCTGCTACTGTTTACCTTTTATATATGGCAAATGAACATGAAATTACATGATACAAATGCGGGCAAAATGTGCCACACGGACAGATGAAATATAAATGAAATTACAAATGAGGCCACATGGATGCCACATCAACCTGGATGCCACGTCAGGTCTGGATCTCTAACACGCAGAAGATATGGTGACAGCCTCGCAGGTCCGGGAAGCACTACCGCAGCGGCTTCTGCTCCATGCAACAAAACTCAAGCCCGTTGGGCTAACGGACTTTGGCGGGCTAAAGCCCATTTACATAATTTAAGCCCGTTGGATTTTCTACATCAGCTTGGGCTTGAGTTCCATGTATATGGGCTGAAGTGGGCCTGGGCCGGGCCAACCCGAGCCCGGCCCATTGACACCCCTATGTAAGACCGGGTCAGAACCATGTCAGATTTTCGGGCAATCTGCCTGATAACTTCTGCCGGCCGGATCACATAGCGCGACCAGGTCACCCAACAGCTAGTCTAATGGTGGGGGGGGGTGCTCCAACTACCCCCAAGGCCATGGCCAGTAAGGCTCCCAAGATGCCTTCCCAATCCCCAACACCCTCCTCCTCTTGGCTAATAGCTGAATTCTCCTACTCTCTCACCCCCCCCCCCACCCCCACTTGGGAAGATAGCTTTTTGGGCTGAGATTTTCGTTTCCGCAGAATCATTTCTTTTTGCATAATTGGTCGATGCCGACCGCCTAATTACCCAAATTGTGCAAGAAACAATGGGTTTAGAGATAAACCAAATTTATCCCCACTTAATTTCCATACCAAACAAGACCTTTGAAATTAGGAATAAAATATACCTTTATAGATTTTTTCCCCCAAACTGATTCTGACCTCTTTCGTTTATAATTTGATCCTTACTTTTGCGTCACATAATATCCATCTTACAAAAAACTACTCTCCCGTCGAACATTGACAAATTTATGTCTCTATCAACACCATATAATGTTATAACGATATAACATGTTACTTTATAAAGTGTGAAAATTTGTATCACAACCAAACATCCCTTAAGAAGGAGACGCGGTGGGCACTTCAAGTAAATGGCTTTTAAAGTGGAAAGCTGGAGTCATCGGAGAACTCCCAGCCCCAAGGGGATAAATATAGATGTTTTCCGCCAGATTTCTAGCCTCTCTAAGCACGACTACACATTCTAAACTTTCATGGAAAAATTTTGATCACAACCGCTGAATTCCCGAAAAGAATCAGCGATATAAAAGGGTTCAACAAGTAGAGAATAGTCAAATCAAAAAAAAACCTAAACACAGCAATCAGCTGTAAATAATGATAAAATAGAATATGGCCTTCTGAACTCTACGAGATGGGAGACAAATAAATTAACGTCCCACCTTCTGTTTCTCCAAAATCACATTCAAAATTCTTCCCTCAACATAGATGGTTTTTTTCACCGTTCTACCTAGTATGTATTTTGAGAGCTTTTCGTCAGATGAAGCCAGCTTGAATGCGTCTTCTTCTGAGCATCTTTCGTCGATCAGGATGGTACCCCTTGTCTTGCCATTAATCTGAACAGGTAACACCACACTAGTATCTTTCACGTACTCTTCTTTTGCCTGAACCAACGTATGAATATGAACATCATGTCAAGTTTGACGCGAGAATGTAATGCACAGATCCGACATCCTAGCACAAACAACTAATGCAACTTTCTCTAAGGAGATGTTAGCAGCATTAAGTAACAAAACTGCCAAAACGTGAACATTATACTTGTTTTGTGGCGAAATGATTGTCCACCATTAAAACATATAACTGCACTTGATTAAAATCATACGAAAAAATGCACAAAGTGACAACTATGCCTTTCGGATAACTGTGAGCAGGCAACTGATTCACTGAACTAGCTTGTAGAGTGTAGACATATATACTCAATGCCAGCCCGAGACATTTCTTGCATGTCTTATTCCTAGTCTTTCATAGCCACCTCTTTAATGCCACTGCCTAAAGGCCCGCGTGCTAATAAAACAATGCCTCCAGCCAGATGGTGGCAGAGGCATCATTGCTCGGATCCATCACCAAGTGAGATGCACCAAATTTCGCCTCCTATCCTTAGCATCTCCAAGGCCTTTTCACTTGAACCTCCGATGGACTATTGCACAGGAATTTCTGCCCCATCCATACCTAAACTGGCAGCAGACCATTGCAGACTGTTGGCAACGGTTTTATGACCGCTGCCAATGGTGAAGGCGAAGCTGAAGCCCCCCCTACAGCCCCTTGGGGGCTATTTAAAGCCCCCAAGTGCTCTTCTTCCTCCTCACCTCTTGCTGAATACTCTCTTGCTCTCTTACTCTCAATTTTTGCTCTAAACTTTGTACTCTTTTCTTGTTTAATTATTTAATTATTTCATTACTTATTTTATTATTTCATTAGGTATACTTGAAAATTTAGTTACATAGTTCATTAATTATTCAATTAGTTCATTCTTCTTAATACTTATTTACTTAAACAATTCATTACTTAATTAGTTAGTTAATTAGATAGTTATTTTATTATTTCATTAGATATACTTGAAAATTTAGTTACGTAGTTCATTAATTACTCAATTAGTTCATTCTTCTTAATACTTATTTACTTAAAAAATTCATTACTTAATTAGTTAGTTAATTAGATATTTAGTTAGTTCTTTACTTAAGTAGTTATTTAAGTATATAATTAGTTAGGTAATTAGTTAATTACTTAGATAATTAGTTACTCACCTACATAATTAAGAATTTACGTAGCTAAGTAGTTACTTACTAACATAATTAGTTTTTTAAATAGTTAATTAGTTTCTTAATTACTTAATTAGCTGATAAAAAATGTCCTCTCCAAGTCATACAACCCAAACTTCCGGTGCAACTTGGAATGATCCGACTTGGGCACATTGCAACTTGATCTCCACGGCGGAGAGAAAAATACAATATACATATTGTGACAAAATTATATTTGATATATTTATCATTTGATTCTTTTGGATCTAGTCTTAGGATGGTTGTCCGAGGGAATAACGAATATAATCGTCATGTATACATGTACCAAACTATGTGCTCAACCCGAA
This sequence comes from Cryptocoryne crispatula var. balansae, assembly GCA_036172225.1. Lineage (NCBI taxonomy): Eukaryota > Viridiplantae > Streptophyta > Magnoliopsida > Alismatales > Araceae > Cryptocoryne > Cryptocoryne crispatula. Next base: position 12,093,179 of record CM069932.1, on the reverse strand, counting down.
TGTCATGGAGAGAGTACATAAACTATATAGAAAATATAAATCATGTCACATTAAAATAAAGTTGATGAACTATTTGTTTAAAACATGTCACTTATTTTTTCTGATTTTTTTCGTATTTTTTGAGGTTTTTCATATTTTTCTTAAAATGGTTTGAATTTTTAAAAATAATAATAAGATATATGTCGCAACCCGGGTCAACCCAGTCGGATTGGGTCGGTCTAGGGGCTGACTGACCTGGTCACGACCCCGACCCTGCCAACGTTGCAATCAACTATGACATCAAAAGTGTAGCACCCCAAACTCCAGCTGCATAGCTGCAACATCCTTGCCACACCATCCCCCTGGACTCTAGTGCATAGTGGAATGACACCCTCACAATTTTTCTAAGCCCCATATGCCATGACAAGAGCCACGATCATCCTCTACCCACCAGCCTAAGTAGTGACCTTAGAATCATAGCAAGTGGTGTCAAGGCATGTTGCATCCAGGTATTTGGTTTTTCATGCAACAAGAAGTCATAAAGCTATGATGTTTAAGGCAGCCAAGGCAAGAACTCAAACGCCCTACAGGATTCCGATTTCTGGTAACAGAAATTAGTTATCTGAATTCCACATATTCAGGGTTAATCTGATATAAACTCTTCATAACTTGGAACTGGTTTCACATGTCTCTAGATGCAACTAGACACGTACTACATATTATTGGCTATACTTCACACTTTCAAGAGGAAAGATAATATACACCTCAAAGTTTTAGCCATGAACAAAATTCCATAACATCAAGTTATTTAATGGTTACTGGACATAAAAAAACTATTCACATGAAACCATATGTTTGTTACACATCGAGTAGATTTAGCATAATTCATGTGGATGAACTTCACCACAAGTGTTGCTCTTCAAAGGGCCTGCCTAGTTGTAGGACAGAGCTTTCAAGAAAAGAACAGAGAAGTGGATTTTGTTTTTAGCCCCATCTAGTCCTCAATCCCAATCTTTAAGAAAAAACAACATTGGCTAAACATAATGTGGAATTCTGTTCCACATTACAACCCCATGACAAGGTGAGCCTGAGACATATTTTGCTTTTCATTTTCAGACTTATTGTTCTGTCTCACATAATAAGCACATCTTTATCTGCTGAACCTCGAACCTATTTAACTACTACACAAAGCAATGGCTTGACACCATGTAACATACTAACAAGTTCTCCCAGAAACAAAATCCAGAGAAGCTGACGCTTGTTAGAGTACACTAGAATACTAAATGAATCCCAACAAAACAATTAAAGCATGTTGATCATACACAAGCATTAGAATTGAGTGAGGACATCTTCATCCTGTCACTAACAACAAGAACATAGTTCTGTCTATCCTTGTGTACAAAACAAAATCCTTTTGACCTTCCTGAATTTTAACTGTATTTTATTCTGCATAAATAGTTTTTAATGGATAGAGATATGCAGTACATTATCAAGATATTGGAAAAGACAACAAGTACTATTACATGTCAAAGCTTAGTAACATTTGCTGAACAGATTATAAAAGAGAAGTTAAGACATACCAACCAGCAAGAAGATCAAATGTACATACAAGTACAGAAAAAAAGAGCCATACCTCTGGAAATGTTTCATATGCCAGCGATGTTGTGTATCCAAGACGAGACCAAAGTTCTTCGGCCATGTGAGGAGCAAAAGGTGAGAGCAAAAGTACAAATTCTTTGATTATGGACTTTGGGTACTTCTTCCACTGGAAAAGAATTGATTTAAAGAATGAATATTAGATAAGACTATAATTGGCAAGCAACCATCCTTAAGATGAATTTAGTACCAAATGTATCAGGCTTTATGTTATCCTAGACACGAGGCACCCAAGGCAAGGGACCCATGACTTGCCTCAGGCACCTGACACAATGTACATTATTTTAATATATTTATTTTAATAATATATATAATAATAAATGAAATGAATACAAAAAATACTTGTAAAAATTGAAATGAAGGCACTAAGTTAATAACCATGTAGGCATAAATAATTAAAATGCAACAACAAAGATATAATTACTACAATAACAGCAAAAAGAGACCAACAACATTGAAATAAAACTTAAAATAAATAAGAAAGAAATAATACAACAGTAATGAACATAACAAGACAATAGTACATAAAATCAACAAATAATAAACATAATGCATGTCTTTTAAGAATAGCATCCAACAATCCACCACTCTCATCTCTCAATGACAACAACATATGATAAAAATCAATCATTGTTTGAATCAAGATTTAATTGAGCCTCTTGGTCATCATTATTAGCCTCGTTAGAATCCTCATCGGCAAGGTGACATCTTGATGGGAATTGGTACGGTCCAGATCGACCGCTTGTTCAGAGACAGCGTCTTCCGAGTCTTGAGGAGACGGCGCAGTTATTTCTTTTATTTCGTAATATTAGATTTTTATTTTTATGTATTTTATTTGAGTATTTAGAGTTTTTCGAGTCTTCATTTTTATTTTATTCCCTTAGAGGACATATATGTCATTAGAGATTTTAGGGATCCATTTTACAATGTCCAGCTCTATTTAAAGAGCACAAACCTAATGAATGAAAGAGATGGATGTTTTGAAGCCAAGGAAAGAAGCTATCCCCCGTTTCCCCCCTTTTCCCTCCAACGTCGGCGTCGTTCTCTCACCTCCGGGTGCTTCCGGTCCTTCTTTTCCCCTCCTGGTGTTCATCCCCACCTCCGGAGCTAGGTCCGGTTCCCCTCTTCCCCTACCCCGTTCTGTTTCCGACTTACGTCGACACCTCCGTCGACGCTGTTCTAGGCCATTCGGACCTTCCCCACCTCTTCCCCTCACCCCTTACGGACCATCCCCTTGCTGGAAGAACCCCTTGCAACCTCCCCTTCGCTGGAAGGCTGCGAGCCCCCCCCCTCCCCCCTCCGGTCCGTCTACATCCGCGTGCCCACGCGAGTCCTAAACCGACCACCCTCCCCTGGACGACACCCCTCTGCCCCACAAGCCCCTCTCACTGGCCCATTGCCCTCTTACAAAGTCTCCCGAACCCCTTCCCTCCTATTGAGCTGCCGCGAGCCTGGATCTCCCAACCCTGCTTCCGTCGACCGTCGAAGACCCGCGAGCAGCCCCGTTTCCGGCGGGCCGAGCCGACAACGACGGAGGAGGAGAACAGAGGAGGACTAGGCAGCGCTGTCGTTGCCGAGGCCTTCCCCCTCCATTCCTGGCTCCTGAGGCCTCCGCGACCGCCAGACCCCCATCACGAGCGAGGCGGAGGAGCCCAGCCCCATTCAGCCGTCGGGGATGCCGAGTGGCCTCCACGGACCCCCCGGGCTTCCCCTCCCCCCCCCTCAGCCGGGCTCACGGGCACGCGCCACGACATCCCGGGTCCGCCTCCTCTTCAACCGCCACGAACCCCCCACGGGGTTAGTCGCGCGGTCGCGGCACGTCCACAGGAGGACGCACCCCCCCTAGAGTGACGACACCCCGGCTGGTGCCGGTTCGCACACCGGCTCAGCTGGCCCCGGTCTGACCAGCTTTCCTTCGCCCAACTGGTTCAACGCCCAGATCCGGTCCAAACCCGGTTCAGGGCCGGTTCGATCCGGTTTAACCCGGTTCAAAGCCGGTTTGGTCCGGTTCAGGCCCCCAGAGGCTGTTTTAGGGCCAGTTCAGCCTTCCTGGATCCGGTTCAGACTGGTTTAAAGCCGGTTCAGGGCTGTTTGGACAGGTTCAGCACTTGTGGGCCCAGTTCAGCGCTGTTTGGGTCTGGTTTGGTGGATTTCGGGCCTAGTTCAGCGGTTTCCAGCCTGGTTCGTCGCGGTTCAGCGCTGTCCAGGGCCAGTTCAGCACCTTTCGGACCAGTTCAGCATGGTTCGGTCCGGTTCAGCACCCGTCAGCCCCGTTTGGGGAGTTTTCAGCTCGGTATTTGCCCGGACACACCAGGATGGCGGCACCTCCTTTTCTGTCCCGCATCACATCTTTTCCTAAAAGACCTTGTACTTGAACCTTCATATTTATGAGCTGCAATTTCTATAACTCTCCAAGTTAGTTCATCTTCATGGACAAAACTTTCATCTTCAATTGTAATTCACTTACTAGTATCATCAATGTCATCTAAGGAGATCAGATCAAGATTTGATTTCTCCAATCTTAGATGTCTATCCCTTACCATTGCTTGTATTAAACAAACACAAGATCATTCAATTTTTTACTACAATCTATTTATAGTCTTTGTATAAATATACACAAAATGTATACATTATTGTTTTAATAAATATGTCAACTAAAAAAAATTATTTGAATTTTTTAACAAATATTACATGTTCAAATGAACTCTAATTACTTTAACAACTTGAAGCACTACCTATAAGACTCAAACTATGAATTGTCAACCTTTGTACTTGGGGAGTCGAACTTTCACAATTTACCCACCAATTTGCTACATAACACAAATAACTTTAAATGATATACTCAACAATCATTATATCTAATAAATAAGTCTTAAACCTCTCTATAGCATCGTTAATTGCTCGAAAACAAAATCTTGTTCATCTGGTGATGACACCAGCTTTTCAATGCAATCATACAAGTCTTGCTTGATTTAACCATCACTTTCAATGTCGGAATTTGACAAAATGGAATTGGAAATTTAGATAATATCTCGCAGCATGTAGAAGATGATGAACCTGAAAATCTTAACGCATGTTTTCTTTTGCACAATCTATGACCTCATAAATATATCACATTGTTGATCACCATCAACTAGCCACAAGACAAAAACAAGAGACTTGAATATTTTCAATGCATACTTAACTCTCTTCTAAAGCGTGGTCATCATAACAATTTCATATGATTTCTTTCCCTCATCTTTTTTGGCTCACATGATGTTATTAGATATCCACTCATGCAAGTGGATATGTAAACTCATCCTTCCATTTATGTAAACTTTCCAAGTCGAGATAATTCGTGGCAAATCGTGTTATAGCTAGCATGATAAAATTTCTATCATTTGTAAACTTTCTCATCATTGCAAGGACTTTAGTATGCCCGTAAATGAAAGTTGTCACATACTTGGCACGACAAATTGTAAATTTAATTGGTTACAACTAAGAAATGCCTTCTAACATTAAATTAATATAATGTGCGGCATATGGTGTCCAAAATAAGTGAGAGTGTGTGACCATCAATAACCGTCCTACGACCATATAACTAGCACCATTATCTGTGACAATTTGTGGAATAGTTTGTGGATCAACCTCTTCCGCAAATGTATCCAATAGACTTGCTAACAATGGAGTATCTTTGACCTCTGAACTAGCATCGACTAATTTGAGAAATATTGTTGTTGTTGGAGTGTTCACAAGAAAATTTATTTAAGTTCTTTCCTTTCTGCTTGTTCATGCATCTGACAAATGTTGCAGCCAGATCTTACCCAACTCCCCCTTTCTTTCTCAGCCTATTGTTGAGTTGTCTCAATTTTCTTTGTCAACACGGTCTATCTAATTTCATGACAGCTTGGGCCCTTCAAACCCGACCAAATTGACACATTGCTTCCAACATAGTATGAAAACTATTAAAACAATGTTAGAAGAAATGTTTGCTTGGCACATCCATCTAACAACATACTTAATAACTCACTCTCTTTCCTCTTTCAAGTGTTTTTTTATTGATTTTCCCTTAGCGCTTGACTCAAGGACACTCAATTCTACATAATAGATATGTTGGCCTAAAATGGGACCTTGCTCACTAATATGTAGTGGATGAATGCAGGCTAGGAATCCCAAGTGTTCATACGATAAGGCAGATGAACATATAAGAAATGAGCAAGTAAAGAGATGATCGAGAAGTATACAACCAAACCAAGATGTGGGAGTCATCCATCTAGCTACTCACCTTCTGACCGATTAGTACAACACGAACTACAATTGTCGACCAAACCCATACCTTGCAGAGTGATAAAAGACAACTATATCATGGGGCCGCATGCGGCGGAGCTGCCATCCATGATCCAAGAGGGTAAGGCATGAGAATACGGTATATTCTCTCCCTCCCTCCTGTACATTTGATGTTAAGTCATTTCAGATATTTTAGTCATTTTACTAGACAGTTTACTGGATATTAGAAAAGATGGAATAGTCTTTTAAGATACCATTCTTAGATGACAATTAACGGCATGGACTAATGTGTAAACGAAAAAATAATTTGTAAACCTTAAAGAGCTTTGGAGCCAGTGAACAGAAGGCCAAGGCAAAGTTGAACATTCAGGTGAAATCATTCATGAAAATTTCTGTGTAAAGATGAAGAGACACATTGAAAATGACGTGAAAACAAAAAGATCCGCAAGGCTATTGGAAAACCTTGTATGCTGCATTGACAAACTCCATCATTGCTGAGATTCCTGTGTTAAACCTAGTTCCTTCAATTTCTTCCGATACCTGCGTGTCAGCCATATACTTACATTAAAAAGGCTGGTAATTATTTAAAACAAAAAAGTAAGAAAGATGAAAGAAATAAATGTAACATTAAACAGGACATTCATGCATAATGAAGTGAAACGATGGGCACCATAGAAAATTCTACAAGATGCAAAAGAACAACCAACTATATTTAGGAGTTCAAACAAGCCAATATACTCAACAACTCAGAAACTTGGCTCAATAAAAGCTTGATTCAGCTTGTTTATGTTAAATGAGCAAGCATGAGCAGACCCTGTTTAACTTGATAAAGCTTCCAAGCTACTCAATTAAATATTTATTTAAAAGCATAATATAATGAATACTCACTAATTATAGTGTTAATTAAAAATATTAAATAAGCTGAAATCAAATTTAATTTGAACCTTAACTTAAGTTTAAACTGAGCTGGAGTTCAAGCTTCATAAACAAGCACCAATTTGAGCTTCATAAATGAGGTTAGATCATGCTTCAGTTAGAGCTTCATAAATGTATGCAGAATGAGAAAGAACTTGAGCTTTGACTTTGACTAAGTTGAAGTTGAGCTCCTTTATAAACTCAAGCTCAAACTCGGCTAGATCAAGTAAACAAGTAACTCAACGAGCATGAACAAAGGTCAAGTATGACCATCGAGTATCGAGTTAGCAGTGGATATGTGATATATCAGGCAAGAAAGATGCAGTGGAGCCACTGCAGCGGCTTTGCAGCCCCAGTGCCTAATCAACTCAAATCAGTCTAGAATCTTGCTAAAATCCTTCTTGCAGGCTTTTATTCAAGTTATTTTATGTTTTGTCTTATTTATATGTTTACATAATATATACCTACGTAAATATAATTTGAGATCCGATTTCTCAAGATTTTCCTAAGAAATTCATGTAATCTCTTCTCTTTCACCTTTCCAAAATGAAACAGAGATCCAATATGGCAATCCTTGATCGAGCCAAGCTCGAGTAGCATCCTACTTGGCTCACCTTGGCTCATTTGCATTGCACCCCTAACTGTAGTATTCTTAACCTTTGATGTCCAAGTTTTTTTTTTTTTGAAAGGTTAGAAGACCAAATTTCCATTAAAATCATAAAAGGTTAAAAATGTTAAGAGAGAAAAATAAAAAAGAGGAGGGGACGAGGGTGCTCTTCTACCAAGCTAGTAAAAGAGCAACCACTACAAAAAGGAAGAAACCAAATATACCAAAGAGTTCTCTGAGATCCTCCACTCCTTCAAAGTCATGCCAGCCCCCATCTTGTGTCAATGCCCAGTCCTTGAGAAAGACCGGAACTTGCAAAAGGATATGAACATGATTTAAGAAACTATCTTCGAATATTCTCCAATTCCTCATGCGCCAAATAGACCAAAGCACCGCTGAAGGTATGCAGTTCCATAGAGGACCCTTGGAAGGCCAACGATTAAGGGTTGACTAATCTCTAAGAATCAATAGTGTTCTCATACTCCTTCCATTCAATGTTCAAGCACCAGTATAGCAGTTGCCACAGAAAGTTAATGATACTACATCCCGCAAAAATGTGGTCAATGTCCTCCTCCATAATGCCACAAAAGACAAATAGAAGGAATAGTAGGGACATTTTGTGTAAATGCCCCCTCATGGGAAGTCTTCCCCTTCCTATCTTCCATAAAAATAATTTTATTTTAATAAGAAGCAGTAACCTCCATGTTGTGTGATGCCAAGGTACTTCAATCCCACCCCACATCAATCTTCTCAAACTCAATCTCACTGAGAATTTCCCTTTACCATCCAGTAGCCATATCAAGGAATCATCCCTATGTGCGAAAGAATTGTGATCTTCTGGTAAAGCAAACAAATCAGTCAGTTCCACAATTCAGCATCCTTGAGATTTCTCCTGAAACAAATATTACATTAAGAGTTGTCATCCCATAGCTCAGCTATCCTTGCTCGAGGATGGAGACAAATTGTAAAGATTAGGAAAAAGATGCACTAAAGTGGTTTGACCAATCCACCTGTCCCTCCATAATGCCATCCATGGAATGCAATCTCCCGAGAATCTCTCAAGATCTCTTGAGAATCTCTCTTCACGCATCCGAGAAACGAGATTGCCGAAACGAGAATATCTATATAGTACCTCTGATACACTAATTTCCTCCGCCTATTATTATCCCTAACTTGTTAGATGGCATTGTTAAGTTTGCTTTATAAATTGTCAAATTTATCATGGAATCCATCTAAATATTCATCTAGATATTATTGTTTAATAAAATTTTATAGCTTAATATTTTTATGACTATATATGTATAGTTGACTAGACATGTCATCAATCTCTCATCCTTATTGTTTAAGATGAAGTTTAAGTCTAACATAAAATCCCTTATATATTCACAATTAACAATAGTTTACCCTCCGTGGTTGTATTTCTTTGTAATTCTTGCACAGCTTATTTTGATGTTAATATGAGTTCCCTTGTTCTTTTTGAAGAGAATACATGACATTTACACTTAAAGATGCATATTGATTGGTATTTTTGAAATCCAATTTTCCGAGATTACTTCTCTTCAATCTCCATGAGATAAAATCGAGATGTGAGATGAAAATCCTTAAATAAGGTATACCCTACATAAATGAAATCCAAGATTCGATCTCCCGAGATTTTTCCTAGAATCTCACGAGATCTCATCTCTTTCACTCTTCCGAGATGAAGTCGAGATCCGAGACGACAATCCTTAATGCCATCCACCTTCCATTCCCCACATCAATCATTGTCGAAGAATAGAAGAAATCCCCAATATGAAGTATACCAGCCGTATGCAAGAGACTCAGGCAAGACTTCCAAAGTTAGAAATCCAATACCCACTGGTCCCACAATTATAAGCCGAAAGAACAATTTTAGCCCAAAGTGAGTCATTGTTTAGATTCAATTTCCATAGTCATTTGGACAAAAGTGCGAAATTCATATCCTTCAAAGGAACAAGGCTGACACCACCTTCCCTAGTTGATCTACACGGCTGGTCCCGTTTTACCAGATGCAAGCCCTTCCATTCCATAATACCTTCCAAAAGAAGCGTGATCTAATACTTTCCAGTTTCCAACAGAACTTTCAGGACCATAAGTATAAAGAAGTAAAAAAGAGGAAGACTCTGAAGAGTGAAGAACACTTTTAGATAGAACCCATCTCCCACCAGCAGAAAGTAATTTGCTCTTCCACCCAATCAATTTACCTTCAAATTTATCTATAATCGGCAGCCAGTCTTTATTACTTAACCTCTTGTCAGAGGGGTAACCCAAGGTACTTTATTGGATAGCAGGACCACGACATCCTGAAAATACTTCGCACATTAAGCTTCACATCAGCACTAAGGTTCAAGCTGATAATTTCACACTTTCCCCTGTTAATCTTCAAGAATATGACTATCTGAAGAAGAGAAATAATGATTCTAAGGTTAATACATTTAGCAACACACCCTGAGGTAAAAAGTAAAGTGTTATCAGCGAACTACAGATGAGTCACCTTAACCTCATTAGAGGCAACCACAATGCTCTCAATCAGATTGCAACGCTCAACTGTGGGCCACATCAAACTAAGGATTTATGCAACCAAAACAAAAAGCATAGGGGATAAGGGATCCACCTGTCGTAGGCCTCTAGAAGCACCAAAAAACCCAAAGCTCTGACCAATAATATCAACAGAAAATTTTGGAGTACTCACACAATATCTGATCCAATTAATCCACCTGTCATTGAACCCCATGAGCTTCATGATTCTGAATAGAGCTGACTCTTTGACTTTGTCATAAGCCTTCTCAAAATCCAGTTTCAGTAGCACACCCTGCCTCTTCTTAACCCTCCGATCATGTATATTTCATGCGCTGACATACAGTTATCAAGTATATATCTACCTAGAACAAAAGCAGATTGAGATGGACCCGTTAACTTACCAATAAACCTACTCAGTCTCAAGGCTCACACCTTAGTGATGATCTTGTAATTGCAGTTCAGTAAACTAGGAAGTCTTAAATCTCTGATATCCCTCACATTATCCTTTTTTTTAGAATAAGAACTAGGTCGGTGGAGTTCAACAATTTGATGCAGCTCGGTTTCAGCTTAAATTCTTTAATAAGAGCTATGAAGTCCAGTTTGACAACCTCCCAACAGTGTGAATAGAAGCCCGTCGAAAACCCATCAGGACCAGGAGCATTGAAAGGGTCCATCTGCCTTATTGCCTCTGCAATCTCATGCTCTGTGAATATAAATAACCAAGGGCTCTGCTTCTTCATTTCTAAGAACATTCTAAATTTCAAAATTAATAAAAGGAGACCAGTTATTAGAATCAGAGAATAGCTTTTCATAGAAATCAGTTACTTACAAGGATCGCGGAATCAGAATCGGTCCCTAGATCGGTGGGGACCGATCCGATCCGGATCGGATCGGATTGATCCGATCCAGGCCGATTCGTCGGAAGAAAAATCGATCTGGATCGACCCTTAAAAAACCCTAAAACACAAAAATAACTAAATAAGAAGGTAGATCGGATTCCGATCCGATCTACCTCATTTTGGGGCGATTTCGGGCCCAAAAGTGGCCCGCCGCCATGACGTCTTCCCGCCCTATCGGGCGGGGAAGACGGCCTTGACTGAAGTCAGCGGATCCTCAACCAGTAGGGTTTATACCCTACCTGTTTTAAATGGCCGGATCCGGTGACTTAGTCACCGGATCCATCGCTACCGGGTCCCGATGGACCCGGTAGCTTCATCTTCCCCACCCGATAGGGCGGGGAAGAGGGCCACCGCGGCGGGATGGCCACCGCGGCGGTCTGTGGGCCGATTCCGGCGAGGGAATCGCCGGAATCGATCCAAAATCGACCGAATCGGTCGATTCCGGCACCGATTCCACCTACAAACACCGATCCGGACTGATCTTCTATCCGGATCGATAGTTCCGCCAGGAATCGGATCGGAGGGGTCCAATCCGATCCAAGAATTGGCCGATCCCGATCTGGATCGGCCGATTCTGCAATCCATGGTTACTTATTTACCAATAAGACCCGTCCCCATGCAGTCAACTCCCTCAATAGCCAGATTTTTACGGTATTTCTCTTTTTACGCAGTGAAGCTTTGATATGAAAGTATTTGGTATTCTTGTCCCCTTCCTTCAACCACTCCTCCTTTGACCTCTGTTTCTATTTAATTTCCACCCTAAGGCACCATTCTTTGTACACTCTCTTAGCTTTACTACAGTCCTCCCATTGTGTGTGGTCCATGTTACCTGTGTCATTTAACTTCTCAAATTGATCCAGAATGACCAATAGATCCTCCCTATCTTTCTGTGTCACATTGATCTCTTGCCCATCTTTGCAAGCATCTTTTAACCACTTCAACTTCATAACAAATTTCTAGGTGGCTGATAAGGCAGCCACCTCACAATTCTCCCACCCCTGGGCAATCTGGCTTCGAGATCTGGGTCTTTACACCAGGCTTGCTCAAATTTAAATTTCTTACCCTTCGGAAACTTTCCATAATTAAAGGTAAGACCTATTGTTGTATGATCAGAGGCCGCCCTGGGAATGTAGAAATCATCTGAAACATCGTGGTCTAACATCCAAGCATAAGATATAAAAAACCTGTCTAACTTGGATTTGAAGGAGGCGTTAGACCAGGTAAAGCTCAAGGGTAAATTGATTACCTCAACAAGACCACAATCTTGGACCCAATGCTTGAAGGAGTGCATCTCCTGTATCCACACCTTCTGACCCATCTTTACCCCGGTTTTAGAATAGCATTAAAATCTCCTCCCACACACCATGGATCATCACTATGATTATTCATGACTTGTGTCAACTTCAGAAAGAAGGCAGTCTTCTCATTATCCTTGACCGGGCCATATACAATACACAAGATCCATTGCTTACCATTGACTCGATCGTGTAATTTCAAGATAATAAAATTTGTCTTGTACAAATCCTCAACTTTGACATGATTGTCATCCCAGAGGATGGCCAGACCACCACTCCTTCCGGACGAGGTAACAAGAGAGGCATCATTGAGCTTCCCATGTTTCAGGGCTTCTATAAAGTCCATCTTGTCATCCCCCAGTTTTGTCTCCTGAAAAAGAAAAAATTTTGGTTTGTAGGCTTTGATCATGTAATGGTATTCCCTCAGCTTCTCCTTCCCCTGTATACCTCTGCAATTCCAAGAAATAAATATAGTCATGAGTAAATGACAATGCTTTTCCCCTCCCTCTTCTTCCTGTTTCCTGTAACCAAAACTTAATTGCTGAGAATGAAGTTCATTTCCCTAGTACTGATTCTCAGTTGGCTAAGTTTAATGCTTGCAGACTCGCTCCTAGAACCCAGAATATCCTCGCGGATACTCCCAAAGAAACCTCTAATTTCCTTCTCCTAGCCTAAGAAGCAGAGGCCAAGTTGTTCTCCAATGGACTTAATATCATCATCAGATATCGTCCAATCATTAATGCCTCCCTTGGACCAAACATCAGTCGCCGCTGTTGTGTTAGACATCGGGATTAAAGCCAATTCCTGGGACTGTACCACATCGAACTTTTCCAGATTTTCCTCCTCGTCTACATCACGCATTATAGAAGAATCTCTGAGCTCCTCCGATGACCAAGTAGATCCCCTCCAGCCGCCACTGGTTCTCTATTTGAACACTGCACTCCCATTCGCAGGGAGGCCAATGAAGAAGATGAAGATCCAGCTCTCCATAGCCAACACCCGCCAGTTCACCTACCGATTTGTTCCTCCGTGAATTCAGCACAGTGGTCCCCGGACCGGGAACCACTCGAGTGGGATGAACCAGATGAAAGATCGCTGCAACTGGCCAACCACTAAGGATGCCTGAACCAGACACACAAAGACGAGATTCCCGCTAACCTGGTTCGACAACCCCACATGCTGGTTCACCACTTAAACCAGGCGGATCCAGATCCGCGACCAGGTTGGCAGGGTTCGTATTACCCAACGGGGCTTTGTTTCCCCACCCGAAAGATCCGAAATCTGGGCACTTCCATAAGTGCTGCTGCCTTCCAAAAACCGACCAAGGTGCTTGCCCCAAATAGCCTGCTGCCATCCTGACTTGCCTCCAAATGTGGATACTTGCCAAAATTAGACAAATTTGAATCGATCGCCACCTTCTGCCCTCCTGACGACTCTAGTATTCTCCACCCCGATCTATCCAATTCCTTAACCTTCAGAGCTGGCACAGAAAAGGTGACAGAGTATTGTTGCTTCACCAGCAGAACCGGCAGCTTCAGGCCTTCTGCAAAGATCATTCTACTTTCAATGAGAATTTTCACCTCTCCTGTCTGTGACCACCACAAATTCCTTCTATCTGCACTAATGAGGCAGGCAAAGGGGGTCACAATCTATGCCAAAATGGATTCCAACCAAGCCACAGCAGAAGGCCTTTTACACTCAGATGAATGACGCGAATACCCTCAGTTGTGACCGACAGTGTGCGACCAAACCAAGGTCGAACATGAATGTCAGACGCCCCTCCATCAAAACTGCCAACGGTAAAAATGTATCCTTCCGACATGTTGAGTCATCGTCTCAGAGTGAAACTTCTAACGATGCCTGAGTCCGCATTCCTCACCCACCATCCCCTAGAGTCAAGCCAATTCCTCTACAGGAAGGCATCCAGAAGTCCACGCTTATCAACTCTTCTCATCTCCCCCTCCACAATGACAGCCCTGCAATCCCCAAGCCAATCCACCTGATACACTTAAAAAGTGAGAAACAGAGGTCCTCTGTACGTGTAGCATCGACCATCGTCCTCCGTTCAGAATTCCGTAATACCTTCAGATTCCGTCCTCCAATCAGGGGCTTGTGAACCTGACCAGACAACCCCTCTCCCTATGGCCAACTCCCCAGCAAGCTCGACATCTCAGACCGTTCCTGCAACCCATCATCAGGTGGTCTGTGCCATAGCATCGACCGCATGTCCATGACAATCTTCCTCCCCCCTTGACCACCTCGCTATAGGACAGCCGCTTTGGCCTTGTATCCCCACCAGAAAGAGCGCCCTTCTCCACAAAATGGATCCAGGTTGCTGCTCCGACCGAGCAAAGGGATACCAGTGGACATCTTCCAGAACTCGCCAATGCAGAAGTCTGCCATAAAAAGTCCCGAGAGGCATTGGTGCCCGACACGACGATGCTCCCGACCTTCCCATAAGACACTTCCCCAGGCATCCCAACCTTCCTGTCCCAAGCTCCCAAATGTATGTATGTCCCAGTGTTAACAATTACATAGGACGAACATGCTAAGGGAACTGACCCTAAAAAATCCAGCAATCACAGTAATACCAATCAGAGGAACTACAAGTTTCACTTATGTTCAAGCAATACTCTGACCAAAAGTTTTGCAAGATTGCCAAAAGTACATCCACTTATCCAGAGAATGGAAGAGCCAAAGTACAAGCAGAATCTTTTACAACTTCCAACAAAGAATAAGATGAACTGCCTCCCCAAAAATAGAGCATGGAAAGCAAAAGCAGAGAAAGGTAGCCCGCAAAAGGGCGGGGAGACCAACACTTGCAAAGAGCATGGTTCACAGAATCAGCCTTTCCGAATAGGAATTGGCCAATTCCGGGATCGGATTGGCATATGCGAATCCAATGTCAGGAGAGGAGATCAACTCATCCCAATTTTCCACAGAAATTGACCAGAATTGGCAGATTCAGATCGGAATCTGCCGATCCATACCGATAGGAAAAAAATAAACCGTGAATCAGACTAAACTTGAGTCCGATTCAACAAATTGAGTTGAGATCGGGAGTTAACGGTGTGAATCGGCTGCTGCAGAAGCACTACACCCATGCAGCATCTCTTCCCCGTGCTATCGGAGGGGGCATATTGGGTGCTGCAAAGGAACCAATGCAATGTCCAATGATGGCCTAATCAGGTCCCATGGGACCGAAATGGCCGGATTTGGTGACTTAACCCACCGTGGTGGTGCAGCACTGCTACAGCTTCATTTTGGCCCCATTTCAGTACCGATTCAAGCCAAAAAGAATTGGACCACATTGGAATCCGATTAGGGTAGCCATTTTGTGATTTTTTAAAATTTTATGGTGTTCTGAAGAACCAATTCCAGGTTTATTTTTCTCCCATTGGATTGGACGATTTTCCCAGTATGATATCAATCAGGATCAGAATTGGAATCGGCACCCACTGATCTAGTGACCGTGGCCGATTCCAATCTCGTGATCCTTGGTTGAGAGTAAGAGATATAGCACAACCACAAAAAGCAGAGACATCACTTTTTATTATAGGGAGCAGGTAAAAGTGATGTGGCCAATGTCATTGTCATAAATGCTTGTCTGATTAAGCCATTAAGAAAATTTCAGTGAGGAATAGATGAACTGAACTTACTTGACTATAAAATGCTGACTGCATTAAATGGGCTTTGTGCTTGTCTGATTAAGGGAATTTAAGTGCATCAAATCATGCAAATTTGAATATATCTTCTCACTATAAATTTTTTTTAATATACGAAACATTGAAAGATCATATACAAAAAAAAGTAGACATTAAGCAACTTTAAATAGATATAGATGAAACTTTAATTCTAGGGCACATCTGTTATAAGTAATAATGCTAGTAAAAGCAAGACGCATAACCCGCTGAATGGCTTTGTGCAGACTACGGAGTTGGTCCATAGTAGGTTCATCATCAGTGACAACTGTTCCATCTGTGTATGTGTTGTCAGGTAAAGGGGTACCAACTATTAGTCTCCAAATCCTTCCAAGAAACCTATGGACACCTTCAATTCCACCAGCACTCCATGTTTTTGAGTCTCTGAATAACAAGACTAAAAGGAATGAGTAGATGAAAGCACAAGGTGCTAAAACATTATGCATGAGACAACGAAAAGCAATACCTGAGTGGGCCCATAAACATTTCATATAAGCGAAGAGAGTCTGCACCATATTCAGCAATGACATCATCAGGATTGACAACATTTCCCCTACTTTTACTCATTTTATGTGCACGAGCAAGCAAACGAATGTTGGGGTTATCTCTCAGAACATACGACTCACCATCTTTGGTGACCTAGAAGAACAAAGATAAGCACAAAAGAATTATTTCTAAAAATCCATAAGGTAAAAGTTAACCAATCCAACACCTTTAACAAGTATATTCTCAAGTAACTTCAGGTTCGAAGTGGTCATCAAGTTAAACTTTGAAAGTGCAAATGATAGTGCCAGCCATGATTATCCTTAGGGAACAAATGGACACAATGGGTTAAAGCTTTCATCTACTCAGCTTCTTTTGAACAATCCATGAAAAACAGTATGTTATCATCTTATGAGGTCCAATATTTAAGTAAAGACAAGCCTATTTCTCAATTGCAGTAAGTTTATGTTAAACCTCAAATTTTCCATCTATTCAGATTCTAAATTTCAAGTAAGTTTCCATTTTGAGTTAATTCAGATTTTAATCTAACCCCTCCAGCCAACTTAAGCCAATGTTAGATACATTGGCTGTATGATTGAAGAGCCTTGATAAGCCATCACCATGATGCCTTGTCTCAACAACATTTTTAGATTGATGCATAGAATCTTGAATTGTCTTGACCCTGATTCAATAACTGTGTATCTCAAGGTTTGATTTTTTTTCCTTAAATTTTTAATTTCATTTGCCTGAATTAAGGGTTCAGTTTTACCTTTTTATATCTCAACTGTACCTTTTGAAGTTCTTTAAGAACTTATTTAAGAGTTCAATATCTAAGTTTGACTTAAGCTTTTCCGTGTGTTTATGTAAAGGTTGATTGCTGTTGCTTATTTAAGTTAAAGATTTCTTTAAGTACTTTTAGAGTTCACCATAGACTTTAAGCGATTAGATGTTGAAGTGTACCTTAATGAAGTGTAGGGTTTGTTGCAATTGGATACTGTTGAAACCTCAAATTTTTGAATTTGAGGTTGTTGAATCCCTTCTTCCTCTTCCAGACGAGGCATCACAGAGGACTGAAGTGGCTCCCCCCCCTCTTTTCTTTCTTTTATTCTTCATAGGCCTCCGGGGATATTGGCTTCCCCAGCTGATTTTCTCTCTCTTCTGGTGTATCTCAATCCCCAGCAGTTTTTCCTTCTTTTTTCTTTCATTCCTCTGCTACGCAAAGCTCCAGATGGGCGAAGCTTCCTCCTCTTTTCTCCATTCTTCTTCCTCGTCCGGCAACCTTTTTTTCTCCTCTTGACAAGGTGGGCTTGCTGGTACGCAGGGGCTCTTGTTGCAGCACAAACCGACAGAATTTTGATGTTGTGGCACCTTCCGGCCTAGTGGACATAGAGGACATGACTCAACCATCTCTTCCCACTTGAATGGACCAGAAAGTGAAGTCCAAAATTGAAGGAGATTTAAGTTTTCACGATCTTGATTGGGTTTGTGTCTATGTCTCTATGAATGAGCAAAGCTGCCTGAAATGTGGCAAACTTGGGCTCTAAACGGACTGAATGACAGTTGAATCAATTGAACTTCATGGACCCTCACTGACCACCTTCATGACTGGATTGGACCATTTGAGACAATGATGTAGGCATATAAATGCCGATTGACATTTAATGTATTTAACCATAAAATTTTCATAGATGAATATTAATGAGAAAATTTGGTGTTAAAAGATACCTTCTGACATTTATATATATGTATATATCATTTTTTAAGCTTTTGGGTTTAGTTTTACTACTTGTGTTATTCTATGAACTTTACAGACTCAAACTCAAAATCAAAGTTTTAACCCTAAATGATTGGGGTCGGCTACATGAATTTGTCTTTTTCATTCACCACGATCTTCTGCTAACTCCCCGCGTATGCCTAGTTCCTCCAAGTTGTACTGAAATCTGGATATGCATACGCCAGGTTAATTTTAGCCTAACTCTCTGCCTCTTTTGCATCGGCAACATCAAAGTCTCTACTTGTCTAACATGCATCTCAAAAGGGCACTGCCTAAGATGTCCAAATTAGTGAAGTCCCTCCTTTACAATATCCACGATTGTCGCAATTTATGAACCATACAGCATCACTTAAAATGTGATGTGCAATTTCACACTTTTCAAGGCCATAGGTAATTATTAAACATGTTTCAGGGTTAAATTAGATAAAGTTCCTGTTAAAAACATATTCCTTTCTTCGTTTCTTCACATATAAAATATAATTGTTCTGAACTCATTAGATGCTTACTTTGCTAGGGTTTTTATTGATTCATTAAATAGATGATTTATTTATCCTTATTTTCTGACCAACTTATAAGCTACGTAGTCAGAGACTTGCAATGTCTTATATTATGAAGGTGATCCAAAATAAGATGCCGGAGAGAAATGGTGACAGGTAAGGAGAGATTGTCGAAGAGGTGAAGTCACAGGAAAGATATGGACAACAGAAAAAAGGGAGGTAGTAGTGTAAGATGGTGACAACAGGTGGGGACTCAACAACTACCCTGTGCCTTCCATGCACCATGTAAGAGAAGGAAAGACTGTCTGCACTGCAGGCATGGTTTGCAAGATTAATTGGTCTTAGAATCGGGATTCACAACAGCTGATCCAATCCCAAGAGAAGAGGGAGGCACCTCCATTCCAATCTTCAGACAGGATCCCCCTAGATCCGGCTGGATTGGCAAGAAAGAATAGGACTGGAATTGGCCAATTCAATGGGCTCCAGGCTAATCTGCTTTAACCGGCTCAACCAGGCTGAAATCATCCAGGATCCGCTAATCTTCAGCAAAGATTGGTCAATCGTAGATTGGAATCGGCCAGATTACCTGATCCCAGCCAAACTCGGGTCGATTTGGACAGCACTCAGACATAATCTTGGCCAAATTGGGCCAAGTCACAGCTAGGTTGGACCATAGTTAGTCAAAACACATTTAATACACATTATACGTTGCCGTATGTACGGAACAAAAAAAACATGTTCCGTTTATGTCTCAAACTCCAACGGACGGTTTTATAGGCGTATAATATTACATGGACAACTCAAACATGTATAATACACCGATCCATTTAAAACTTCGATTGCATACTCTAGCCATCAGGCGAAGTCATGTGTCGCAAATTGCCATTCACTATCCTTGTCACTTATTCCACATTTCAGCGACAAAAAATTTAAAATCAAAGCTTCACCTTATTGCGTTCACCTACCATGTTTCACTTCTATCAAGAGCAGGCAAAACATCAAAATCAAAACTTCACCATCACGGTTTGACTTTCACCTTCCACCCATGGTTAATAGTAAATTTATCGTGTTTCTTAAATATTAAATTGAAATAAATGAATATAGATTCTTCTTGTTTCTTTTACACATGCTATAAATATAATAAACAACTTTGAGATTTTTGGTAAGGGTTCTTATTTATCATTCTTTAATTATTTATTTGATGTTTGCTCTGTACATTTGGTATTTATTATTATAATCTTACCGTAAAATATTCCATACGTATATTATACCGAACTTTTGAAGTGTTTGAACATTTGACGGAATATTTGACCATCTTTTTAAATTTTATAAACAAATTATACAGGAACGTATTTATATGGTACTATATCCCATTCATATTTAACTATGGGTTGGACTAGGTTGAGGCACAGCATCAACGATGGTTTGTGGATCTGCCTGTCCAGATTAGAATCAGTATAAGCCAATTTGATTTAGGGGGGAGGGGGGAGAGATTGATCCACCCGGATGCCCGCAGGAATTGGCTGGAATAGACCAATTCAGCCTGGATTGGAACCGATTTGGCTCAACTCCTTATTGGAATAGACTGCCAAGGAGGCGGCAGCACCCCTGAGGCACCTCAGCATCATACTCATCCCGATCTATCAGGTCCAAGCTTCCGTGATTCCCAACCAATTCCAGGCCTCCCACCCAAAAAGAGTCAGATCGGACCAAAATCTCATGGAAAAGCTACTTCTAGAAGTCTTTTATGTTTTTTTTTGTTCTCTAAGAACAGATCCAGACTCCAGAGCGGTTTCAGAGCAGTTTTCCACCCATAAAATTGGCCGATTCTGACAATCCAATCTGGATCTCATCAGAATTGGCACAATTCAATCTAGTGGATGATTCTGATTTTGCTTTCTTTGGCATCAACTGAATCTGGGCTGATCCTGGGCTTCCGGCAGTCAGGCTAATCTTATCCCAGGCCTGATCTAGATTGACCCAGGCTGATCCAAGATCCAATCCCTATTAGGAATACCTTGCCTACAGTTCTGCCTATTTGGACCTTGTAGACCCACTAGCAGATTCCATAGAACAGTGCAGTTCATCAGCCAATGAGTGATCCACCTAAAGTTGTGGACCCCCCCACATGGATCCATAGGATCCAAACAGATGGACCTACTTGTCCTTTGTCTGTCCCATCCTAAATGGGATAGAGGAGGTGCCAGCAGCAGCCATCTCAATGCTGGGGACAGTAGAGGCAACTGCCTTTGCCATTGATTGCAAGATCAGAATCGGGACCCAAATCGGTGGGTCTTGATCCAATCAAGATCAGAATCAAATTGACCAAATCATTTGATTCTCTGGGAAAAAAACAATCTGAAATCGATAAGGATTGGTTCTTCAAAAAACCCTAAAAACGAAAAAAAATGATGTAAGCCTAGATCATATTTTGATTCTACCTAGGACCTTTTGGGGCCGATTTCAGCCCCAAAATGAGCCATATATGCCATTGCAGTGACGCTATGCCATTGCGGCTGTCTTCCCCACCCGGTTAACAGGACCCAATTGACCTGATAAGCTGTCTTCCCCACTCAATAGAAAAGGGAAGACATTGTAGTGGCATTTTCTGCCGATTTCGGCGAAGAGTCGCCGGAATCAGCCAATTCAATTGATTCCGGTCCCGATCCAAGCCGATTCAACTGATTTCAGTTGATTCCAATGGAAAATCAGTTTGCATCAGGTCTTTTGGCCAAAATCAGATCGGAGGGATCCGATCTAATCCGAAAATCAACCGATTCTGCAATCAATGGCCTTGCCAATTTGGCTTGAGTCAAGGTGGTGAAGGACCACCTCACTTCACATCACCCGATCGCCTAGGCAAATGTCTTAACCTCTTTTAACTAGAAAGTGACACGGGACCCAAAAAAACTAAAACTAAATTTAAAATGGATAATGTTTGATTTATTCAGCCACATTTGCCCCTACTTAATACAGTGGGAGGATACATGGCACAATCCTGGCAACTCTGGATGGGTGCATTGCTATCCAACTATCGTCCGCACGTGCATGAGGAGTAGACCCGACGGGAAGTTTCTGGAAGCCAGCGCATAAGCATGCGCGTGTGCCTTGCTGTCAACGAAGAGAAACCGCATCGCCACGCGATGGCACTAGCTTCATCATCTTCGTCGCCTGAAGCAAAGAAAACAGAGGAGGAGGAGATGAAGAAGGAAAGGGAATCAAGTGCAAAAGGGTCCGGATAAGGAATTCACACCTGATTCTGGAAACCCTGGTTCTATAGCATATGTAAGGGGGATGGAGGAATGTGGTGATCGCTAGATCTAGGCTGTGGGAGGTAACCCGGAGGTGCACTGCCAGATTTGATCGTCGAAGGCCGGTTATCAAAGTTTGCAAAATGAAGGTGCCGGAGGATGTTGCTAAGCTCTGGACAATGTCATTGTTGAAGAAGATCGCTGGACTGTGTGTGAAAAGAAGCTCATGTTGCCGTCGAACCTTCCAAGATCGATCAAATCGAGAGGGAAGAAGACACCAGAATCTACCATTGACAGGAACCTGATCGGGGATCACCGATCAAACTGCGAAGGAGATAGAGGGGAGGAAGGAGTAGGCATCACACCTGTGAAGGGGAGAGGGGAAGAAAGGGAAAGGGGAGAAGGAGCAAGCCTTCTGCTGGGGGTTGGAAGAGGGAACTGGGATCTTCCCGAGGGTGGAGGAGAAAGAACAAGGCCATGCTGTGAGAGGGAAGAAGAGAAGACGCAGGGCGGCACCCCTTGCACACAAACCACAAAAATGGCTCCAAAAAATTTCAATTACTCCATCTATTCAATCTACAAGTACAAGATGGCTTCTATAAAAGAAGCCATTTATTAATAAAACTCTACTAAAGGAAATTTTCTTATTCATGTCCTCCTAAGGACTCAAAAGTAAAAGCACCTAAAATCTTCTAAAATTGGTTCCATCAGAAAGTCTCTATTCACAACATTTAAAACATGGAGGACAAATGGATGCAATAGTTGTCTTCATTTGATTACATGGCAGAATTTTTTTATGAGTAAGAAAAGTTAAAAGACGTTCTGCTTATTGATCAATGTTATTGTTGAACGGACAATAGTTGATGTTCGTAGTGAATCTTTGGGCCTTTTAGTGCCAATGGTTTTGGAAGACCAAGAATGAGTTTGCTGGTAAAGATGATAACAATAAATGCTTTAAGCAACAAACTATGGGACTAGACACCAAGTTCTCTACAAAACATCTCTCAGTTATTGAGAGGGATTCTTCAAACAGCTGATTTCATTTCATTTGGTGTAGGTGAGGACATAGTTGTCAAGGTGCCCGCCTAGGCGGCGCCTTTCCAAGGGCGCCTTGCCAGGGCGCCTTGTCTGGGGCCTAAAAGGCACCCAAGGCGCCCGCCAAGGTGCCCAAGGCGCCCAAGGCGCCAGCCTAGGCGCCCAAGCAAGGCGCCTTGGGTATTTTTACATCATTAAAAAAAGTTTTTGAGGGATTTTTCTCCCTTGATACCCCTCACAAGGGACACTTATTTAATGATAGTTTCAATATATTAATATATTGTATTACCACTTATACTATCGTACATATTTAAGATTTATGATTATAAACATATATTATATACTTAATTAAGTTCTTTTTCAACTCTTTCCTCTCTCTCTCTCTCTCTTTGACTACTCTGCGCCCCCCCATTTAATAATATTATAACAATATTTTACCATCACTTATACTATTGCACATATATAAATTTTATAATCATAAATGAGTTATATACTTAAATTTTATAAATATTTATTTAACTTTCTTCTCTTTCACACACACATCGTATTTACTTATGTGCATTGATAAAACACTCATATTCAATTATAACATAACAAAATATAATTATATTTATGTTTTTATTATATATAACAACCTCCCGACTCAGCCTTCCTTGAATACCGCCTTGACCGCCTAGGCGACGCCTAAGCAGCCGCCTTGTCGCCTAAGCGGAATCGGTACCCTTCAACGCCTTGGGCGCCTTGTCGCCTTGACAACTATGGGTGAGGATTCAGGTAGGGAATGGACAAGAAACAAGGATCTGGACAGATAAATGTGTGGTCACTTCTCCTTTGTAAAGACATCCGAAGCTTGTTTGAGATCACTTCTAGTAAGGATGGTCAGGTTAACGCTGATTGTGACTTTCCAAAGGAGTAAACATTAGACTGCGGAATAAATTACCTTTCTATCTGTATTATTCATATTCAGCACTATTGCTCCTATCTAAATAAATGTGATTCTTAGGGAGACAGATATGTGACGTGGAACTTAACAACACTGGTTACATCATGCTGAATAATCAAGACCCAGTCTTCCCTTTTGGAGAAGGTTGTGGAGAGTGAAAGTACTAATAGAAGTTCCGTTGGTAGAGTTACAGCCTCCAAACCTGACATGTCACATGAGGACTATCTGCTATCTTTCTGGCAAGCAGGATGAAGGAACAGATCATTAGTTTACTTCTTGCATCTTGTTATTCAGATGTGGAATTGATCTTTTCCAATACCAATTACCAGGTAAGAATCTCCTCCATGCACAAGTCTTTTGACAAATGGAATAGGCACTGGATACTTGAGAACATTAGAATGTTATGGTTGATGATTTCACATGTTACGTTCTAGACTATGTGGGTTGAGATGAACAGGAGGATCCTTGAACTGAAACCACCTGAATTTTATGCAGCTTTTGTGGGGAATGTGCTAGATTTTGTTTTTCTGTTTGTAAATTGGAATTAATTGTGACTTAAATCTTTTGGGAAATATCCTTTGTTTTTTATGCTTTGAAGACTAATTGTAGTTCTTTCTATAGGGTTTATCTCCTTTTCATCTTGAGAAACTCCTTTTAGCCTTATATGCATGTTTATTTGTAGCTTTTCTTGAATGACATACGGTACCATTCAAGTTCAAGAAAAAGTAATAACTTAATTGGTAATGAACTGATGCCAAAAAGATACATCTACATACGTTTTCTTGGGGTATTCTTTCCTGGAAATAATCCATCACAATATCCACAGCATCAGCAGAAATCAATCTTCCATCACTATCTCTGTATGCTGTATACTCAACCTGTAAATCAGACATCAATCAATACAAAAGTATGCCATACAAAAAAATGTAAGGTATAGTAAGGCAATACTGACCTCTCCAAGTATTAGCCCCTGATTTATGAGGCATTGAAAAGGCTCCTTAGTTGAAACAACACCTATATCATAAAGAACCTAAGCATGGTAATTCATTAAGCACATATGCATAGTAAAATTAGAAAGTTTTCAAGCATATCGGATTCTATAGGATAACGCATAAACAAATACTATCGAAGAGATGAGAGTTCTCCAGAACTATGGCGATGAAAGGCAATCAGAGTAACAGACCACAGAAAATTCAGCCATTCTATCAAGTGATCACCACAGACCTTAGTAGCGCACAACATGACATGCATAAGTTTTAACACTTAATGGGGTACAGCAAGAATTGTTAGCTAGATACATATGGTGGAGATAAATAGAATTGCAAGGCTAAATATGTAAAAGCAATTCTAAAGCTGAGACACTTTTGATGAATTTTCAGCATAGAGTTTGGGAGCCCATAATACACAGCAGTAGAAATTAATCTATGCTTTTCCGATGCTTGCATTCTATACTGGTCAGTCAATCTTCCATGAGAAAACATAAGCTCTATGCATATATTGGCTCGAAGAAAAGAAACCGGTAAAGACCTGATACAAAATTTATAAGCAAAATGCTTGATAAAAAAAGAATATTCATTTATCTCTTTCTCCATCTTATAGAACAAAAAATGGAGTGAGTTTTGTCATAGATGTAAAACTACCTTGTGCCAAAATCTGGCATAGAGCAAATGGAGAACAGAATGCTCAGCGCCACCAACATAGATATCCACAGGACTCCAATACCTGAGATTGAAATTGTGTAATACGTCACCCAGCTCATGAAAACAGAAAGCTATAGTTAATAATGAAATTGGCAAAAAACTTGTTCTTACATTTCTTTTCTTTTATCAACCAACTCATTTTGATTCCTTGGATCCATGAATCTTAAGTAGTACCTAAATATAAACATTATTAGCTTTCAAACAAAAAATCCATGTTTCTTTAAGAACATACTCTACAGTCCAATCTTGATTATTCATTTCTTCGGAAGGCACTAAGTTTTTAAACTTTAACATTTAACTTGAATTTGGTCAAACTGTACCAGCATAACGTTCAAAGTTGTTCATACTACAAAAATAATTTGCTTTCATTTCATAGAATCACAATAATTTAGTTGATTTTCTCAAGGAAAAACATCAACTCGACAAAAAACTTACCCCAAACCCTAAACATCAACTCAACAAAACTCTAGCCTTAATCCTAAATTACCTGGGGTTGGCTATATAAATTCTCTTACACCATTGTTGATTTTGAGTAATTTTTTAAGAGATATTTAAACCATCCAAATCATATTGTATTTCCCTCCTCTATCTTAGCTTACATCCTTTTTTGTTTATATATTATCTGATCTTTTCCCACTTTTCTAACTAGAGCTTCCTTTGGTCTATGGTTAATATGACCAGACCATCTTAATCTCTCTTCTTTCAAATTGTCTACAAATGCCGCTACTCTCACATTTTATATAATATAATCAAGGAAAAAACATCACTAGCTCAAATAACATTTACATAAATATTTCAAAAGCATATTGTAAGTTGTAATATATGACAAGCCTTATGCCATTAAAAGATACAAATCCAACTAGGAAAACTGGTTGATTATCCATTTTGTTCAAGCTAGACCACCTATATACTGAAAGAACAGACTTGGCTCATTAGTGAGGTCCTCAGCTATTGGAAGCAAGAAAATAAAAAAAATAACTAAAAAGATATAGCTGTGTGCTTGGTTATGGGTAAACCAATTGTTTAAAATGTCACCATTAGCGCACGGTAATATGGCCATAAGCATTTTATGGCATTCACTGAGTTGTCATGAAAAGTTTTCTTCAAGAGGACTTCATATTGAGGCATCTATGCATTCAAATTTAAAGCTACTATCTGATTTAGTGAATCTCTTCTCTATTCTAAAATACAAAAAGTTACTATAATCTTTTCTAGTTAGCATTATCCCCCTGCCGTTTAGTGCATTTATCTCAGAATTCTTCAGATATTTCGACTAGGAACCAATCAACCTTTATATCATGTGCAGCTCGGGTACATGGAAATACAACTGATTTTGAGTGGCCAATCTAGGTCGCACAAAGCAGCAAAAGGATGATTATGCCAAGGACCTACGATTTGAACTAGTAAACTGAAAGAACAAATTTCCACAAAAATTGTAAGGCAAGTCTCTGCAATATATAGCCCAGTAAATGGGGTAT
Source organism: Cryptocoryne crispatula var. balansae (assembly GCA_036172225.1). Lineage (NCBI taxonomy): Eukaryota > Viridiplantae > Streptophyta > Magnoliopsida > Alismatales > Araceae > Cryptocoryne > Cryptocoryne crispatula. Next base: position 12,066,162 of record CM069932.1, on the reverse strand, counting down.
CAAGCACCTCAAAAGACATTCTCTGCTGTTTGATTTCCTCAAGAAGCATCATAGTGAGCAAATAAAGAACATATTGAGATACAAAACTGTGGAAAAGGCAAATTATTCAAGCAATTTGCAACCAGCATTTTCTTGAGTGCACGAATATCACTAATAATTAATGTGTACCATCAAAGTTTCACATTCAGACATCTAATTCCTGTAGCATAATGTTATCAAATGTCTCATCTTCAGAAAAGGAAGATCACAGCTAATGATAAATAAACCAACATGAATACATTTATGATGGGAACCCGCTTAGTAAATTTTGAGTTATTTTGCTGTTCTGTCTATAGAAGGACCTGTCTGTAATTTTTTTAGGGTACTTTTTGAAAAAAAAAACAAAGCTTTATATAAAGAGCAATGTGTTCCCAAGAAAAAAATGGAATAGAAAAAAATTTTGGAAGTCTTCAGCCATTTGGTCAAGTGGGGGGGGGGGGTTGCCCCAGTAGTCTTCTCCCCCACCGCCTTATCCGACGAGAGGCATCCCCGTCTTCACCTTCCAGCCATGAGGGCCTTCTTCATCATCCTCATCATCTGGCCTCTGCGCAGTTCATCTCCCTTCACCTTCTCCGTTCTATTCTGGTTCTTCTCTGATTTGTTCTAGACAGCAATAACAAGAGTTGGCTTCAGCATCGTTCCACATCAACATCGTCAACACCAAGATCCGATTGATTAACATCCAGAGAGACACACTCTGTCCAGCAACTGCTTCAGCACTGCAGTTCTGTCTTGCAATCCCCGGACAGGTTCGTTGGAGTTTCCTGCGAGTCTGTGACTCCCAAAAAGGATGAGTATCACCCTGCGCAACAGTGCCTTTCTTTGTCTTCAATCTAGCTTCACAAGTTCAATCATTGATCGCCATCCAAACGACAGCATACAGAGTTGATCCCTCCAGTGTCCCCGCAATTCCAGGCTGCCCAACCACCTTCTGCAGCAACATTTCCCAGCATAGTGGCTTTCGTCCTCCTGGCAGTATCGCAAGATATTCCGATGTGTTGGAGATCACCTTTCAGCCCTTACAGATCCACCGAAGTTTCCATCACCATCGTGTGTTACCACTCCTCCCTTCCTTACACGACATATCTCAGAAGCCACCCTGAAGTCCAGCACATTCTCGCCCCTATGGGATTCTTCCAACCATTCCTAAACCGCAGCCATCCACCTCCGCTCACCACTTTCCACATCCCATGTTTCCCTTTGAAGGTGCTACAGTAGCACCTTGTTGGCACCAAATTATTCATACTTGTTCAAAGAAGAGAGAAGGCACAAAAAAAAACAGGAGATTACTGTAAACAATCACCTTAAGAATGTTGCGGGATCAGGAGAGAGCCAGCTTCCCAAATTCAAAGTTTGTAAATGTCCCCTGTAGAATACTGCAGCAGCTGACCAAGGATTGGAGAAAAGAAGAATGGGCAGTGTAGGAAATATGGCCAAGAAATGAATTTTAAACAAAAAGGGAGAGAGCATGTGGGAACACATAATGGCCGGGAAGGGTTATCAAGGATAGCTCCCCTTCTGAGCCTTAATTCCGATGCAGTAAAGACGAGGAAATAGGGAACCGTACCTATCTGTAGCAAGATATCATCAAGATCAAATAAGAAAGAGATAAAGAAGAAAAATGGAAATGAAGGATAGATACAAGCCTGTCGATATTGACCCCAGCAAGCTATGCACTTGACAAAATATTCTATTGCTGGAGATTCCCCGGCAACAATACTTGAGCCTTACACTAATGGCAGCAATGGCAATCTCAGTTGGTCACGATGGCACTTGCAACACCATAACCAGACAGGTCCAACAGCAGTGACAGCATCATGAGTAGGGCTGTTCGGTGACAGAAATAGCACCTAATAGCATGAACAACAAAAAGAAGAAGAAGGAATCTGGCAGGAGACCTTGCGGCAAACTCCACTTCAAAGGAAGATACTCGGCTCCCCAGCTGGACCTGGAGCCGAAGGGGAAGAAAGACCGTCGTAGGAGGGGGAGAGCAGCAACGGCCGTCTTCTCTATTTGAAACAGATGGGTCAAGTGAAAAGAGGATCGAACCTGTTTTAGGTTATTAGGTTCTCTCATATTATTTTCTCAACAATAATTAGATTATGGGAGATAAAGGAGGGCTGGGATTGAATCGGATAGGGGCTGATTTGGATCAAGAGCTCAGATTCAACATAACTTAAGTTACTGGATCTTGTCTTATTGAACCTCTATCAGTATTGGATCCATAAGACTTAAGGAAAGGATGAGATTAAACGGTGATGATCCAAGGGCTATGGTTGATTCCTTACTTAAAGTTTTGGATCCTACGTTATTAGGTCTTAATGGTATCAAATATTTGATTGAGTTCAACTTGGCATTATGGGAATAAGGGGAGAGACCGTACCACCTGGCAGATGACAGCCACGTGCTGTCCACCTTTTGACCAAGTCAAAGATTGGTTTCCAGAACTTTCAGAAGACTTAAAAAAAAAAGGACGTCGGGGTCAGAAAACTACCTTTTCCTCCCACTGCGACCACTACTCCCATTATCCCCACTCCCTCCATGACGAGGGGGAAGCTACGCTGGACAGTTTTCTTCTCTTTAAAAGGAGACCTGCCGGATAGAGAGAGGGGGTTGGAGAGGTTCCGGCGTGAAGCAAAGGAAGGATAGGCGACAGCATCAGTCGAGGTAGAAGAAGGCTACTGCATCTCTTGGAGATTCTCCTACGTACAGCCAAGAAAGGAGAAGCAAGAGCATCAGTTGAAGGAGCTGCTGCTGCTGCGTACCTGCTGCTTGGAAACCAAGAAGAGAAAAAGAAGGAAGGGAAAAAGAAGAGAAAAGGTAAGGATAGATGGTCCGATCACATCCTCTCCCTCCCTCTTCAAGTCTTCTCTACAAACCTTCTTCAAAACCCCTTCTTGATAGACCCTCGTGATCGCTCCTTGATCTGTCCTATGAAGGCCTCATGATCGAACCCTTCATTCATGCTATTTAACCCTTTCTGGTACCCCCATTCATACCCCCAAAATCTGTCCACGAAACAGTCCCTTTCAAATCCTAAAATCAGCCCCACATTGAAATTTTGCTCGGACCTGTCATACTTCATATACAGTCCCACATGACACCCTGTTTAGACCCTTAATCCTATTCTAAATCATCCTAAAACAGTACCCAGTTAGGCTGCTTAAACAAATCCTTAAATATTCCAAAAAAACCAAACAAAAACGCCCTGTTCGGAAATTCATCCCAAACAAACTTAAAATCAATCAATTCAGATTAATCAAATTCAAATCAAAGTTCAAACTAATGCAATTCAAACTAAATCCAAAATTAAATTAAGCGCTTGCATTCCATTGATTTCATGGGGTTGTTTTCTCCTACATGTGTGTGTGAATGTTTATTGTGGATGTATGTTCTTCTATTTTCATGAATGGCTATGACAGAGAATCAAGGGTTTTCGAGTAATCTCGATGTAATTAACGTCGGATCTTCGCACTATCCGACGGGGAGAGGTCAAAATAAATTTCAAAGAACCTAACAACCTCAAATTATAATTTTATATATATCATGGACCCTAGTTAATACTTTCATGGAATATCACCTATTTTTCTAAGAAGTCAATGCTAAGGTCTAATTGAAATTCAAAAACGAAAAGAGAATTTTCCAAATTTTATAAAAATTGAGGTTCCAACACACCTGAAGAAGCTTTACAAAGTAAGCGATAAGGCTACAGTACCCTGAGTGCTATCTTGTCATTTTGCACCAACCTCTCCCACCATTGATCTGTCAAATGCACTGCACTCCCAACCTCATGCGGTCGGCCCTGCGATGTCAGAACCCCCTCACCCCAACTTTAAGTGCCAGACCACACGACTGAGCCATGATCAGACCCTGGAACCCCCCCCCCAAATCTTCAAATCCCAGCCCTGCATGGCCAAAACGCATCCAGCGCCCAGTCGCATCTTCAAGAGCTGGCCCAACAGTCTGACCACCGTTCCAGCCAGGTTCAGATCCCTGTTCAGTCAGTTCGCTGTCGGTTCAGATTGGTTTAATGTTGGTTCGGCCCAGTTTAAACCAGTTCCATCTGTTTCAATTAGTTCAAGACCGATTTAACTTCATTGTGATTGGTTTTCAGTCACTTCTACTTATAGTCAAGTTATATTCACGGTTTTAGCAATTTTGTCCTGAATCAATTAGTATATGGGGTAGAGAAATATCATCAGACCACATATAAAACTTACAGAATTTTCAGAAAAAAGGTTGTCCATTTTAAAGTGATGAAAAGGTTGGCAAAAGGAATTTGATGTCAAGTGAAAAAGATTGAAACAGGAAAAACCAAAACAACCTAATCAATTTCCAGTCCACCTGAGTAGCTCCCAAGTAACTTGGCATGACCAGTTCCAAACACATGAGAAAGGAGGGTTGCGAGGCAGCAACTAGCATAAAAAATACCATCACATTTCATTATATGGATTCAAATGAAATAAATGTTAAGACATCCTCTACTTACGATGTGTTGTACCGCAGCCCAGGTATAATGAAATAAAGTAAGTGAAGTACGCATCACATTAATATCCTCATGTGGTACTAAGTAAAAGTTCTCACATCAACGATGGGTGTAGATAAAGAAACTAGTCCATAGAAGGAAGTAAGATATAAGTTTTAGAATAAAATTAAAAACAAAGACATTATTATGAAATCTAGAAATGAAAAGATTGAAAGAAAAATAGTGATTGATACTTAAATTATTGGGTGTCTTCCAAGTATGGTGAGAAGAAAGATCAATATTGCTTACATTCAAGAAACCAAATAGATATAAGAGAAATAAAAAGAAAGTAAGAAATGCAAGCTATAAACCATGGTATACAATAAAAAAGATAAATAAAATTAAGAAAATATCATTGTTGATAAAACATTGAAAGAAGCAGTAATGTCGGTATAAAGAGTAGGAGACAGAATTTTTACCAAAAGAGAGGCAATTAATATAGTTGGCACACATGCTCCACAATTGGATTAAGAAGTGGGGTTAAAAATAATTTTTGAAAGGATATGGGTGACCTTATGCAAAATATAGCAAACGAAGAAAATATATTTATTATAGAAGATCTTATTGAACACGTTGGATATGAGAAAATCCGTGAAAGTCACAGATATGAAATTTTAAATGAAAGGGGGGAATATTATAAGTTTTGCTATGGCCTATGATCTCATTTTAACAATTACCTACTTTATTAAAATAAAATCTCATTTACTAATAATTAAAAGTTACAAAATAAAAGTCAAATCAACTTCATTTTTACAAGAAAGACTAATCATGCTCTTTACAAGAACTATAAAGTTATTCTCAATGAAGCTTTAACAAGTCAAGATAGGTTAGTGATTTTTAATGTCAAAATTAAAAGATAAACAAATGCATTTCTAACGAAAATGGTGAGAATGAAAAGAGATGAAATAACAAATATTTAACAATGAATCTTAAGATAAATGATTAGAAACCATGTATAGAAGCTAATAATATATAGATAAACATGGTTACAAAAATTGAAGAGCCGTTAAAAAAGTACTTAGAGAATATAAAAGACATGATCTACCTAGAAATAATATTTTATGGTGGAATGAAGAAGTGCAAAAAATAATAAAAAATAAAAGAACTTGTTACAAAAGATTGACGAAATCTAAAAACAATGAAGCTCGTGATTAATATAAGATAGTGAAAAGTTGAGCAAAAAAGTTAAACGAACAATAGGTGATCCTTTAAGCAGAAGTATGAGAAATTTGAAACTAAAAAGATGAAAAGAATATTTATATATTAACAAGGATGAGATACAAAAGATCTCAAAATCTTAACCACGTCAAATGTATCAAGAATAATAAAGAAAAAAATTTAATAAAAATGAAGACATTAAAGAAAAATAAAAACGTTATTTTGATACTCTTTTTAATGACAACTTTATTAGAAATACAGAAAAGTCATAATCTACGTAACATAGGTTAATACAAATTATATTAAAAGAATTAAAATTTTAGAAATTAAAGAGACATTAAAGAGGATGAAAACAAGCAAGAAGTATGGCCCAAATAGTATCCCTATAGAAGTATGGAAATACTTGAAAGATTAAGAAGTGAAATGTTATGTCAATTATTCAACAAAATCTTAATCTCTAAGAAAATGTCGAATAAATGAAGAAAGAGCATTGTATACCTATCTCTCGGAAAAAAGGATATACTAGATGCTCAAATAATAGAGGGATCAAGCCCATAAGTAAAACTATGAAATTATGGGAAAGATTTATTGAGAGATAATTATGAAATAATACAAATATTTCAATCAACCAATTTGAATTTATACATGGACAATCTACAATGGAAGTTAATTTTCTTATTAGAAGTTTGATAGAAAACATTGTGATATGGAAAGATTTACATATGGTATTTATTAACTTAGAAAATGTTTATGAAAGACTTCCAATAGATGTTTTGTTGTGAGTGTTGTTGGAGTGAGAGATGATGCATGTTAAGTATATACAAGTGATAAAAACATGTATGATGAAATCTATATGGTGTATGTTTTCTAGATCCCTGGACTCTCATTTCTGACATCGTGGATTGTTTCGCCTGTACCACAAATGTTCCAACATCAATTGAGCCATCAACACTTTCTCCATCATTTCTCACATGTCGGCTATCGTCGTACACGAGTCTCTTCGATCGTCTTCTTCTCTGGATCCAACCGAAAACAAATCCAACAAGATTTTCATCGTTGAGTCTCTGCAGTTGTGTCAAGCCCCCTACAAACCTCTCCTTCTACCTACAAAACCGCTCAAAACATATGCCCATCATTGTCGTGCAGTCCACCTCACTTCCTACATCCATAAAATCCCTGTCACTGGAATCTTCCTCCTTTCGTCTCCTTCGCCAAGCGATCGTCCATTTCCATTAGTTTCGCCATCACCATCCCTCCACTGTCAATCACACTAAACTACCATCACCTCTTCCCCACAAATTGCTTGGAATCTCCACAAACGCCGATGCCATCCCCTTTCACTCCACGACTGAGCCTCCGCCTCTTCCTCTGGCTTCCAAAGCCTTCTTTCTTCTTCCTCATCGGAGTTCCCGCCCCTTTCATGCGTTCAAATTACCCGAGCATTCCTGCCCATTTTTGTCATGCTGTCCTCCTCTCTTCATGCCCGAACATCCTTCTCGTGCAGCAATTACCCTAGTTTTCTTCTCCATGATGTCACATGTTTTGTGTAGAGTAGCAGACAAAGAAAGAAACTCATTCTATCACAAGAAAAAGTTATAGTGCAAGAGACTCACGAAGGAACAGTACCTTTGTTTGTACATTTCTTGCCAGCAAGCACACATCTCCACCGTTCACATGTTCAATCAAATGTTTCCTATCTAAAGCGCCATAGTCACTACTCCTGTGTTGTTCATCCTCACGCCCATGAGGACTCCTTGCCATAACGTGTTAAGCCTGAACATCCCTCATACACATTTGCCCATCCGTCACAACACTATGCAATGAGGTTCCCGGTCAAACGATTCTCACCCACCTAGACAAGGTGCCCAAACATCCTTTGGTCTACCAGGTTTACTTGGTCCAAGCTGGTTCAACAGAGATTAAGCCTGGTTCAGACACTAGTACATAATTTCCAACCAGTTTAAATCTGGTTCAGGGACAATTTTAAGCCCAAGTCAGCTAGTTTCACTTAGTTCAGGTATGGTTCATTTCTCATTTACCGTTTTCTTTTAGTCATTTCTCCGGCTTTGTCCTGCATCACCCATTTTTTAGTTGCAAACAAGGATTGTCGTTTGGATCTCGGTTTCATCTCGGAAGGGTGTAAGAGAGGAGATCTCGTGAGATTCTTGAAAAAATCTCGGGAGATTGAATCTTGGATTTCATTGTATAGGGTATGCCTTACTCAAAGATTGTTATTTTGCATCTAGATTTTATCTCGTGAAAACTAAACAAAAGAGATCTTTGAAAAATCTCAAGAGATTGGTTCTAAAAATACCATTCAATGTGCATGTTTAAGTGTAAAATGTAATGTAATCTCTTCAAAAAGGACAATGAAATTCATATTAAACATTAAAATAAGCTATGACAAAATTAAAATGTAATACAGAGAGGGTGAATCGTTGTTAACATAGACATACAAGGGATATTATGTGAGATTAATGCTTCATCTTAAACAATATGGGTAAGAGATTGATGACATCTTGGGTCAATTGTACATATATAGTCATAAAATATTAACTTAAAAAATTTTATCAAACAATAATGTCTAAATGAATATTTGTATGGATTACATAATAAAATTGAAAATATACGAAGCAAACTTATCTAGGCTATCTAACAAGTTAGGAGTAGTAATAGGCGGAGGATATCAAGATACCAAAAATATTATATGGATATTCTCATTTCGGTAATCTCGTTTCTTGGTCATGTAGAGAGAAAGAGATTCTCAGGAGATCTCGAGAGATTCTCGGGAGATCGCATTCCATGGTTGTAAACACCACATTGCTACTCCTCCCTGAATTCTATAACTTGTTCTTAAGCACAATTTACCTGTTAGGATCCTGCTTAAGTAGGCCTAACAACCAAAGCAAGTCTCCAATTATTCATCTAGAATAAACTTCCTTCTTCAAGGTTGTTCCGTTATCAAAGAGACCCTTAAGGTACTCATAAAAATAAAACACACTAAACATGTATGCAGTGAAAATGACAAGGTCTCAACTAAACAAGAGTAATTGTCCAAGAAGATAAGAAAAGCAATCATGCACCTCACAAAAATAAATAAAAATTTGTATATAGACATATACAGATTTATAAATATTTATTAATATAGACATATATAAATACATGTATATATAAATATTTATTAATATACCTACCCTTTGCTCATGCGGTCGAGGCAACAACCTTCTAGAAACCTAATTACAAGAGAATAAATCATCCCTCCAGAGGACGACAATCTCTTCGCTAACGTATCGAAACAATGACCTCCTAAAGACCTGATTACAAGGAGGTAAACCCTTGATAAGTCTCTCATGAGGTGACAATTACTTCACTCGTGTGTCGAGACAATGACCTTCTAGAAACCCAATTATGAGGAGATAAACCCCTGTTGAGTCTCTTAAGGGACGGATGCCACTTCAAAAGAGAATCCGAACCTACAAACACTAAGAAAGGGAGGGGGTATAGCAGTGGCTACCGTCGCCACTGTCCCTCAAAGTTGTCGTCACCATCATAACTGATGGTCACGATGATTGGTGAGTACCGTCTCTGTCACCATTGAGAGATGCCACGTGAAGTCGAGCTTGATTTCATTCTTGTCTATAATCATCATTGTCGAGGACAATGATGTATGCCATTGCCGTTGATCAAAGGAGAAGAGAAATAAGACCTTCACGAACCTTGTCACCGAAGAAGGAAAAAGAGGACCGTGCACCCCTCATCTCCACTACTTGCAATGAGGAGCAGTGCCGATATTGCTAAGGCCACCTCCTCTTGTTGCAAACAAAGTCATTAGAGAAGAAGGCTGCAACCAAAGCCCTCGATTTGCTTGACCATCAGGATGAACCCAGTCAAAGGAGCCGAACCCACCAGAAATTAGGAAGGAAAGGGTGGATGTCGATGTCATCTTCACTGTTAGCCACCACCCCTGCCATATACTACGGCCATCACCATCATCATCATCATCGGAAATGAAGAATGAAAAAAGATGGGGACCCCATCGGGTCTTATTGCCATCGAGAGAGAAAAAGGAACCAAAAGGGCGCTAACACCCCATTACAGCCTCACAAGGCTAGCGTCATCTTCTCAAGCCAACTCCTTTGTTGCAGTCGACTCAGCAGAAGGCAACCACTGTCACCTCCACCTTCAATTGTTGTCACCACCGTGGGGAGGAGCCCTTGGAACTTCTATCATCACTGCCTCCAACCGAAGAAAAGGAGAAGCATAGAAGCCCTCGTCATCATCTTCTCCACCAAGGAGGGCCAAACCACCGTCAGCCACCATCGTCATCTCGCCGCCACCGAAAGAGCCACTCAGAGCTGTTGTCACTACCTAGGACTCCTCTTGGACTACTTTTGTAAGAGAAGCAACTATGATGGGCTTCCTATTGGGCATCAAGGAGAAAGGAACAAAGAGATGAGAGAGACACAAACACACACAGCACCGTAGTGCAGTCCAGGTTTCTGTTGGGCCATTTCTGGGGACAAAAATAACCCCCCCCCCCAAATCCCTTCTTCAATTCTCAAAAAGTTATTTAACATATAAAAAGAAGATCATGATTTTTGCTTTACCTTTTTTTCAAAAAAATGGGACCGAATAACTTGTATTTATATGCAAATTATATTATTTCGGATATATATAGATATACCGTTCAGTCTAGCCAAAGTAATGTCGAAAATATGGTTTTCATCCCTCTTTCCAACAAAAAAGGTGGACCAAAATAGATACATTTCAAATGTAAATAAATATATTTTAACATATATAGAGTCAACCCAATTCAGTTCAACCGAAATATTGTCAAAACTCGATGAATTCAAAATAGCTACATATTGCATTCAAACAAACTATTTTTGGATACATAAAGTCAATACAACTCGGTCAAGCCGAAATGTTATTGAAATTTGATGAATCAAAATACTTGCAAATCATATGCAAACAAAATTATTTTGGATAAAAATAGTCAATCCAACTCGGTCCAACTGAAAGGCTGCCAAAATTCCAAAAATGCATGTCTACGTATTAAGTAAACAAAATACTACTCAAGTACGCAAAGGAGCAAAGTAATGAATAACAAATATTAATACAAACTCTATAACACTTCAGTGATAGAAATTAATTCCAATTTTGAAAAACAAGACTTTTGTGTCTCCTCATTCATTGTACTGTCATGTACTATGTACTTAAGTTGAAATGAAATGAATTCAAGTTCACTTGATATGATGTGTTGTTACAAACGTGACATCAAATTTTCATGAACTTTAAAAAGACAAATAAAAATAATTAAGTCACATAAATGACGCAAGATTTAAATAAACAAACAAACAAACATAATTAAACTCAAACTAAATAATAACTTAATCATTAACAAAATGTCCAAATAATGAAAGCAACTCCACTCCATAAAATAGTACATAAAAAGTGACCACCCATGGTAATGAAACATGTTGAGTTGTATCTAACTTAATCATAAAGTTAAGTGGGTAATGCTACTTCATTAAATAAGTGCATAATAAAAACCCAAATCAAATAACAATTTACACATTAACAAAATGTTAACATAATCAAATTGAAATCATTTCAAAAAATAATACATAAAAATACCTACCAAAAGTTACAAAACATGCTAAGTTGGATCAAACTTAATCATTAAATTAAGTGGATAATATTAATAAGAACAAATCTTAATAACAAAATTCACTTAAATCGTAACAAAACACATAAAAATAAAAAATTAATTCCTATAAAAATACAAATAGATGCACTCAGATAATCTCAATATATAAAAAATGTGGTTCAGATCATTTAAATGATGAACAATGCCCATGTCAACACCTAGAAAATATGTGGAACCATTTGTATTCCTATATTTAAGTACCACACACCAATATTAGCTAATACTTCTATAAATACTATATATTTTCATAGTCGTTAATGCTAAAATCAATACTTTTTCCATAAGAAAAGTTTTCTTTAAAAAGAATTTAAATTTTTGAGGTTTCAACAAGTGCCTACTCTATTCATAGCCTTAATGTTTTTAATTTGATGTCCCAATAAGTTTAACATGGTATCAGATGCCATTGTTCACTCTTGGCCTTATGCGTATGCACCCTCATTTGTAGTATAAGTGAAACGCCTAATTAAAATAAATTAGTTTACACGTGGGGGGACATGTTAGAATAATCCTACATTGGGTATCGCAACAAAGTAGTCAAAATATAAGCAAGGTGCCTACTCCATTCAGGCCTCAAGGTTTTCAGTTGGCTGGCCTGACAAGTTTAACATCATGAAATGTTGGAACTAAAATGAAAAAGAATCCTAAGAAAGAGCATCATGATAAGAAAATTTTGTTGAATAAATAAATAAGGGCAGCTGGAGAAAAAAATTACCAACAGGATCCTGCCCATTGAGGCATTGTACTTGTTTCACGTTTTGCAGGTTTTCCAGATACTGGATCATTAGTTTTGACCTGAATGTGAGAAAAAGTAATACTAGTAAGGACTTAATGTAAACAAACCCTGCAAAGAAAAGAAGGAAACAGACTAAGCAGAGATATTGTTCTTGAGCAAAATATTTAGCCAAGTGGTGAACCAAGTAAAAATAGGTAACCAGTTTTCACTAACACCCAGACTTGCAAGCACTTCCTGTAGAAGAAACAAGTATCAGTGAAGTGTAAATCATCAGTACCTATTCCATCATTTATTTTCATACAAAATATCTGCTGTCCTCAAACATACTAGAAATGAGGTCTTGGTGCCTGACCTTAAAGTCGACACTTCAAAGTATTTACATCAATCTGTAATATCAGTCCACTTCCTTGAGTTCCGATGGAAGATGATGTTTCACTAAGACAAGTGGCTGCTGACCTTGCGAACTTCAGCTATCTCCTCGCCTGAGCAAGTAGCCTTCTCATACAAGGATGAGAATAATACATGAAGCGGGCAAAGAGTGATCCACACATCTGACAAAATCTGATATTCTTCCCATCACCTAAGTCCTGCCGAGAGACACCTGGAGAATACAAAACAAGATAGGATCTCTCTCCAAATATTAGACATGAAGCAAGTGATTGTGGTAGTCACCACCCATTCGATGGGTTGCCAAAACAATTAACCATGGAGACCCAAAGGGCATCCTCCTCCCTCTCCACCTTCCACAACCGTTAACGAAGAAGGGCTTTGTTAAAGACTTCTATTGAAGTGAGGCCAGCACACCCCCCCTCCTCCTCTCTAGGCCTGCACACTCACCCCCACCTCACCAGGTGCCCTCCTTTATGAGAATAATAATTACCTTTCCATAAGATGTAGGCACCTTAACTTCAATCTTCTAGTTGACCAACCTGGAAACGTTGAAAATAGACAAATAGTAAACAGCAAGAGAGGATAGCAGAGTCTTAGATCCCTACAACTAACAAAAGCTGACCCTCCCACCCTTAGAGTTTGTGGTGAAAATCCTCAACTAGAAGTACCAAATCTGTAGCATTTAAATGCTCATCGAGGCCAAGGTATTTAATAGGGAACTCAGAGCATTTAGCAAAACGAGTAGCAGCTAGAATCCACTGCTTGCTCGTCTGACAAGCCAATTCCAACACTCACTCTTGGAGAAGTTCATCTGCATCCCAGTGGTTGCCTCCAATAAAAGAAGCAGAACTCTAATTTTGTCAACCTTGTCTTCTTCGGTCACTAAGAAGAGGGTAGTATCATTTGCACCGAACATGAACGATCACAGGCCTTTGGTTCTAAATTATTACACCTTCAATGACCACATAATCTGTAGCTCCCTCCCTGCCACATCATAGTTAGCTCCTGCCCCACAAATAAAAATAGATAAGGCAATAAAGGGATCTCCCTGCATGAGCCCTCTTGAACTGGAGAAATAGGTGAAGGGGCTACCATTCACCAATAGGGTAAATCTAGCCATTTCAATGCACCATTTAATCGAAGCAAGCCATTTGAATGAAAGTTCATAGGATACAAGACCCCAAAGAGATATTTCCAACTGACCTGGTCATAAGCCTTCTAGAAGCTTAATTTAAAAAACAATGCATTTATTTTTCCTCTTTTTCTCTTGCATACTCTTGTATGTGGCCATAATATCGTCAAGAATAAACCAACCCCGAAGAAAAGCCGACAAACTTTAGCATGGATGGGAAAATCGGAATCAAAATTAGTGGGCATTGATTCGATTCGAATCGGATCAAATCGGTGGGAATTTGTTGATTCCTTGAGAAGAAAACCGATTTGAAATCAATCCAAATCGGTCATTTATTTATGTTTTTCATTGTAAAATATTCAAAAAAATCATTAAAAGTCTTAAAAAATACTCTTAAAGTTGTTAAAAATAAAAATCATTGATCTAACATAACTTCGCATCATTACAATAGATTTTAAACAACTATATCTAATTTAATGGTAGTGATCATTTCATTAAAGAAAGGTAACATGTTACAAATGATATATTGACATGTAATAAAATATTATATCTTTCTTTCACCATCATTTATAACCTCTACCTTCATCCACATTCCCTAGATACTCTATTGAGACTTGAGAGCTATCTGTCATGCTTTGTATGTGTTCATATGAAAGTGTCTATGGCTAAAGAGATGGAGATGAGGAAGATATGGCTAAATAGATACTCCATTGAGAACTACATCTCCATCTCTTTAGCCATATCTTTCTCATCGTCATCTGAGAAACGGTGTCTGGATATTGTGTTGGACTGACAGGTCCTTGTCTGATTTTCAACTCTCTCTTTTTTGTTTTTGTTTTGCTTAGGATGAAGAACTTTTAGTCCCCATGTCATGCTAATATACCTTTTACAATTGTCAAAAATGCCCCAATCATGGATTACAAAATCAGTTGAATTGGATTTGAATCGAGCCGATTCACCGATTTTGACTTGGAGCACCAATCTAGACATGACTCCTGGCATAATTGATCTAGATTAGTGGAAACGGTCAAGAGTCGGCCGATTCTTTGAATCAGTTCAAAATCTACCGATTCAACCGATTCAGTCGAGACAACTTAAGGCCCAGATTATTATCGATATCAATCCTAAGATCAATCTGACATCACCTTTATAGAGGTGATATCAGGCCACATCGGCCATCCCCTTCATTTTCCACCTAAAGCTACTAGGGCACCGATGATTTTGGTGCCGATTTTGGTGATCAAGCAACGATTATAGCGATTCGGCTTGATCCGACGGTGATTCAGCATCGATCCCTCCACATTTCAGCCTTCTTTCAATGATTCCCCTTCCCTTCTCTCAATTCCACCGATTCCTCTCGGAATCTCTTCCCAAATCCATCCCTCTCTCCCGATTCATAGCCCTCCCCCTCCATTACATATGTTTGGTTTAAAATAGTCTATTAAGGGATTGTTTTGCCTCCCTCCTCCCTTATCCCCTGAAAGTCTAAAATAGTCACCAAGACTTTTTCGGTTACAATTTGATTCCAACCGGAATAGTGCCTTAAGGAGCTGCTCAACCCCCTCGGGCCGTGATAGCCTCGAATAGTCCCGTTAAGGGGATGTTCAAACCAACCCCCACCCCAGGTTCTAGGTTCTCCACTTAATCGATGAAGTTGAAAATATTTTTTAATGTGTTAAGCTCTTAATATTGTAGACCAAAGACTCAAGAATCAATGGCCAAGCAAGAAGACACCGATGCACTTAATTCTCGTGATATTGGGTGCAAACACGGCCACATGGTGTATTTTGATAAGATGATATAATAAAGGTGGTGTGGGAAGCAAACAAATTAAGAAGTATTCCATTTGAAGAAACGCATAGGTGATGTGACTGAAAATGTCAAGAAATGTGACAAAGTGCCTGAGAAGAGTATTAAAGTCATGAGGATGTATCTTACTAGAAGAGCCTCACAAAGAGGGATTCGTGTTAAATAAAGAACAGAGTTGCATAAGGAGCTTTTAGGAAGAAAAGGCAACAAGTCTAACCAAAAAGGTAAGGGAAAATGATGAACTCAGGAGGTTGAGACATCATTCAACTCCAACGATGATGAAGACTTGAGAAGAGCATTTCATGCAAAAAAATAATCACAAAGAAACAGTAAGGGAAGAAGGAGGGAGCAGGAGACTTTGGAGTCGGAGCATGGATTGCAGAATCGGAAGCACATGTTCTAGGTGCCCTGTGCGGCACATTCTATTGATCTCATATTAGAGGATATAGGTAATGAGGAGAGTGTATCCACCCTTGTCAGGTAAGCGCAGACGATCACGTCATTTATTTATTCGCATCCCCGTCTGGTACATATTATGAGATCACACACAACAGGGCATGATCTTGTTAGGCCCGGTCCGACTCATTTCGCCACGAATTTCATTGCATTGGAGAGTTTACACCGACACAGGCATGCATTGGTTAAGTTCATGCAGTCTGAGGAGTATTATAACTATATGGTGGACCACCTGCACAACAAGAAAGATCAGCTGAAAATTTTTGTTAGGTCTGAGAAGCAGATCACTGGCAAGAGATTTTGGGAGAGTATTGCCTACTACTTGGCAATCATTGAGTCACTGGTAGTTGTCTTGAGGTTGGTTGACTCAGATGACAGGAACCAGATGGGCACGTTGTACGATGTCATGGACTGGGCAAAGCTGAAAATAAAAGAGAAAAATCTCAGAGGTTACAAAAAGTGGTGGAAGATTATAGATGACCGATGAGACAAGACTTTGCACCACGATGTACATGCTGCAAGTTAGTAGGTTAAAAAAATATTTGTGCTTACCTACTTTTTAAATTTATTTAATAATTATCTTATTCATAATGTTAACTATTAAATTCTTGCAGGATATTTTTTGAACTCCCGCATCCAATATGGAGGACAAGTGATGAACGATAACGAGGTGATGCGGGGTACACTAGCTGTTATCCAGCGTCTCTGCCAATCTCAGCAGGACAGGATAGAGGTTGAGATAGAAGTAACGAGGTGAAGCCGAGGAGGATGCTCCAGCTCCACCTCCACCTACTTCTCAGGCTCAGGCAGGGCCTTCTTCTGCCCCAGCAACTATGGAGCAGCCACCTCCAGCTTTAGCTCCAACTCCAGTCTCAGCCGCTGCTACCCAGCCCATTCATAGTCCAGGAAAAACGAAAACAAAAATGACTGCACGAAAAATGGGCGAATTTGCAAAGCTAAAAAAAACTTTGGGTTCTGGTACTTTAGAGATTGTTGAAAAGGTGAAGAGAAAGAAGCTGGAGGTCAAGCATCCTGTGAGCCAAGATGACAGCACGTAGGCTCCTTCTCACTCCTCAGTTGATGATGACGAGAAGTGCATACCAGCAACGCAACCATCAGCAGCAGCCCAGTCACCTGATTCACGGCATCCAAAGCCGTATTACACGCTGGATGAGCAGACACTACAGCATCATTTTATAGAGCCACAGTATCTAGCATTTGGCGAGGCTCACCAGCAGTGAATTCCTCCACCACCACCACTAGTTCCACCAGAGTCTACTTACGTCCCGGTCGTCCCGCAGTCCGATCCATACGACCTTGATAGCATGGCATCGGCATTATTTTCATATGGATATAGTCCCGGACAATATACAAGACTGAGCACAACTCAGGAGCGTCGACAGCAGCAGGAAGAGGAGGAAGACCGATATCAATATCCTAGATATTGGTATTAGATTGATATCATGTAAATTCTTACTTTTTTTATATTTTCATGATATATAAATTAATTGATTTTTGAATCAATGGAATATGTACTTAACTTCATTTTATTTTCATTAGTAATTATTCAATGTGGATGAATGCTAATCTTATTTTTAGATTTTTTTTCTAACTCATTTCCTATTTTTTAAAAAAATTTCTGATTTTTTTGTTGAAAAAAATCAATCAAGGCTGATTCCTGGATCGATTCTGTTCAGCCGATTCCTGGAATCGGATCGATTCCGATTCCGCGATCCTTGGTCTAGAGGGAGGAGATGCACAGTGATATGGGATAGGTGGATAGACATAACAAATAGATTCATGATTAATTTTCTTGTGTATTGTTTAGATGGTATAACATTTTTAAAATCTATTGATGCTATAGGTCAAATCAAGAATGATAATTGTATTTTTAGTCTTGTGGACGATGTTGTAGAAGAGTCTCTTATAGATTCTATGTGTAGCACACTGGATCGATCTGATGTTGGAGGACATAGGCAAAGAAACTTCAATTTCTACACTTATGAGCTAAGCACAGTCGATCACATCCTTCATCTATTTACATCTTCGTTTACTGTACATCAAGAGACATCACATAGAGGGGCACAATATGATCAAGCCAGGACTGACTAGATTTGCCACACACTTCATTGTCTTGTAGAGCTTGCACCGATACAAACATGCACTAGTCCAGTTAATAATATCAGCTGAGTACATCTACTTAATGGGGACCTACATAATAGGACGTATCAATTAAAAATCCATGCACAAATGAAGCGTTAGATTATGGACAAGTGTTTCAAGAAAAATAATTGTTTATTACTTGTCCATCATTAAGCCACTTGTAAATATGTTTTGATTAGTGAACTCAAATGATAGAAACCAGATGAGATACCTTTATGATGCTATAGAAAAAGCAAAGCTGAAATTCAATGAAACGCATTGCAAAAGTTACAATAAGTGATGGAAGATGATAGATGTCAAATGGGATAGGACACTACACTATGATATACATGCAGCAGGTATTTCTTGTTATCAATAATTTAAAGATTGTTTTATGCATAAATGTAAGTTCTTATGTCATAAGCAATGAATACACATGAATGCAGTACAGATCACAAGTATGCAATGATCAAAAAGTTTTGAGGGGCACTTTGTCTATAATACAACAGCTTTCAAAAACTCATCAAAATAGATGTAAAGCTAAAGCTAGAAATAAGTGAGATCATTATGTTTTTACTTTGGTTCACTCAAAGTCTAATAATTTGACTACTCTCAATTTTTAAATGCAATCATATAAAATGAGAACTGAAGTATACTCAAATTCAAATATAAGATATTCATTGGACAAGGTTACTTCTAGTATGTTAAAATTGAAACAAACCTCATTCCATTTTGTGATATACAAACCCTTATTCTGATAGTAACATCATCTTCTATTATTCTTTTTTACAGCTAAATGATGGATGCAAGCGAACACAAGAAGTGGATGGAATCAACTTGCTACAATTGTTAATCAGATTATGAGTCATACCACAAGTTCCTTCTAATTCAAGAGAAAATAAAGTACATTTAGCCTTATTCATATAAAAAGAATAAATAGGCTAACATCTGACAGATTAGAGAAACTTGTGTTCTGCCACTACAACATGCAGTTGAAGATAAAGAACATCAAAGATCGCTAAAAAGTTATAGAACAAAGATTCGCTAGATTTACAGATGATCCATATGAACAAAGAACTAAGATAGAAGCACATAAACCACCTACTGAAGATGTCAATATGGATTACATCTTCTAAGAGGAGCACCCACTTGTTGTGAAAGTGGAGAAGAAGGCGGGCAGAGCACCAGCTGAGTTTGATCCTGGTAATCAATGATTATACTTGGGCTTAAGGGGAACTTGATGATGTTCAGGTTGAAGCCAAGCATATGCAAAAGAAAGTCCTTGCTACTTCAACTCCAGTCCCAGCTTCAACCCTAATTCCAATTGCAGCCCTAGGCCCATCACCAACCCCAACCTCAGCCAACTCCCACCAAGACAAAGACAAAGACTATGGCAAACAGATTGAAGAAACATCTAATTGATGAAGTATCAAATCGAAGGAATGTGTTGCACATGGAACCCAGATGATCCCCAGTCTAAAGCAATGTTGGAGTGTCAGATCGATGGAGTATCAGACTATGGAGTACTAGATACTCCCCAACCCCAACCTCATAGGCAACTGCCACCAAAACAAAGACAAAGACCATAGTAAAAAGATTAATGGTCTAAAGTTCCCCGGGCTGGGAAGCATCTGATGCGCACATGGCAGACCATTAAAAATCTCTGATTTCTCGCCATTCTGTGCTTTAATGAGAGGTTGGAGGTTTTTTCTATAAAAAAGAATGATCTTCTATGCCTCAAGGCTTCGAGGGTATGATATTTCAATTCTAAGAGAGCGTGAGAGCCAATCTCTCCACTGCCACTATTGTCGTTCGTAGACGCACCCCGCCAACAAGTCACTTCTAAGTAGAAGTGCCCTGCTAGCAAACCACTTCTATGAGTGTCTAAAATCTAATGTTTCAAGTTTTTATCGTCTTCCTTGGGTTTCTAGCTTAGTCTAGCCACAATTTCTTTCTTTACTCAAGTCATAACATCATTCCATTTCATATTTGGAGCCTAGAAAATCTTCTTAAATGATTCTTTCAAGTTTTCCACATTGATCATAGAAATGCCCCATCATCAAGGCACTTTGGGCTAGAAGTGCCTTGCGACATACCACTTTTGTGAAGGGGTTTTCTTATTCACATTTTTTCTATGTACCTTCCACTCGAGCACATTTCTACTTTCATGTAATCACGCATTTAGCTTGCATTGTATCATCATATTAAAAAGTCATAAAAGAAGGATAAGGATCTAGCCCCCTCCGATTTGTTTCAATCCAATCATTTTTTATATTTATTTCCTTCATAGATATTGCATGTCCCCATTAGTTTTAAATGTTTGTCAACTTTTCTTAGTGTTTCAAGATGTTGCAGATACAAGTGCCCTAAAGTAGTATCATTTCTATGAGTTAAAGTGCCTCAAGTTGAACCACACAAAGAGCATTACGTGCTTCTCGTCTTCAGCCAGCCAAAAAAAATGAAGTTAGATTCCATATGTCATCTGCCCAAGCATACATGTCAGTTTAATTTGATTTACATTCGAAACTCACGATTTCTGACGATTACATCTCATTCTTTCCAATCTGAAGCCTTCGAATCAATCTCCACCACCGAGTGACGCTGAGCCCATTGTTCACAAGGTGAAGAGGATCCATTCCCGATCCGTCCATCTACAGGCAAGACCAAGGTAGCTTGTCTACTACCCGAGTTTAAGATGCTCAACAATCAACACCGATCTAATTAGTTAGAGATAGGTCCTCTCAAATAATGTCGACGATAATTTAATTAAGGCACCTACTCTAATGTGCAGCATAATAGTTAAATGGATAATAATGAGAGAGTGAGATAGTCATACCTCCACGATGTAATGTAGGTGACGTTTTCCCAGCAGCCCACTACTCTGACCGATTTATACAATTAAAATAAGTCCAAATTTTGCACCTACACCCCAAAGGAAGATAATAGACTACAAATTTGTCAATCCGGTAAGAGAGAGCAAACAAGTTGATGGGTCCGCCATTGTTGATGTGATATCCTCCAATCCACTCATGTCGCATCACCTTTAAAGTCATTTTTGACCTGACGCGAATATCACGAGGAGCATGTAATATCGTACTAAACCTAACTCAATTCCCAAATATCAATTTTCTTGAACTTTGTGTGACTTTCGGTGCCTCAAAATTACTTGAACATTGGCATCATATGCACTGAAGAAAACTCAAACTTGACACCACCGACTACTGGCATTATTCACCCAATAGTTAAGTTATCATAGTTCTTGACCTTGCTTGAATGTAAGATTATTGTACCTGCCACAGGACCTCTTCGACCAGGAGGGGGAACACTCAAGGGGGTGGGCTGTAGGGTCCAAGTGATGCCGGGGACATTGAGGATGTCACGCAGTGGGCTGCAATGGCCAGCCATCCTCACTGGTGTCTAAGGCAACAGTAGAGGCACTTGGGTGCGGGGGCCTCACCTGCACTAGGAGGGGCTCAGCTCTCGGTGGTCATTCACAGGGCTGGCTAGGTCCAACGGAGGTGGATGGCTTGCAGGGCACCAACTAACAGGTCCTCAAGCCCTACTTCACGAGCGGAGGAGGAGCTTGCATAAGAGCCACATCCAAGTGCGGTAAGGTCTCAAATGAGAAGTGCTTGGGATGGAAGGGAGAGCTAGATGAGGGAAATTCTCAGTGGGGGGTGTGGACATGGGGAAGGGAAAGGGGGCACCAGGAAGGGTTAGGGGCATGGCCAGGCCACAAAGGGGGTTGTGGATGTTGGGATGGAGGAAAAGAACACAGTCCAAATGAAGGAGAAGAAGGTTGGGAGGGTCTTGGATGCAAAAGGAGGGGAAAGAGGAGGAGAATCGACAGAGGACAAGGTGGATGACGATTGGGAGATGAAGAACCGAGAGGGGAAGAGAAGTAGAAAACGAGGATAGGGGAGAGTGAACCAAGTACCAACAGAAGGGGAGAAGGAACCGAAAGAGGGGCGTAGGCAAGATCCAAATTTTCTTCAGCTCAACATGGCAGTAAAAAGGGGGGGTCATATATAGACTTCTCACATACAAATTTTGAAGAAAACTCAGAGAACCAAACAAGTACAGTTATAATAAACCATATCTATCTATATATATTCTATAAATAATATCCTTGGTCGACAAGTCGTCCTGATCCATAGGGAATCCACGATCTAGTGACGATGTCGGTACACATGATCTGTATCAAAGTGGATCAAAGCACGAGTGTCCTCACCAATAAAAGTTGACCAAGGAAATTTCCTTTTATGCTTATGTTTTGTAACTCTTGTATGCACAATGATCATCGAATCAGAATTGGTACCAAGTTTAGTAGGTACCAATCCAATCCAGATCAGATCGGCTGATCCTGGCCGATCCTCTAGGAGGATTCCCAACACGGAATCAAGAAATTTTTAAAAAAATTAAAAAACTAGAAAAATTCCAATTCCAATTCTAATTTCGATCTGACTCCAGCTAATTCAACCCGACTCCTTTTATAAAAAATATCTAAAAACATCGGGGGTCCAATTCGGATATGATCTGATTTCGCTTGGATTTTGTCTCAGATCGCTCCTCCAGATGAAAATCAGATCACCATAGGCCAATCAGATCTAAGAATAGGTCGATTCCAATCTAGATCGACCAATTTTGCAATCTATGTGTATACATCACTTTGTCAATACAATTTTAAGTATGTTCTAAAAAAAGAAACTCGATACGTGGTATTACTTGCCCTCCTTTACAATTGTCATCAGGAGAGATTTCCAAACCAGTACTTCAAAAACCCTAAAAACAGAAAAAAAATCACAAATGAACATCTAGATCCAATCCGATTAGTTGAGGACGATTTTCATCCCCAAAATGGGTCATAAAAGGCCACCATGCCGGCGCAGTGTCTTCCCCTCCAATACTTACCCGGGCTGGGGATCATGTGACTTAAGTCACCAGATCCAACCATATCAGATCCCATGGACCCATTCTGGTATATTTGTATCTAGGGGGAAAGATGCCATAGCAGCAACCGCCGTTGGCCTATTCTAGTGGCGAATCACTGAAATTAGTTGATTCGGAGGATTCTAGTCCCAATCTAGGCCGATTCAACTGATTTTGGTCAATTCCGATGGGAGATCAGCTTGGATCAGGACAAGCCAAAATCGGATCAAAGGGACCCAATCTGCGGCCTATGCTATTAACTTGTTATAAATTAATTCAATTAAGCTCCTATATTTTATTAGTTTTGAATTAG
Source organism: Cryptocoryne crispatula var. balansae (assembly GCA_036172225.1). Taxonomy (NCBI): domain Eukaryota; kingdom Viridiplantae; phylum Streptophyta; class Magnoliopsida; order Alismatales; family Araceae; genus Cryptocoryne; species Cryptocoryne crispatula. Next base: position 12,042,826 of record CM069932.1, on the reverse strand, counting down.
AGTTATTGCTCTCTTTTGTTTTAAAATTTTGTAATCTTTTTGTGTAGCTTATTGATGCAGTCATAATTTTTATTGTGGTTATTAACTTGTTCATCATTTATGTAACCCTTTCATGTTATTGGTCCTATTTAGTCATTCATAGATGTTGAATTATCTCTATTTTTGTTTTGCATCATGTATCCTAAGTTGATGCTATTAAGTTGTCTAAAATTCATGTTATTAAATTGTTGTATTTTTCTAATTTTAAATTAATTTTGTTGGTCTATTTTTGTTTTAAATTGATTTTTACTTAATTATTGTTATTCTTATAAGTTTAATTATATTTTATATTTTTACATTTTATATTTCATTTTTGAATGTATGATTTATTAGTATCTCGTGTATATACATATATAAAAGATTAAAATTAATATTAAAAATACACTTTGCCTCAAGCACCTAAGGCGAGGCAGGCCCCTCCTTGCCTCGGGCATCTCGTGTGTCGGATAACATAGAATTTGTGTGGCATTCATTGAAATAAATGTAAGTAAATTCAAAGGTAAAGCATCTTCTCTTCTCTGGACTGCACAATTCTCTTGTTTCTGATAAAGTTGGAAAATGGCATATGGCCAACTAGATCCACTCTAAATTCTTCTCTTTCGTGTTTCTGGTGTTTACAAAAATCTTTTGCAGTACTTTTTGCATTATCCATCATCCCTTTTGCTTCTTCCCTTACATGTTAACTACGGTCCTAGTAACAATACATAACTACTATCATCCACTTCGAGAAAAAAATCAGGATCAAACTCAAGAACTATCCCACTTATTCTGTATTAACACAAAATAAATTTTTGAGTGAATTATTTTGAAAATATAAGTAGATAAATGTTTGAATTAAGCATACCCAATAAACTGCTTTAGCTAGTGGAGGCTCCCCTGTTCCAGTGGGAGTAAAATCATCTAACTCTGGAAGTGTAATGGGCAGCTTGTCTTCAGGAAGGGGCACCATTTCACCAGTGTCATCCAGGAAAATAACTGGAAAAGGTTCACCCCAGTAACGTTGTCGAGCAAAAAGCCAATCCCTCAGTTTATAGTTAACCTAATGAAAGGACAACTTGAGTAAAAAATACAATCTATGTCAGTGCAAACATGTCTACAGAACAACGATATGTGGGTACCTGCTTTTTGCCATGACCACTAGTTTCAAGCCAATCTATAACTTTCAAAGCTGCCGCTTTGCTAACCAGGCCCTCAATGTTCAACCCCGATACAACACTGGATGAGTTTATCATTATTCCATCACCACTATATGGCTCGTCAGAAGCTTCAAAATCTCTATCCGCAGGAAGCACAACCCTAGTCACTGGAATTTGGTACTTTAAAGCAAATTCATAATCGCGAGAATCATGGGCAGGTACAGCCATTATTGCTCCAGTGCCATAACTGCAAAAAGAAAGCAAACCATAAAAAGAAAAAGAAAAGAATGTAAGATATAAATGTCAGTTCTATCTTTGAAGAAACGAAGACTGTTTAGACTACCTGGAGTAACTTTGCATCTGAATAGTACTAAACAGAAATTTACTTAAGTGAAAAAAATGATCAAAGCACTTTTGCAACGAACTACCAACAAATCCTAAAAGACAGCTTTAGCAAAACAATAGTAATCAAAACTTGAATGATAATCAACTAACCACCCAGAAAAGAAGTCAAAGTGATGGGATTCCAACGGGATGATATGTACAGAAGACAGATTCGAAAGACCCTATGCCATCAGTTGGATTCGAACATCAGCAGCATCAAAATTATTATTTTATTACTAATAGGGTCTTATCTAGTTAGGAGTCTATGTTAGGAATGTCAAAGTCTAATTCGGAATTAAAATATGTATATTAAAGTCAAAATAGGTTATAAGTTTAAATATGTCGAGTCTCAGGTATATATGCATTTTTTGGGTTTTTGGGGTTTCCTTCAAGTTTTGTATTTTGGGGGTTTTGGCACCTGAAATTTGCATAAATTTTAAAGTAGCAAATAGAAAATTATTCCACTCAATTCCTATTCTATATGGTATTCAGGTCCTAAACAAATTAGGATCTATATATTCAGCTTATGAGATGTCCTACATGGACAATTCAATGGCTGGACTGCCAATAGCTGAGATGCAATGGATGCCAATACCTATCATCAAAATATAAACCTAAGTGGATTCATCAAAATTGGATAGAGGGGAAAAAGTTCCACACTGCCAATCCTGAACTTAGCGCATACTAAGTCTCATGGTGGCAAAGTAAAGAAGCAATAGAGACATGTGTTGCTGCCGACCATCTCCCTCAAGTTTACATGCAACCGGAGACAAAAGAAGATGAATAGGGCAATTGTTCTCCTAATTCTACCATTGTCAAAGAAAATAGGACAATCTAAGAATTGCCTATCTGATTGAATGCCCTCGGAGACCCACAGGACAGGGCCTTAGAATTTTCTAAATCCCAGATACTAGGGTCAGAATCTAGATGCACATATGTGGAGCTTATTAAAGCCAAGTGTATTCCAATTACAGAAAATGTATAGCATGTATCTTGTCCAACCAATGAAGATAGAAGGGGAAGACTGTGCTCTCTGAGTTCTAATATGCCAGATGACCGATTAGATGAGAGAATAGAAGAATTTGGCCCTTGATGGACTTGGAAATTGCCAAGGCACTAGGGAATTGGCCCCCCCACAAAACCCCGATGGGGGAAGGCAAATCTGAGCACAGCCAGGAATGGCTGGTTGGCAGGTATGCACAGTTAGTTGGTACACGTCCACATAAGCAAAGAAATCTGATCCCGCCCAGCCCATGAATGGCCCGACAGTCAGCCAAGTTGACTCTTCTTATAATAAATATGGAAAGGATGTGTTTAGGTATGATCTGGGCACAGTTAGAGAGAAAACAAAGTAAAAAGGGACTTTTAGGGCCCAACAGGTGTTCAGAACTGAGAATGGATACCTCCTCTTCAGTTTTAATTATGATAGATGCTCAATTATGCACCTAGGAGATCATAGTAGCAAAAAGGAGTTCAACTATGGCTGCCAAGGTTGATGGAAGGAAGGGATAGCCACTTTATTAAGATCCTATATAACAGACGGCCAATTGGATGCCAAAAGGGAATACTCAAGGGCAGCACATACAAGGAAGGGTGTATACCTACCTGTCAGAGGCAGATAAAGATGGATATAGGTCTCTCATCCTAGTTACACTACTGTCAAAGGATATAAGATGATTAAGAGGCTGCTAGGTCAAGCAAATACCCACAGAAAATATGAAAGCAGTTGATCCTGAGCCGAGCCTGGATGCAACCAAATTATGAACAATCAGATTGGAATTTGGACCTTGGTTGCCTAAGACAACAGGGAAATGATCCCCTCGTATCCCTAATGGATACATGCAAGTCTGAGCATAGCTGATAAGTGACGATATAAAAACTGAAAAGAACTAGAATCAGTCTGATCTGAGACATGTTCAAAACAAAATAGGATGTCCTCATTGATTCAGCCATATCAGATGCTCAGCTATGTATCTAGCATACAATGGCAACAAATAATTGAAGAAAGATAAGGGGATGATCCCTTTCAATCTGAAGGTTATCAAAGTTCAAGAGCAAGCCAGTTATGAAGAAAAAAAACAAAGCAAGATGAAATATACCTTGTGTTGCCAGGTAGAATAGAAAAAGATGAAGAAGAGAAATCTCCCTCTCTTGGTCTGATGAACAGGTTGACCGGTCAGACTTGATCCCGGCAGTCCCTACAATGATCAAATGTGTCAATAAAATAGAATCTTCATAAGCCTGATCAGATGGCAATGTTGCTGCACAAGCTGAGCATAGGCAGGGTGAAGAGAATGAAAGAAATAAAAAAAACAGGGCCTCTTAAGGCCCTGACAGATGCTCAGAACTGAAGCAGGATACATCTATAGTTTTAGCCATGTCATATGTTCAATTAACAGAAATAAAGGGAAAGGAGAACATACTAGTTACTGCCAAAGCCCAAGAGAAGGAACAGCAACCTTTCTAAAATCTGGTGCAGCCTGGATGCCAAAAGATGACTACCAGACCTGGTAATGCTAGCAGAACAGGAAGAGGCAATATCCTCCTTGGTTCGGCACCAACAGATGATCAAGCAGGCCCCTTGGATGGCAAGAGCAGAGCCCGATGATTCTGCTGACAAAAATTGATGATTGCGGCAAGGGGAAGAAAGATAGAAGAGAAAAGCTGGTTGATGACTTCATCATGCACCGAAATTATCTAAGGATATCTTTATTTAAGTCAATGAAGGGTTTGAATTTCGGAGTCAAAGGGAGGTCCGGATCTATGTCAAAGCCAATGAGGATTGTGCCACCATATGTAGTCCTAGTAGGACTTGGACTGATTTATTTAAATGAAATATGAAATGGATGGTCTGATTTGGTGCCAGATTTGATATATGATGGGTTTAATTAAACAAATCAATGATTTGAATTTCATTAGGGATCAAAGGTGGATCCAGATCCAACCCAAACCCAACATGGGTTCCATCGCCAATCCAAGTCCTAGTAGGACTAGGGATGAATGTCATTTAAATAAAGAAAAAGATTAAGGGCATTTAAATGAATGTTAGCCCAGGTTGACCCTCTTAATGGGCCTGATTAGATTAATGTCAAACCCAATGGCACAAGATTTAGATTTTATGCAAATTGGGCTGAATATCAATGTGGACTTGGGCCCAATATCAAAGTCTCACATATTATGGTTATAAAGTCATGAATGACATAAAATCAGGCCCAATATCAAATTTCATGGGCGCAAGATTCAGATGATATGCAAATGTGCTAGATATCAATGAAAATTAGACCCAAGTAGAAATTAAAAATAATCCAAGGTCTGATTTATACAAGATATCAAATATTGGCAAAATCTCAAAGCTATTAATGGGCCCAATTAAATAAAGAGCTCAAGTAGATCCAATGGCTGGCTATGATCTAACACATGGTGAGAGCTTGGTGTGCCAAGAGGTTATCCAAGGCCTAGAGCATCCGTTTGAAGAATTATTTGACAAATGAGGATATTAAGATATATGTCTGACACATTTTAGATGGCATGTCAAATGGGCTGAGCAATCGCATAAGATCAATCCCATTTATGAGAAGATATTTGCACAAGATCAGAGGGTTGAGAATAAATGATGAGATCAAGCCCAAGTCCAATGTCTATTGGCACAAAATTAAAGTGTATGCTAATTGGGTTAGATAGCAACCTGGTGTTCAGAGCAATTAGAACTCAAAGGTTGGCCCATCTAGTGCCCCTTTGTGCATCAATTTTTTTCCTAAAATATGGGATCCGATGGTCACTTATTCACCCTTGGATCATATCTTATATGACTGAGATACTAGATCAAAGTTATAGCCGCCAGAGCTCCTAATTTATATGAATATATCACCACATGTAGACCTGTCAATGGATCTATGGATCCGAAATCTCAACCCGAGTCCAAATCAGTTACCAGGTTTGAGACAGCAAACGAACCCGCCGAATTGTTTTCGGATTTAGCCTGCCCCGAAAGCAAAATACTCGGATGTATTTCGGACATCCACTTGGAAAAGAGGGCCGGGCCCGGAGTCCCTCTGGGACCTCGGGGTGCCGTCGTCCCATTGCCGACTCGCAGGGGAGACTGGCGCCTGTTTTCCCCTCGAGGAGCATCTCGCGGCAGCAGCCGCCGGCGATCCTCTGTGACACCTCAAGTCTCCGTTGTGACACCGGGGAGGCTGCCGCCGGCGATCCTCGGCGGGACCACCATTAGCCTCTCCGGCCACTTCTTCAGCTCTCCGCCGGCGACTTCCCGCAGCTCCTGCGCCTACAGCAGCGGCATGATGCAGGCCTCCATCTTCTTGACTGCTATCATCGCATGATTCAAAGCAAGATCGATCCTGCAGTGGATGAACAGATCTCTGAGCGTACCAGGCAAAGTCGGGGTTGAGACGCGCGGGGCAGAATGGCGGCGACCAGAAGAGCTTGCGGCTGGCCGTGCAGTGAATGTGGTTGGTGGGCTTCTGCAAGACGGCGATGTCGCGGACCTACTTGATCTTCTTCCAGCAGATGCACTTCACCACGGCCTCAACGGTGTCGATGGCGGTGCGGATGGAACCGTCGCGGAGCGGGATGAGGCACGCAATTTCGTCGATGTAGGCGCCGGCGCCGTTGGGGAACATGGTCCTGCCACCGGGGAATTGGAACTTGTCGCGGTCGACGTGAACCCAGTTTTGGACGGCCTTCTCCACAGTGAGCTCCTTGCGGGGGCACGTCCGCGTGTAGGTAACCCGTCGAAATGGATTTCGGGTTCACCGTTATCTCGAATCGATACCTTAGTTCCTGTTGGATCCTAGGAAAAAACGGGTTCAACTGTTTCGGATCCGGGTTCGGATTCCCCTACGTTAGACCTGAATCCGACCCATTGACAGGTCTAACCACATGGCCGCCTCGAAAGATGCTTATATAATAGGCATTAACTGCATATAGTTCAGGTCAAATGAGGTGCCATCCGATGCTCCTACAAGATAGGAGAAGGTGGAGGCGGTTCCAGTGGGGTATCTCCCACGACCAACAACCTAATCCTTATCCCCTGGTGAGTCTTCAGCCAATGAGAAGAGTCCACCAAGGCAAATAACTCAATTGAAGTTCATATCAGTCCGTTGAGGGTTCTAAAGAATAGAAAGGCAGGTCCCATCTCCCTTTAACCAACCTGAGCATGTGTTGGAATCCAAGAGGGCACCGCTTGATATGTCTAAACCAATGGATCTTCCCTCATTAACAATATCATCGATTCTCGCAACTCTCACTTTATTCCTTATGCACTCATTGCGAATTCTATCTACCCGAGTGTGGCCACACATCTACCATCACATTCGCATTTCAGCTACACTCAATTTGACAATATGCTTCTTCTTAGTTGTCCAACACTCACTACCGTAAATCATGGTGGGTCTTATGGCTATGCGATAGAATTTTCTTATCAATTTTAAGAGGATTTTACAATCGCACAGAATTCTTGTCGTATGCCTCCATTTCAACCAACACACTTTGATCATATGGTTGACATCTTTGTCGCATTCCCCGTTCATATGTAAGATTGAACTCAAATATTTAAATTGGGTACTCAGTGCGAGAACAATTCCGTCGAAAGTAACTTCGACCTCTTCCACTCTCGAGCTTCGCTAAATCTCAAGTGCATATATTCCGCCTTCGTCTTGCTAATCTTGAACCCCTTGGTTTCCAACATGGTTCTCCATTGTCCAAGCTTTCTATTAATACCTTCACGAGTCTTATCAACAAGGACAATGTCATCTGCGAACATCATACACCAAGGTAAACTTTTTTGTATATCCTTAGTTATTTCGTCAATGGTTAGGACAAAAAAATACGAGCCTAGAGCGGATCCTTGGTGTAGCCCAATTAATATTGGGAAGGGTCCTGACTCCCTTCCCGAGGAGGAAATCTGGATGCCCTCGTACATGTCCCTGATGATGTTAATGAATCCACTAGGCACCATCTTCCTTCTTAACACCCACCAAAGAACCTCTAATGGAACTCAGTCATAGGCTTTTTTTAAATCAAGGAAAATCATATGAAAATCTCTCTTTAGATCTCGGTATCTCTCTACTAATGATGTAGCTAGAAAAATGGCCTCCATAGTGGATCTACCTGACATGAACCCAAATTGATTTCCGAAAATCTCAGTACACTCTCTAAGTCTTCTCTCAATAATCTTCTCCTACAACTTCATGGTCTGACACAGCTTGATACCTCTATAATTCTCACAATCTTGAACGTCCCCTTTCCTCTTAAATATCAGGATAATGATGCTCTTTCTCCACTCATTTGGCATCCTTCTAAAAGTAAATATTTTGTTAAAGAGTAAGGTTAGCCACTCCACTCTTTTCTCACACAAAAACTTTCAGATTTCGATCAGGATGTTATCAAGACCACACGCCCTTGAGGTCCCCATTCTCCCTAATGCAAGGTGCATTTTTAGAGGAATAATATTTTGGGGAGACTCTGCCCCTTACCTCCAATCCTCTCCCGACTCCATTGTACTCTCCTGAAAATGTTCATTGAAGAGCATTTTAACATAACTTTTCCACCATTCCTGGATATTCTTGTCCCTGGTCAACACTCTCCCATCCCTATCTTTAATACACCGAACCTGTCCTACGTTCCGAGATCTTCTCTCCCTCAGTCTTGAGTCAAGAGTACTACTCTTGACCTATGCACAGACCATATATACCCCATAAACCAAGCTTTGTCCGGGCTCCTGTCATGCTTATGCCCTGACCTATGTGCAGACTATGCATTTGCATACGTTATAACCAGTACTACACCCACCTTTAGTATGGCTTATAAATGCCTGTAGACAAACATGTTAGGACCGGGTATACCTTCTTCAAACCCAATCTGAGTATGACTATAGAGCTGGACCCGACAGCCTATTCAGACCACTTCATGTTCCTGAAGATGGAACCAGATCCAGAGGTCTGATAGAAGGTTGAAATCAGAGCAGTCCAGGGATGGCAGAAAGCCAAAGTTCATCAAAGATCAATGAAAGATGAAGCTCATGCTGGCTAAAGCTATGACAGGCCTTCCTATGACCAAAATGACCATGATGGACAGGCCAATGAGGCCATTTGACAAAAATAAACAAGTTTAAATACTTAAACTGAATGAAAATAATAAGAGACTAAGTCTATTCGGTTAGCCCCCTCATAATATTGGACAGACACACAAACATGACCCCAAGTTGTACTGATCCTCCCTAAGGTAGGGAGTATACACTCCATCTACTAAGGAAAAAATTCCAACCCAATGTAGGGAAGATTATGCATGTTGTCATGCTAAATCAACCTTGAGATTTGGTTAGGATACGGGGAAATATCCCATGCCTACGTAGGGCTAAGAAAAACATCACACATATATTGACTTGCATAAGACCATGGCTCTCACACCTTTTCCCACACATATATGTACCCTCACATGATGATCTAAATATGGCTCTTCGTGCATTTCTCTCATGTTTATGTACTCCATGTTGTATCAATGACATGTATGTTGTCAAATGTGTATGTGTATGATTGAGGAGTACCAAAATAGCCTACCTAGGTTCGATGGAATGCAAACAAAAAAATATATACATAAAATCTCAAATTTAAAACAAATCAAAAATATGTGGACTGTCAGTACTGCAAGCACCCAAAAAAATCAGAATTTAAAACATCTGAGAATACTCGGATCACCAACCAGGGAAATCTGATATTTCTTAATAATGATTATTAATATAGGGAGCTTAGCTTGTCAATCTTCCATGTCTGAAATGCAAGAACATATTGAATCTGAAAATGTAAACTCTTAGAAACCGATGAGAATTTCAGAGTTAATAAGCATAATTCTTGGCAGCAAGCGGCAAGTAGCTCCAATCTGAACATTCATAATCTAGATTCTAAATGTTAGTCTCCGAGATAGTGAGCTGTCATCCCATATATAATCAACCAAGAGCTTCCTAGAGCTCTGAAGTTTCAGATGGACTAATCAACCTTAAAGATGGTCGGATATGCCAAAGACGAAACTGTTAAGAACCAAAACTAAGAATTGAGACCTGAATGCCCAGAACTCATGTCTTAAAGACTAAGTCTTAAAGATAATGGCAATATCACCTTCATAACCTAAGGGTTAAACCTCTGATGAATGGGCTGACAAAAAATTCCAAATATGATGTTCAAGATCGAAGATGTCATGTTAATTTCAAATGCTTAATGAAGAACTAAATCTCAAGACCATTCCAGATCTGAACAATTCTATGTTCAAAATGATTAATACCAAGACTTTGAATGATGAATTTAATGAATTCTAAGTTCAAAATGTCTAATGCTAAGACTTTGAACGAAAAATCCGATGATCAAGTTTGAACCCCAAAGATCTAAGATCCAATGAATCCTAATTGAAAATGCTTGAGATCGAAACTTATGCATCATAATGAACTCTAATAAAAGGATTAAAGTCCATGAACCCAACATGTCTAATGTCTAATATGTGACTTCAGTGGAACCAAATGTTCAAATCTTGATCTTAAAGATCATCAAGACCAAAATCCAAAAAATCCACCAAGGAATAAATCCTTGAATTAAAATCTTAAAATGTGAAATTTCAAATCTGAGAATTCAAGGAACCCTTTAAATAGATCATAGCATAAACGAAACAATGCATGCTCAAAAGATACGAAGTAAACTCAAACCAAACTTAACATACAAAGTTTGCATTCCATTGAGTTTATGGGGTTAATTCTCACGTGCTTATTTTGTGAATGTATGTTTCCAATGTATGAGCTGATGTGACAATTAATCAAGGATGTTCAAGTATTCTCGATGTAATTAACATTGCTACTTCACAAGTCTGATGGAGAGAGATCCAAAGATTTATTTTTAAAGAACCCAAAATCGCAATATATGTATTTTTATACATATCATGGATCAGCTAATACTCCTATGAGATATCATATATTTTCATAGTAGTCAATACTATACAAAACATAATCAAAATTCTTTTTCCAAACTGAAAATCAATGAATTTCTTATTCTAGCTTTCACTGCGGTCTATAAAAGCATCCTCACCCCCATATGCAGGCATGCAAGGAAGTGAAAAAAATTTATGTCTCCCTTGCCCCATCCGTCTTCTCCCACTTCAGATCTCTTCTTCTCCCCCTCTCCTCTGGTCTTCCATCTTCTTCCCCGACAGTTCCCCCTCCCTCAGTTATCTTCTTCTTCTTCCCTGCTCCCTCGTCTCTCCCTTCTCCTCTAGGTTTCTCCTCTTCTCTCCTGCACCCCCACCCTCTGGTCTTCTTCTTCTTCCTCATCCATTCCCCACAGAGCACACCACCCCTGCGCCCTCCTCCCTCCCTCTGCTTATGGCTGAAGGGACCTCTCACCCTCCCTGGGCACTCTGACTGCCGTGCGGAGCCCCCTACAACGCCGCCCTGCCAGCTCCTTAGGAGCTCTGCAGCACTCCTCTCCGGCCACACCACCACCCTCCGGAGCCCCCATACCCAACCCCAAAGCACCCCATGCAAACCCATGGGCCCCAAATTCCTCCGGACCCACCCGACGCACCTCAGCACCCTCCGACCCCCCCTTGTCAGCATCTCCTTCGGCCTCCCTCACCACCAGCCAGACCAGGCAAAGGTCCCAACCCCTCCATGGCAGCCCTATGACACCGTGGGCACCACCAGACCTCTGTAACACCCATCTAGCTCCACCTGCCCCACCCCCTCCCCCATGCTATCATGTTGCCGTCTGGGCAAAGACAAAGAAGAAGAAGCCCTCACCCGATAGGTTTGTAAGGACCTGTCAGGGCTTACCACCTCACCCACCCTCGGGTGCCCTCTGATCTACAGCCATGACTTCCCGCCTCCCCCGAGGTCTCGCGATCACGAGCGGCAAGGAGCAGCCGCAATACCCCACACAGGGTCAAGTAACCCGACCAATTGAGTTTCAACCAGCCAGTCCAGACTGGTGGTAGCATGGTTCCGACCGATCTAAGCCAGTTCAGAGAGCTTCAAACCAGTTCAGGCCGGTTTAAGCCCATTCAATCTTGGTTCAGGTGATTCGAAACAGTTCAGTAGTTTTCAGGCCAATTCGGAGCCAGTTTAACTGGGTTTAGTGCATTTCAGGGCCAGTTCAGTATGGCTCGACCAGGTTTAGTGAATTTTCAGTGGGGTTCAGACTCCATTCATCATATTTCAGACCAGATCAGGCTTGGTCCACTCATTTTCAGTCAGGTCAAGGTTACGGCAGTGACATGGTGGCTTGTTTGGGCCCGCTTATGCATAAAGATGTTGGCTTCTTTGTTTCCATCCCACATCACAAAGCAACTCAGGCCACAACTAAATAAATTTGTTAACAAAACGTTAAAATAACAATACTTGATGAAGCAATCAATATGCTGCCAATGTGCCACACGAGATTTCACAAAACAAGAAGTATCTATTCAGAAAACAAAAGAAAAACAATAGCAAACTAATCACCCAAGAAGTTATAGAAACTCTAAATGTGTCATAACAAAAATAAATGCTTAAAACATTTAAAGATAACGTAGAAAACTCATTTCCTAACAAAACGAGATTCAGACTTCTCTCTATTGGACCGCTATATTATGAGACTGAGAAAGGCTACATGCATACCTTATAAAGAGATCCTAAAAGAGAACAGAAGAATAGTACAATAAGTCCCTACCCATACCTGAGTGATGTTCACTTTAGGATCAGACTTCCACCTCTGGATCAAACTAACTAGAGCCAATCGTGATCCAGTATTGGACGGTCCCGCAAACAATGTTCCCTATGCTGTGTAGCAACTAGGTATTCACCAGCTCAGTATTTGTATTTAATCTTTTGTATATTCTGCTCTCGGGTGGTCCTTTTGTGTTCTAGACCACTTTTAGACATTACCATTTGTCTAATAGACAAATACATTGTGAAACCAACTACTTTTATTAAAAAGAGAGTTAAATATGAACTTCCGGATGCAAGAAAATAACAATTTAAAGATGCAAGAATAAGTTGGCACATGGACTGAAAATATATTGAACTAGCTCGCTACTGCTTGTTAATGGGGCTCCAGCTGACCATTTCCTTGGCACAACAAGCATTTTTGGGAGGGGAAGGTGACCAAGGTCACAATTCCATTATATAACCGAAATAAAATTACAAGTGAAAAGAAGGATAAGACAAACTGAAACCAACAGAAACCTTGATGCGGGACAAACCGACAAGACCGGACTAAATGGAATGAAAATGACTTAAAGGAACCTAAAACGAACCCAAAAAGAAGCTAACCAGACTCAAACCGGTTGAAACAAACCCAAAATAGGATGAACCGGGCCCAAAATGGTCTGGACTAGGACCTGAACCGGATCGAACCGGGTTTTGGGGACCGGTCTGAGCTCCGGACCGGGCCGGGTGAGCGACTGGCCGCGAACCGCGGCTGAACCGCGGGCGGCGAACGCCGAGCGCGCGAGCGCGCGAGCGTACATCAGGGAGGTCGTGGCAACGCGCGGGAGAAAGTTCCCCGGGTGGCGTGGCCGCATCCTCGCCGTCGCGTCTCGTCGCCGCGATCCGCAACAAGGGGCGAGGTGGACGTCTCCACCTTCCCGCTTCGTCGTCTCCGTCCAGACGGGCCGCGCGTGTGGAGCAGGGGGGTGGGAGATGGCCCCAACGCCTCGGCGTTGTCTGGCCGGCTGCCGCGGACGCAGCGAAGCAGGGGGAAAACTGGCGACGCCTCGTGTGACCTCAGTGGCCGCCGCCGACGTCCTCTCTTCTTCCTTCTCCACCCTCTTCTTCTTGTTGTTTCGTCCGAAGGGGTGGGGGCGTCGTCATCTTCGTGTCGGGTGTGTGAAGCCGTCGTCCAGTCGATCGTGGGAGGAACCGCACGAGGAGGAAGGGGGGGAACACAAATCCGGGGATCATCAGATCTGGCCCCTCCCACAGCTCCTGCAGCTCCTTTGCCGCCTTCCTCTCCTTCCATCGTCGGCCCCCATTGGTAGCCGGGTAGAGATGGAGTTGGGAGATGGAGGTCGATGCTGGCGCGTTGTCGTCGAACCGAGAAGGGGAAGTAGAGAGGAATGGCACGGAGGCCAGAGGGTGAGGAGGAGGAAGGGGGATCGGCTACCTGCCAGTTATGGAAGATGGAAGGGGAAACCGGCCTCGCCGGAGACCTTCGAGGGGAGGGCGCTAGTCGCCGGAGAAGAGAATGGGGCCGCAGCCCCCCTACGTGGGAGAACCAGGCCGAAGGCCTCTTCCAAAAATTCACTGTATATTCCTTACTCAATATGTACATCGGTGCTCCTCTTATAGAGAGGAGTCTTTTGATTAAAAAAACCCTCTAAAACATACTATTTACAACTTGTCCTCACAGGGACACAATAAAAGAAAACTCCAAAATTACCAAAATATGTCCCCATCACACCCACGGACTACCAAGGGGTTAATAGAGTAGCAAGACAGAGATACATCAAAAATAGACTCTTCCAAAGAAAATAGTGGCCCCTGAAAGTTGGACCATAAGACCAAAGCCCCTGAGAAGCAACGAACCAATTCTTGATGAATGACGCCACCCGGTGAAGAATGGCAATAGGACTCTCAAAGTGATCTTCAAAGATTCTCTTATTACTGGCTCTCCAAACGGACCACAACATGGCAGGTAGAGAGTTTCCATAAGAGAGATTTAATCATTCAACAATCGACAACATATTCATGTTGCACTAGTGCAGCAAGGCTAAAAGACAGTCCAGCTCAATCCAATAAATGTTCCAACTGCAAAATAAGACTTTCTAAATATACACAATACCCCCACAATGAAGAAAGAGGTGGTCAATATCTTCATGCACACAGCTGAAAAGAATATATTCTTAGACTACAATGGAAAAAGATTCTGCAAAAAAATCTAGTGGGTAGCCTTACTCTACAAATCTTTCAAAGAAATAATATAGTTTTACAGGAAACACCAAATTCAAGACAAACGTCCACCACCGCACCTCAGTATCCCTCATGCAAAGCCTTTTACACAAATTTCAGAAAATAAAAAAATTTCAATTAGTGGATTTGGGAGCAGATATTGCCAGTTTGCCACATATCAGGTGGATCTCACTTTGCCATCCTCAATAGTGGATTTCCTCTTTTGTTGGAATGCAACTATGCAAGGCAAAGAAGCAAAGGGAACTCCCAAATATAACAGTTGATCATGCAAGTTACACTCGGGCAAAATGGAAGGAAAGAAATAGGAAATGTATCAAGTGAGAATCACCTTCATAACATTGTAGCCACTTCAGTTAGCTATACAGTGAGCGACTGGTGCATGATTAAGGCCCCTCATTTATGTAATATGTGCAGCTTCTTTAATTTTTTGGAGACCCACTAACCCTACACGCTACACCATATTGGTGTTTTAGATTTTATTCTAGCTTGAGTGGTGATTTTTCTTGCTCATTGAAGCAACTTCGACTATCCTTCCTTACAATGAATTAGTGGCACCAAGAACTTTTAGGAAAAAAAACTATTAATGGAGTTGTGTATAGAATAAAAGAGGGTGGAGGAGGTATTGTATGTGTTCAAGTGTTCGATATTGCTCTGCCAAGTAAATGGCTATGGAGGTGGAGCAAAAGTACCTTCAATGAGGGTGCATTAGACTAGTACATAGTTATCAAGGTGCTCAAGGAGTTCAATGTACCAATTTTGCTTAGGCGTTGCCTAGGTGCCTAGGAGATCCGATACCGAGAGCCGTACCGAGAAGGTGGTGGATAGGGCTGTCAATGGGCCGGGCCCGGCCCGGCCCGAAGTCGGCCCAATACAGGCCCAGATCAAAATAGAACGGGCCGGCCCGACCCGGCCCGCATTGTATTTCTGGCCCGGCCCGGCCCGGCCCGCATAAAATTTAAATTTGGCCCGGCCCGACCCGGCCCGGCCCGATCTTTTCTAATATAAAAATGTATAAAATTCAAAATAAAAAATATAAATATGATACAAAAATTAAATTTCTACCAAATCAAAATATTTGAATGGTCTGAAAATTGCATGAAAATGTAAAAACCAAGAGATTTGTAGTTAATAAAGTCTAAAAATTTTCACAAATCAGAATCTTTGAATACAAAAAATAATCAGAAAATTAGAGAAGCTCTAAAGACCTGAAAATTGCTAAATTATGAAAATCGTCATATGTTGCGGTAGTCCTAATTTATCGGATATATATACATACAATCGCACGTCATCTTCTTTCACTAGGAGGTGAAACGAGACGATCTCCATATGCATCCGGATCACGAATTGACACACAGTACCCATTTCATACAATGCGAAAAATGCTTGAAAACCAGAGGGCGCGGAAGAACGGAACAATTTCCACGATGCCCACATCGATTCGATTCTTCTCTCCCGAGACGCCAAAACAGAAAAAAATCCGATTTCTTTAAAGGAAAGAAGTTTGAACGGCTCTCATTCAGATCTGTGTCGTTGTTACGATCAATAATTGCACGCGCGCTGCACGAAGCTTCTTGCTGCGCCCCCATCTCTCTCTCTCTCTCTCGATAGAAGGGTCAACGAAAGCCCGCGGCACTCATGGAAGGGAAGAGAAGATGGCCGTCTGGTGGGCATCCGGGGACCGCAAAGATCCCTTTTTTTCTTCGAGTGCGGATAGCGATCACCGGCCGGTGGCGAGGACCCCAAAACCAGTTCTGCGTGACACCCGTCCACGGACTCCATCTCTTGCCGCCGGGAGGAAACCAGCGCCGGTTTCCGGCTTCATCACGGTGGTCTATAAAAGGGGGGGAGGGAGAAGAAGAAGACGAAGAAGAAGACGCCGACTGTCCGGTTTCGCGAGGAGGCGCGCAGCTCGCGGGCGGTCGATGGCTTCCGTCGGGTTCGGCCGCCCGGGTCCACGTGCGGCGAGAAGGCCCGAGGGAGAAGGCCGAAGAAGAAGGAGGAGGAGGGGGCGCCGGCGCCGGAGAAGACGGGGAAGGCCCGTAGGGAGGCCAGGAAACCTCCTCAGAAGGTCTTTCCCGGCGGCGTCCCGGCGGCGGCGGGGCGGCGGCGGTAGGAGAGACGATCTGGGAGGGGCACGCACGCCCTCGGCGGTAGGAGGGCGGGGCCCTCGCTCCGTCGCTCGCCGTCGCCGTAGCGCCCTCGCTCGCCGTCGCCCTCTTGCTCCGCTCGCTCGCTCGCCGTCGAAACCCCGAGTGAAAGTTGGAGAGGCCCGCTCCGACCCGCAACGTGATCCATCTTTGGCCCGCGGGCCAAATCCACTGACCCGAAATATTGTCCACGGCCGGCCCGGCCCGAGAGCCCGCGGGTGAGCCCAATCCATTGACAGCCCTAGATAGGATTAGATGTAGATATATTGTGTGTATATACATATATAAATATATGTATATAATTAGATGTTAATACTATATATTTTATGTATACATATATACATAAACACGATTATATTTGTATGTTATAATTGCATGTGTGTTTACGTGATAATACATGTAAATGTGATTTTATTTATGTAATTATATATGTGTTGGTATATACCTTTTGGAAAAGAGATAATCTTGATAAACAAAGTAAAGGAAGAAAAAAGAGGGTTAAGAAAAAACTTTATAATTTTTAAGTATATTATATATACTTTTAGAATTACAAATATTAAGCAAATGTAATAGTATAAGTGATAGTGAAATATGTCGATATGTTTACACTATCATTAAATGGACACCCCACAAATCATGGATCGACCTAGGACGCCCATTTAATAATAGTGTAAGGCATCTAGCCCAAGGCTTCAAGTGCCCTGGCAAAGCACCCCTTGAAAAGTACCGTGGTGCCTAGGTGGGTGTTGGCACCTAAGTTTTTAAGAAATATAATGATATCAATGGCAATGGAAAAATAAACTCGGTTCAAAGTATGCTTCCACAAGACTCCGAGAAGTCAAAGAATTTAAAGATAAAAGCAAGACATTGTGACATGAAGACTGTAGGAGAACATTTAACCCAACAGGATCTGTAATTGGCGTGAGCAGCATATATCCCGTGTCTTGATACCTTCGGGATTCAATGATGTGCCCCAAATTAGCTCAACCGGTAGGAGAATTAGAGACAACAAGTTATCAGTCAAACGGGGGTGTCCTTGGTATCGGGAAAGGCTGGCACAGCAAATAGATAGCTCCTACTAGGGTGGAGTATCAAATGGACTTCTTGACTAAGAGAGATTGGTCGGGGATGGATCCAAAATGAAGTAGAAGATCACATATGAGGAATGTAGAAATCTTACTGGAGCTTGAACCAACCTGCCATATTACTTCGGGTGTCAGAATATGCTCTTAGCAAAGGAAGCACAGTCCTTCCGGAACTCGGTCCTAGGTATCGGTTACCTCCAAGTCCCCCTCAGAGACGGAGGAAGTTTCGGTAAATTTAGGGTGTTCAACTCCCGATTGGACTCACATTGTTGTCCTAATCCCCTTCCGGAATCACAGAACAGGAAGGCCTATAAGAAGAGAGGGAGGCCGACGTTGAGAGGGGATCGGAGATTTTGAGAAGGAGAGAAGGGAGAAATCGGAGACCTTTAGCGGGAGCGAGGGCAAAGAAGGAAGTCATTGAAGGAGTTATTAGAGCCATGGAGTCCTAATTGTGTGGTCGAGTCCACCTCTTCTTCTCGCCGGCACTGAGAGAACCGCCGGGCCAAGCTTCCCTTCCCGTTGGGAGTGCCGGAGCCACCTCACCCCTTGACCGGAGTTGAAGGACCGCGTCGGAGCCTTTCCTCTTCCTTCTGGTTGTGCCACAAGCCACCTTCAACCGATGCCAGAGCTGCCTTCTCCTCCGCCCAAGATCACCGTAGCCACCGTCCCCTTCGGACAAGCCGACAAGAACTCCTCCAAGTCCCTTCGCCGTCATCATCCTCAGCTCCCTCTGCGATCGAGCACTGGGTGAGTCCGTCAGGTGAACAGTACTGCAGAAAGGGGAAAAGAGAAAAAAAAATTTTCTAACCATAGTCCAACATGGCATGATGTGGGGCCCACCAGAAAAATGAAGTAAAAAAAAGGGGAAGCCGTGACTAGACGAGGTCGGCCAGAACCTCGCGGTTGTGGGCCGCCGGCTCAAACAAGAAAGGCCCAATAAAATTTTGAATTAATAGTACAAGCAATTCAAAATAAAAAAAAAAGTTAAAATAAACAGTCAAGTGAAATTAAATAAAAATCTATTAATTTAATTGAACAATTGAGACTAGTTGGGGGTCGACTAACCATCCGCCCCTATGTCTCAACATAACCTAAAAGAAAATTAAAATCCGAAGTTCCGAACTAGTTGGAGAGTCGACTAACTATCCGTCCCTACGTCCTTTTTAAGATAGACATACAAAGGTTATTAAAAGACCCCAATGTCTTACCATTTTCATTAAGCTGTGCATAATCAATATATCGACATGCCGGTCATATGCTGATGAGATTTAAAAAAAATATAGTGGAGAAATGCCCATAAGTCTATCAAAGACCAGCTATATTTCATCCAAAAATCGACAAGCACCATAACCATCAAGGATTGAATGAAGTTGTTCTCAAAAATGGGTCAAGATGTAATAATGATGCACTTCCTGGGCTATGAACTTTAAAGAGAAACAATCAAGAAACTTCATGTTTCGGTGTACACTGATGAGAGAATCAATAGCTTTATTGATTTGGTGGAATGCAAATGCCCAAAAGAAAAATACTTAAGATCTAATAATCACCAAAGTTTCATCAATCCATGAGCTGGAAGGGTGGAGTCAAATATGCGGATCGAATTAAGATTTTAAGTCTCCAACGTCCAATCTGACATTTGAAAGTTTATGATCCTAACAAAGGACGTTGAATCTTGACTGAATCGGCTCTGGAGAAATTGCACATATGGGCTACGGTTGGCCTAGTCTCCTTTTAGCTGAGCGCCGGTTCTCTTGAACCTTAAATTGTTTGAAAGCTCAAGAAGAAGCCATAAATCTGGACGTAGGGACCTGGATTGAAGCTCCCAAGTCTGAGTGCCTAAGTGCAGTTAAAAAAAAAAACAAATCCCCCTCCAGGGGTTGCTTAAAAAAAAGAGATCAGAGTGAGATCGATTGAATCCTGATTAAGCCCTGTGCGTTCCAGCATATCAAGCTCCCAAAACATGCCTAAAATCCAGAAATTCCCAATCAAGGCACTCTCGGTTTTGAACCTAAATCAGATTATTTCATGCTGAAATCAGATCACATAGATTTTGAAGTATCAACCGAAACTTAATCAAACTGTACATAATCAGATATTTGAAATCAGATTGCAATCAGAATTAAAAACAAATAATTAAGATGATCAATTAAAAACAAATTCGCCATCCAAATAAATCCGAAGGTGAGAGTAACATCCCATATATAAATCTAACTTTCCAAATTCAAATTAAATCAAATATCCCAAACCCGTTCAAAGCAAGAAGATTCAAAATAACTCATGCAAGCTTTTCAAATAAAAGAAACACAGCCATCTATCAAGCTCAAATCATAGCTTAATCAAATCCACAATCAGAACCTGCATTAAGCTGAAAAAAACAGATTTTAAAAATCCACTCAAACCAAGTCTCCAAATAAACTTGATTCAAATCCTAAGATCTCCAGAAAATCTCAGAATCTAAAATTTCATACATAACTTCAAATAAGAAGCGTACTCAAACCAACTTAAATGGTTTCAAAGACATCAAGTCACAATACATAAACAAATCAAATCTCTCAAACCAAACCCGAATTAATTCTAATTAGGTCGAATACAATCAAATTCCCCCCAAATAAATCAAACACAATTCAGGAGGAACCCAAACAAATCTGTAACCTGAAAGATGTAAGATCCAAAGAAACTGAAATACTTTCTAAAACAAGCTTCAAGCTCAATGCAGAATCTAAATTAAGCGTGAACTCAAACCAATTCTAATCAAATAAATCTAAACTCAGATCAATTTCAACCAAACAAACCAAACCGAATAAATTTAACTTCGAGCCAAATCTGATTCAAACAAGCTTAAATCAATTCCACCCAATTCAAACCAATTTCCCAAATTAAATATTAAAACAAATCAACTTTAACTAAACAAATTTAATTTGAAACAAACTGAACTTAAATAGATAAGGTAATCCAAATTCAACCCAAATCCAAAGCAATTCATAAATAAGAATCAAATCAACTCAATTCAAACCAAACAAACTTAAAACACATCAAGTGTTTGCATTCCATCAAGTTCATGGGACAGTTGTTCCAATGTCTATGTTTATTTTTGTGGATGCATATTTTCTATTCCGTGGATTGCTATGATGAATAATCAAGGGTATTCGAGCATTCTCGATGTAATTAACATCGGATCTTCGCACCATCCGACGGGGAGAAATCAAAAATCAATTTTCAAAGAACATAACAACCTCAACATATATTTTTATACATATCATAGGCCTATCTTATACAGTTATACTTTTATAAAATATCACCTATTTTCCTAAAAAGTCATGCTAAGGTCTAAGTCCAAATGAAAAAATCAAAATAAAAAATGAATTTTCAAAATTTCAAAAAAATGTTATGAAGTTTTGAGGTTACATCAGTGAGCAGCAGTGCTTAGACGCCCATCTTAACAACTATGGATTAGTATATTTAGTTTAATTATAATGTGTCGATGATGTAGAAGGGCGTTCTACTTCTAATCGGATTATTGGTGGTACTTGTTTGGATAACTGATCCTGTGTAGATGGACTTTTGTTATTGGGAGAAATCACCTGATCCTTTGATAATTCAGTGGTTGATCCATGGAATGGGGAGGGTGCACCTTGTTGGTGGGGCATTCAATTCAGGTGAAATCATGGTTTGCAAAATCAGCTGATCCCAGTACGTGATAGGCATAGGCAGATCCAATCCAAAGGGGAAAGTGTGATCCGACCCTAGACTTCCCGGTGGATCGGGCTGAATCAGCCGATCCTGGAGATCCTACTGCAAACAACCGCAAGGCTCCATATGGACCTGGTACGATCCTTTTCCCAGGGCAGGAAAGAGGCACAAAGACAAGGAGACGCATCGACGCCCCAATGGGCTGTTAATGGTTTCAATTCGACCCCGATCAGGATCAAATCAGACCAGAATTGACCCAACTTCCATCCTTCATATATGTATAGATATATAAGTGAAGAGCCAATCTGGGTTGATCCCGTATAAGTTTTTCTTCCCTTAGATCAGTAGATCCGGATTGCGATCAGGAACGAGCAGTAGAATTCTTCTGGAAGAAAATTTGATGCAAGTGGGACAATGTGTGAACCTCTTTTTTACGTCTGTTCTCGAGAAAGAAAGACTTTTGTCAATACCCTAGACTTACCTAGAAAAATAGGTGATATTCTAAAAATATTAGATAGTCCAGTGATAATTTAAAAGTATAATAACTGAAGTTCGGGTTCTTTAAAAATTTGATTTTTAACCCCGGATAGTGCAAATATTCGACATTAACTTACATCGAGCAATGGCTCAAATGCCCTTGATTAACCGTCATAGCAACTTGTTTTTGGAGAGCATGCACATTCACAAAATAAAATGAACTCAAAAGGGCAGCGGCCTTTTGGGCCTGATGAAATACAAACCGATGTTTGGGGTTGATTTCATTTGTTTGTTGCTTGATTTTTGATTGACTTAAAAGTCAGTTTTATGGGTGAGTTTGTTTGGTTTGTTTTTTATTTGATTTCGGTTTTGTTTTTTATTGTTCTAAAAGTCAGTTTTATGGGTTTTGACTCCCCGAAAACGTGCCCGCGCCGCCGTCCAAATCGACATTCCGGGAGCGTGCCCATGGGAGTCGTCCAAGGTTGGAGTCCCCATGGAAAGGTGAAGCTCCTTAATTTAATTTGGCTTTCGCATTCTGATTTTTATTTGTTTTTTTTCAAGCCCATTTAGACCGGTTCAAGTTCCATCGGCGTTCAAAGTCGAGCTTCAATTTTTTGGGCCGGAAGGGCCTGCTGGATTTGTGCTTGATCATCTCCGCTTGTCTTGATGGTAGGGTAAGGGCCCGCCCGGACAAATGATCGGCCCGTCGCACGGGATCCGAAATGGTCCAAGACATCCACTCCTACCCACCAATGCTGGAAAAAGGCAAGCTTCTACTTGCTGCTGGTCTTGATGGTAGGGTAAGGGCCCGCCCAGACAAACAATTGGCTCGTCGCACGGATTTTGAAAGGGTCCGGGACATCCACCCCTACCCACCAATGCTGGTAAAATGGTAGGCTTCTGCTCCTGTACTGAGCTGTGCCGCACCGCCTTGCTGCCTTTTTTCTTTGCTTAGATAGGAGCTGCTGCTGTCCTCTTTTGCAGGCCGCAGTTGGGCTATCAAAGGGGACCTTAAATTCCTTTTTTTTAATAGGACCTGTTTAGGGGTCTGCTCAGCTGAACCACAAAAAAAGCTGGATATTGGCCACATGGGGGCTGCTGACTGGGCCGCAAAGGAGCCTGGATAGGGACTGAACGTAGGCCAACTATGGGGCTGGATAAGGAACAGAAGATGAGTCGATTGTGGACCTTTTTCTGGACCTGATTGGGGTCTGTTTGAATGGGCCACAAAGGAGCAGAAAACCGGTCACAAGGGGACCTGTTGAGAGAGTTTGAGTGGGCCGAAGATGGGCCTGATTGGGGGCCGGACAGGACCTGTGTATGGGTCTGATTTGGAGACCGGACAGGGCCTGCTAGAGGGCTGGTTGGAGGGACTGGGCAGGACCTGTTAGGGGTCTAGTTTGGGACCGATTTTAGGGTCTGAACATGGGCTGAACAAGGGCAGCTTCGGACCTGTTTAGGGGGGTCTGTTCAGGTTCAGGTGGCTCCAAGTGAGCCGAAATGGGTCTGCATAAGGGGCATTTGGCTGGACTGAGAGTGGACCGGCAGGGATCTGTTTTGGGTGCCTGCAGGTGGGCCAAAAGGGACCTGTTTGGAAGAAATATATGGCCTGCTGAGGGACTGCTCGATGGGCTAAAACAGGCACTGTATGAAGGATTTTTAGGAGCTGAGCAGGGGCGGTTTGTGGACCTGTTTAGGGGCCTGTTTAGGTGGTCCGAACAGGGGCTGATAGAGACCATTTTTGGGCCATGGGTTACCAATGACGATGAAGGCTGGTTTAGGCCATGAGAGGGGTTGAGAAGAGAATTTATAAGGAAAGGAAGGGGTTCCCTTAAAGGGCTACATAGTTAATATGTGTATGCCCCTACCTTCTCTTCTCCTTCTTTCTTCTTCTTTTGGCCGCTGGCAGGTGCTGGAGAGCAGGTGCGCGCAGGAGGGGCAGCAGCCGGTGCAGCAGCCTGTCGGCATCCTTTTTGCCAGCCTCCTTTCCCTTGGGCGATCCTCTCTTTTTATAGGAGATGGGGGGATATGAAGGGACAGGCCAGGTGGTGTACGTAGGATGGCCTTTTGCTTCTCCAAGGCTGTCTTAATTGGCCTTGACCAGACCCTTGAGTTCTCCCATAGAAGACTTAATGGCCATGCATTAATCCTTGAGTTCTCCCATGTTGACCTGCCCTTTGGGTTTCCCCATGCAATAAATGGGTCAAGGCTAATGTGGCTGATGAGGTGGACAGGGCAGTGGGGTCAGCTGACTGGACTGGCTGAGCTGGATAGGTCGGCTGGGCCTGTTGACTGGGCCAATTGGCCTTGACTACAGCCCAATTCTCTCCTCCCATGGGCTGTACGTAGGTGGGTTTCAAGGAGGGCCAGAAAATGATTATTTAAATGAAAATAAAGACTGGTCAGCTAGAATTTGGGCTGATGGGCCCATGGAGGGCCTGATTTGCCCAATTGCGGGCCAGACCAGCTCATTTTTTTGCTGATTTTCTTTTAACAAAAATTGACACCAACAGACAACTTGCCCAGTCGCAGTAAGATTATGCTAAGAACACATAAATATAGAATTAGAAGTTTAGAACAATAAGAAGATCCTTAAGTTAAACCAATCAGGTATCTCTGCAAAAAGGGTCATATTGTGTGATGGGTTGATACATTCTAGAACAAAAAGTTTTCTCTGAAAAATCATCTTTTTCTTTGAAAATTGGTTGGGTGTAAGATGCCTCTGATAACAGACTGTAATCATTCAAAGAAAAGTCTGCAAATTTGCAAATCCATTCCCTTGGTTTCTCTAAAGAGCAGATTTTCCCAATTGTGGTAGCATCTTTGGCTTGTCTTCACCAGATTGAACAATGAGAATCTGGTCTGGGGCAGTGACATTACTGCAGTTCTCCAGAATGATTGAGCTTGTGTGCTTCCATCTTTATTGAGAATTATTAAGCTTGTGTGCAAGAATAGAACATTCAGTAACACCAAAGCACTTTAGAGGTTTTTTTTTTGCATGAGAACAATACCTTCAATGACTGAGCAGTTGCCGGAAATGGAACAAAAAAGATTTTGGTGTTCTTCTCCATGTATTAGCATGATAGATAAGTGTTAAGTTACATTTATTTTCTAAGTCCCTGAAAACATAGAGAATTACAATTAACTTCTTGTATCTTAGGTACTTATAGTTTGGTCCCTCCAAATTTTCCAAAAGGTAGTCGTATAAAATTTAAATATATCTATATAATATCGTAATATAAGACCTAAATCTAATTTTTGAAAGCTTTGAAGGATAAATATACAAATACCCAAAATATGGTGTAGGGACTCAGGGAGGTACCTTCTTGTTGCCATTTGAAGTGCTTTTTCTAGGTGTTCATCTGTATGTACTGGTTTTATCATCTCGATAGCATTGGCCGACCTTCCTTCTTATCTTCTTTTTTATATTTGTACTTATGTTTTATTTTTCTTCTTTTTTATGTCAATAAAAATGGTGTTCACAGTCACTTCTAAAGTTACTTAACCAAAAGGTCCGAAACAAAAAGTAGCACTTAAGTTTTAAGCAAGGTAAGAATAACTGACTCCAAAATTTACAATTCTTTTAGCCCAAAAAAAAGAAAGTAAATGCATTCCCCTTCCCAACGTCTTTAGAGGTCAGGAATCATATTACTAAGACAAATACATCTTATCTGGTGATTAAATTGATGTTGATGATGATGATAAGAAGAAGAAGAGAACCATTAACATAAACCTGTGAAAATTTACACTTTTAGCCGGATTTCTAATGGTTTATTGCACAAATCCTATAGTTTATGGAATAGTGACAAAACTTGTATCATGAATGTGAGATCAAGAACTCGAGAAATAGAAGATGAAAATCTACTGCTTAGCATCTAGAAAAGCAAGAACTGAGCCCTATAACAAAGTACATAAAAGATATAAACCTTCCTAAAACATAATCGGCTATCCATATTGGAATAACTCCACCATTAGCTGGATTTCTAGCATACGAACCACTAAAAACCCCCGTCTTTTCCTTCTGAAGCTCAGTTCTCTCCAGATCACTTTTCCTTGAAGCAATCTCACAATATTCATCAACCTGCATATAGATTGATCTTCAACAGAGAATAGTTATACATAGGTAAATCATATCAGTCAGATATAGAAGGTAGAACCCACACTTCTTCTTTGCACTTCACTGACCAATGATGGCAACAAGTAATGCTCAGGTGCAATAACAAGGTATCTGAAACACAAGACATATTGTAACTTGTAAAACAGATCTTTGACCAACAATTACTCGAGAAGAAAGTCGATGGGATATACGTTGCACCAAAGATGGTGTCTGGTCTGGTTGTATAAACAGAAATCTTTACTTCCTGCTCTCTATTATGCTCGTCAATGATGCAAAAATCTAATTCAGCACCTTCTGAACGACCTATCCAGTTGCGCTGCATTTCCTTTATACTTTCTGGCCAATCAAGATCCTCCAAGTCATCTAGAAGGCGATCGGCATAAGCAGTTATTCTTAGCATCCACTGGCGCATTGGCTGTTAGAGAAAAGAAGTTATTTTATAAATTTTTGTATCATAGAATATCATCAACCAAATATAGTAAGAAGCTACTGTTATGTGAGTATAAGAAAGTTAATTGAATCATATTTAAGTCTTTGAGGATTGCCATACCTTTCGTATGACAGGGTAACCACCTCGTTCACTTAGGCCATTCACTACTTCCTCATTAGCCAAAACAGTACCAAGTGCTGGACACCAATTAACAGGTACTTCAGCCTGAAATATGTCCTCGATCAATTAAAGTGGCATCTTCTGCATGAATACCAGAAAAATTAATTAAGCAAAAAAAAATAAACACGTCAATACCTGATATGCAAGGCCTTTCTTTAGAAGCTGAATAAAAATCCACTGCGTCCACTTGTAATATCCGGGTTCAGTTGTTGAGATTTCACGATCCCAGTCATATGAGAAACCTAATGACTTAAGCTGCAATGCATCAACACTAAGTAATCAATGAAGAATTGCATGGATGATAGAAACAACTGAAAAGTTATAAATATTTAAACATGCATGACTGCAAGCATGGCATTGAATAAGATTAATAATATTGCATTAATGCAGCTGGCAGCCTATCCCCAACTAACTTGGAAGGTTATGAATTGATGATGTGTGCAATCCTCAAAAAAATGTATAGGTTTTAACGCTGGAGGTTTTACCATGAAGTAGTTATGTTATTATGACAGTTATTAATATTAAGCATTAAAAATTTAATATTAACTGCATTGAGGATGAACTTGAAAACCTATCATTAACTACCATAGCAACACAGAAAACAGTGCATTCCTGAACGTGCTTTCCAACAAACTTGGAGTGTTTTCAGACCATATGACATTTGGCCCATGATTTAACTTTTTAGACTTTCACGGTCTTTTCATTTGCTTTACTTTAACATTTTTGTATTCTTTATAGATTTATCAGAAATCTTATAGATGTATTTGATTTTCTGATTACGCATTTGATTTATTTGCATTTTTTTGTTACTTAGACCATTGATTTGCATATTCTAACTATTTATTTCATTGTTTTGCATTTTCATGGTTAATTATTTTGTTCACTTAAATTCTATGACTATTATATGATTTACACGAATTTGTAACTCTATTTTACTTATGTAATTTTATGTTTTTATTTGCGTTCCATTCGTTGATTCTTATATTTTTTTTCATCATTTTATGTTATATATGGTTTAACCAATATATAACCAGATTCTAATTCAAATTAGGTTGGTTTTATATTTTAAACAGCTATTTGCATCATTATCTTTTACTGTTTTTGAACTTTCAATAATTTTTATTTATATTATTAAAAAATATTTATTTTATTTACAATTTTTATTTATGTATCGTTTGTTTTATCCTTAAATCAAATTCTCATTGATTTTTATTCAATTGAAATATTTCTATTCAATTTACAAGTTCACACACAATTGTTAAGGTTTTGTAGACTTTAATGATTTTTTGTTCATGATCCCATAGAAATATGCCACTAACTTTTCGATTTCCTTTTGATCATTACTTTTAAAATAATTGTGGCTATTTTCATTGGTATATACAGATATACCTTCTATGTTATCAAAAAATGGTCGAGGACAGATGGCTCCACAACACCTAAATTGTGCACAATCCCGTAGACAATCACACCCACCATTGTGGCTGTCAAGTTGAGCACCGCAGGCACTTGTGGTGCCCTCCATGCCCCATTTTGGGTAGGGAACTTGAGGGTCCACAAGACCAGGGGTGTTGTCCCCTCGACCCCGCGACCTTACCATAAGTCTATCCGTAATTCATGGACACTCCTTTAATGATAGTGTAAACATATTAACATATTTCACTATCACATACTATTACATATGGTTAAAATTTGTAATTATAAACATATGTTATATACTTAAAAATTATAAACTTCTCTCTTAACCTTCTTCTCTCCAACTCACTTAGTTTATCAAAATTAGCTCTTTCCAAATATATATACCCACCCATACAAAGTTACATAAATAAAAACATGCACACATAAACATACATATTCAATTGTAACATACAAATATAATTTATTTATGTATATATATATTTATATGTATACATAAATATATATAGTATTAATATCTAATTATATATATATTTATAAATGGATACACATGTATATATATAAACATTCATGCTACCGTCTAGGCCGCCTTGTCACCTACAAAAAATTGGCACTTGAAGGTCTTAGGCACCTTGACAACTATGATTAAGCACCTACTGGAATTGAGGATCAGTCCACCCAAACTCAAATGTCTCAAATACCTAGCTCAGTTTGAGTTGGACCAAGACTGAGACAAGTCAGATCAAGATCTCCAGGACTTATGATAGATGAGAAATAGATCATGGCTGACCCAGGGACAAATCCCCACCCAATTCCCACACAGTATTCCTTTATATATACACACGCACAGAAAGGCCAATCAGGATCTACATAGTAATAAATCATCAGAGACAAAAACATTCGTAAATAGTTATAGCTTTGGTTGACTCTTAATTAAGACACTGATCCATCCTTGTTTTCTAAAACTTTGGCATTATCCTTCCCTTAGGTTTCAGGTAATAACAGATACAAAGACAATTTTGGTTTTACATCACTAGGTGCCACCAGCCCCCTCCATATCTGCTTGATGTAGAGAAAGAGTGGCTGAGAAAGCAGCTGTGCCAGCAAGGATCATAACGAGATATGAAGATCAATTTAGTTATGCATTTTTACCCAGGCTCATCTGGCCTCCTATTTTACATCTTCAAAGGTTCTGAGACCATGGTGGTCATTTCCAACCTTTGATCTTTTGCTGAGGCATTAGAGGACTATTTAAAGACCCAAATCCATGGCAAACTGCTCACCAGATCATGGCTTGAAAAATCCACCAATCTGATCCCAGATCAGGATCAGCACAGGCTGGCCCAATACTAAGGTGAGAATCCAATCCCAGCGGATGCTTCCGACTTCCGCAGGATCAGCCTAGATCGACCATTCCCACCTTGAACCGACCCTGATTTGCCCTAGAATCACCAAGATCGGCGGAGGGGGGGCGCAATGTTGCCTCCCCCTCACAGGTGGAGAAGATGAGCATAAGGTTCCATCTCTTTGAATCTAGTAACTTATGTTATCAGATTTATGTTCAACGGGTCTTAGGTTACTGGGTCTTGGTTTAATGGGTCTATAGACCCGTTAAATAGTAATCCAGTGTCGACACCTGAAAAAAAAAGGGGGCAACAAGGAGGAAACGATGGGGGATGGAGACCCACCGCCAAGCAAAAGGGAGAAAGGGGGAGGCAAGACGCAAATAGCAAGTCGGCGGGGCGCTTTATCGTGGCCGACTTGAGGTCGGGTGCGCAGGAGGGGGTGATCTCCTTTGCAGGATCCGGAACAGGGGGCCAACCCCTTAACCAGTCCCTGCAGTAGCACCTGGCACCGACCGGGGGTCCATCCAAGCTTCCACGGACTTCCGAAGGAGCCTCGCGCCCGGAGACGGCTATAAAGAGAGAGCCGGAGGGTCGTCGCGAGGGAGAGACCAAGGGGGGAGACCAGGAGAGGAACCGAGAGAGTGGGCGATAGGAGAGAAGCCAAGAGGGAGAGATCGAGGTCGGGAGCCGAGAGGAGGGGTTACCGGAGCTACCTCTTCCCTCCGCCGGAGCCGTCCCCTTTTCTGCGTGAAGCCGAGAGGCCCGCTTCCCCTCCCGCCTTCTTCTTCCGCCGCCGTCTAGCCGTCGCCCCCTGCCGCAAGCCACCGCGGACGCCAAGCCATCGTCGCCAGAGGAGGTCTCCCTCTTCCTCCTCCACCGCCTCTGCCGTCCGCCTCCTACGCCGTCGTCGGGCGCTGCTGTCCGCCGGTCTGCCGCCGTCGCCAGGCTCCGCCGCCGCCGCATCCGGGAGGAAGGAGCAGTCGGGGGGGGGGGGGGGGGGACGACTTACGTCCACGGTGGAAAAATCACTGTGGGCCCCCGGGCTGGCCGCGCGTGAGAGGGGCTGGCCGCGCGCGTGAGGTCCTGCTGCTGCGCGAAGGGGAGGTTGACCCGCGGGTCAACAATAATGTGGGGCCCACCAGGAAAAAGGGGTTGAAAAAAAAAATAAAAGGAGGACCGCCGGGCAGGCCAGCAGTCGCGAGGGAAAGGGAATGGGCCCAGGCCCGTTAAGTTGAAGCCGCAGGACTGCAGGAGCTAAAAAAAAAAGAGAAAGAGGAATTTTAAAAGAAACAATCAAGTGAAAATGTAAATAAAAATGCACTAACTAATTAAACAAACCGAGGCGAGCATCCGGCCGGCTAAAAACCCGCCTCATGGTCTCGGCATAACTTAAAAGAATGAAAATAAATGGGAAAGCAATAGGCCGGCTTTTAAGCACGCCTCTTGACCCATAAAAAAAATAAAAATAAAATAAACAATTAATGAAAATTAAATAACAATCTACTTAATTAATCAACAAACCGAGACGAGCATCCGGCCGGCTAAAAACCCGCCTCATGGTCTTGGTTTAACATAAAAGAATGAGAATAATTAGGGAAAGCAATGGGCCGGCTTTAAGCACGCCCCTTGACCCTTTAAGGTAGACATACAAAGGTCATAAAAAGACCCCAATGTCTTACCATCTAGCTATATATGAGGCCGTGCATGATTAACATGCCATTAAGCCGATTATATGCTAAAAAAGAGAGGATTGTAGGAAATACCCATAAGTCTATAAGGACCGGGTATATTCCCCATAAATTGACAAGTTCATCATATCCGATGAGGATTGAGTGATGATGGTCTCAAAAGCATCAAATTGTAATGACATGGGACCAAGCAATGAGATGGCATGTCTGGTGTACAAGTGATTTTGAGTGGAGGATCAATAACCCCATGAAATTGAGGGGACTGCAAACAAAAATAATGATGAAATAAAAATTAAAACAAAACCTGGAAACTTAAAATCAGGGGCCGGGGCCTACATTTAAGGGTCCAGAATCTGTCGGTTGAAAAAGTCTAACAAAGACCCCAAATCAAAAATCTGGAACTTATGTAAATCTGAGATTTGGAGACTAAAATCTGTAAATGTGCGCAAAACCTAGAATCTGTAAAGTATAAGATCTGTCATATCAACATATAAAAAATCAGAAACATACAAAAATCAGAAACATAAAAAAGTCTGGAATCAAAATCTGGAGAACCCCTAAATCTGAAAACCAACTTATCTTGTAAAATCTGCAAGAAATCAGAAATCTGAAACTTGAAGTTTAGTTTGAAGAATCCGAAACCTGTAAAGCCTGCCAATTAAAAAAAAAATCTAAAAGTCTAAAATTTAAAAACTGAAGTTTAAAACATAATCTGAACTCTAAATCTCTGAAATCTGAAAATCTGAATTAAAAAAATGAAATCTGAACTTGAAATCCGGGGAGTGGATAATTAACTTAAGACAACTTAAATCCAATTTTAATCAACTTGAACAAAACTTCAGATGGCATTAATTGAACCTTAATCAAACTAAATTTTCACATCAAATCATGAACCGCAGTAAGTTCATCTCAAAACAGATGTTAAAGCAAATCTAAAAAAAATCAAATCAAATTAAACCAACAAACAAATTAAATTCAGATTAATTCAAATCATAAGCACAGTCAAATCTGAAATTCGAGCAAATCAGAGGTGAATAAATAAAACTTTAACCAATTCAAGCATCAGTCAAGCAGAGTCCGTTCAAACCAAAAAATGAATTAAAATCCATAAGCAAAACTCAATTTCTGAATTAAGTCATATCAATAAGAAACTGGTGAAGCAAATCTGAATCAAATCAACTTAAATCAATCCAGCCAAATTTAAATAAATAAATCTAATTAAACTGAATCTCATCTAACAATACACTTGAGATCAAATCACAGTAAGTCATCAAGATGCTAATAAAGCCCACAATCCATATAATTTCCAACCTAAGTAACAAGTTCCAATCAACCATAACTTAAACGATCCAATCTCGTGAATCAAATCCAAGATCAACTTTAACTAAATAATTCCAATGCAAGATAAACTCAAACTAATAATTCAGATAATCTGGAAGTCTTTTTCCAAACCAACCAGATTCTGTAAGCTAAGCCTAAACCCCATTCAAATCAATTAAATTAAATCAACCCACATAAAAAAAATCTTTGAATTAAACCCAAGTCAATCTTAATCAGACAACCTTAATTCAGATTAAGAACCCCATGAAATCTGCATATTAATCAAATTTTAAATGAGTTGATTTTAACTAAACAAGATTAACCTAAAACAAACTGAATTTAAATTAATAAATAATCCATCAACAAATTCAATTCAAGACAATTAAATCCCACATCAGTTCATATAAATCTGAAAGTTGCATAAAAAAAGAATCCATAAACTGTCAAATTCAATTAAAACAGACTCAAACTCAAACAAAATAACTCACAGATCAATCAAATTCAACTTAAATCAAATTAAATTCAAATCAAATCAAACAAAATTCAAACCAACTTAAATAAAAAGAGAAACATTAAGTGCTTGCATTCCATCAAGTTCATGGGGCTGTTTTCTCCTATGTGTTTGTATGAATGTTTATTTTTGTGGATGTATCGTCCTTCTATTCAATGAGTTGCTATGACGGATAATCAAGGGTTTTCGAGTATTCTCGATGTAATTAACGTCGGATCTTCGCACCATCCGACGGGGAGAGGTCAAAATAAATTTCAAAGAACCTAACAACCTCAATTTATACGTACAATTGACCCTAGCTAGTACTTTTATGGAATACCATCTATTTTCCTAAGAAGTCAATGCTAAGGTCTAATCAAATCTAATTCAAATTCAAATGGAAAATGAATTTCCAAAAGAAAAGAAATCTTTTTAGATTTTGAGGTTACATCATCCAGTAACTTCAGATCTAGTCATTTCACATCCATTGGACCAGATACAATTGAGCAGGGCGGGGATGGCACCACCCCTCCACTGGCATACCTTTCTTCTTTCTTTTTCCCATTTTTTGGAAGAACTGATCCAGGCCGATCCAGGATCAGTTTTTCTTCCCTCAGATTGGCCAAGCTGACCTGATCCCAACTCAGAATTCCTTGCAGCAGCTACATTCACCAAGGAGATGATTATGCGCACCTTTTCTTGTAAGAATCCAAATAGGCCTATCGTATGCATCCTATCCTATTCATCAAAAACATAACCTGAAAATCACTGGAGTCTGGATTTGTGAATCGATCACATGAACATGACAAATACATAAAGCAATCAAATAAACAAATGAAACCTGTCCTTTCTTTTCAGGTTATCATGGCACCTTTCTGTTTATTTTCTACCCACATAAGCATTGACCTGGTCAAGGTTCAGAAGCATTGGATGGTGCCATAAGCCAGTCAAAATTAGCAAGATTATATGAAGTCTGATCCTAAGCCGAAGGAGTCCATTTGAGGCCCATACCAACTGAGCCACAACACTGATTAAATCATCCTAAAAAATTAATATACGGAAAACATAAAACATTAAAAATCATATGGATAATATATTCATGTATTTTCACATTTACTTAAGTTATAAGCATTTCATTAGATGCAATATAAATTATTAAAGTTTGAATTTACTCAAGATTATTATGTTTGGCAATTGAATCATAATTGAGTTTACATAATTTGGTTGTCTCAAAGATTTAGGTAATATTGCCATAAAAGTTGAGTCTAGACTTCGAAAGAAACATAGTCACATGCTGTCACCTTACATCTAGTCCAAATACAAACCAAGAATTTTTGAATCATTAAATGCTGCCAGCATGACTATAATCAAACCTTAGTTGCATTTTCTCCACCATGTTGATTGGATACAGTAATCGGCCTGATACAGACTGTTCTGGCCTAAACCCAGGGGTGCCCATCCTGGCCAGGTTGTCTAGAACTCCCATAGTCCTTAAAAACTAACCTGGATCAACCAATCTGTGTCGATCCATGATTTCCCTTCAACATAGTTTATGCCACTTGATCCCAGGAAAAGTAATATCCAGCATCAAAATTTCTTAATGTCATCTTGTACCACATGCTAAATACTTTTTTACTTCGAACCATATCAACATTCAATCATTTATCAATTAGCACTGGCCACTTTCAAATATATATATGTGTGTGTGTGTGACATTGGTTGTTCTTCAGTGGTTTGTTTCCTTGTATTTACAAAGGCAGGATACTTCTGGCTGCCAGATGACTCAGGTCGACAAGCTTCAGCTGGCAGGGAACAATAGAAAAGTGAGTTCTAATACTTTGCCATGCATCTGATCTTAGGTAATCATAGAAGGTAGCTTGCAATGGTGAAGAAAAACGACATAATATGTAATTTTTCACAATATCTATTATCAGTTCATGAAATAATTATCTTATGATGACTTCCTTTAGAGATTATTTTCCACAACACTTATAGGGCAGAAAGTGAACTTTTTTCTATAAAAATATACCCATATTTACAGGTAGACTCGATTTTATGACTTTAGGTGAAAAAGAAATACTTTTTCATAACTTTGGACGAAAGTTAGTCATAAAAATGCAAGACATACAGCTGATGAATCAAAATAAATAGCAAAATATTATAGGTTTAAAAATTATTGAAACAGCACTAAAATAGTGTTGTAGAGCATAAGGTGGAAATGTGGAGGAAAAGAATCATGCTTGTACAACCCATTTCTTATGAAGTTGATGAAAACAGAAAGAAAGCAAAGAACATAACATGTTTCCCAACCAACAATTACCACATATTCATGCACAGAAAGATGTTAAACAATTAGAATCAACCAACACAGAGATAAAAAACAGGTAAAGATCTTTAATTCCTTATGAAAGATTAGGTTCTTTCTCATGATGGTAAAAGAAATATTAGGTTCATTTAAACATTATATACCAGCTCATTTTGCAAGCAAAATTTAATGATATGAGTATTAAATAGATGCATGAAAAATGGTACACTAGGCAGGTCTAGAAGTTTGACAAAGAAGTTTCAGTGGATAAGGTGGACCAGAAATTTGCACAGAACTCTGTTTGCCATTACGAAAAGGCCAGTTGCAACTTTAAATTTTTGACAATCATCCAGGTTTTCATGGCATCAACCATGTAGTCCGGCTGAGACATTCTTTCCCAAATTGAGAAGGCTTAGAAAATCAAGAACCTTATTAGAAAAGACACCTAGCCCTGGCCATGATGAGAAATAAACAATCTGTATAGAACAACAACACCACCAAAATATTATGAAAGCTTATGTGCATTCACAATTCTGGATGCAGCTTTCTTCTCAAGTTGTTTATCATCAAATAAAAAAACATTTATTCCATTTCTCAAGCACCTGAGAGCGGAAACGCTCAATATTGCGCATAGTCGTTATTTTGGGATGAGTACCAGTCTGCACATAGACACAAAAGAATTTAGAAAGTAGCATGACAAAATGATCAAACCTGCCTGATTAATATGCTGAGCTAACCTCAATGGCATACTGTTCTGCAGGAAGACCAAATGCATCCCATCCCATTGGGTGCAGAACATTGAAGCCTTTCATGCGCTTGAATCTGGCTAGAATATCTGTTGCTGTGTACCCAAGGGGATGGCCAACATGCAATCCAGCACCACTATAATGCTCCCGAGAGATAACACCAAAGCAAAGAACAAGACACAGCATCAGTCAATCTGAAGAAGTATCACATAATACAAGATCATCCTTATGTATAAATAGGACAAAATGCAATCATCTTACTAAGAGTAACAAGAAATATCGATACAAGAAAGGTACAATGACACATCAGATACATGTGAACAGAGTCTTTTGGACTAACTTTAGTCAACCCCCCTCTCAATACTAGAAAGGTATGCCATCTGAGAATGTTAGAGGGTCATCAAAGGCAGAGGGGGTGTCTGGAGGCCACCTGAAAATGTCCCCTTGGTGGCAATGGCAATGGCCACAACCACCTAGGCGATCTGGCCCGAGTAGAGGTTAGGATGAACCACTTTACCTCACCTCATCACCTAGGCTGTTACTTCAACTGTCTTTAATAATACAGGAAGTGGGAGACAATAAAAAACTATAATTCTGGAAAGATTATGGGATAGATCAAATTCCATTTAAGTTATATTTCTCAGCTTCATAGATCCAATGAAATGCTCAAGGCAAGGCAATAGCTGATTTCCAGGACTCAACTTCTCCTACAGTGTAGATTTAAAATCCAATTCTTCCTTTGGAAGGTTGTTTGGGACTTTGGGGAAGACTTCCTACATAAGACAGCATACAACTGACAAAGGATTGAAGTAACAAACTTCGCATTTTCTGTTGTATTCTTGTGAATAACCAACATCACTTGTTTCTTAATGTAGTGTAATCAGGTTGTTATAGATGTCTTGGGCAAATTCCAACAGGCTGTTGGCTCTATTAAAGATTGCTTGCTTACATGGAGCTTGCTACAGAATGTTCAGATTAATTAACACGTTTAGTTAGCGGTTATGCCAGTAATTTAGTGAACTATACGGATTTCTCAGAAAAAAGAAGAGTTAGAAGACTTCTTTATCTCAGTAAGAAAGATTTTATGACACTATAATTAATTGCATCCAATAACGATCTATTGCAGGCGAATGGGACAGACTTGGGGTTCAATCTGCAGTTAATGTTGTCTTTTCAGAAGGTGACAAACTCACAATTTCATTAATACTGAAAAGAAAAAAGTACAAAAGTAGAAAATGAGAACACAAAAAAAACAATGAAAGAGTACCCCACTTACCACCAAGATGGCAGTAGACAAGGGGAGAGTCTAAACAAGCTAAAAGCAAATCCACTTCCATGCCAACATATGATCTCTGAAGAAGGTGGGATCTGGTGGATATTCATAGTAGGCAAAGAACAAATTCCTAACAAAAGCAACAGCATGGAAAAGACAGTCATCGAACTGCTCCTCAAAAAATTCTTCGATTCCAAGCCCTCCAGATCACTGATCACAGAATTGGCTAATTCTGAGATCGGATCGGACCCCTTCGATCCAATTTTCACGGCAAGAATCGATCCAACCTGATCTCCTGCCAGAAGCGACCAAAATCAGTCGAATCGGGTTGCATTGAGGCCGGAATCAGTCAAATCAGCCTATTATGGACCCATTCAAGTGATTTGTACCCGAAATCAACCCCTCAGCCGCCATTGCAAGGCACCCTTACTGGGTCCCGATCTTCCCTACCCGATAGGCAAGGAAGACCGCCACAGTGTCATCGTAGCGGCCAATATGGCCACCTTTTAGGGCCGAAATCGGCCTCAAAGGGCCTAGATCAGATCAGAGTCCCTGATTCTTTTTTTTTTCATTGTTTAAGGCTTTAAACTATTGCTTTAGGGTTTTTTAAGATCCAATCCACACTTCAGGATCGGTTTTCCTCTTGAACAATTGGCCAAAATTGGCCAATCCGATCCCATCCAGATTGGATCGGTACCTACTGATCCGAGTACCAATTCCAATCTGGTGATCTATGCTCCAAATGTACTAGAGCACAACAAGCATAGAAAAGCTCATAAAAAGGAATGGTTTCACCACAGACAAACACTATTCAACTGTTGAATAAAGCAAATGGTTGAACTATGGTCCTGTCAAGGTAATTTTAAACTTCTGAACAAGACGAAGAGGTGATCAATATCCTCAGCTAGGAACCCACAAAACTAGAAGTGTAATCGATTCTGATAAAAATTAACAAGTTCTAAACTTGTTTTTGTATCAGCTATCAGAATCAAAATCGAAATGAGTTGATCCCATTTCTGTGTATCCAATTTCGATTAAATATATATAAGTAAAATTAATTAACATAAAGATAAAAAGTTTAAAAATATGCTATATATATAAAATGATAAAATAATTAAAATAAAATTTTAAAAATTTATATCCAATTTTAGTAATTATATGTGAATTAATAACTCATCTTTATAAACTAATATATAGTATGAATTTCTGAAATTATGAATTCAATTCTGATTTGGATAACGGAATCGAAATCGGATTGAAATTAAAATATAGTGATTCCGAAATCATCGGAATCAAAATCGGAACATCTTAACCCTTATCGGAATTAGAATCGGATACAGGTGATTTCGCTACCAAATCCAACCCGTTTGCAGCCCTACACAAATCACACAATGTACCAACCCCCTCTTAAAGATCAGCAAGGTAGACTTTGGTGGGGAGCCGTTCTCTACAAATCTTCCACAAAAATAATTTGATCTTGAAAGGAAGCATGACAGACCAAACTGATTTCCACCAAGACACTTCTACACAATCCCACGCTCATGTAAGTAGATTTCACCAACAGAGAGGCACCCCCACTAGGAGTCCACACTGCTCCTGTCTCTGCTGACTTCGTGTCGTCATGTTTTTGGGGTTGTCTTTCTCTTCCTTGTTGTTTTTCCTGGTTTTTTGTACTCTTCTTTTGTTCTATATTCTTGATGGAACTTACGCTACTTTTTCTCTTGTTTGTATTGATTGGGGCTTTCAGTTTATATCGACTGTGGCGTTCTTTCGTTTGCTTTCAAACAGAACGTAGTCAACACCGCGTCGTAAACAAAATACAGCCATCCATGCTTCCACGGAGGGAGATATAGAGGTGGAACCTTGGATACGGGAACATGTCGAGAATGTAGAACTTGGGCTTCGATGTGTCGACCTCCTCGGGGGTGCGGAAGGTGCGGTTCTCCTCCCAGTACTTCTGCCACCGAGGCTCGATCTCATCAAACGGGTACGCCCTTCTCTGCCCCTGCTTCTGCCGCGCTTTCTGTTCCTCTTGCCGGACGCCACCGCTACACCGGATTCGTCGGAAGCGCTGGCACGGGGCGTAAAACAGGCGAAACCTCCGGGAAGAGGCGCGGGAGCGCGCGCACGAAGGCCGGGGGAGCTCCGGCCGGAAAGACTGCGGCTTCGTCTGCATTTGCAGGGGAAGCGCGGCGATGAACGGCATCCTTTGGAAGATTGCGGAGCGGGAAGGGGGAAGGTGACGAGGCCAGGCGCGGCGCCGGAGGTGGAGGGAGGAGTGGTGGGCGAGAATTGAAAGTGGGAGGATAGGGAGGCGGCCTCGCGCCTCATCCGAGCTGTCTGACGTGTGCCTATGTGTCTCGGTCTCGGGCTTTGAGAGTTCTCTCCGGTTGCCGACCGAGCGTCGCTCGGTTGGCACGACCTCGCGCATGGGGGCGCGAGGTCCGGGCTTCGCCTCCCGGCGGCTGCACGCGAGGTCCCGACTTGTGGGGTTCGACGGGTTTCGAACCCTCGCCACCCGCGCGCACGGCGGGTCATCGGCCATCCGGGCCATGTGACCAAAAACAAAAAGAGAGTTCTCTCCGGTTCGGTTTTTTTTACTGAACCCGACCGAACGGTTTTATCACGGTTCGGTTGGAAAACATGATAATCAAGATAAAAAAATAATTTTATAACGATTTTTTAGATACCATGAGAGATGAGATGACCTTTTATGTGGTTGCTGGGTCTTCTTAATTTTTTTATTAGATGAGCTCCTCGCTACACGAAAATTATTTAATAACCAAACGTGATAATTTTAAGTTGTCACTATTTGGTTGGATGATAAATTGAATTTTTATTATAATTTTATGATAAAATTCATTAAAAAATTATTTGACAACCATGACAATTTTGTATTTTTAAGACAATTTTATTTTTAGATGAAAAAAGAGTCTCAGTTTTTTATTTTAACATCTTATTTAAAATACGATAATTACTTAATTTTAAGTCACGTTCATATTTTATTTTAATATAATTTTTTATCGTACGCAACTAAACGCTCAATTAAGTTTTAATTTATTATTTTATCAACAAAAAAGTACACAAGTTTATGTTGTAACCAAGCAGCTGACAAAGATGTCGATTAGAAAAAAAAACAATTTCAGTCGCCTCCTTTGCATTGCAACTTCTCTGATAAAGTTTAAATTTCCTCCGCTCAGAAAATATACAATCTGAGAAAACGCTAATGTTCCCTTCGACAAATTAAATAAGTAAAAATTAAATTAAATTGAAGAAAGAAAGTGTAACATTACTGTTTTTAGGTTAAAAAAAGGGAGAATTAATTATTATATTTATTATTACTATTTTCTTCCCACCCTCCCCTGCTATTTTTCCTTCGGTTACGCCCCCCTCCCGAAACCGCCTCCGCGAGCGCCCTATCCTTCTTCTCCTTCTTCTTCTTCGTCGCCGCGCCGTTCTCTCTCTTCCCCCCCCCGGTTGACCTCGACGACGCCGCAGCCCTACGCGCGCCGTCTCCGCCACCCTCCTCCGCGCCATGCCAGCGCAGTCCGCGGCCGCCCGCCGCCCGCAGCGCCGCCGGCCGCATCGACCCCCCCCTGCGCATCGCCGGCGCCGCCCCGTGCAGCCCCGCCACCCGCGGCCGCCGCTCCGCGTCAGCCCCGCCGCCCTCACCCGCCCTCCCGGCCGCCGCTGCGGCCCCGCGTTGTCCGCCGCTTGCACCAGCCGGCGCCGCCCCGCGCGCGCCAACCCTCGCCGCCCTCGGCCGTCGCCTCCCGCCGTGCGCGAAGCCGCCGCTGTCCCCATTGACCGCCCGCCACCCGCCTCGCGCACACCCCCGCCGCGGTGCGCCGGCAAACCCCCTCATCGCCCCGCCGTCTTGGCCGCCGCCCGAGCCGCCTCCCCGCGCCGCTCAACCGCCCGAGCGCCGACCCGTCCGAGAGCCGCCCCCCTCGTCAGCTTCCCCGCGCTCGGGGAGATCGCCGCCCGCCGCGTCCGGCCCTCCCCGCGCGCGTGGCCGCGTGGCCGTCGCCACATGTTTCCCCCCCTCCCCCCCCTTGGCTGTCCCGTGGCCGCGCCACCATGCACCGCCGCGTGCGCCAAAGAACCCCTCCGCGCGGTACCCTTCTCTCTCTCGTATCCCCTCTCTCCTATTGCCTCTCTCATATTATATCCATTTGTTCTTGTTAGATCATTTATCCTCTTGTTTTAGCAGATTATCAGGTTACCATTCGATTCCGTTTTTCGTTGCCGTCGTGATCGCGGCATTGTCGTCACCCGGTTTGTTATTCTTGGGATTCCGTGCGCCGTTCGTCGTCATCCAGATAGGCGTCTCGGCTATCCTTAGCACTCTATATATTTATTTAAATCGTAAAAATTATGCTTAGATCATCATGATTAATAGGTTAGAAATAATGGGATGTTTAGATAGAATTAGAATATTTTGTTTAATCCATGCATGTTTAGATTAATTTAGTTATTCATGTATGTTAGACATCATGATAGGTTGTATACGTTTAATTTAGCTAGTTTAGTGTGTCTGCATCGCGATTAACTCTAATCATGTATATCCCGATTTGATAAAAAGCCGATGTAAGATTTAGGCATATGTTGTTAGAATTTAGTTTATTTTCTTTTATGTGATAGGTAGTTCTGTTTAAGTATGTAATTGTCATGGTTAGGTTGTAAATTGCATGATCCCATGTATATGCATTAGCTTGTGTTAAATTGTGGTATGGTATGCAAATATGTGGTGCATAGAACCATGGGTGTTCATCTATGTATTTCCATGTTTGGATTGCCAATTTAATGTTCATGTTTATCGTCCGAGTTAATTATATGCTTGCATGGTGTGGAATGTGGTTAGTGCAAGTTGAGTCGTATCATT
Source organism: Cryptocoryne crispatula var. balansae (assembly GCA_036172225.1). Lineage (NCBI taxonomy): Eukaryota > Viridiplantae > Streptophyta > Magnoliopsida > Alismatales > Araceae > Cryptocoryne > Cryptocoryne crispatula. Next base: position 12,000,735 of record CM069932.1, on the reverse strand, counting down.
GTGATGGAAATGTACTTCACCGTACTATAATCTTCGGTCCCGCGCGTTGTATGAATTAGAACGATCCGAGCATCCGTCGATCCCGGATACCGCTTATCTTAAGTACTCCTCGCCTATGGGGTACTATGAGATTTAGCTTACTATATGTTACTTCCTACTATATGGTAAACCTGGTGCGAGTTTTGTGATGTGACTGCATTTATCAGATGGAGCATGAAATTTACTCAGACAGGTGTCTAGTTGTGTGGATTGGCATAGATGGTAGTGTTATAGATGTGTCATTGGTTTTATGTCAGGTCTATGTGTTCTGGGCATACCTAGAACAGTTTAAGGTGTAGGTTATGTTGGTTTTAATGCATATAGAGTCTAGTCATCATATGGGGTAGTTGATTGATTCTTTAATCAATTAATTAAAGATATATGATTAGTTTAAACCCTATGTATTAAATCTGATTTTTAGGGTTCTTATGTATTGAATACCATTAGAGATCACTAGTATAGTAGGGTAGTTGGGGTGTAAGACCTACTGAGTCTGTGGTGACTCACCCCGTCCGTTGTTAATATTTTCGTGATTGCGGGTTTAACAATAACAGAGAAGCGTAGTGGTGTTTTGGAGTCCAAGGAGCTAGTGGAGTACTTGTTCAGGTTGGTATTATTTAGATTGTAATTTCATAGTGTTAATTAGATAGAATTATTGGAATTGTTTATTTGGATTGTGATTTTGGTCTTAATTGGTTCCAGACCGATATTCTTCCCCGTTACGTCGCCGGATTATCTTCCGCTGTGCATGTTAAAAATCCGGGTCGTGACAGAAAGAACTAGGTATTATCGTGAATATCTCTAACGACGGTATATCTGTAATATTATCGTTAATTAATACGTCCTGAAAACGGTAAATTGTCATGCCAAAGTACCAAAGGTCAATGACCTTTAGAAACATAAGAGCATTATCCAATCATAGTTTAGTTTGTGCCAGACTTTTTAATATTTTATAGATATTGTTTACGATTCACCAGTTATTTGAGGGCGGCCATTTTCGTATTAACATGCTATCCAAATTTAGGGCTACAAATAAAATTTAAAATTTTGAAAATTCAGTTCGATTTTCGTAAGAAATAGCAATTTCAAATTATATAATTGTATCTTATGCAACTATCAAAATTAGAATAAGATATCTTAATAATTTTTTATACACTTTCAAGATAAAAGAAGTAGTGTTAAAATAAAGTGTAAACAAACCAATACAAAAAAAATGTCATCTTTCTGAAGATGAGATGATAAAAAGAGTGAGAGTCATCTATAACCAAAATGGGTAGGGGCCACAAGATAAAAAAAAAGGTCTCATCACTTTTTTTGTCCAATAAAGAAACCCATTTCAAGACAAGAATCTGTAATGGTTGCCAAACACCTCTTTGAACAAGCTTTGTTAGGAAAGCTAACAAAACTCCTCATGCAACCAAACACCCCATTGTCTATTTCTAGCCATGAAATCTTGAAAACGAACAGATTCAGTAGTACTTTTCTGTTCTGGAAACCAAAGGCCAAGAATCAAGTTTCATCGTGCATGCAACTTCCCTTGTCTACTTGTCATATGGTGCCATCCGAAGCTCCATGGCTGCATGCATGCTGGAAATTGGTAATATTAGCCTATTTCACTTCCTGAAATCCACTTCAGTTAAAATAAGAGCACTAGAGGGAGCTTCAATCCAGCCTATCACAACAGGAGCATACCATTAAGTCATTAACTTAGTCGGCAAAAGTATAACATAGTATGCCACCAAATATGACGGTGACAGAGAAAACAAGTTAAACAGCAAGCCTTTGCATTTCTTGTATCAAACCAGTGGGTGGAGACAGCAGTCCCATTTGAAGTCTTACAAGTGAACCTTCCAGTGCTTCTAACGTTCTTGCTAAACCCTCAGAGAAACATTCCATATTTTGGAGCTCTGTCCGTACCCCGTTAGTTATCTGCAGCATCTTATCTGCGGATGCCTTTATCAGAGAGATTTCTTGAGGTGGGTAAATGCATGCTCCAAGCTCGTCAATCTGATTTCCAGTTTCTCGATAGTATTTCAGTAATCTCTCTAGGGCCTGAATATGGTTCTCTGATGTGACTCCAGTTACCGGCTTCCTAATCAAGTCTGACAGGAGACGGATGACTTCCTTTATAGTCACAAGTGTATCAGAGACTACATCAATAGCTAAATAGGCAATCTTCATCTCCTCGGGAGTGAGATCATTCCCAAGTTCACCTTCGCTCTCGCTATCATCATGCAATTCCCTTGAAGTGCAAGTTGCTCCACCTTCAACATCACTAGCAGCTGGCTTAAGTTCTCTCATCTCTCGCAAGACATCTTTCACAGAAACTGCCACCTGAGTAACCGATCGTCCAACTGCCGCGAAATTTGTAGTGGGTGTTTTTTTCAATGCTTCACATGCCTCCCAAACAGAACCAGATAATCGAGGGATTGTTGTTCTCTTGTCAGCCCGATGTAATCCTGCAACAGATTTTCACCAGTGTAAGAATGTTCTGATGTCCACATCACCCAGTAATCCCCAGCAATACTGCACTGTTCTCTGGGGAAAAAATCATAATCACTTTGGTAGACTGAATTTTTCATTAATTGGTTTGACCAATATTAAGAATTCTAGTAGTATCATCCACAATAGCAAGTGTTAAGTCAAATATAGTAACATTCACAAATCATAAGATGAAATGGACAAAATGGAAAAAATTTATGTCTGAGATGTTAGGATACTCCAAGATATTGTGCACGAATTTTCAGTCATGAATGATCTTAATTCATGCTATTTCGAAGTGATTGAGTGGTCTTTGGAAGTGACGATTAGTATAACAAAATGATGACATAATTCAAATCACGGTAGTACACACCAACAAAATGAACTCCTGATTAAAAGTAACCAGTTGAGTAATCTAAACTGTAATGCAAAAGTTTTAGGAAGAGACAACCAAAGTATGAACGAAAAAAGATACAGGAGTGTACCGTACGAAGAGATGGCTTCCTTTAACAATGAGAGACAGCAATCGATAATTTGTTTGACAGATGAACGTATATAAGCTTGGAGCGTTGGTCCTGCACCCACAGTTGTACCATGGCAAAGAAGAAGGAAGCCCTGAAGCACATTGCAATATCTTCCAATGTTTTCTTCAAATTCTTGTGCGTCTGGTGCTTCTCCAGTGCAAAGCATTCCAGCTGCACAAATGATAAATAATCAATCTTAAGAAACCAAGTACCAGTTAAAACATAGTGAGAAAATGAAGAACACATAACAAACCTTGACACTTCAGACTACAAGGATAAAAACATGCAAGATGCAATTAGACACTGGAAATTTCAGCACAACTTTCTGCTTTCTAGTAACACCAATTATAAGGTTACGCACTTCCATTAGGGTTTAAGAAATATGTAAAATATGAATATGTTGGTGCCCTAATCCATTTGAATACCCCAATTACACTTTGCCAGTCATATCCTGAAAGGAACTGAAAAGTTGAAGAGAGCAAATAAAGATTCCTCTTGTGATCAAATTAGCCACGTTCCATTCCAAGTAAAAGTGTCAATGAGATGGGATTAGGCTGGCCCAAACCAGGCCCAGTTCTGCCGCCTACATAAAGCCCAAGCCCATGTAAGAAGTCTAACAGACCTGGATTATGTAAATGAGTTTTAGCCCTTCAAAGCCTATTAGCCCATTTGAGCCAGCACGGTGCAGTCATCCCCAAGGTGATAGCGGATATTAGAGCAACCGAGGATTAGACAGACCTGAGTTTTGAGGCAAAGGAGGAGAGAGCGCCATCGTCAGTGAGCCATGGGTGGTACAGTCCCTATGGCTCACTGCAGTCCTGCTCTTCCCAGCTCATCACCAATGACAAGTTTGACTTCCACTGCCACGACCTTGTCCTTGACTGCCGCCAGAACAGTATCTCACAGTAGAACCCCTGTCTTCCCCACCTCGTCCCCCAACGGTATGGTTAAGTCTGGCAGGAGGAGGCCAGTTTCCGTCTCGCGCAGCCTGGCGGGCATCTGTCGCTGGAAGACCTCCTCATAGAAGGAGGACCATCACTGGTGGAAGCGGTGGAGCCTGTTGAAATCGGATGTTGCAGGGGTCGGCAATGAGGAAGGGCTGGCAAGATCACCTCCAGAGAACTGGGCAGAGGAGCATGATGCAGGGTGGCATGCCAAAGACATCAAAGAAATCGTCGGGGTCCAGGCCACCACCACTGCCTTCCACCCGGGGTTGGCTGGTGGATCGCTGGCAAGGAACCACTGATCCAATCGGTGTCTGCCACGAGTCGTCCATCTTCTTGTGTCTCTCTACCTCACGGCACATATGCCAGCTGCCATGAGTATGGTTAGGCCAAACCCAAGGGTTAAGCCAGAAATGGCAGCAGCAGCATATCAGCATCTTGCTCTTGCTCCAGCACATCATCATGGATAACAACAGCTAGGGGTGTTTGTGGTTTGGTTTGGTTTGGTTTTGGGAGATTTTTTTCTCAAACCAAACCAAACCTTGCAGTGGACGGCATGTGTAATGATCCTCTGGAGGTGCAGGGAAGAGGAGAAGTTGTGGAGCGCATTGCAAGGAGAAGTCTATGCTCAAAGGTGACTGATGTCATTGTGCGGTCATTGTGCGAGAAGCCGAGATCCCGAGAAGGGTGTCTAAGCAAGGTTGGTGAAGTGAGAAGGGAACCTCGTGTGGGTGCCTAGGTATAGACAATGTAGGGTTTTTTTTATGATCGTTGGATGTGAGATACAACAGTTCATTTTAAAGCGGATCTTAAACGGAGTGGATCATCCTTGTTCCAAATCCGCTCCATTGAATGTTCAAATATTATCCGTATCCAAAATTATCATTCGAATGATCAGATTAATTGGAGAACATCCAATTAACCGGATTCGAATTCGAATCGGATCCGGATAATATCCAGATCCATTTACAGCCCTATTCCAAGGTCATTATTCGGCTTTTAGATGCTACAAAGAGGGAGGGATGAGGCCAAGATGTTAAACGCAAATAGCATGCATAAGCAAAGAGGAAGGCAGACTTGCTTTAAAAATATCAAAGACATGAACTTGGTTCACTTGCAAAATAGTTACACAAAATCAGTCAAGTATTGAAATCAGGAGGAGAGAAAAGGCTCCTATTCCTCACCCATAGTATATAATGGGCCATATTTAGAATTCGGACCTATCCTCCGCTTGCAACTTGAAAAGAACTACAATGAATGTGAGGGTTGTTCTGGTGGAAACCATGATGGTTATTGAGGATGGCTGCATGGCTTCTTTCTAGCCTAACAGATGGTGTTGTGATCATGGTTTGCCTGATCAAACAATGAAAATCAGAATTGTCTGTGGTCATTCATGATTCAGCATTGATGGGCAAGTCCTTGACCAATTCCAATTAACCGACCAGGATCGGCCTGGACTGCTAGAAATCAGCCAGGATCAGCTAACCCTTGCTCTGCAGGGCTGAGATTGGCGAGGCTAAGCCAATCCAGAGCCTAGACCAGCTGTCCTATTTGGTATCGGCAGGATTTAGCCAATTGTTGCCTGATCTGGCCATTCAAGTCAGTTTGAGTCAATGCTAAATTGGCCTGATTCTTGGCTCCCATCAGATCAGCCAATCCTATTTGATCTGGGTCAGGATCAGCCCCAGCTGATGCAGGGTGATCTTCCCCAGTGGTAATTGAACCTTCCTAAGCTATTGTTTCTGATTGCTTCAGAACTACAGGAGTTTCTTCTTCCTATAACTTTCCCCTAAATGAATCGTTGGCACTCCTAATAAACTATACATCAGGTAAAGTGAAACACCTATGTGTTTTTCACCATTGTAATCAACCATTAAACCGTACAAACACAAAAGGCTCAGTATTTACTTCTATATAAGCATAGCACACAAAAAGAAGAGTCCGATATATCATCTCTTAAGAATTGTTTCAAAACTGGCCTCCAGGTTAGACCAAGATGTCATTCAAGGAGCTTTTGGGTACAAGACTAACAGGTTTATCCCCAAAATAATCTGCTACTAAACGGGCCCTAAAGAATCAAAGTCAACAAGATTTTTCTCAATCACACATACATTTCCATACTTCTCATTCTATACTCACTCTAACACACCTTCTGGCCTCAAATGCAAATAAATTTTAGTAGCATTAATTTAGTCTTAACTCCTAACACATTTTTATTACTGCCTACAAAGGTTCACCTGTAGGAGTCAAAAATTCAATACCATAACACGTAGATTTCATATATACCTTTTGCTTTTAAGAAAGGCACCGTAATATCTTACCTCAAATCACCCTACAACTACCCCTTTACAGAACACCATTTTGAAGGCATAAACTCAGACCAATCCCTTGTATGCATCTTCCATATAAAGCATCAATCTTATACTCTGAGGTGAGTGATAAGTTAGTTGGCATATGGTACACAGAACTAATAAAAACAACATAGGTATTCAGTTCAAAGAAGTAAAACACTTAAAACCACTTGGTGTACGATGAACAATCGGTCGGCGACATTTGGGAGACAATTGGCAATGATCTTTTTTGGATATTTTGATCCCCAAACCTACCGAATGTCAGAAGAATACAAGATCACTTGTGGAAATTTTAATGTTTGCATCTCCATAGAAGATGGTAGTCGAGACTTCATATCTATACTTATAGCAAGAAGCCAATTCACCGTTAACCCGAAACAGCATCCGTAAGACAGACGACGAAGCTCAAAGGAGAGAAACGATGACCCACACGCGGAAGGAAGAGAAAGCTTACTGATGGTGGCTTGCTTGGAGATTTGATCCCCCAGTTTCACGACTTCGGACCATTCCACCTTCTCCAGGCTTGCAGCGGCCGGTTCGTCAAGCACCTATACCGTGTACACCGGATACTCTCCATGTCACCGAGCATCAAAAGTTGAGTCAGAGAGAGAGAGCGAGAGAGAGAGAGAGGTGTAGGGCAGTCACCTGGAAGGTTTCATGGATGCCGCCGGCGTGGTAACTGAGGATCCGAGCAAGATGCTCCCTTTTCGCCGCCTTCCCCATCCCTCGGTCCTCGGATGCGCAGCCCGATTTCCAACGGCGTGGGATTGCCAAAAAAAGGCGCTTGTGCAGCCGCAGAAAGTACGTAGAAGGGTAGTTTTGGTCGGAACAAGAACAATGTTTTACCCTTCTCACATCATTGTCTACCCCGACGCTTTCGAAACATTTTAGCCGCCATTGATAGGACTTCAATTTTTTTTTTTTTGCTTATTAATGACTTGTTACTAGAAACTCTTTTGTCCACCGAGACACCTGAACATTTAAACAGTCTACCGCAGAAAAAATATGAACCATGCCCACGAAAGAATGACAAATTAACGATTTTTACGTGGTATACATCATGTAGAATAATTTCTTAGGTCAATGTGTTACGTGTATGCTTCGTTTAAGTCTGACTAATAAGGATGTCAACTATTTCCTCGGATAAGCAAACGAATAGTTACGGTAGCCTCCGACAAGCTGCTTAACACTTGTTGGTAATGAATACGGATATATTATAAATCAAACTCGAAAATTTTTATCTGTATCTATTAACCAACTCGCCATAATTTTGATATCGGGATAACTCGAAGATAATCATGATTTATCCTCAAACTTTAAAAAATAAACAAGGATATATTATCTTCAAAATTTTATGATACCAAATAGGTCCTGAATACTCAGATCTCACAACATTATGCATTAATGCTAACAGCTCCGCCGGTTGCAAAACCTCCCAACCCAAGCTGCAAAATACCCCTCTATGTATCTATTAACCAACTCACCATGATCTAGGGGCCAAGATTAGAACAGTGTCATCAACTTAGTATTAAAGAAAATATTGTGAAATGTTGTACCATCAATTAAAAGTGAGTATAAATATGAATATAGTATATAATTATAGTATTAAAAAATACCGATGTACTATTAAAACAAATAATATATTGAGATAAAATTAATCTAAAATTTAAATATTTTTTTAAATAAATATACATTTAAAATTATATAAAAATTTAAAATACAAAACAATAGTATAAAACGCATAAAAGTATAAAATTATACAAATATAATTAACATATATAATAAAAAATATAATTTGAGTTGAAATTTAAAATTTGTATTTAATATTTTTTGTTTATGATCATGTTATGTGCAATATAATTTAAAAGTAAATAGGTAACTTAACACATAGTGTATAAAAAATAATTTATATTATCTATAATATATAATACACAACATAAGGTGCAATGTTGAATGTTAATACATGCACTTAATATCATATATAATATGTTTCCACAAGAATGGTTCTCAACGGGAAAGAGTTTTTCACAATTCCTTGCGGTCAGATAGCGATGGCCATGCATGTTTAGTTTATACGTATTTCCATGTCTATTTTCTAAAATAGTTTGATGGCATGTTTGTCATGTATAATACTTATTAAAATTTCCTATTTAATTTTTCAGAACTTAAATATTCATATGTATTGAAATTTTACGATCATACACGGTTTTGTGCTTCCTCGTAACACAAAAGTCTTAAAAAGTAACATGAATTAAAAACTATTTTACAAAAAATAATTTTCAACTGAGCCAAACAATAAAAGCTATATTTCCCGATCTCTGGACAATTGATTCCACCCCAAAAATTTTGGGGTGGAAATTAACCGATAGACTCGATGAGTAACTCAAAACTTTGACTCATTTATTATGTTAAACAATTAAGTTTGAAAAAAAAAATCTGTTACACTAAATGAGCTTAACTTGGACAAATTCATGCTCAACTCGATAATCTCGCAAGTTTGATTAAATACCCAATTAAATAACTAAATTTCACCCCAACGAACATTACTTTTCGCCCTCCGTCCTTTACAAGATCTAGCGACGGATCTAGAAATTGTGCGCGGTAGGGTCACAAAATAAAATTAGTGGGGTCATCCCTTTTAAAAACATATTAATATTAAATATTTTGATAAGAGATATAATATTTTATAATAGAAATTTCAAATTTTAGTGGAATCACTTGACCTCACTACCTAGATCCGCCACGGACAAGGAACCAAACACACCGCTAATCCGGATCCAAACCGGCAAGTTTGGAAAGAAGCTGGTTTTGCGACTCCTACAATTCACTTATCACCCAAACTCCCTGGATATGTACAATTTGCATGAATATTCGTATAGAAAAATTATTTGCCCAACATCCCCTTGTGTTGGGATGCAATGTAGGCGTATCTATCTATTTCCATTGAACATACCCATACGAGCTATCCATGATGTTAAAATGCACATCCAAATTTCTCAGGGAATTGAAATTTATTCTTATGCTCACACTCCCCAAGATGAGAGCGCATGGTACATGGGTATCCCCCCCCATTCAATTTTCAAGGATGCCCAGATTGATCTTTATAACAAGGGATATGATCTCTATGGAGACTTGAGCCGACTATCTAATGCCAATGCAGTGTTTGGTTGCATGTTAAATTGAACCTTTTTTTTAGAATTCATTGTTGGACAAAAAGATGTGGAACCTACTCTCTTTTTCATGTGGTCCTCACCTTCTTCTGCTCATGCACGATTCTCACTCTTTTTATCATCATATTTCACCAAACATGATAACTTTACTTCTTTATGCCCCGTTCTATAATATTATTAAGAGATGTGTTTAGTTAATTATATTAATTTTAAAATTTTTAGTATAAAACAAAGTATGTTATGTAATATAAATCAATTTTGATATTGATATTCCAACTTCTACGGGAACCAATATCAATATTAATATAATATTATTTTTGATACTCTAGTCAAACAGATCATTAACTATCTAATATTTTATTCTAATGTAAAGCTCTATCATGAAAGAGTACGAAGAAGTTAACACGCAACCTAACACGCCATAAGGTGCTGTTTGATAGCACGGTCTCTCTGTATTAAAATTGTTTGAGGTGCCATCTTAGTCATCCCCTTATTTTGTCTCATATATCTCAACAAAAAAAAAAATTAATTTTGCAGTAAGTTTCAACTTCTTTCAAACTTAACATTTGTGCTGAGCAAAGAACTTATCAACATATCTACATATCCTATGGCGTAAAGTAAAAACTAAATGAATGAACTAATAAACATCTTAACCAAATTAAGTGTTTTGCCACAAAACAATATGTTACACATAAGATAAAAATCTAGATTTTTGTAAGTTAAAACATATGCCACCTAAAATTCTTGTTAAGCCAGTTTCTACCCTGCACCCAATTTTATCCTACAATGCACATCTTAGCCTGGCTTTAATGTTTTATCTTATCCCCTAAATTTCGGAGATAAACCTCTCAAAACCACATCACCCAAGTTGTAAAACTGTAATAAATTGTCAATATGCATAAGTATCATGCTTTTGTTATTTTCCCCTACTCCTTGTTTTTTAATGACTTTCAAGGCGGTATTTTTTTAAACAGTGATTAAAATCAAGTCAAAGGTCATTGTTTGCTAACATCGATTTGAAAGTTTATGCTCGGATAAAGAGGTATGTCTATTTAATATCATAATACAGAGTACACGTACGTTGACACAGCATATCTTCGGATAAAGACAACAAATCTTAAAATATCCATCATAAGAATAATCACAGAAAGCATGGTCTCTGGGATTTCTAAATGACCTGATATCTGTATATTTGCATGACATAAATCATCGCAATGCAGTAAAATCACACATGCAGTATTGCTTACAAAGCTCATATTCCCCGAACTGGTCAGAGGTGACAGGATTGCTTAAATAAGTCTGACGGAATGATTGATAATTTATAAGAAGATAATCAACTAGAATTACAGGAGGTTGAGGAGTCAAACAAGTAGCGCAGTAAAAACCAACCCAGAAAACAAGATGATGGTATCAAACCTCTAGTTATGGAATCAGTAAAATGTGCACAAGGAACAGCCGTTGAAGGGGACAGCCTCTATCAGAAGATTCATTGAGAAGTATCAACAGCTTGCATATGCCCTGCGTGGAAAAATTTAAGTGGCTTTGCTACAATCTAAAGCAGCATTCTCTGGTTCATGGCTACTTGAAGAATGCACGATCAAACTAGTATGTCCAACAGCATCCGTTGGTCACTTCAGTGTATCCTCCACCAGAAGAGGTTCTCCAAGAATTCGTTCCCTTGCCTTGTTTGCCTGCAGATTATCTGCTGTTTAGTCCAAAAAAAAGAAAAGCTAGAAGAAAAACAACGAGAATTTGAGGCTTGAGATTACATTTATTACAATAGATTTAGAAGAATGTGTGTAATAAATCCAAAACTGAAAAAAATAAAAATGAAGAGCTGCCATGCCACACTTCGGTTGAGGCAAAAATAAACACATTGTGGTCTGATCAGTACATATCTACTACGTGACAGTGAACACGGGCTAAGAACCAAATCATCAAAAACTAAAAGAAAAACAATGAGAATTTGAGGCTTGAAATTACATTTATCACAATAGATTTAAAACAATGTTTATAATAAATCCTAAATTGAAAAAAATGGGAAGCTGCCATGCTACAATGAACAAGAAACAAGCGCATCTAACAAGTCCAAGTAATATCCTCATATACCATAAAAAACAGAATGTTTTCCTAGCTGCAATCAATTGTCTAGATAAATTGAGCAGTTTAGTTAGAAATTTTAAAGTACAGTATCTGCGTTCATATTGGTACCAAGGGTCCATTTGGTTGTATGAAAAAAAGAAAAAAAAATGGTGAAAACTTTTTACTATGAATTAGCTTTTCATGGAAAGGTACAGACAAATCTTTTATTTGGTAGATCTGAAAATCATTTTCCTGAAATTAATATCAACTATTTGATTGATTGTAAGATATTCTCAAATTATTTAGTACTATATTCCTCAAAGGACATTTTGAACATTTTGACAACAAGGTTTTTCTGTCTATAAATATTTATTTTTAAAATATATTTTTGTATTATATTATAATACTTTTTCACATTAATTGGCAGAATTTTTATATTTCTAAATATATTTTTAAAAACATAAATTTCATAAGTTTATAATTAAAATTTTATATTTAAAAAATAGGTTTATCATTCCTTTTGCGAGATTTCTCAAAAGCCTTCAGCTGAGCCTAATGTGCCGTGCTTCTTGTTCTCTGGAAATGGCATCGGTTGGATGCCTATGGATGCCAGAATCCTTGTTTTGTGTAGTCATTTTCAGTTGACTAGCATGCCTATGGACCAAACAAATGTCCTGATCAAGTTTTTACGAAAACTGAAAACTTGATGCAGACACCCTATTTTACAGGGATCCAAACGGAACCCAACTTTGCTACAGTTTCTGTTGTTGATGAAGACATAAGATGCAACATAAGCAACAAAATCCATCTACTGGTTTGGCAGTAGAAAATGAAACTACTTGCAAATTATGTGAAAAGAGATGATGAAATATTTTTCTTAATGTTTATAAGGCAAAGCTTCTGCATCGAAGACATGCACACGAATAAATGCCCTCTCAAACATTATACATGATATTTATTTCTATATAGACATTGTAATCAAAATAATGCAAGAACATAATTTTACTAAAGCACAGAAGCCTAAATCTTCACTTAAACAATGAGAGAGGAGAGAACCTGATGTTGCCAATTTGTGAAGCATGTTATCAAGAGCAAAAGGCTCGTTTGCATTGCAGATCCACACATAATTCCAATCCAGAGCCCTCTTCCTCTTATGTTCAGGTAAAATCCAAGTACAAGTGCAATTGGGATACCAAACAGATAGAAGGATCCCAGATTAACAAAAGCACCAAGGTGTTGCCACCCACAACCTCTTGCAATACCTGAAATTTTACCCAAAAATTAATTATTATTGCCAGTCAGAACGAGTGTGCAATAATAAAAATAAAATGCATCAGGTATGAAAATCATCTAAAAATAGATTGCTAGGAATTTGCCATCTATTAGCTCCCAGTCCAAATGGCATACCCAGCAATATTTACAGGATAACTGAATTTGATCAGGAATGATCCTTTTATGTGACAGAGACTGCTTTATGATAGAGTGACTTATCTCCATTAAGATAGCCAGGTAAAGAGATTGCAAGTTTCACACCTAAATCCAGATTGTCTCAGATGGTTAAGCATGTCAAATCACATGGGATTTCAACCCTATAAGGGTAATGGAGCTAAATGGCCTGTTAGTGATGACTGCCTGCCAAGGAAGTGATTGCTTGTCTAGAGAAATGACGCATACATTTGGAAGATTACATAACATCAGCTTCAATTGATGAATAGTTAACAGGAACGGAACTTAAGAAACATAGGTAAGAATTATTGTCTAAAAAATGCAGTGACATTGTCCAACATGTCCAAGCTTATGCACTAAGAAATAAGAATAAATATGATCACTTTCATCAGACTAAAGGTTGCTGAGCTAAACAAAGTACCTGAGAGGACTCCCTGCAAGCTGTCCATGACAATGGACATACAAACCAAAGGAGCCATCTTTGTAACATAACTTATGACCTCCTCCACATTACTGTAAGCATGACCCCAAATTTTTCGCAACATAAAAAGGGACGAACTTACTACTGCTGCCTCTGCTATTGCAACAAGCATAGCCACAAGCACAGATGTCCGAGCTCCTTGTGGGTTGCCAGCACCTAACTCATTTGAGACCCTTGTACTGAAGAAACAGGGAGAAGGGGAGAAAACACCAATGAGATGCATATTCATACAATTCGTAGATGTAGCTTTGAGATGAATGATACTCTCCTGTACCTTACAGCGGCACCAATCCCATATGGAATAGCATAGAGCGTTGAAATTGTGGTGAGACTGAAAGAGACAAAGAACAAATGAAACCAACAAAAGTTTGAGTTCATAGAGTGTGCGATGCAAAAAGGGGAAAATAAAAGAGAACTTCTATACCATATAGAAAGCACAGATGTCTCAAGCTGTGGATTTGGTAGAAGTCCAGACATCAATATTAACAGCTCAAATGACCACCATTCAAGACTAAAACAACAAGTAAAACTACGTGTAAAATAAAAATAAAATGACATAACTAGAGTCAAAATATAACTCTCAACATGGATCTTCTGTATTATTACCATATCATCACGGCTGATGGAAGTGCAAGCTTAAGAAACTCGTTGACATTTTGCAAAGCTTCTCTGGTGACTGGTGCACGAGTTGCCTTGCAAGAGGATGAATAGTACACATAGAGAGCAAGGACCAGAACGTTCAGCCAATATGATACCCCAATTGCAAGTGCTGCTCCCACGTTGCCCAACCCAGACTTGAAAACAAGTGCCCAACAAAGAGGCACATGCAAGCAGAGTGTCAAGACAGAGCTCAACACCATGGGAGAGGTCAAGCTCTAAGCCTGCAGAAACTTGGCCAAGGGCTGGCAGATAGCATAGGCAAACAGGCTGGGGATCATCCAAGCAGCATAATTTCCTGCTTCCTTGGAGATCAGAGGGTCCTGCCCAATTAATAACAGGATCTTGCCCATAGAAGCCCACAGAACGCTGATGGGAATGCAGACCAGCAGCAGAGTGAGCATTGCTTTGTACATGTGGCTACCAACCTTCTGGTACTGCTGCGCTCCAAAGGCTTGCCCACATAATGTATCAAGAGCACAGGCCATACCCAGCTGTTGCCATCAAAATGAAATGTCAATCAAAGAAGCAGTGATTCAAATGGTCTCTTCAATTCCATAAAGATCAGGACAAAAATATAATATCCCCAAATCAAACTTGTGCTAAATGGGTCTAAGAAAATAAATTTGATCGGAGACCATTAATGTGATGCTCCGAGACAACCCGAAGAATCTACGGAAAATAAAATTATAATTTTTACAGTTCAAAACTAACAATGGGCTCAAGTTAAAGCATCTGAGTGGATGTGAGGTTAGACATTCACGAAGATCAACCAACGAGTAGATGGAAATCCTTCCCCAAGGCGTCAATTTTGAAACTCGGGAGATGGATTTTCACTCTCCGTATCAAGAGCACTGGCCATACCCAGCTGCAGGCATCAAAAGGAAACGTATCACATAAACTGCTTCAAATGATTTCTCTTCAATTCCATAAAGACCAGGAACAAAGATATAATCCCCAAATTAAACTTGTACCAAACGGGTCTGAGAGAATAAATTTTGACAGGAGATCATTAATTTGATGTTCCGAGACAGACAACCTGAGAAATATACGGAAAATAAAATTATAATCTTTACAGTTTAAAACAAACAACTGGATCAAGTTAAAACATCTGAGTGGGTGCGAGGTTAGACATTCACGAAGATCAACCAACAAGTAGATGGAGATCCCTCCCTAAGGCGTAAACTTTGAAACTCAGGAGAAATCTTTTCACTCTCCGAACTACATTTCAAAAACAAAATACGGATATAATATACTATTCAAATGGTAGATATTTAGATAAATAAGTAAGAGGAAACAAATTGGTAGTCAAGTTGAACGACTAAAAGCGCCCATGGAACCACGATGACGTGATGACAGCAACAGCATGTCGACCAACAGATACGAGAGACGGTAGCAAAGATGGAAACGGCAACAAAGACACGGAAGGGGAAGCGGCGGCAGGGTGCTTACGAGCAGGCTGAACCCGGTGACACTGCAGAGGGACGTCGCGATGGCCGCGCCGGAGAGGGCGAGTTCTCCCAGGTGCCCCACCATCATGGTCGACACCACCTGCACTGAGAACTGAGCCACGGTCACCGCCACCATGGGCGCTGCCAGCCGGCCCAGCCGGCCCGCCTCCTCCTTCATCCCATGGACACCGCCGAAGACGCCGGACATCTGTACCCACCTCCCCGCCGAGGGCCGCTGAAGCAACCCCTCCTCCATATTTGCTGCCGCCTCCGCGCCTGGACAGGACGACGCCACGAGAGAGGTCGACGGGCACCGAGAAAGCCTCCCTGCCTTCCTCGACGCATGGGGTAAATAGCCCCCTCGAACTTTTACGGCAAAGCCCCTCAAATTTATTTTATCATCGAACGCTAATTCAAATGGTATAAAATACCCCTCCCTATTTTCCTTTGCTGATAACGCCGGTTTGAATAGTAACAGATAACGTTGTTAACTATTGATACTGTTGTTATTGAGCTGTCATGATTTCAATTCCAAAAATAAATAAATACTCAATACAAATGTTAATAATCGGATGCCCCTTGATAAAGGTTGGCCATTTACATCTGACTTCATGTATATCATAAAAGTATCTGAAGATCTTTGAATGAAGTATCTAGTAAGAGTCTCTATTTCAAAATATGAAATCATGTTTTGAGAAAGTAATCAAGGAGGGAATTTTTCAACATAAAATGGTACTTTCCACAATTTAAAAGTTATAGATGTGATTGGAGATAGTTCATTCAAGTTCATATATTTAAATCACCCTTCCACTGTGGATTGAAGCATAGTAAATTTAGCATATATACTTAAACAGTTTGTTTGGTAACAATACTAAATATCTTTATCTTTTATTTAATTTTGAGGTTGAAATCGACTTAAATCTACGTAAAATTTGACTATCAATATCAAATTTTAAAATTTATAAGACAAATAAGATATGAATAATAATAAAAAAGTGACCACATATATGAATTCTAGTATTGATACTTTATCACGAAAGAACATTAACATCAAAATTGATATAGTATTTTTTTAATTCCCTATCAAACATATCATGATATATCGATAGTCTAATATCCGCCATTAAACTACTCGTTGGGAAGAATGTGTCTTGAATATTGTTTGAACCTCAACTGTGTACAAGTTTTCCGAGAGGTAAGAAAAAAGACAGAAAATACGAAGGAAAAGAGGTACTTCTGTAACTGTTCGGTTTAACAGGGACGTTACAGGCAATGTCCTATAAGACACAGCTTTACCGTCCAATCGCAATCCAACGGCCGAGATCATCTCTGCGGGGCCTCCCCGCCAGCTTGTCTTTCTCGTACGTCGCATTTCGAGGCATGGTTTTACTTCCCGATAATCACCGACGGGCGACGACGAAGACGAACGTCACCCGACTCTTCGATGGACGGCGTCCACAGCACAGATCTGACTGACGCTGACATTCGTCGTCATCGGCGCCGGCAACGTTGACCCCCCAGAGGAGGAGAAGGCCGGGCGAGGAAGACGGTGAGGACGGGCGTGGAGGCGGAGAAGAAGAGAAGGGCGGATCAGTCTCGTCCATGTGGTTGTGGGGGCGGGGAGCCCTGCGAAGAAGAAGCTGGAGCCGGCGCCGGGCGGCGGAGATATGGGATAGATCTGTTAAAGAGTTTTATCTCATATTGGCGGAGGATAGTCCAATGTCTTTATCATAGCCTTAACCTGAGTCTCCTTAGCGCACGTGCGTTTTTGTAATTTCACATGGTATCAGAGTCAAGGGCTGTGGACCCCCTCAGACCGTCACTTGTACACGTGTCAAAGTCAAAAGAACTTGCACGCGAGGGGGCGAGTTAGAATAGTGCCATATTGGCTAGGTAGGGGAGGTACCTATGCTTATAAGTCTGGGCCTCTCTAACTCAGTACCACGGTTTTGGGTTGGTTAACATGGTATCAGAGCCAAGGGCTGTGGACCCCCCTCCATCAACCGTCACTCGTAAACAGTGTACACGTGTCAAAGCCAGAAGAGCTTGCACGTAAGGGGGCGAGTTAGAATAGTGCCATATTGGCTAGGTAGGGGAGGTACCTATGCTTATAAGCCTGAGCCTCTCTAACTCAGTGCAGCGATTTTGAGTTGGTTAACATGGTATCAGAGCTGGTCAGGTTGCATGCTCTGTCCTCCGGTGGATTTGCTCCTATTTTCGCTCGGCTCTGCCTCGTGTGTTCGGTGGTGGCTGGCCGAGAGGGGAAGTGTTGAAGGGTTTAATCCCATATTGGCTACCGGAGGAGTATTCCATGCCTTTATCATAGCCTGGACCTGGGTCTTCTTACCGTACGTGCATTTTTGGAATTTCACATGGTATCAGAACTGGTCAGGCTGTAGGCTCTGTCCTCCGGTGGATTTACTCCTATTTTCGCTCGACCCTACCCCGTGTATTCCTACCGTGGCTCTGATGGTGGTGGCTGGTCGAGATGGGGAGTGTTAAAGGGTTTTATCCCATATTGGCCACCGGAGGATAGTCCAATGCCTTTATCATAGCCTGGACCTGGGTCTCCTTAGCGCACGTGCGTTTTTGGAATTTCACAAGATCAGAGACTGACAGGGGATCCGGCCCTGATCGATAGCAGCAGCGTAACGGGGTCCAGCGATGTGCATAACATGCACCGGCGTACGTGACATCATTCTGGTCGTCACTGCAAGTTCGTCGTCGCCGTGTCGTCGCTGCCGCCGTCTTCTATCAACCAAATTGAGTCCCTCTTCCGTGAGTTCTGATCACCTTAATCCTGAGGTGGAGTAAGTTCTCTCAATAATGTCAGAGCACGTGATATTATAAAAGATTGAAATAAAAATACATTTTGATGAGAACATAATGGTGATGTAACATGATTCGATAATTAATTAGTAGAAGATCGATAACACGCTACTAGAATCTCAATAATTCAATAACAATTTAATAAAAAGACAGTAATAGATTCTCAAAGACTAAGTAACAGTTTAATAAAATTTTGATAACGAGTCTCGGTAGTAAATTTTTAAGAGCTCGATAACAAGTTAAATTAGTCTCAGTAACGAAATCTTGAAAAATCAAAAGAATGTCACATCGTCTTTAAAAGGTACTATTATTACATTTTCTACGACATCACGTGTTCTCACGTAATTTAGAACTACTGAAACTCTCTTCACCTGAGACTGAGATGATCTGAACTCTTATTCTATTGCTGCTTAGCTATCCCCAGGGTCACAGATAATATAAAAAGGATCGCAGTCGACTCTGTTCCCATAAAAATTAAGTAAAATAAATCACAAAATATTATATGTAAATGGGCAAAGGTAAAATTTTATAAAGATTATATCAAATTTTTGTAAATACGCGTGAATTATTAAATTATTTTAAAATAAAATTAAGAATTTTTAATTTATTATCTTAGTTAACGAATGAATTACTTTTAGGCCCAGTCGTTTAAAAAAGTATTTTTAGACCTAAAATCATTAATTTGAAATTTTGTAATTCTTTTGGTAGACTTTTTCAATTTTACTCTTCCGTTGCTTATCCCTTGCAGAGGTGCTTTAACCTGGTTTGACGTATGCCGGGGCAGAGGAAATCTTCATCTCATTCTTGGCACTTATCTCGTGTGTATAAATATGAAAGTTAGAAGCTCATTATGTAAAAATAAAATAAAGTAAAATAATTTCCATGTAGTATTTTATAAAAAGATTAAAATATATTATATTATTTAGTTTATGTACTTTATTTTCATCAAAAACATAATCCGTTGTTTGGTTGCAAGTATATCATATTCCTTGACATTTATGTTCATTTACATACTTATATATCATCTTCTAAAAAGTATACTTGTAAATTTTAAACTAATATATATTTTAAATAATCATTAGTTATCAAGTATACCATACTAAATTAATTACATAACAAAATAAAGCTGTTAAAAGAAAAGTGAACTACTTGCAATTAAGAAATTGATTGGTAAAAATACATGGCAAATATATTTACAACTTTGCAGGGACGTCGTTCAAGTCTATTCTGGCGCACATGGCTTGTAGCACCTCTTCTTGAAAAAGGACGTTGGAGAAAATATAAAAAATGTGGATATTAGGTAAGTCAATAGATCATACTTTCCTTAATTTATAACTGAATGAGTGCATAATCTCAAAACCTTGTGTGGATGGCTCATTTTACATGCAAACGGAGCTTTCTTCGTTATTTCTAGGAGGACATTGCACCAAAGAAAGGCACGAGTTAGGCTAGAATAACAAGTTTTTTATTTCATACATTTAAATCATTTTATTTTATAATTTTATCAATTTTTTTAGCTATGATATTTTAGGTCAAGGTTAGTGGGTAAAATTGGAAGATGGAGAGGTGAACAGTTAATACTAACTGTGTCCCCTATAAATAGGGGACCGGGATCGGAATCGGAGTCAAGATCGGTGGGTATCAATCTGATCCTGACCGATCCACTGGAACAAAAATTGATCCAAAATAAGTAAATTTAAAAATAAAAACTACTTCCAATACGATCCGATCTAGACCATTCCTGGTCAATCCATTTGGAATCGCAAACAAAAAAAAATTGGTCACCTTCTGATATGATCCTAACGAATCAAGCAAATCCTAGCTGTTATGGTCATAATCACAAAAAATCGACCTGATTTTGATCCCAATTATATTTCGATCCTATCCTGTTCTAGTTGATCCCGGCTGAGATCGGATCGGTCATTGTTGATTCGATATATGAATTGGCTGATCCTGATCAAGATCGACCAATTCTACAATTCATGAGGGGCAGAAGTATAAAAGTCAACTAAATTTAGGAATTATAAAATAATGAAGTAGGTCAATCAGACTAAGGAATAAATAGGGACATAAATGTAGGAGAGGAAATTAATTTTACCTAAAAATTAATATTTAATATATATTTAAAAAATTATTGAATTTAGTTTCAATTCTGATAACAGAATAGAGATCAAATTAAAATTGAAACATAGTGATTATTAAATTATTAAAATAGAAAATTGGAACACTTTAACCTATTTAGAATTGGAACCAAATTAAAATTGGAACATAGTGATTTCAAAATTATCGAAAACAAAATTAGAACATTTTAGCCATTATCAGAATTATAATTTGATGATAGTGATTTCGTTATCAAATCTGACCCATTTGAATTAGAATCAAATCGAAGTCAGAACATAGTGATTCCAAAATTATCGAATTTGGAATAAAAAAAACCTTAACCATTATCAAAATTGAAATTAGATAATAGTGATTCCGTTATCGAATCCAACCCGTTAGGAATCAATATCATAACATATTGATTCCAAAATTGTCGATATCGAAATCTGTTAGGTCAAACTTAGATAACTATGATTCCGCTATCGAATCCAACCCTTGTGAAACACTAACCGTGGCTACCAAAGGTCAATGCTCTCGCAGGTGTGACAAACCATATCATATTAATTTTGATATCAATATTCCAGAGACATGGATGATTAATGGCAAAATTTATACTTGCTTTCTATTACAATTTATTTTATTTATATTATAAATAAAAAACAATATTAAAAGTTTAGATAGATATCTTTGTGATTTGATTGTTATCAACATCAAATAGGGCACAGGAGAAGATGGTTACTTGTCCTCTCATCGGCTCTCCATATACATGTAGTCCACGCTATTGGGGTGACGTGAGGGTGTTTGATTGATATTGAAGCACGTCCGTGTGGTTTTAAAACATATATTAAAAATCTAACAATGGGTAGCCGATATTTAACACATTAAATATTTGATACAATATTTATCGTATTAACTTAACAATAAGTAGAAAGATCAATAAAAAACCAATTAATACAGGTCTCCACGGGTGTCAAAACCGCACAAGTAGCGCCCTGAGCTACTTGTAGAGTAATTTTCGTGATGAAATTGGAAATACAAAGTTTCGTGTCGTTACACATATTTTTTTTTGAAAATATAATACATCTTCTATTTGTGAGAAGACCATGTTCTGTAAAAAATATTTTATTTATTTGAATATTTTTAAGTCATTATCCTCTAAAAATATATCTTACGAATTGTAAGTAATATCATAAGTGCTGAATAAACTGTTTTCGATAGTTGTTAATTAATTGTGTTTATCATATTTAAATTAAGTATATAAATAACATATAATTTTTAACATAAAAAATTAAAATATTAATAATTACCATTTCAGTAATTAATACATCAATTCTAAATATTTTACTTTTATAAATAAAATTACGCCTGCCCAGCGGCTACTGGAAAATGTTATTTTAGTAATTAATATTTTTACTTTTATAAATATTTTATTTTCTTTCGATTGTAATTTTACGGACGATCAAATAAAAGTAATAGACTTAGATTACCGACCCATTTGAAAGTTTGAGAAAGAAGTACGTAAACACAAATCAATTGGGTGTTTGATTGCATAATAATTTTTACACATTTCTGTGATAAAATCTTGTGCTAAATCAAAATTTAAGATGGTTTAAGGCAATTGTCAAGTTTGGCGAGGTTCAATACCAAAAAGTGTAGACCATGTCACATGTATACGGTATACCTATAAAAAGTTGAGGATCACAAGAAAAGAAGAAGAAGAAAGATGATCTCACCTCTTTTTGGCCAAATAAGGAATGCTTTATAAAATCATATTTTTATAAACTTCTTTGCTACCTTTTGAGGCGGTGAAACACCTTCACAGTTACATCTGGGGTGAGCACGGTTTGATTTGATCCAGTTTAGGGTTTTTTTTTTCAAACCGAACCAAATCGGTTCAACCACTCAAACCGAACCAAACCAAACCAAATCGATTTCAATTCGGTTTAAACTGAAAATATATAAAAATATTTAAATTAATTATTTTTTACATATATATAATAGTTTTTAAGTTAAAAATAATAGAAATAAATATTATTTATTATAAAAATTATAAAAATCTTATTTTTAATAATATTATAATAGTTTTTATATATTTTTTTAATTAAATTGATTTAAACGGTTTGATTTGGTTTAAATCGGTTTGGAGGACTTCCAAATCAAATCAAACCGAACATGGTTCAAACCGAACCGAACCGAGCTAAACAGGCCGGTTCGATTTGGTTTTTCGGTTTGAACCGTTTAATACTCACCCCTAGATGCGTCCTCACGGTCCAAAGATATTTGGTGAAGTGAGAAGGATTAACCCTATGTCGAAAACAGGGGGATGGTAGAAGATGCAAGGGATAATGTTGAGTCCAGCGTCGATGAGGCCCTTGATGCCAAACTTGACTCCTCGAACTCCTTCATCTCCTTGGCTTTATTGAAGCCTCCATTGGCCCAGGCAATGGCGAAGCTCACCATGCCATTGGCGATTTGAGGCAAGATTGACCTCAGCCCGGAAGCAAAGAAGTCTGTTCCCTTATCACCATCTTCTTATTCTTAAATAAATTGAGATTATTTTAAATAAATGGGTACCATTTAATCGTAAGAAGAGATTCAATCTTTAAATATGAGGTATGAACTTTACTCTCTATGTTTTTAAAGCTTAAATTTCTAATATTAAAGTGGACAAATTTTTTCCCTATTTTTTGGGATGTTTTTCACTACGAAAAGGACAACTCACTTTAAAACATAATGAACAACATTTTTTCTGAATTTTTGCCTTATTTTTTGAAATTTTATTTATCCTAACACACACGGTGGACACTATTTGTTCTCGGAATTTTTTTCAATTCTTATTCATTCTCAATTTAAAACGACATAAGAGAGGGTATAAAAGACTTTTCTTCACTATATCTAACTACTACCATCTAGTTTGGGACGGTAGTTTTAACAATTTCTTAAGCTGGACCTTCTATTAGAACATTTCTTACACCGGTCCTTTCGTTAATGCCAACTTTGTAAATTAGACCTTCTATTAAATTCTCCTATTTAAAAATAGATTACAAACTGACAATAGACAAAAAGACTTCAACAAAACATAAAGGTTCCAAAAGGAATTGACAACAAAGTAAAACAAAACTCGAGGGCTAAACCAAACCACTCGAGATAAGCCATTATATTTGAGTGACCAACACAACAAGGTGCTTAAATGGTCAAGAAGCACAGTCTTGAAACTCTCAAAGAGTTTGACGTCTGCAAAGAGATTGGATGATCATAGCATATCGGTATGAAATATGCCCAAACTAACAATCCCTTGATTAACAAAGTGGCTAAGGAGAGAAATAAGAAAGACGACGAATCAATCCAATCATATTAGCACAGCGAAAAATTGATTTCACGTATATCAATGTCTTGGTCTCGATTGGAATTGAACGATGCAAGTAAAATCAGTAATCAAATTTTTTTTGAACATGTACCTTCGTGGGATTTAAATAATTCCTATTGATCGGAGATCGAGCATTCACACATTAGTCAAGCCGCTCAAGCATGTGGCCTCTAGTCATATCCACACGAACCGCCTCTAAAGTTAGATTCTCCTTCGTGCCGACATCGACCGCTAGTCCCGAACGGAACTCCACCATCAAATGATAGCTGTTGGGGTGGGAGACGGTGAAGGAGGGTGGCTGTGGTGCAGAGAGCTCCCTTGACTTGATAGGGTTTGTGCTCTCATTGCTATTACTTATAGAACTCGGTGTTTTTCACAAAATCTCTCCTTAATCTGTAAGTTAACCCAAGCCCCCAAACTTATAGATTGGTCCTTTTGTGTGTGACCTTTTAGGCTCAAGAGCTCATTTGGTTGAGACTTAATTAAAAGAACAACTTCTTTTAAATTAATGGCCTACTAATCATGAAGGGTACAAGCCACATCATATGATCCCAAATGACTTTAGAGATGAACTCCTCTCCAAAGAGTCTTTCCATCATCGATTACCACACGGTTATAAATCTTTGTCCATTCAATGTCCCGATCGGATAGGAATACGACATTGACTATCAAATCCTAAATATACTGACTAAGAATTTAAATCAATTGAAAGAATTTAAATCAATTTAAATATACTGCATCCCAAATCAATTGAAAAACGCTTTTTCAATTATTCTATCTATCTTGGCTAAGAATTTAAAGTACTATCCATAGGACAGTCTCTCTCTCTTACTGAGAGTGGACGATCCTCTATTATCTGCTTAATTACCTCCACTGGATTTCCCATATACCAAATCCATTAACTATACAAGACCACAATACTAAGTGATCTATACGTCAATAGTAAAAGTACATGGTACGCTCAGTAAGACATTTTTGACGACTCAGGTCAAAGATCCAATTGTGCAACCGTGATGATAAAATACCTTGATCAATAGTTCGGTAAGATACTATTCAGAGATTCTATATTGGTTAGTTCAATGAACTCATTTATCTAATGAGCACCTGTATATGTATCTTAGTGTCCTCACATTGATAACCAATGAGATCAGTCATTCTCATCATATGATAAAATATCATATACATTAGTCTTACCAGATTTTTGATGTCCCATCTCGAGGATCCTACGACTAAGAACATTTATAGTACATGCTTCTGAATAATTGATCTCATTATCATGATCTCATCATGATTCAATCATCATTGCATGTAACATAGTACTTCATTACAATATACACATCTAGTTAGTACAAGTAATGAAGATAATGTCATTAATCTTGAATAAGATATTATAAGAAATGTAAAATCATATTTGTAGGGCATACATTTCTATCAAACACAATTAAGACACGACAATAGATAAGAACTAAAATAAAAATAAACATAATAAGCCTAACAACAACCTCTCCAACGAATATACAAAAACATAATGTCTAAATAGACATTAAAAATTGATTGCAGATCTTCCTCTCTCCCCAATCAAAAACACACCTTAAAAGATAAGTAAATAAAAAGACTAAAACTCTACCAGAAGAAAAAATCACCTCCACCGAAATAGCTAAAACCCGCTTCCAATGAGCACCACGAACCACCGAAGATGCTGAAGATCGCCTCTTGTTAAGGTGGCGAGGACCCACACGCAAGCTTCTCCCTCTATGAAATGTTTTGCCTCCGCTGAATCGAAGAAGTTGATGCTGGCGAAACCCTCGGAACGGTGAGGTGGAAAAGTCTACAATGACGACGAATCCACTTTACGCAGCAAGGAGGGGCTAGAGAGGGGAGACTCCACTAGAAGAGGGTCTCTGTGGGTCAAACACCGTCGAAGAGACTAGAGGGTGCCCGGATGGTGAGGTGTTTGTACGAAAGGCAAAGATGGCCTCTGGAATGATAGGGTGGCTGTTGGATGTGAGGGTTTCGTCCACTTGGGTGGCAGGGTTGCTAGGAGGCGAGGGATCCACGGGAAAGCACCGTGATGGCTCTGACGTGGCTCCTCGTAGAGGTAGGGGGCTTTCATGAAGAAAGGCTTTCGCCAACAGAGGGTTGGGTTTCACGGAGAAGCTTCACGAGGACGACCGTCAGGAGGTTCTGCGAGGGTTCTGAAGCGGCGAGGCGTCGATACCCAACAGGGCCAAGAGGGCTTTGGCAGGGCTCGCCTTGAAGCAAGGGGCTTTTGGGTGGGAAAGTTTTCGCTGGCGAGGGATCCGTAGGAGGCTTCACGAGGATGGCCGCCAGGAGAATCTACCGGTGAGGGTTCCGCGGAGGGCTCTGCCACGAGAAGCTCGACGAGGGTTTTGCGGAGGGCTCCATGAGGTGTTCATTAAAAGGGCTAATCTCTTATGGGATATTTGGTTGCACGATAGGTTGAGTTTTTACTGTAATTTTATGTTTTTGTAATACAATTTTTTAGAAGATGTGTTTGATATTCATTACAAATTTATATTTTTAAAGTGATTTTATTTATAGATAAAAAACTCATCTCTTTTTTTATCTTGTGATTCCCCCACTTGGTTTGGTCATATATGGTACTCACTCTTTTTTGATTTCACATTCCCAAAAATGACAATTTTATATCATTGGTTGATTCTCATTTTATGAAAGTGTACAAAAAATTATTGTGTAACCAAACACCTCATTAATTTGACATATAATCTTTTAATTATAAGAATAAGAAGAACTCTTATAAGACATTCGGTTGCATAATAAATTTGTATATATTTTTGTGATAAAAATTATATTAAAATAAAATATGAGCTAATCAATGATATAAATTTATCATGTTTGGAAAAATAGATGACAAAAAAGAGTGCATACCACATATATGACTAAACAAGGTGGAGGGGCTACAAGATCTTGTTCAAGAAAAGAATTGTTATAAAAAAACATAAAATTGTAATATTTTTTAAACCTTTTTTAACAAGTTTTGTTAGGAAATTATAAAATTATAATGAAAACCTAATTTGTCATGTAACCAAACACTCCATTAATTATTGTCAAGATGTTGTAAAGGGATGTGTTTGTGGTAGGTGATCTGAATTAATGTCTTGACCAAATTTTAATTTATGTTTTCATGATATCTGTAGTGATCAATTATTTATATTCATATAAATAATAAGTTGTCTAGGAGAGTCACCTTTACACCGGATTTTATCGCTTCATTTTTTATCCAGCTTTAATGATAAATAAATAGTTTAAATTTAAATATTATCTGAATATTGGGCTTCTCTATCTATCATTAAATGTTGATCTAACAGCTTGACAAGTGATTAACAGATCTTAGTGTATAGGGTGTTTGATTGCGTGACAACTTAAAATTTTGTTACAAAAAGTTATTTTTTGTTAGCAAATTTTAAAAATATTTGTTGATATTTCTGTAAAAAAATATGTTTATAAAAATATGTTTGACAATTATCACAAAATATGTTTTTACAAAAATAAACTTTCTTGGGAAAAAAGGTTAAATTTTTTTTTTTGGCCAAAGTGGTCCCCCACTCTTTTAGTCATAGTCCCCATCCTTTTTGACATCGTAGCACATCAAGCACGTAATTTATTTTAATATAAAAAGTTATTATGTGACAAAACACACTATTAATTTGTTAGTTGGTACAACTGACTACATATATGGACTTTTCAAACCAATTAAAGAGATAGGTACAAGATGAACAAATATAAACAATGTTGCTTGGTTCAGTCAAGTCTTTCGAGTTAAAATTACCGGTGCGAAGTGCAGACTACACACTTGACAAGATAGTCTTGACTCTGATTCCGTGAGATTTAAGGATTTAGACGGGTTGATTTGTTATCTTATTTAACTTCTAAACACAACTTATATCTTCATAAACACACTAAAGATAAAATGTATGTTTTAAATTTTTTTAATTTCCTGACATAATCTCTTTATAAGAAACAGGAGTAACAAATACAACATGACACAAGAAAACACTTGATTAAATAACATGTGATCATCTTAATGAAATTAAATATCTTTTATGTTAGACATAATATTAGGGTAACTGGTTATACAATAATTTTTATATGTTTGTATTGTAAAATATTGTATTAAAATAAAATGTGAACTAGTCAATAGCATAAAGTTGCCAGCTTTGGAGAGATGTAAAAACAAAAAAAAAGTGAGAACCATATATGGTCAAACAATGGGGGGGGATGGCAAGAAAAAAAAAGGTGACACTCTATTTTGCTCGAGCAAGAAAAAAAAAAGGTAAGACACTCTTAACCCATGTTTACAAGCACGTGGTTAAGAGTGAGGAGGACACAGCTTATTATAATGACATCAATAACATTATTGTCCTCTGAGCGATCTTTATTTCCATTCTTTTATGAACCAAGTTGCTTCACTGGATTTTCCAGAGTTTTGGCTTGAACAGTACTGTGGCTTGGTTTCATCCAAGAACATATCAAATCAAATGATGTCAAATAAATTTACCTTTACCTTACGAAATATATGGTACCTTGTTCAAAACTTTGACAGGTTCGTAGTTTCAGACCCCTAACAATCTTCTCACGTGACTACAAATAAAGACAAACGAGACCAGCTGATTGACATACCAGCGGTAGGCTACCACACTCAACATGACCATTTTTATTTGAACATGGAGATGCTGCTCATTCGGAACTGTGAGATGGTGCCCTAGTTTTTGTGCTGCAGCCTCCCACTTTCTGCACCGGCGTAAGGGTCTATTGTGACGTTGATCACTGCAGGTTTGCGAGCAGAGAAGGACTCGGAAAGGGCAGATTTGAGCTCCTCCGGATTTGCCACAATATATCCTTTCCCTCCGAAAGCCTCCATCATGGTATGATAAGCAGCTCCGGGAACAAAAGAAGTTGGCGCTGGATCTTCTTTATGTGGACCAGTGATTTCGTCGGAGTTCCTGCGGTCTCCACCATAGACACCACCGTTGTTGAAGACAATCACGACAACCGGTAACTGGTATCTCACCAATGTCTGCGTAGTTTCAGAAAAGCTTCATCTTTATTAGTAACAACACCAAGATAATTCACTAGAAACAAGGCGTCATTGCCAAAACAAGAGATTTGAGTTTGTTCCGGTGGTCTGACATCCAGTCAAAATTCTAGAATGCCAATGAGCCAAATATAATGCACATGGGACATGCAATTCCAATGATGCAAGTCTAAACGGTCAATTGCAGTAAGGCATCCAAATTAATGCAAGGAATATGCAGTCGATGGAATCTCACTATCATAAACAAAACATGCCACAAAATAGAGCCCTTGACCAATGAACTGAGTGTGCAACATTCATTTGGTTAAGCAGTTGACGCTAGCATTGAACTCTCTGATTTCATGTCATTTCTCTATCAATTAAACTATTAAAGAAATTAGCCAAAAGATCAAGTTTTCATGCCAATTTCCATCATATCTTGTTTCAAAAAATTAAAATGACTGTACGAGCAATTTTCATGTTCGACTGCTACGTTGTATGATCTGCCTGAACAAGTAACCCCTCAATTGAAATATTAGGCAAAACTTTGCTGTTTTACAAGTTAGTTACCACCATAGCTTGTTTCGACATGTGTTTCACAGTTCTGTATTATTTTAACTTCACAAATTAGATCAAATGATATTATGAATACCATTTTATAGGAATGTAGCAAGATATCCCTAGGCTTGGAAACAGATAACATTGTCTAAATCACAAGGTAAGGCAACCTTTCAAATGCTAAGCAGACAGAAATAATTAACAGAGAACAATCATCATGACAATCAAATGCTATAACATCAGGTTTTCCAGCCTACGAGCTTGACATAGTGAAAATGTTATATGAAATATGAACAAAATTTTGAAATTGGATAGTGATTAAGTAAACTTCTTCGGTTCCCTCTGAGCTTCATTATCTTTAGCAGCTTAGACAAAAATGTCGGAAAGAAGAAAATTTACTCTGGAGTGGAACTTTCCAGGAGCAGAGTGATTTCTAGAAACATATGGAAAAGAAATTTTATTTAAGACTAGGAAAAATTCAAGAGAAACCAAGTTCTTTCTGTTCTGCTACCAGCCTACCATGTTAAAAGCACAATGAACGACGTAGAGAAAACAATCAGATTATTCTGAATAACACATCTGAAATGAAAGATGAGAAACTTCTTATATTATTATAAGTGCAGGTTACACGTTAAAACACCAAGGGCTGGAAACAAATAAGATTGCAGAAAAATGATACTGAAATTCGCTTATCATAATCATTCAAATGGAAAGTGAAAAATAAGTAGATGGTGCAACATAGAATATATCAACAAGAGCAAATATTCTCAGACAACTCTTTTCATATTACACTAGGCAACATACATAATACAAAGCAATCAACTTTCATAATCAGGCAAATTCTTACTTTGGAACCATCCACAGTTCTTAGAAATGTGAAAGGTTCACTACATAATGGATGAGAATTTGACAACTCTGTGCTCATCTGCCACGTGCATGCTGATGCAAGAATATTAATCCGCAGTAGCTATCATAAATTTAAGAATCCAGTATAAAAAGAAAAACTACCCAAAAATCCCTTTGTACCTTCAAAGTTCAAACCATAATATCTTTATTCCCAAGATGATGGATCACAAATTGATAGTTTTAATCCTTTCTGCATGGTAGACGCTGGTACAAGAGTATCAACCAACAATAGTCAACATATGTTCAGCACTATAGATATACATGAAAGAACATACTAATTGACATCCATTTATAGCTTCAAACCCTATGTTCTTTACTACAAACAAAGAACCTTGTCTAGTAGGCATAAGCAGCTATTTGGTCTATGGATCAATTACCAATTCCAACAGCCACTCATTGTAATTGTTTTCCATCATCATAAGAAGTCAATGGATTATTCCATCGAAGAGATCTTATTAAGTACTCAAAAAAGTAAGCAGCTGCTAAGATGACTCTAAAAAAGCTATCAAATTAAGTGATCAACCTGCTACTGAATAATATGGTGTGTCATCATGTATAGGGTGAGAAGATGGATGAGCACTATGGTCCCCTCCAATAAAAGACCATAGCAAATAATATGATAATCCAAAACAAAATGTTCTTCCATCAGTTTTAAATAGTGCATGTAATAAATCCAAAATTAGTCCTACAAAGGGCAATGTTATGAAGGACACAAGTGATTATTCAAGGTATAGAGACTTGCATGTTTGATTCATCATGTAAGTCCTGGAAAATAATGACGTATGGCTTGTTTGGTAACATTATTAGACATCTCTATCACTATTACTTTGGAAATTGATATTGACATAAATATAAATCATCAAGAGGTGTTTGGCTATTAATATCAATTTTGAAATTTGTGGCACAAACAAAACATAATAAGCAACACAAATATCTAGTTGTTCCAAATTTGATATTGATACTCTATCCTCTAGAAATGTCAATATCAAAATTGACATAGTATTATTTTTAATACTCTGACCAAACAAGGTGGTAGAAATCTAGCCTGAGGCCTGGTATGGTTACAACTTACAAGTTACACTTGTGAGACCATGGGTGTGTTACATAATCCCCAAAATATAAAAGTATTCCTTATCTCTTCTGCT
The DNA here is from genome assembly GCA_036172225.1 of Cryptocoryne crispatula var. balansae. Classification (NCBI taxonomy): domain Eukaryota; kingdom Viridiplantae; phylum Streptophyta; class Magnoliopsida; order Alismatales; family Araceae; genus Cryptocoryne; species Cryptocoryne crispatula. Next base: position 11,969,148 of record CM069932.1, on the reverse strand, counting down.
GAAGATTATAAGATACATAAATGTAGAAAGAAGTTATTAGGATTGTGTCATGGAAGAAACTGTATACCAACAATCCCTTCATAATCATAAACAACACAGCTTGAATTAAGAGATAGAGCATACCTCAACTTCCATGGCACTGAAACCGAACCCAGAATCACCTTCTACCGCAACCACTAACCGCTCGGGCGACGCCGTTGCAGCTGCAATACAGTAACCTAAACCTACTCCCATCGTCCCCCAAGTTCCAGCGTCCAGCCTTGTCCTGGGCTCTGTCTGAACCAACACAGCTCTCCCAACGTCCATTGTGTTGGCACCTTCAGATACCAAGACTGGGGCTGGACTTCCCAGGGCAAGAATCGCGTCTCTTATAATCTTCATGGGAGTGAAGAAGTTGAAAGGCACAACTACCTTTCCCAGCTGCACTTCCATCTTAGCAACATTCTCCTGCGCCTTCTTAGAAATAGACTCCACCCATGGGTGTGATCTTCCCAAGCAGAAGGGTTCATCTTTAATTTCCTCGTTGATCAAGTCCACAACCTGTTTGGCATCACCGATTATGCCCAGATGTGGTTTCCTGAGCTTGATCTCCTCCTCGGAGATGTCCACAAGTATGAATTTCACGTCCTTAGACCACCTGGGGGGCTCCCCGAAATGCAGCAACCAGTTGAGCCTAGCACCAACCACGAGCACGACGTCGCACCGGCCGATCGCCAGCGACCTTGCTGCAGTAGCAGAGAGGACGTGGGTGTCAGATATTAAACCCTTACCCATGGGAGTAGGGAGAAAAGGGATCCCGGTGCTCTCGACGAGCTTCTTCAGCGAATCCTCTGCCCGAGCAAAGGCAGCCCCCTTCCCGAACACAATCAATGGCCTCTCCGCATTTCTCAGCAAAGACACTGCCTTCTGTATTTCCAGGGCTTCAGGGGCCCGAATTTCCTCGATTCGGGGCTTCTCTGCATCGGCCAGGAGCCTTTCGGCTTCCGACTCGGGAATTGTCTGGTGAAGAACGTCGGATGGGAGATCGAGGTAGCATCCGCCAGGGCGACCCTCAGAGGAGCGATAGAGGACCTCTTGGACCAGACCAGGGATCTGGGAAATTCCCGTCGCCTTGGCGACGAATTTAGCGAACGGTTTCACAGCCGCCACCTGATCGAGCTCCTGGAAGTCGCCTTTACCGAAGTCGGCCTGGTCGCAGGAGCCGGAGATCATCACCATGGGCCAGGTGTTTACCTGGGCGTTGGAGAGGCCGGCGAGTCCGTGGACACATCCGGGGCCGGACACCGTGAGAAGGACCCCGGGGCCGCCGGTGAGGAAGCCATAGGCAGATGCCGCGTAGCCTGCGGACTGCTCGTTGTGGAAGCCGAAGAAGCGGACGCCCGCTGCGACGGCGCGGGTGGCCAGCGAGGTGACCGGGATGCCCACCACGCCGAACATGTGGCGAACGCCCGCGCGCGCCAAGGCTCGCGCCGCCAGGGTGTTGCCGTCCACCGCCGTCTCCGCGTTGGTGGCGCCATCCGCCATGGCCAACAGCTCTGAGATGCAGCCCAGCAGATTCAGGCAGAGAGAGAGAGAGAGAGAGAGATGGTGGTGGTGTGACCGCGCGAGTGAGCCACCCGAGAAGTAGAGGGGGACGCGGTATGATGTTACGCGGGTACTATTTAATTTGAACTCCTCTTGCTGGGCGGCGATCGGGCCTCCAGGGTTTCGTGTCAACGTGGAACATCTTAGCGTAGGTTGCGTTGCGTGACAGCTTTGTTGGGCGGCTCGCCCCGCTGGGTGTATGCCGGACACCGGAGCTTGCTTTCCCGATAACTAACCCGAATTCCCCGCGCTAAAACGGTTGGCAGCACGAAATTACCAGAAACAACGAGGACGATAATGTAATTTTTTAATTATTTTTTTGGCAAGGAGGGCTGACGATATTTTATAATTTTACAAAATTTAAAAAATACGTTTTGAGTCAATTAATTCATATCAAAATTGCATCTGAATTTCGAAGTCTTGATAAGAAGAGAAGCACTAAATGTATTGTCGATCGCATGGCATTCAAAGCCGCCATCCAAGTCCCCAGCTTGTTCTTATTTCATAGTAGCCTTAACCAGCCAGCCCTGCCCAGTTGGCACCGGTCCAGTTCATGAGTATGCTGCAATCATCCTTTCGGGCTTGTTTGATCACAAAAATCTGCAAAATATTAGATTTTTAAAGTATTTTTTATTATTTTGATTTAATATAAAATATTTTTATTTAAAATAATATTTTTATTTTTAATTGAACGAGAAGGAAAGGTGAAAACTAAAAGAAGAACCGGTTGTAATTGCAATTGTAAAAATATTTTAAGCACGTGGAACTCTACTTTATTTTTCGTGTTTTTTTAGAGAACAAACTAACTAAAAAAATCTTGTTTTAAAATTTAAAAAGAATATTATGACTGAATAAGTAAATTTAAAATAATAAATTATTATAATAAAATATACAACTCTCCCTCGAAAAACATATGTTAGTGGATGCAAACTATTGATACTTCCATTGGGAGACAAAAGAGAGAGATGACATCACCATGCTTTGCTCGATCATGGACCTAATTGAGAGGTTCAACACCCGTTGACCATCACCTCCTCGCTGCCCGCCCGGTCCGTCTACACTTGGTCATTGCCCGCACGCCAATAGCCTTGCACCCGCGTCCTCGTCGCCTAGTCGCCCTTGGCCCTCTAGCCTATGTGCACCCGCAAGTGCCCGTTGACGCATCGCCCGATCGCCTCCCACTTGCCACTCCCCCGTGAGTGCTCTCTCTCTCTATGCTATTTTTTCTTTTTATTGCTTTCATTCGATCTCTCCCTCTTGTTTCTCTCTTTCTTCACTCGTATCCTTTCTCTCCCACAAGTGAAGAAGGAGATCTTGTCCAATTTCGTTAATTCACACTGTGCCATCATCATTCGACATTTTTTGTTGTCGTCCGTAGATAATTTTAAAATGCTATTTTGGTAGGCAACCTTAACATGTCTACTACCATTAAATTCTAATGCTATGAATCTCCCATGATTCATAGATTTTGGTGCTATTAAATTAGTCGGTGTATGGGGCTATGTTGTGGTTAGTTTGTTGGTTAGTTGTGATTTATTAAATTAGATGTATTGATGTTATGTTTTAGGTTGTGGTTATGTGCTATTTTATTGTTATATATATATATATATATACACACACACACACACACATACACATACACATACACATACGAGAACAAGCATGGTTCGTAGTGTACTATTGTTCAATTAGCTTACTACTTGGTTATATTGACATGTCTAGTTTATATTAATCTTGTTATACATGTTGTGATAGATAAACAAGATTGGTATGGTATTGTAATTATTTTTAGCATTTAATTACTCTCATGTTTAATCATGGTAAGGTGATTGTAAGGAATTGCCTTATAAAATTTGGTACAATGGAAGCAACAATTCCTATGGATTCTTATTTATCTTATCTCAATTGGAACTGAATGACGAAAATTGAAAACTGATCTTTACAAGTTCGATTATACCTGATAGGAATTCTTCTAATCCCTTGTAGAGGAAGAAGAAGAACTTCTCAAGCTTTTCAAACCATTCAAAAGTCTGATCTCTAGCAGTATCCACACAAACTTCATCCATAGTTAGTTCTCCTTTTGCACATGGCTCGAGAACTCTTTCTGAACTGAGCTCCATCACCCATGAACACCTTCCAGAGAGAGGAGGAGGTAAGGAGGAGATCGAGGATGTAATTCTCACCCTTGGCTTGATAGAGTTTGGCTGAAACCATTAGTATTTATAAAAAATTTATAACTTTTCATAAAAACTCAAAATCTCTAAAAATTACGCCCTTGCCTCTGTACATATGGATAAGTCCTTATAAGTGTGACTCACTAGACTCAATAGCCTATTTTGTTGAGACCTAATTAACATAGAAAATTTCTATTTAATTTAAATAAATCTATCATCCGATAATGGATAAATTAACCTACCGATCTTGAAGGATACAAGCCACATCTCATGACCCCAAACGGTTATGGGAATAATCTTATCTTTATTGAGCATTTCCATCATCAATTACCTTATTGATATAAACCCTTGTCCATTCAATGTCCTGATCGGAAAGAAGTATGGTATCGACTGTCAACTATTCAGTATACCAGCTCTATAGGATCTTATAATCGAAATCAGATCAATGGGAAAACTCTTTTTCCAATTATCCTCTCTACCCTAGCTAGAGATTTAGAGTACTATCTCATAAGATATTCGTTCTCACTTATCAAGAGTGAACGATCTCTTGTCATTTATTCAATTGCCTCCATTGAGTTTTTCTTATACCCAATTTATCTCTATACTAGACTATCTAAATGATGTTCCATATGTCAATGGTCAAAAAACAAGTTCAACCCAACAAGATAACTTTGGCAACTCACATCAAGTATTCAACCATGCAACCGTGATGATAGAAAACTTTGATTGATGGTTCAGTAAGATACCATTTAGGGTTTTTAATTCGATTAGTTCATTGAACCCATTCAACTAATGAGCATTTGTATGTGTATTTTAGTGTCTCCACACTAATGACCAATAAGATTAGTCATTCTGTTCACATGAAAAGACATCATATATACTAGTTTATCCGAATCCTTAATGTCTCATCTCAAAGATCCTATGACTAGGAACATTTATATTACATATCTCTAAATGATCGATCTTATTATCATGATCTCATTATGATTCAATCATCATTTTATGTGATTAAGGACTTCGTTATGATGTTCGTATATAATAAGAGCTAATAGTAAAATTTTGCATAATTAATCGAATGAGATATTTCTAGAAACGTCGAATTATATCATATTTGATTGACTTGTACGGCATATATTTCTATCTATGATTGCAAGTGTTTGTCATATTTTAGTTCATCATAATCATAGTTATCTAGAGTGACATTGGTTCAATCATATTGCATAGAAAAATGATGTGATGGACATATAGTGTCATGTCATATGATGTTTTAGATGGTTAGCGGTATTGTCTATGCGTGTGTTCATTTTGTTATCATAATTGCATGGTGTTCATGTTATAGTGGATAACAGAGCATGTCATGGCATATTCTGCATAGTGAATGTGAATGACTCATGTTAAGGCAATAGATTGTTGTGAATGACTCATGGTAAGACATGAGATAATGTAAATGCATGTGTGCATAGAAATGAAATTTGAAACTCAGCTAGACCAGACTACTTAGTCGTCCCCATTGACAGCGATGATTAGAACAATACAGTGCATCATTCGATCCCAGATATCACTGTTTGTCCCAAGTGCATCCTTGTCTTGATATACTATAAGACTTAGTTTAGCTATATAATTTCTTCTATATGTATCATATCTAATGCTAACTAATTAATATGGTATGATGATGCATTTCTTGAGAAAATAAAAAGGTGTGTGGTTCATTTAGAGAATAGATGCATTAGTGACATATACGTTTCATTTAGAGGATGATTGCATTAGTGATATTGTAATTGTGGTTAGTACTCATGTTGTGTATATTGGTTGGTTTCAAATAGATGGTGTTGCATAGTATGTACGACAAGTTTCAATTGTATGTGTTTCATCACATGATTCATTTATAAGTTATATCATTGTGTGATATCTTTATTAACTTGGTCTTTTGATAGGTTGTGATTGTGTAATTAATAAATTGTGGAATGTTGAAAAATTAATTATTGTTTAGTCTTATATGATTATATTACAGGTGTAGATTTGAGTATTTATAAATTATCATGATAGGGTTTTGTTGGCTATCCCATTTGATGAATGATGAGATGTTTACTGAGTCATTTTGACTCGCTCCAATCTTTTAATATTTTTATGTAATCAAGATTAATGCATCAAAAGTATGGTGCGTTGGACTTTAAAGAATTTATGGAATGATTAATATGTATTTTTAGACCAGTATATGAAATGTTTAGATTATATCATTGTATGATATTTTTGGTAGAATCACTAGAATTGTGAAATGAGACCTTGTATAGTCTTCTCTTTCCTCGAATTGTTGTATTTAAATAGTTATTTCTCTAGTTATGTCATCGGACTTTTTCGCTGCATGTATGCCCAGTTTAAGGCGTGACATCTTGATACTCGTGTTTGGTTGCACAATCAATTGAGTTTTCATTACAATTTTATTTTTTAAAACAAAATTTATTAAAATAGATGTTTGTCGATCATTACAAATTTATGTCTTCAAAGAAATTTCTGTCATCGATAAAAAAGATGAGACTCGCTTTTTTATCTAGTGGTGCCCCCATCTCTTGTGGTCTCTTAAATGACTCTCACATTTTGTTGCCATCACATCTCTCGAAACATAATAACTTTATGTCATTGCTTTTATTTTAATATATTTTTATGAAGGTATATAAAAGATTGTTGTGCAACCAAACACATGGTAAATTTTGCACTGTTTTTACGGCCAAGCATTGAAGAATCTCTAAAATAGAGAGTGATTCAACTTTTGGTTACGAGAGAAAAATTTTCTTTTAAAAGTTACTATTAACTTGTTTCTTCTGCTCCAACTATAAAATGTGTTTGGTTGCATATTAATTTATATGTAATTTATGATAAGTTTATATATTAAAATTTGATACAGCTAAAGACATAAATTTATCTATATATTGATGAGATGCGATAACAAAAATGGTAAGAACCATATAAGATACCACAAAAATGTAAATATCACATGCTGATGTTGGATAAATATGTATAATTTAGATGCTTTAGTGCTCGTAAATCATGTAATAATAATATCCCATAATTTAAACGTGTGCATGCATTTTAAGTAGACTATATGTCTGTTTCCAATATAAACTTAGTATGCTGCATATATTAGTTGTGTCATGGTGTGTGTTAAATTCTGCATGGAAGACGACAATTAAAAAGTTATACACGATGCACCTTGGCTAATCGGAAAAATACATAATCTTTGTTCACTTGTGTTTAGAATCTATGTACTTAGTGGTGGATTAAAAAGTTTAGTGAACAAAGTCATTTATGAGTGTATTTGAGATAGTTTGTGATGCACTTTACACCCTGTTTGGTAACACTATTAAGTACCTCTATCACTATCAATTTTAAAATTGATATTGATAAGAACGATTAAGAGGTGTTTGGCTAATTGTATCAATTTTAAAATTTATAGTACAAACAAATTAAGCACATTATGTAATACAAGTGTCAACTTGTATTAATTTTGATATTGATATTCCAACATTTGAAAATATTAATATCAATATTGATATAGTACCAAAAATGAAACTCTAACCAAACAGGGCATTAGGTCCTGAATCGATAAATTTGATAAGAACAGAGCACGATGTGATTTCAAGTAATGACATATAAAATATACAATGTTTGCTATAATATTTACCCTTCGTGGGAATATATAGTAATAGACTCGAGAGCTGTGGATGATAATGGTACAAGCAGAAATCTAACATTTCGATATTTTGATCCAATTTTGATAAACAGTAATGAATTTGTAACCTAAGGCCCTGTTTGGTGACACTATTTGACACCTCTATCACTATCAATTTTAAAATTGATATTCCTATTAATCACTAAGAAGTGTTTGGTTAATAGTATCAATTTTGAAATTGGTAGTGAAAACAAAGCACAATATGTAATACAAGTGTCAATTTGTATCAATTTTGATATTGATACTCCAGCTTCTAAACTAATCAATATCGATATAGTATCAAATTTGAAACTCTAACCAAACAGGCCATAAGTTTATATATCCTCCGAGCTATAGAAGTTGAATATTTCGATAAATTGAAATTGAACAGCGAAATTTGTATCTATATACCTATTTTTGATAAAATCAGTATATATATGTAAAAATAAATTACAATAAATAAACATATCAATTATTAAAAAATAAAAATAAAATTTAAAATATGTCATATCAAAAATTTAATAGTAAATTAAGTTTTTTATTTTAAAATAATAATCGATATATATTATAAATTTCAAAAGTTATCGGGTTATTCCGATTCTGGTAACAGAATCAAAATAGGGATGAAATCAGAGTGCCATGGTTTCTATTTGATCATGATTGGAATCAAATCAATTTAAATTACTGTATAGGTCTGTGTATAATTTGATTTATATTTTTAAATTATAGAGTATGCACACCAATAGTTGTTTGTCTCAACACAAATGATTTATTCTTTACATAAAATGATATACAAACATTATTAATATATCAAGTTAAAATAAATATTTTATCTAAGTTGGGCTCCCTAGTTTATCGTTTTGTTTTGATTTGAAGCACCTTCAAAATCAAACCAAAGGTTCATTTTTTTCAACACAAATCAAATCAAACAAAATTAAGGATTTGTTTTGAGTTTTAGGGCTGAACATACATAATAGTGAACACTTACATACCAAGAAGGCCAGTGGCGGGAGCATACAAGCATTTTACCTAAATTTGCAGGGTGTTAGGTTGTATAATGATTATATATATATTATCGTAAAAAGGTATATCAAAATAAAATCTAAACTAGTCAATACCATAAAATGCAAAAAATCATATATGGGTCAAAAGAGTCGAGGGACCGCTAGATAAAAAGCATCATCTCTTTCTTTTATCTAAGAAAAAACTAATTAACTTTACAACATAAATTTATAATGCTGGTCTACAGTTTTGCTGCAAAAGAATATACAAAAATTCATGTCATGCAGCCGTACATCCCATTATACTCTTTGGCATTTTTAGTTCGCAAGGACGTTTTTAAATATTTTTTTTATTATTTTCACGTGGAATCGTGCGCGGAAGCCCCAGAGAGGAGGAGCGCAGGGCACTTCCGCACGCAGCCGCCGCCCGTTCTGCTCGTTCCGGCTCTACTACCTTGGTCCCTGTTCTTGTTCTCCCCCTTTCTCGTTCCTTCTTCCTGGCCGCTCCTGACCGGCGCCGTCAGCGGCCGCTGCAGGGTACCGGCGACGATGATAAAAAGGCGCTTTTACCATCTTGAGCACGGCGACGGACGCTCTGCCTCGTCGTCATCGTCGTCGTCAGACTCCGAGCCTGAGAACGATCGGGGAGATCAGGGGGAAGAGGAGGTGGAGAAGGAAGTAGAAGCGGAGGACGGGGATGAGGAGGAGGAGCAGGAGGGTGAGAAGCCCCCGCGTCGTCTCATCCTTCTACCCGTTCATCCATTGAGCTCTCGCTCTCTCTTTACGTTGGCGCTTTACCGTGAATTTTTCTGATCGGTCGTTAGTCTTACACTACCGGTACCAGAAATGAGAGAAAAAGTTGTTGGTTTGGCATCATGCAAGGTCCAAAAACCCGACAAATTAAGCTTAAAAAATTGTCTGTTTGTAGAAACAGGGAGCGGAGACGCTGAATGTGTAGTAGAGGTGCCAGGGTGTGCGATATTTTATCTTGCAACGAACGTTCTTTCAGATTGAGAGTTGGAATTGTGAGAGGGATTACTCTAGGTAGGAACACACTGAAATGTGGATGGGCTTGCTTGCTAGGTTGGAACATTCTAGGTAGGAACACTTTCTCATAACTAGCAACCCAGAGAAAAAAAAGAATGTGTTGTCTTTAAACTTGGCTTTGGAAAAAAACTTATGTCAGGGTTAGTTGGCAGTCTTTATCGTGTTCTGCAGCTCATGAAGTCTGGCTCAACCAGGATTAACTAGATACAATGTTGTGTTCGCAGTTCAACTCGCTTTTCTATCTTAGTTACTGGGGAGTCTTTTGGCAGTGTTGAAAGCTCTAGGAGTCTTTGCGAAGGGGATCCTATTTCTCTTATACTGTTTGCCTTGGTAGGTCAAGTGTTGAGGTTGATGTGGAGTAAAGCATATGAGGCAGGATACATAGAAGGCATTTGTGTTCGGAGCCTCCGAATCGGAGGAGCTAAAAGAGCATCACTCACTTTCAATTTTATCTTTTTCTGTACAGTAGTCAGGGACAAATGCATTAAGCTATGCATCTTGATCCCTCTGTTCGAATGTACCAGTGAGCTGAAGATTAACTAGAACAAGTGCGATCTTTGGGTATCAACATCTCAGAGCATTATAGGAATGTTCTACTAGTGATTTTTAATAAGGAATGAGGCACGTTTCCAATAAAAACCGTGGGGCTATCACTTTCTCATAAAGGATTCCATAGTAGTGATTGGTTGCCACTCATCAGTAACATAGATAGAAAACTTCAATGTTGGGAAGATAAAGTTCTCTTTGCAGGCCTGCAGGGTACATAGATTCTTTCAAGGAGTGTGATCCAGAGCCTTCCATTGTATTACTTCTCTAACTACAGATTCCAAGGGGTGTTTGTGGTAAACTTGAGAGCATTTGGGCCAACATTTTTTTGGGCAAAGTTCAGCTGAGAGGAAAAAGTTTTCACCTAGTATCGTGAAACTATGCTTGTTATGTGAAGGAGGGGGCTATTAGGCTGTTGTTGCTTGAAGTAATTAATAAAGTTTTACCCTCTAAATGGCTTTGGACCTTGAAGTGGTCTGGTCCAAGTACCTTTCACTTTGGAATGGGAAGTGATTAGATGATTCATGCTTTAAAGAAAGGGTGTCCAATATCTGGAAAGGCAGTGCACACAATTGAAACTTCTACTACTCCTCATCCTCCTTGTGTAGGAGCAATGGCTGTAACACTTTCTTTAAGGACTATTTTACTCTAATGAAGTTGTTGAGGCAAGTTAAGTTTACCAACCAACAAGAGGATGTAGTGCATTGGTAACAAACTGCGAATCTGAAATTCTCGATCATATCCTCATGTCATCGGCTTAACTTTGGAGGTAGGGAGGTTGGTTGGTGAAAACAGGTTTGCAACCCAAAATTTCGTTCTAAAATCAAGATATTCATGTGGAAAATTCATCATGGTGGTCTCCCAAAAAAGTCTTTTGCTAAAGAGGTCATGCATATCTTTATCTGTATACATTTTTTGTGACGATGGAGGAGAGGATATTAATCACCTCTTCCTACATTGTGGAATCATAAATTGTCTTTGGTAATTCTTTCGAGAAGTCGGGACATTACTTGGACCAAATGGCAGAATATGGGCAACTCTTTGATGAGTGAAGCAACTTGAATTTTGGGGTAGTGAGTTTCCCCTTTGGGACTTGGCACTCGTCTTAGCCACTTTGGCAATGAGGCGAGGTGAGGTCTCGTTGCCTCATCTCGTAGACAGTTGCCCTAGGCGACCACCTTTGCCGCCTTCTCCGCCTAGGTGGTTGATGTGAGGCGAGTCAACCGCCTCTCCTGCCTTATTAACTAGATTCGTTCTCGATTAGGACTTGAATCCAGCAACTAAAGCCCCCCACAGGGGCCTCTCTCTCTCTCTCGCCCTACCCACCCCGGCCTGGTCTGATGTTTCGTCTCCTCCCCTCCCCGATGGACTGACTAACCACCGGAGTCCTAGCCGGAGATGCCACTGATTCTCGTCGACATTGCGCCCATCGGAGAAGGTTGTCAGAGAAGCCACCTTCGTCAGAGAAGTTATTTTCGGTGAGTTTTTTTATTTTATTTTGTTTTTCATTTTTTTCAATTTTTCTTCTAATTTTTATCATTGTTATAATACATTGTTCTTATTCAAGATACCAATTTGTTTATTTTTGGCGAAGTTCGCCAGAGAAGTCATTTTTGCCGAAGAAGGTATGTTTTTTTTATTTTTTTCGGTTTGTTTTATTTTTTATTTTGATTTTTTATTCTTCTTCTAATATATTGTTGTGATTAAAGGACCCAATTTGTTTCTCTTCATCAGAGGAAGATTAAAAAGCCGGACCTTGCCAAAGAAGTAATTTTCGGTGATTTTTTCTATTTTTTTGGTTCTTCATTTACTTTTGGTTTCTCTTTCTTAGAAGATTCTTGTTCTAATCTATTGTTTTTATTAAAGGGGCGTCTTTGTTCCTCTTCGTCCAAGTTTGCTGGAGAAGTTGGATCTCACTGGAGAAATGTCCATTTTCTGTTTTTAGTTTTTTTAGTTGTTTTCTTATTGTAGTTTAAGTTTTGGACATTACCACACTGGTTTGTTTTCTTGTATTTTACAAGTATTTTCTATACTTTTGGAAGTATTTCTTACATTTTTTTTAGATAATAATCAGATATTATATCATTAATATATAATACATATACATAAATAACCTTGCCTTAGACACTTGAGGTGCCTAGGGCCTGGCAAGACCCCTCTCCTTGGGCGCCTTGCTTTTGTAACAACATAAGAGTTGACTTTCCTTCATTTGGACTGTCGGGAGAGAGCGCAACATGTTGCCATCCCACATCAACTCCTCCCTTCCTCTTGTTACTTGTGGTCATGAAGTCTTGTTATCTTCTAGTTGTTGCATTTTATAAATTGTGACATGAAGTCTGGTTAGAACTAAAACATAATATATGAATTATAAATTTAATGAAAATTAAAGGGAAGCAAGTGACGGTGTTAATTTGGATAGAGTAATATTATCTAAAAGAATTCAATTTAAGTATCTTGGATCAATTATTCAAAAAGATAGAGAATGTGATGAAAGATGTTATTTATTGAATTAAAGCAAGTTGGATGAAGTGGATATTGACTACAAGGGTTCGATGTAATCGTAAGATTCCACTAAAGTTAAAATAAAATTTTTATCGTACAAGAATAAGACTTATAATGCTGTATAATAGTGAATGTTGGACAGTAACAGGAAAATATAATTCGAAATTAAGTGTTGTTGAAATGAGAATGCTGAGATGGATGAGTGGTTATAGTAGATTAGATAGAATCATAAATGAATATATTAGAAAAATGTAGAAATAATGACAATTGTAGATAAATTGCAATAAGGGAGATTGAGATGGTTTGGACATATTAAACGTAGACCTAAGGACAACTTCATTAAGAAAATTAGAAAATATTAAAATAAAAGAACAAAAAACGACGTGGTAAACTTAGGTTAACTTGGATGAGAGTAATTTAATATGATTTAAATGATTTAAAAATCTTTGAAGAGGTAATTCAAATGGAAAAAGAGAATCTATATGACTGACCCTAAGTAACTCGAGACTAAGGCTCTAGGTGAGTTGAGTTGAGGTTGAGTTGAGTGGCAATGCCACATTCAAAATAAACTTGTTACTTTAGTCAGTTGCAATCTCTTTAGGTATCAAAACTTCATTCTAGGGAGATAAATGGGCGGGGTATGCCTCCTTGGGTAATTTGTTCTCTACTCTTTTCAAGTTGAGCCATAATCTCCTTGCGATGGTAGGAATAATTGAGATGTCAACAAAATTTGCCCGATTGGAATCAGCACTAGGATTGGCCAATGCCGATTTGATCCAAATCAGATTGATTCGATCTGGACCAATACTTTGGGAGAATCCCGATTCATAATTAGTCCTAGGGGTGGGCACTATTTGGTTCAACCCGAGAAACCGAACCAATCCAACTTGAAAAAAATGGGTTGGGTCGGGTTGACAATGGGGTTCGGGTTAATCGGGTTCAAAAAACCTAAACCTGAATTAACTCGACTAAAATTGGCAACCCAAATAACAATCTCGCGTGAGGCCAGGCACCTAGTGGTTTTCCAACCTGTTTTGAAGATAAGGGAAATACAAGGTATATAAGGCATAAAAGGATCAGTGAATTATCCGATGTGAGTCAAAACATATGAACAACCTTTTGCCAAACACCAACTGCACTCCTCTCCTTCAGTTTACGTTTTATTCCACATTGACTGCTCAATGTTGCTTACCTTGACAGAAGCCTTCAAAAGAAGATGTAAGGCATGGCATGGATGGACGCAAAGGATGGGGGAACTTATCAAAGTGCATCTTTGATGCTTAATAATCAACTTTAATGAAGTTGTTTTTTAATAATTTTGTTCTTATTATACTTTAATGAAGTTGATTTTTAAAAATATTGTTTTTATTATTATTTATTAATATGAAATATTCATGAATATGTTTAATCAGTTTAACCTGAACCAACCTGAAATAAATTGGGCTGGTATGGTTCGGGTTGGCAGTTGATCTTGATTTGGTTCGGGTTGAAATTTTTTGGCTTCAACCCAAACCAAACCGACCCATGCACACCCCTAATTAGTCTATATCTGGAATTTTTAATTTTTTTAATTTTAAAAAATTTATAAAAATTATGATAAATTTTTAAAAATATGAAAGCTCTTAAAAATGTTAAAAATATAAGTGTGACATCTAACAAATTTTTATGTGACAATGGCTTTACGAGACATTAAAAGACAAGTGGATGTAAAATAATATCAATATTCATTTTAATAAAGAAAGAAAATGGCACAACTCATATGCAATAAAAAAAGATATGTTTCTATCATTGTCATCTATAGAATTGGCCATCTTGGTATTTTTTATCTTAAATGCTCTATTGAGACTGGTTAGTCATGATTGACTTGTGTCTATATGAAAATAATGAATTAGTCATCTAACTAAAATCATACACACTATCTGATGCTAGAGTTAGAGGTATATGTGGATAATATGGTTCGAAGTTTGAAGTAGGTTCTGGATAATTTGTTGTTGCGTACTTATCAAAGAAAACCTATTTGATTCGGATTGGAACTTCTTCCACTTGAATGTTGTTTATAACCCAAATCATCAGGCCTTGCTTCACTTGTACGTGCACTGTTAGATCGGGAACCATATTCTTTACCTCCACTTTCTCCCGAAGCACCTGTATCTTGCTGTTGTGTAGGTGGAATGAACTCTTCAACTTTCTCATATGAGGAATGTGCTTGGGTACTACTTGTGGCACCTACGGGTCTTCATTTGACAAGAAGTTTCCTTCTCTTCATTACTTCTTCTTGTGTACCGTGGCCAATACCGTGTTGATATATCTTCTTCAATGATTTAAATCTATCATATCTTTCTTTTCTTTGCGAAGTCTTCTGTGTAATGGATGGACCTACAGCTGAAGTGGCACGAGAAGTTGGACCTAGAGTTGTGGTTGAAGCTATGGTGTGAGGTGGATCATGAACTTGAGCTGTACAAGGAACCTGAGTATATTATTATTCTTCTTCTGTATTTGTTTATCCTCACTAACTACTTTGTTAAGCTCTCTTTCGGCTTATGCACGATCATTGAGGTTGAACTTTGTAGTTGGTTTAACATCCTTGTCATCCATCTATGCTGAAAATGGATGTTTTGTAAGAGATATTACAAGTCAACACCCTCTTGTGACAATCCATGACCACTTGCATTGTGTCTTTGTTCATAAGGACCACTTATAAATTTTGCAAACCTTTCTTTAAAAGGTTGTTTGTTGCTCCTTAAAGTTCTTAGTCCTTTATTACATATTATAATGGCAAAATACTAGTTTTCCAATCTCACACTTCAGCTTGTTTCTTTTTTTGTATGTTTCATATTGACGGTGCTTAAATTCATCTCGGACTATGATGAACTAGTGCTTTGAATCATTACACGTATTGCAATAGTGGCAAGTGGATTCTATCCGCTTTTGTTGTTCACTCAAATCCACCACTGAACTCCAAAACAGACAGACACTACAGTAAGTGTATAATCTTCTTACAAAAGTGTTCAACTATATCAAATGAATCAGGAGGTCAGGTCGTGTGGGTCAAGGGAGCAACACTCCTTATGGGGAGTATCAGGAGGGCAGCACCTCCAGAAGAAAAATTATTTTATGGTGGTCAAGGGGAGGGGAAAGAAGGGATCAAAGGTCCCCCCCCCCAATATATCTGTTTTAGGGGGGGATTGGTTACTGCTCAAGGTGGATCGTCGGGGGGGGGAGGGGTTCAGGGGGAGCCCTAGACGATGAAGGGGATGGGGGAAGTGAGAATGACGGGTGAGAAAGGGGAATCAGTCTGATCTCTCTCTTATTGGGGGGGATCAGACCAGAAAATTATCCGGAATTGGGTCCTGCATCGATCCGATTCTAGACCTTTCCGAGTTCTAGGGAATCAACCAATTCCAAGATCGATCCAGTTGGATCGGTCGAGGATTGACCGATTCCAGTGATTCCGACCAATCCGGCCAGAAGTTCGGGCCTGATCAGTAGTTCCGGTCAGAATTAGATCAGCAAGTACCGATCCGATCCAAGAATCGGCCGATCCCGATCCGGATTGGCCGATTCTGCAATCCATGATTTGTGGTAAACTTGAGAGCATTTGGGCTAACATTTTTTTGGCAAGGTTCAGCTGAGAGGAAAAAGTTTTCACCTAGTTTCGTGAAACTATGCATGTTATGTGAAGGAGGGGGCTATTAGGCTGTTGTTGCTTGAAGTAATTAATAAAGTCTTGCCCTCTAAATGACTATGGACCTTGAAGTGGTCTGGTCCAAGTACTTTTCACTTCGGAATGGGAAGTGATTAGATGATTAATACTTCAAAGAAAGGGTGTCCAATATCTAGAAAGGCATTGCATAAAATTAAAACTTCTATTGCTCCTCATCCTCCTTGTGTAGGAGCAATGGCTGTGACACTTTCTTTTGGTAAGACGTGGCATGGTGTTTCTCCTTTGAATGAGACTATCGAGACTCTACACCATCACAGTCTCTAAAGCTTTTCAAGTGCCGGATATTTGGGACATGGTGTTTAACTACAAGCAATTGAATATCTTTTTTAGGAGGGATCTCAAGATTGTATAGATTAAGGACTATTTTACTCTAATGAAGTTGTTGAGGCAAGTTGAGTTTACCAACCAACAGGAGGATGTAGTGCATTGGTAACCAACTGTGAATATGAAATTCTCGATCGTATCCTCATGTCATCGTCTTAACTTTGGAGGTAGGGAGGTTGGTTGGTGGAAACAGGTTTGCAACTCAAATTTTCTTTCTAAAATCAAGATATTCATGTGGAAAATTCATCGTCTCCCAAAAAAGTCTTATTGCTAAAGAGGTCATGCATATCTTTATCTATATACATTTTTTGTGACGATGGAGGAGAGGATATTAATCACCTCTTCCTACATTGTGGAATCATAAATTGTCTTTGGTAATTCTTTCGAGAAGTCGGGACATTAATTGGACCAAATGGCAGAATATTGGGCAACTCTTTGATGAGTTAAGCAACTTGAATTCTGGGGCAGCGAGTTTCCCCTTTGGGACTTGACCTATGTTATCGGAGGCACTCGCCTTAGCTGCCTTGGCAATGAGGCGAGGCGAGGCCTCGTCGTCTCATGTTGCAGGTGGTTGCCCCATTGTTGCAGGTGGTTACCTCAGGTGACAACCTTTGTCACCTTCTCCGCCTAGGTGGTTGATGTGAGGCGAGGCAACCGCCTTTCCTACCTTATCAACCTGATCCATACTCGATAAGACTTGGATCCAGCAACTAAAGCCCCCCACAGGGGCCTCTCTCTCTCTCCCTACCCACCCCGGCTTGATTTGATTTCTTGTCTCCTCCTTGTAGGCACCCGGATGAGCCGGTTCGGTTCGTGGTGGTGAGAAGTGTGTCGGTTTGTAGTTGGGTTGAATGTGTGATGATGAGTGTGTGGTCGTCAGGAGCCGAAGACTCCAAAGTGTGATTAAGTGTGAAGCAAATGAACTAGAAGAAGAAAGAGTTTGACTGTCGTACCTTTGGGGATGTAAAAAGGGGGGGGGGAGAGATTGTTAGGTTCTAACTTCTCCTCTCTCGGCCGGCCGAAAGGGGAGAGCTTTAGAGAGTTCTTTCACCTACGATCAGATTGAAGCTTCACCCCGATCGGTTCACCTAAGAATGTCCTGCATAAAAACATAAAGAAAACAAATAAAAATTATTAGCTCTGGCGTGAGTATAGCATCATGCTTGGTATAGACTTTGAATCATGTAAAAGGGAATGAACTAACCGGATCGGGACGGAATCCCAACCCCTATTTTTGGTAGGTTTTTAAACATATATGAGGTGAAAAATGATCTAATGCATTCCAAATAACATGATGAACAGTTCTAAGATGAAAACAGAAGACAAAAACTCGATTAAACGGGCGATCGGACTCCGGAAATCGCAAAACAAGCTTCTGTCCCTGCTGGTGCCCTATATATAGGGCGCTAGCTGCAGGTGCCCCCCTCATGAGGCGCGTTGACCAAGGTCAAAGCGCCCCGCATATGGGGCACTAAGTCTGGCTCGAACAGATTTTCTTCCCCTCTTCGCGACGCCGCTCCGGAGTGCTGGGCGGCTTCCGGGACGAAGTAGGGGCTCCTCCTTGTAGACAATATGCAAATGAAGCTAGTGGTAGGTGGTTTGGATGCTGGATGAATGTGGAAAAACGGAGAAAAGCTCTCAAAGTCGAGAAAAAATCATGTTTCTGGATGACATAAACAGAAGGTTTTTGGGTTTTTGGTGGATGATCTTGGATCGGTTTGAAAGGTTATGGGAGGTGAAAGTGGCTTGAAAACGTAGTCTTGGATAGGCTCTAAGGTGGCACGGACTTGGAACATCCTTTCAGTTCCAAATGGGGTCTATTTATAGCCCAAAAGAGGGTACTTTGGCCATTTTCGAAAAGCAGTGCCACACGGCATAATGCCCTATATATAGGGCGCCAACATTATGAGATATGTCAAATCGATTAGACGAGTCACTGCGAGGAGTCAAATCGGCCGGTCAAGTCGATTTGATTTGGTGCCAGGTGCCCTGTATACAGGGCGCTAGGTGCCCTGCATATAGGGCGCTTTGACCCTGGTCAACGCCTATCGATCTTCTTCGAAATGCGCCGAAAACTTGATTTTTTCGGAAAACTTGGTTCCATTGAAAGGTTACTCAAATGTTATTCATGAAAACAAGAATTTAAGCTCTCCAACTAGGCCAAAATTGCGTGTCTACACTCCCCTCCTCGACGGTCTAACTAACCACTGGAGCCCTAGTTGGAGATGCCACTGATGCTCACCGACATTGCCCTCATCGGAGAAGGTTGTCGGAGAAGCCACCTTCATCAGAGAAGCTATTTTCGGTGAGTTTTTTTATTTTATTTGGTTTTTCATTTTTTCGGGTTTTCTTCTAATTTTTATCATTGTTCTAATACATTGTTCTTATTAAAGAGACCGGTTTGTTTGTCTTTGGTGGAGTTCGCCGGAGAAGTCATTTTTATCGAAGAAGGTATGTTTTTCTATTTTTTTGGTTTGTTTCATTTTTTTCTTTTGAATATATTGTTGTGATTAAAGGAACCAATTTGTTCCTCTTCATCGGAGGAAGATTAAGAAGCCGGACCTTGTTGGAGAAGTAATTTTCGATGATTTTTTCTATTTTTTTGGTTCTTCATTCACTTTTAGTTTCTCTTCCTAAGAAGATTCTTGTTCTAATCTATTATTTTTATTAAAGGGGTGTCTTTGTTCCTCTTTGTCTAAGTTCGCTGGAGAAGTCGGATTTCATTGGAGAAAGGTCTATTTTCTGTTTTTTAGTTGTTTTAGTTGTTTTCTTGTTGTCATTTAAGTTTTGGACATTAGCACACCGGTTTGTTTTCCTGCATTTTACAAGTATTTTGTGTATTTTAGAAGTATTTCCTACATTTTTTTCATTTTTAGATAATAATCAGCTATTATATTATTATTAATATATAATAAATATACATAAAGAAACTCACCTTAGACACCCTCTCCTTAGGCGCCTTGTTTCTCTGACAACATAGGATGTGACTTTCCTTACTATTTATTTGGACTGTTTGGAGAGAGCACAACATGTCCACCTATGCCGTCCCACGTCAACTCCTCCCCTCCTATTACTTGTGGTCATGAAATCTTGTTATCGTCTGGTTGCTGCGTTTTATAAATTGTGACATGGAGTTTGGTTAGAACTGAAACATAATACATGAATTGTAATTGTAATGAAAATCAAAGAGAATTAGGTGATGGTGTAATTTGGATATAGTAATATTATCTAAAAGAATTTAATTCAAGTATTTTGGATCAATTATTCAAAAATATAGGGAATGTGATAAAAGATGTTAATCATTGAATTAAAGCGGGTTGGATGATGTGGAGATCGACTACAGGGGTTTGATGTGATCGTAAGATTCCACTAAAGTTGAAAAAAAATTATTGTACAAGAATAAGACTTAGAATATTGTATGGTAGTGAATATTGGACAATAAAAGGAAAACACATTTCCAAATTAAGTGTTGTTGAAATGAGAATGCTAAGATGGATGAGTGGTCATAGTAGATTAGATAGAATCAGAAATGAATATATTAGAAAAAATGTAGAAGTAATGACAATGTAGATAAATTGCAAGAAAGAAGATTGAGATGGTTTGGACATATTAAACGTAGACCTAAGGGAGGCTTTATTAAGAAAATTAGAAAATATTAAAATAAAAGAACAAAAAATGACGTGGTAGACCTAAGTTAACTTGGAGGAGGGTAATTCAATATGATTTAGATAATTTAAAAATCTCTGAAGAAGTAACTCAAATGGAAAAAGAGAATCTATATGGCTGATCCGAAATAACTCGAGACTAAAGCTTGAGGTGAGTTGAGTTGAGTTTGAGTTGAGTGGCAATGCCACCTTCAAAATAAACTTGTTACTTTAGTCAGTTGCAATCTCTTCGGGTATCAAAACTTCATTCTAGGGAGATAAATGGGTGGGGTATGCCCCTGATGTAACCTCAAATTCAACAAAAAGATTGATTCTCTTTGTTTTGGAAATTCATTTTCTTTTTGAATTTGAATTAGACTTGATCAGACCTTAGTATTGACTTATTAGGAAAATAGATGGTATTCCATAAAAGTACTAACTAGGGTAAAAATTTATTTGTTGAGGTTGTTAGGTTCTTTGAAATTTATTTTGACCTCTCCCCGTCGGATGGTGCGAAGATCCGACGTTAATTACATCGAGATAACTCGAATACCCTTGATTATCGTCATAGCAATCCATTGAAGTAGAAGACATACATCCACAGTAAGCATTCACACAAATATAGGAGAAAACAACTCCATGAATTTGATGGAAGGCAAGCACTTAATTTGTTTGGAGTTTGGTTTGAATTGAATTGAGTTGAATTAAATTTGTTGGTTTGATTTTGATTGAATTGAATTTGGATTTTGCCTTGTTTGATTAGATTGTTTTATTATGTTTGACTTAGTTTTGATCTGTATGTGAGTTGATTTAATTTAGTTTGAATTTGAATTTGTTTAAATTGGTTGAAATTCAGATTTGGTGTGTGAATTTGGTTTGAATTTGATTTAATTTGAGTTGATTAATTTGAATTTGTTTGAGATTGATTTATTTGAATTCAAGTTGATTTAAGGTACAGATTGGAAATTGTTTGGGTTAAGTTTGTTTGATTTGATTTGGAGAAATTAAATCTGCTTTGATATTTAACTGATTGTTTCATCTTTGGATTTGATGAGTTGATTACAATTTGTTGTTTATTCATTAACTTGGATTTTTCAGATTGTATGGATTGTTTTAAGTTTGATTGAGTTGAGGAAGATTTAATTTGAACGTTTGTTGTCAGAATTAGTTTTGATTTGATCTTTTATGTGTTGATTGTGATTTAAATGTGTGTTCTTTTAAATAGGTTTGATTTATTAATTTTAATTTGCTTGTGGGTGTCAGTTTGGTTTGCTTAAATTAAATTTGTTCAATTTTGATTGTAACATTGAATGCAGTTGCTTAAGATTTGTTGAAGTTCAGATTTTGGTCTCCCGCGGATTCTGCAGAATAAGTTGGTTTCAGATTCGGGAGCTCTTCGAATTTCAGATATTTGTATGTTTCAGGCTTACAGATTTTACAGTTTTACAGACTTACAGGGTTCGGATTCTTCAATTTTTTTTGTAGATTACAAGTTCAGATTTATGGATTCGGTGCACATTTGCAGATTTTAGTCTTCAAACCTGAGATTGCAGATTTCTAGCCCGGATCCCCTGCAGATTTCAATTTTGTTGCAGATTCTACACATTAAATTGATTTTCGGATTTTAGACCTCGGAGTCCAGATTCTGCACTTCAAAGGTTTTCGGACTGCAGGTCCTGATTTCAGATTCTCAGATTTTGTTCATGAATTTAATTGAGTTTGTGATTTGTTTGGAATGATGTGAAGACTTAGATCTCAGATTCTGGGCTTTACATATTCTGACTTCGGATTTGGAATGTACAGATTTTCAGATTTCTAGATTTTCAGATTTCAAAAGATTCAGCTTCAAGTCTGATTTTGGGTAGACTGACAGATCTCAGATTTAGTTCAGGTTCAGAATTTTATGATTTCAGTTTTTTTTTGTTTCAGTTAAATTACAGATTTTACAGGTTTCAGATTTATGTTTTTCAGATTTTTTTTGTTGTCTTGCCTTCCAAAACTTCATGGTGCAGTCCTCTCCTCTTTGTGACATCAATCTATGCACCGAATCATGAAGTTCGCTTGTTCTCTTAAATGAGACATGATTACAATTTGAATGACCAGAAATCAGGTCCTTTCGAGTCCTTGATGAACATGGAACTTGTCTGATCAATTTGAGATGGAAAAACACCCGATCTTTGATAGACTTGTGGGCATTCCTCTCACTGATTTGAAATTGAGCTTGTCCCGGCCTTTGATAGGCTTGTGGGAAATTAGCTCCTCTCTATCTTCATGGCTTCTCCAAGAGTTGATGAACTTGTCATTTCATGGGCGGCATGTACTCGGTCTTGATAGACTTATGGGCATCCCCCACTGTTTTGAGATTGACTACACCCGGCTTTTGATAAGCTTGTGGGCGATCAACTCACTGATTTGAGATTGAGCATGTCCCGGCCTTTGATAAGCTTGTGGGCACTCATCCCATGGTTGGTCATCCTCATTAGCCTATGGTTTGGGCATGTTGACATGTTGATCATGCACAGCCTTCCCATGGCATAATGGGTAAGTAACTCCCTCTTGGGGCATGGTAAGACATTGGGGTCTTTTCATTAGACCTTTGTATGTCCACCTTAAAAGTTAAGGGGAAGGTTTAGAACCGACCCACAAATTCTTTTAAGTTTAGCCGAGACCATGTGGCGGGTTTTTAGCCGGCCAGATGCTTGCCATCGGTTTGTTGAATTAGTTAATGAATTTTTATTTAATTTCTGTGAATTGTTTGTTTTATTTTGATTTTTGAATTATGGGTCAAGAAGCGTGCTAAAAAGCCGGCTTATTGCTTTCCCATTTGTTTTGATTCTTTTAAGTTTTGCCGAGACCATGTGGCGGGTTTTTAGCCGGCCAGATGCTTGCCATCGGTTTGTTTAATTAGTTAATGAATTTTTATTTAAATTTTTATTTGACTGTGTATTTTAAAAGAGAGACCTTTTTTTTTTTACATGCTTCAAACTAATGGGCCTGGCCCATCTCCTCCTCTTTGCGCCTGCTGGCTGGTCCAGCAGGTCTCCCCTTTTTTTTTTAAACTCTTTTACCAGGTGGGCCCCACTTCACGTTGACCCGGCCGGTCAACAGCTCCCACACGCGCCCGCGCCTCACGCATGTGCACGCGTGCGCCCGCGCGCAGCCGCGGCTTCCCCCTTCTTTTTTTTTTTTTGAGTGGGCCCCGCCCTTTTTTTTCCACCGTGGACGATAGTGGGGGGAGGGTATTATTTCATCCCCCCCCGGGCACTGTTCACTTGCTGCCCGCGGCTTCTCCTCCCGGCGACGGACGACGGCAGGACCTTCGACGGTTCCGGAGGGGACTTTGGCAGCACCTGCGGCCTCCGGCGAGGCTCCTCCCGCGGTTGGCTGCTCCGGACGGCGACAACAATCGTGGTCTTCCTCAAGGATCTCCGGCGACTGCGGCTGGGGAGGACTTCCGGCGAGGTCGGCAGGCTGCGGAAGGGGATTCCGGCGACGGCGAGCTATGGAAGGAGCTCCGGCGGCGACGGCAGGTTCTCTATCTCCCTCCCTTTTCTTCTCTATCTCTCTTGCTCTCTCTCGGGACTCTGCCTCTTTCGGGGGTGTTGACGCAGCCTCGGGGCCCTCTTCCTTCGCCTTCTCTTGCTCGTCGATTGCTCCCCCCTCCGACCAGACGACGATAGCCTTGTTTATATAGGCTCTCCCGTCCCCTTCCATCACTGGGAGACTTACCGAACGAGGGAACCCAGCTCCGAGAGGGATTCGGAACAAGATCCCGACACACTCGGGATCGATTTCTCCCACCCGTCGATGAGCCCATTTCGAGAGGTTCTCCTTCCTTATTTGGGCTCTCTCGTACGAGAGAGTTAGGTTCGGAATGGGATCCGACAAGGGGTCGAATGCCATCCGGATATTCCTTGCAACCTGGGATTCTCCCGCGCAGGCCCTTTCCATTTTTTTTTATTTTTTTTGGTAAAAATTGTGCGCCAACAGCCCCCTTAGGTAATTTGTTCCCTACTCTTTTCAAGTTGAGTTATAATCCCCTTGCAATGGTAGGAATAATTGGGATGTCAGCAAAATTTGCTCGATTGGAATTGATGCTAGGATTGGCCAATGCCGATCTGATCCAAATCGGATCAATTCAATTTGGACCGATTCTTTGTGAGAATTCCGATTCATAATTAGTCATAGGGGTGGGCACTATTTGGTTCAACCCCAGAAACTGAACCGACCCAACCTGAAAAAAACGGGTTGGGTCGGGTTGACAATGGGGTTCGGGTTAATTGGGTTCAAAAAACTTAAACTTGAATTAACTTGGCTAAAATTGGCAACCCGAATAACAATCTCGTGTGGGGCCAACCACGTAGTGGGTTTCCAACATATTTTGAAGATAAGAGAAATACAAGGTATATAAGGCACAAAATGATCAATGGATTATCTGATGTGGGACAAAACACATGAACAACCTTTTGCCAAACATCAACTACACTCCTCTCCTTCGGTTTACGTTTTATCTCATATCGACTGTTCAATGTTGCTTACCTTGACAGAAGCCTTTAAAAGAAGATGCAAGGCAAGGCATGGATGGTCGCAAAGGATGGGGGAACCTATCAAAGGGTATCTTTGATGCTTAATAATTAACTTTAATGAAGTTGATTTTTAATAATCTTGTTCTTATTATACTTTAATGAAGTTGATTTTTCATAATATTATTCTTCTTATTATTTATTAATATGAAATATTAATTAATAGGTTTGGTTGGTTTAACTTGAACCAACTTGAAATAAATTGGGTTGGTTTGGTCCAGGTTGGTAGCTGATCTCGGTTTGGTTAGGGTTGAAATTTTTTGGCTTCAACCCAAATCAAACTGACTCGTGCACACCCCTAATTAATCTATATCAAGATTTTTTAATTTTTTTACTTTAAATTTTTTTAAAAAATTATGATAAATTTAAAAAAAATTGAAAGCCTTTAAAATGTTAAAAATATAAATGTGACATCTAACAAATTTTCATGTGACAATGGTTTTATGAGACATTTTAAGACAAGTGGATATAAAATAATATCAATATTGATTCTAATAAAGAAAGAAAATGGCACAGCTCATGCAATAAAAAGATATGTTTCTATCATTGTCATCTATAGAATTGGCCATCTTAGTATTTTTTCTCTTAAATGCTCTATTGAGACTAGTTAGTCATTATTGACTTGTGTCCATATGAATATAATGAGTCAGTCATCTAATTAAAATCATACACCCTATCTGATGCCAGAGATAGAGGTATGGGTGGATAATATAGTTTGAAGTCTAAAGTAGGTTATGGATAGTTTGTTTCCGCGTACTTATCAAAAAAACCTATTTGATTCGGATGGGAACTTCTTTCTCTTGAATGTTGTTTATGATCTAAATCATCAGGCCCTGCTTCACTTGTACGTGCACTGTTAAATCGGGAACCATTTTCTCTACCTCCACCTTCTCCTGAAGCACCTGCATCTTGCTGTTGTGTAGGACCACAGGGGGGAGAGTGATATCCGAAGGGGGGGGGGAGAAGGGGAAAATTTGACATTTGAAGTAGAGGGGATGGGGGGTTACTTGAGCTCTTTGGAGATGAGGGGGAGCCTTAGATAGCTAGGGGGCCATGGGAGGGAGGGGAATTGGGGGAGGGAGGGGGGATCACCCAATTTATCCTGTTAAGGGTAATCGGATTGGACCCAATTCTAGAGGTTCCGGTTTCCCGGAGAATCGGCATGGATCGGCCGATTCTCAATTCGATCATGGAGAATCGGCCAATCCAAGTCGATTCCTCCGGGAATAGATTTTGTATCAGTTGTCCAGAACATGTATTGGATTGACAGGGGTTGTTCCGATTCAAGAGTCGGCCGATTCCGATCCGGATTGACTAATTCTGCGAACTATGGATGTTAGAGTTAAATGGTGCTTTCTTTTCATAAGAGATTGGAAATAAGAAGAAATTGATGCATTCTCTTTATTGCCTAATCTACTCAATAACTATAGGTGTCTTGAGGAACAGAAGGACAAGATGGTTTGGTTACCTTGTAAGTAATTTGTGTTGATGTGGTGGTTCCATGGCACAAAGTTGTATGGAACACTCCTAAACCCATCAAAATCAAGCTATTCCCGTGGAAGACTGCCGGGCAGAGACTTCCGACAAGAGGGTATCTCAGCAAAATTTTCCTAGCTCTTTCTACCGTTTGTGTTTTTTGTGGCAAAAGAGATGAAAAAGAGGAGCATTTATTCGTTAGATGCGGAATTACTAGCTTGCATTGGATGCTATTTCTACGGTTTGTGTTTTTTGTGCCCGAAGAGATGAAACGGAGGATTATTTACTCATCAGATGCATAATTAGTAACTTGCTTTGGATTATTTTATTCAGAAGCTGGAAGAATTAATTGTTGGGACCTGACAGTGTAATTGCTCTCTTACATTTATGGCCTAGTATGAACCCTTCGGTGATCGGATCCTAGTGTGTGGGATTTGGTTCTTCCTGATATGCTGTGGGCTGTCAGGTGTGTGAGAAATAGGAGAATTTCTCAGAGCAGTTCGAGCATCCAAGGAAGATTCTTCATATGGTGCCAATTTTTGTTAAGGACTGGTTTGCTCAGTTGGGCAACCGGACATATGTCTCTTTCTTCATGGAGAAATTCATTCAACTTGATGATTTTTTTTGGTGTATATCCCCAATCCCCCTAACCTACTACTCCACCATTTTAACCACTTGAGTTGTGGGTTACCCTTTGTTTATGGTCTCTTGTTTTGCTCCCTGTTACGTTGTATCTCTTTTAGTAGTAATGAAATTGTGTTCTTTTGATCATTCAAAAATATTGCATTCTTTTTTTTTGTCCATGTAAAATAAGATATTTTGAGGTCTTTTTCATTTTCTCTACAGTCATTTCATGTTCTACTTTTGTCCTATTGAATTTTCTAAAATGTTTTCTTCCCTTTTTTGGTAGGTTCGGGATATGAGAGTGAAGATAGCTCAGGAAACGAGATCAATTGTGACTCTACAGGTTCTGTTTACTCTTTCTTTTTTCTGAAAATTATTACTTTTTTAGTACCTCGAGTATAGTTAGATCTTTGTCAAGTTGTAGATGACATGAACAACTTATTTTATGATGATTAGTTAAGTTTGTCTGATGGAGATAGTGATTCCTTGATTTTGATTACAAAGGGGAGATGGTAGGGTCTATATAGCTTGGAAGATATCAGTAAGGCTTTTTATAAAGTGCACCCGGAGACTTATTGATGCAGGACAAAGTGGGTGAACCGGCGCTAATTGCTGTGAAATGTCGTTAAAATGCCATAAACGAACTAACTAAACCGAAATAAAGGTGAATCGGACTTAAACCAGTCAAGAGGGGCCCAACCGGCCTTGAACCACGTCAAACCGGCCCAAAATAGGCTGAACCGGCCGGTTTAAGCACTGAACCAGCGTGAACGGGGTCTGAACTCTGAACTGGTTGAACCGGCGTGGGCCAGGTCTGAACCGGTCGAACTGGCCAGATGGGTGAACTGTCCGCGGTCTCGACCGTGCGGGAGTAACCCGGGGGGGGAGGTTCGTGGCTGCGTGCGGTTTGGCCCTGCCCGGGGTGACGTGGCCACCGTCGATGCTGTGGCGTCGTCGTGGCATCGCGGTGGACCTGCGGGCGTAAACCGTGTGAGGCGGCAGCGAGGACCCCGACGGGAGGGCATCTTCGACCTCGTGACTCCACTTCATCGTCCTCTTGCGGTCATGTGCGTCGCCCTCGTTCGGACAGTGGTAGGTGAGCGCAGGGGCATCGGCATCTTCTCATGGTCGCCTTGAGGTCGTCTGGACGGAAGGGGGCACGAAGGTCAGAACAGTGTGCAGGCAGGTGACCAATGGCCTCGGCAGCCACAATGGGGCCCTCACGCGGGCGATGTGGAAGGCCACTGTTGGACAATGCTGCGCGAAGGGACGCCAACTTCTGATCAAGGCACGGCCGCTGGCTGACCTAAAGAAACGTGGAGAAACCGAGGTCCGTGCGTGGTCAGTGGCATTGAGAAAGAGAGACCCGCGAGCAGGCCGTCAACGGTCGTCGGAGAACGAAGCCATGGTTGCTGCAAAGTCCAGGATGTCATCGCACAAGGGAACGAAGTCGACGAGCAACAGGGTGGAACAGAACTGGGGATCGCCAGTCTGTCCCCCCTCCTCATCCCCAGCCAAGTCGGGAAGTGTCGCCTTCATGGTCTCGCTGGATCTGCCTGGATCTGATTGCGAAAAGGAGGAATCGCTGGATTGCTGACGATCTTGTCCCTTGCATGGTTGCTGGTTAACACTATTGAGGAACAGGTCAATGCCGAATTGTACTCTACCATGGACATATCTGAGGAGATCGAAGTCGCCGGGACGTCACCAATTGAATAGGACTGTAGCCGATGTCATCGAGGAGAAACTGAGAAGGGGAAGATCGGACGAATGGCACGGGGGCCGTAAGGTGAGGAAATGGAGGAGTTTTGCTTATCAATCTTATTGCTCTCATGATAAGAGTTTCATAAAATAAGGGCACATACTTAATTATCATTTAGTTTGGTTGCCCGTAGGTAGGCCCCTTACTCGTAGACACTTTATTTTTGGATTTCTTTTAAATCTGTGGGTCTATAAAAGGAGACCCACATTACAGGTAAGATGCATGCAGAATGTTATACGAAATCGGTTATGTTTACCCTCACCCCTTCATTCCCCTCTCCCCTGCTTAGCACTCACCGTGGCTTCATCTGGCTCCCTTCCCTTCCCATTGTCATCCCCACCTCATTCTTCTTCATATTCTTCTCCCCTCCCTGTCCGGTCGATCATCCACTCCTCTCCTCCAAGTGTTGCCATTGTTCCCTCGCCATAAGGCCACTTCTTCCCACCGTTGCATCCAGTCCAGCTGCCCATACTGTCATTTGCCTGGTCTGCACTGGATGCTGCCATTGCTGTCTCCAGACTGGGTTGACTGCCCCATCAATGACCTCTTGTAGGCTCATCGTACCCTAACCCTGTGCATGACATCCTGCCAATTGACACACGCCTTGCCTCCAGGACTGAGTGTCACCTACTGTCTGTCTTTCTTTCTTAAGGGATGCTGGGTCAAGATTGGGAGTGGTCAATCCGTGGGAAGAAAAGCCAATCAGGGATTGGCCTGAATCTGCTTTTCCAAAAATATAAAAAGTTAAAAATATCAAAATATTTACACAAGGTGGAAGATTGACCAATTTCAGTCCAATCTGACCCCAGAACCCAATTGGGGTTGGATCAGTGCGGCCGCAAGTGCGGAAGACACTCCAACCTGTATCGGGTCAGATGGACTGATACTATGGGCGGGGAAGATGTGGGGGGGATGGACTGCTGCCCTGTGCTGCACCCCCCAGTCCGGATTGGCTGATTTGGGCCGATTCCAGAGGGAAGGTGTTGAATTGGGCTTCCCTCCTTGGTTGGATCGGCCTATGCTGATCCCGATCCAGATGCCTCCTCTCCTGTCCCGGAGCCTTCCCTGCCACAGCCCACCAACTACACCTTCCCCTTCTCCATGCTGCTACTTTTCTCCACCTTGCCTTAGCCACTGCCAAAGCCTTGTTGGCTGCACCCATTACCTTCTCCTTCTCCACTGGCAGAAACCAATCTGTGAACTCATCTAGAGCTGCCGAACCTGATGTTGACTCTGCCCTCAGCTCTCACTGCCCGCCTGGCTTGGAACCCCTCTACCACTCCACTCCCTACCATCCACTGCATGAGCCACTTGCCAGAGGCCCCTGCCTGCAGTCCCCATTGCAGCCTTGTGTCAGCCAAAGCTGGCAGGTATGTGTCCGATTCTGATTGCCCCTGCTCTCGCCTGGTCATGAAGCAGCCATACGAGCCCCTGCCTTGTGTCCCATCACCTCATCCTTAGTCTGCCATCTTCCCTTCCTGGCCATCGTAACCTGCCCACTGGACTCAGCCCACAATGACTCCCATTGCCTGTTTCCATCGGTCTTCAGATCAGTCAGGGAACTTCAACAGAAGGCCTACTAGCCGGGCTAGGCACAGTTATCCATGACAGTTTGTTCCAGTCTGCAGCAGGCAGATCAACCTTGCGTACGGGCCTGTCAACCTGCCTGTCCTTTGACTGTTCTCCGAGTTGTAGCCTTTTATCACCCTGTGAGTGTTTGCTAATGGCTTTAATGAGTTTGTTAACTAGTCAAATTGTATCAATCGGTTGGAGGGACAGGCAGGAGGCAGCTGGATGGTCAACTCCCATGCCTCAGCATGGAGATATTATTCTGGCCCTCTCTTGTTATTACCCCTTGCTTGTCTATTATATTTTCGTCTGCCATGTCATATGAGATAGTAGGATTCTAGCTCACTTATACACTGCCGTCCGGTGAGTGAGGTCCTGACTTGGTCCTGGAAGAGAGCATAGACATGAGCATCCTTGGGTAGTTTCTGCACTACTTTGGTCTTGCTTCCCATGCGAGAGGTAGCATACTGGGTCCTCTTCTGTTCAACCTAGTCGCCACCAGCTAATTGGTTCATCATTTCTGGTTTCTTGACTTACATCGTGCATGGAATCATTGTTTAGTCCTAACCTCTAAGGTGGTCCCACATCAAAATCATGATGGTAGGTCCTGAGAAGGTAAAGGTTTGGAAGCCTATTATATTCGTATACTGCTTGAGAGATAAGGGGAAAGTTCTGATTGGCTTGAGTCCTATCCTGATCCCGGGCTTGCTTAAATGAGCATCCATTTAAGGTTTTCGGATCTGGATCTATTTGGAATAACAATATTTTTTGGGTTAGGTCAATACCAGTCTTTGGACTGTTTTTGGAGATAGGTTGGTTATACAAATACCCAAACGGATTTCAATTCTGAGTTGGAGAATCTAGCTTTCTCAACACAATGTTTAATCCATGCAATCCATTTTGAATGAAACCCATTAGGTACATGACCCTGTAAAGGCACTTCGGGCTGACCCAATGTTCAATCTCTTTGCAAGGATCTTGGGAAAATTTTTATGAAGGCCATTCAACAAGCCTTGGGTCTAAAATCTCTGATACGGTGATACCAATGTCCTCCTTCGATAAGGGCAACATATGTGTCATTCTCTGATGTTCTTGGGCTGTTTGTGAAATTCTGCAATACAGCCTATGTAGTCAGAGGCGTGAGACGACCGAGGCGAGGCACCCCTCGCCTCGCCTCAGGCGCTTGAGGCGGGCGCCTCAGGCGCCCGAGGCGACAAAATTTTTTTTTGAGATTTAATTTTAATACCTGAAAAATCTATATAAGAAGGTGAAGAAATATAAAAAAAATACAGTAAATGCATCAGAAATGCAGGAAATATATATGAAAATACAAGGAATAAATTTAAATTTGCAGGAAAAATAAAAGTTATGTCCGAAAATGCATATAAAATTATCTAAAAAAGCTGAACATATCTAAAAAATTCAGAAAAATACAAAAAATAGCAGAAATTACGTTAAACATGTATTAAATGATTACTGCAAAAATAAGTTGAAAGAAGTACCTTTTCTCATTTCATTTCCATAAGCATGCCTAGAAATTGAACACATCACCAAAATCAAAAAATACATGACATCAAGTAGAAGGATGTTGAATAAAAATGATAAAGCAAACATAGAAGTACATAAATAACGATGAGTTCACAACAACAAGATCCAGGTACATTCATCTAACGTCTCCTTAATCGCTAACACAAATATGAAATATCAATAATCAATCGGAAGAGTAAGGGTCATCATCATCGCAAGATGAACATGAATATCCCCATCCGATTCTGAGGTATCTTCATCCATGGCCACACTCTTTCCTTTCTCAATCCTTTGCCTTTTAGAGGCCTCTGCTCTAGTTGATGGACCTTCCTCTTCATCAATACCCGCTGCTAGTTCAACTTCCCTCCATGTGAGATCCTCTCCTTCATGCACATACTCGTCGTCCTCTCTAGTGATCCACTCATCAGCCTCATCAATATCGTCCAAAGAAATAGGATCATGATTGAACTTCTTCATCCTAAAATGGCGATCTCGAAGCCTTTGATTGTATTGGACATAGACAAGATCGTTTAGCTTTTTTTGTTCCAATCTATTCCTTTTCTTTGTGTGCACCTATAATTTAAGGATGAACATTAGTGTAGAGTATTGAATGAAACATGCCAAATAATGAATGATACTAGTGCATACCTGTTCAAAGATACTCCAGTTGCGTTCACAACTAGATGCACTACAAGTGAGACTCAATACCCTAATGGCAAACCTTTGCAATTGAGGAACTTTGCTTCCCCAATCCTTCCACCAATTTGCTAAAAGAAAGATGAGAATTAATTAAAATCAAAACAATACTTTGAAATGTATAAATGAAAAGTTTTGAACAGTTAAATTAAATGTCAACCTGGAATAGAAGTTTTTCTTTGTCTGATGGCCATATCTCTACCAAATAGGCCCTCAGCATCCCTGTATGTATTTAGTTGCTTGGTAATAATATCTTGCTCATCAGGACTTTCAATTACCTTCTCAATGGTATCATAGAGTCCTTGTTTTATTTCTCCATCACTCTCAACATCCGGATTTGAGTAAAAAAATTGGGGGTTAAGATAATAACCCGCTGCATGTAATGGACGATGGAGTTGATTGTCCCACCTCCTATCAATAATGTCCCAAATTGGACCGTATTTGTCAAACTTCTCATCCAAGGCACTCTTAATACCTTCCTTTGCCCGGTCCATTGCTTCATAGATGTAGCCCATTGCTGGTTTCTCACCATCCACTAGGCGTAAGACTATCACAAGAGGCTTGAATATTGAAAGAGCATATGCTACACCTCTCCAGAAAGTTGTTTTCAAAATGATGTCACATGATTTCTTTCCCTCAGTTTGCTTAGCCCATCGGTTGCTAGAGCCAGTCCACTCTTCAGATGTAAACATCCTTCTCAATTCAGCCTTCAAGTTGTGTAGGCTCTCTAAGTTGAGATAGTTGGTTGCAAACCTTGCACAAAAAAAAGTTAATGGCATTCAATATCGCAAGTCAATTCACAAACCAATTTAAACAATATAAAAATACATTTCAAATTGAGATTATACCTTGTGACTGCTGCCCTACACAAATTTCTTCCATTGGTGAACTTCCTCATCATGGCAAGAACTTTTGTATGCCCATAAATAAATGTAGTCACATACTTCGCATGCCTAATTGTGGATTTGATACCCGACAACTTAGAAATATCTTCTAGCATCAAATCAATGCAATGGGCAGCACATGGTGTCCAAAACAAACGAGGATGCATAGACATCAACAATCTACCTGCAGCTACGTAACTTGCCTCGTTATCCGTTACAATTTGGATAACATTTTTCTCCCCAACTTCAATAACAATTTTGTCCAACAAATCAGCCAACAACCTTGCATCTTTCACTTGTGAAGATGCATCTATTGATTTTAAGAAGACTGTGCCCGTAGGTGTGTTGACTAAAAAATTTATCAATGTTCTCCCTCTTCTATCTGTCCAAGCATCGGACATGATAGTGCATCCATATTTCACCCAACTTCTTTTTTCTTTTTCAACTAATTCTTTAGTTATTTGAAGCTCTTTCACAAGCAAATTTTCCCGCACCTCATGATATGATGGACCTTTCAATCCCGGGCCAAATTGACCAATAGCCTCTAACATGGTTTGAAAACTATTCAAGCGTACGGTGTTGAAAGGTATACCTGCTTGGTACATCCACCGAGCAATGTATTGCACTACTTTTTCCCTTTCTTCCTTCAAATGCTTTTTGTCTTTAACACTTTTCTCTTTGGAAACCTCTGGATTTTGCCTCATAAAACGGTCCATAGGACCTCTCAAACGAGGAGGCAAAAATGCTGGATCACAAACAAGTGAAGTATCTTCAGCTTCCATGCCTGTCTCCGAAGTGTTGACACCAAGAAGGTTGTCTCTTCCCTCAATCTCTCTAATCACTGCAACCTTCTCGAACCGAGCTTGTTTAGCTTGCTCCATATGTTGTTTAATCTCTTTTTTGGCCTCCGGTGTAGCCTTCTTGCAAGTTGTCACATTGGTGGATAAACCTGCAATATGTTGTTTCAACCTATATATTCCACCTTTGCAATCCTTGTTGCAAAAGGTACATCTAACAAGATCCCGATTTTTTGGATCCACCAAAATTCCATACTTCCAACCAACATCCTTTGACTTAGGAGCATGTCTTGAGATAATGGGGCCCGTTGACGTTGTTTGGGTGTTTGACCCCGTCCCCGAAGTTTGCTCCACAGTTTGAGACATCTTCATACAAAATACATAAACAAAAAATACATAAACAAAAAATACATAAACTCTGTGTTAATAAATCGGATTCAACAAACAATCTGATTTAATAAATCAGATTTAACAGAAACTGCGATTTGATAAATTACATTTAACAAAGAATCTGATTTAATAAATCAGTTTTAACTAAAACTCTGTTTTATTAAATCTAATTTAATTAAAGGTCTGATTTATTTAATAAGATATATTAAACACTCTGATTTCAGAAATCTGATTTTAAAAAATCAGATTTTAAAAAAACAAATCAAATTTCAGAAATCTGATTTTAAAAAAATCAGACTTAAAAAAAAACAAATCAGATTTCAGAAATATTATTTAAGATATGTAAATAGCATTAACATAAAAAAAGAATATATCAAAACGTAAATTATACCTTTTCGACAACGTCCGGGTTGTTCGGTAATCTTTGCAAACCCGGTTAACAACACTTGCGCCTTCTACACATTGCCAATAGCCTAATAAAGATATTAGAATGACATTTACAATGAAAAATATGAAGATTAACAAAAAAAACGTACCTTGTACGTCTAAATCCGGTCTTCTAACAATGTACACCAAGAAAGAAGAAAATAAAACAAAAGATAAGAGTTCTGTATTACTAGAAGGATGTTGAATGAAAAAGATAAAAAAATTTGAAGAAAAAAACGTTAAAACCCTAAAACGGACCGGTTGGAGAGCTCCTCCGATGCTCTAGAAGGTTTTGACACCTTCTACAGCTTCTGGCGGCGGCGGAAGGGGCTTCTCCGGCGACTGGCGGCGGCGGCGAGGGCTTCTCCGGCTGGCGGCGGCGGCGGCGGGACCTTCTCCGGCTGGCGGCGGCGTCGGGCTGAAGAAGAGAGGCCGCGGGAGAGAGGGGGCAGCGCGTCGGGTGCGAGAGAGAGAGAGGGGGCCGCCGCGATAACTTAAGCCTATCGGATCCGGCCAGTTGGGTCCGGATCCGATAGGCAGAGGCTGAGGCGTTCGCCTCAGCCTCGCCTCACGCCTCCCCCGCCTAGGCGGTTGAGGCGGGGGAGGCGATCGCCTCAGGCGATCGCCGCAAGAGCGAGGCGGCAGAGGGCCGCCTCGCCTCGCCTCCTCGCCTAGGCGACCGAGGCGTTCGCCTTTGATAACATAGAATACAGCCAATACATCTATGATTACTTCCCAAAATTGATGGAAGAGCAATGGTTAGTCATTGCTGTAATTTTCTTTTACAATTGTATTTTATGGAGTTTCTTAGCTCGGATGGGGCTTATTATACTGCTGTATAGGTCTTTTTGTTGGAGAAGATTGATTCCCCTGTACTTGTACATTTTTCATTTATTCTTATGTAGTGTATGTGGCAGTGGTTGCACTTCCTCTGCATGTGTTTGCATGTTCTTGTGTGAACATCTTTGCTGACGGGAAATAAAGCAAAGTCTGCAGTGATATAACTATCTATTTAGTATTTTAGTGACTCAACGCAATGCAGAATATTGAACATCATTAGTTCTGTAGCTTTGAAGGCTTATTTTCAACTGATCTTTTTAATCTTAATTGCTAACTAGGTCTGCTTGTTAATGACTATGATGAAGATTCTGGTAAGGACAAGGAAGATGTTGAAGGTAAACAGACTCAGTATCGTCCTGAAGCTGCAAAGAAGTTTATCTCTACAAACGTGGTCAAGACAATGGCTTCTGAAGATCGTCTTCAGGATGAAGATTTTGGCTGTGTGCTTAAATGCAAATCAGTATTCAAGTGCAGAATTTGCCCCAGAATTGTGTGTCTTTCTGAGGACACTTTATTGGCACATCTTAAATCGAAAGTAAGCTCAAATATGTGAACCTTTTTTATGTGGTGGTGTTCAAACATTTGCTTGTGCCACATTTGTAGAAAAAGATCTTTATCCTGTTCTTTACCATATACATGATACATGTATCATCTTTTTGTTTTCCATTTTCTTGAATTTGATTTTTCCTCTTTTAGTCTTTGAGTTTAGTGAACCAAGAATTTCTCTTTCTGGATCAGCAATTTAGAGAAGATTTTTTTTAACATCAACTGCATAGCTGGTCCGTAGTCATAGTTGTGAAGGGTTGTCCAAGACGTTCAAAGAGGCCATTTCAGCTTAGGCTATTTGGCAGCCCCCTTAGGCGTCACCTAAGTGAAGAATTGGATGTAGACAGAGGTCCACATACTAAAGTCTACTCTTTCTTTCTATCTCTTCCCCTCCCCCTTCTTCCTCCTCCTCCTCCTCCTCCTCTCTCTCTCTATATATATATTTGTACATATATTTAAATTTGCTTATGTTTACAAGCATGTAAGTTGACTTGGAAAAGATTTATAATAGAGTTTCAAGAGATATTTTGTAGTGACTATTGGAGTGAAAGATGGTGCATATTAGATATATACAAGTGATAAAAGATGTGTGATAAAACAACCACTAGTGTATGCACAACTGGAGGAGAAACAAAAGATTTGTCTATTTCAATTGCCTTTCATCAAAGGTCTATAATAAGTCCTTACCTATTCATTATCAAATATATTTTTTGTTAACATCTTTTTTTAGTCCAAAGAAAAAGAGTTAACAAAAAATATATATAAACAAAAAAAAGAGTTAACAAAAAATATATAAGATGAGATACCATGGTGAATGATGTTTGCAAATGATATTGTATTAATAGATGAGACACAAGAAGAGGTGAATGGGAAGCTAGAACTATAGAGAAATATTTTAGAGTATAAAAGTTTTAAGATAAGTAGAACTAAAATATAATACATGCATTGTAAATTTAATGAAAACAAAAGATACGAAGTAGGAATTGGTTTGCATGGAATAATATTATCTTTAAGTACTCAATTTAAACATCTTGGTTCAATTGTTTGAAAAAATGAAGAATGTGATGAGAATATTAAATGTAGAATCAAAGCAAAATGGATGAAGTAGAGACTGGATACAAAGGTTCTATGTGGCAGTACAATTTCACTATAGTTGAAAAGAAAATTTCATCTTATAGTTATAGGGCCTGCAATGTTGTATGGTTGTGAATGTTGTGCCTCCACAACAAATGATGCTGAAATGAGAATGTTAATATAGATGCGTGGGCATGGTGATACTAGATTTGATCTATGTAGTCAAAGGTGTGAGGTGCTTGAGGTGAGGAAAGGTTCGCATTGCCTCTGGCACCCAGGCAATTGTCTTGGGTGGTAGAGGTGAACCGAAGGGGGAGAGGGGCAGTCGGACAGCCTCTCCCGCTGTGGGCTTGCAGGAGAAGGTAGTCAAGTGGAGAAGAAGGTGTTAGGTAAGCAGTTAATCCGCAACTTAAGCTTGAACTGGAAGTACTGAAGTGCTGAACTGCCCAGTCGACTGGGCTGTTCAACTCTTTTATGTTTAAGTAGTGGATCCCAGTTAAGGGATCCACTTGAACCCTTTTCACCCGAAATCAGGTGGAGAAAGATCTTGCGGTGCTGATGGAAATCCTAGCAGCGAATGGGGGATCACCAAGGTGATGAGGGCTGAATCGAGGCGGAGAAGGGCGTCTCACCTCGCTTATTGCCCAGGCGGTCGCTTCAATCATCTTTGATAACATAGGATTTGATAGAATACATAGTGAATATATTAGAGAAAATGTGAGAGTAGAGACAATTGTAGATAAATTGTAAGAAGGGAGATTGAGAAGAAACATAAATTTAAGGAAGCTCCAACTAGAAAAGTAGAAAATATCAAAATAAAAAATAAAGAAGATGTGGTAGACCTAAGTTACCTTGGAGAAGGGTCACTCAATATGATTAGGATTATATAAATATTTCTAAAGAAATAATTCAAAATTGACACTCATGGAGAAAGAGAATCCATATGGCCGATTTCAAATAATTTGGATTTAAGACTTGAGTTGAGTTTAGTGCATGCATTTAAGTGTTTATTATGTAAATATATACGTGTGTATGTATACAAAAGTGACATAAGTTTGATAGCCTTAAAAGGAAGAGAATAGGGTTGAGAGGAAACTTTATGGCTTTTCAAGTATATATTTATAATTAAAAATTTATCTGTATAGATTGTATGAATGACAATGAAAGATTTTAATATAGTTTACCATTTTTAAATGTGGGCCTACAATTCGTGGATTGCAGTGTGCAGTAAGGTCACTGGGGCCAAGGGGGCAAAACTATGCATGGGGTGAAGCTCCCGGTTAGGTCATGGAGGGTAAGGAGACAGTGCCCCTTTTGGGGGTGGGGGTTATGTGAGGGCCTGAGGGGCAAAGCCCTCCAAAAGAAAATCTTGTCATTAATCATGTGGAGGGGCCTAGGAACCTCAGCCTGCCTGCAAGGTGCCTGGGTACTTTTTGGCCTATGCAGGAGGTGCACATGTGCCTTTACCCGTAGAGGGTGCCTAGGCGGGCATCTTGACAACTGTCCATAGTTTCCAAGATGTTGCTTTAGCAACAAATTGATTCTTACTACTTAAAAAGGAAATAGTGCCTAGACTAGCAGCTAACAAGTGATCATCTAGGCTAGTTGGTCAACCCAAGCTGCATATGCCTAGGTAGGTAATCATCTCACCTTTTGTATGTTTTTGCTCTCTAAATGATGAGTTCTCTAGGACTTCTTTGGAGATGAATTATAATGCTTTGGAGAGTTCTCTTTGCATAGTGGTATTTGATGTTGAATTATTTTTTAATTGATTAGCTAGATCTACACAAGGAAGGCAAAATCGGAATCGGGGATGGAATGACTAGTGCCGATTCTGATTGGATTGAAATCAGTCTATTCAAGGGGATAAAAACTGATCCAGAGTTGGCCTGTGTCAGTTCTTCAAAAAATAGAAAAATAAAAATGTAAACAAATAATAGAGATTCCGGTCCTATTTGGCCCCTTTGAGGTCAAATCGGTGCCGCCCCTACGTCTTCCCTACCTGTGGACCTGATACAACTGGATATGATGGTCTGGTGTAGTCGCTCAAATCGTCTGATTCAGGCTGAACATCCCAATCTATGGCTGATTTGGTCGATTCTGACCAATTCAGACTGAAATCCAGGGTTGGATCTTGACTCTCCTATGAAAGTGAGACGGCATAGGCCGATTCTACAAACGATAGATCTATGTTTCCTTTCTTCAAACATCTCAAGTCCAGACTTTTACATGAATAACGTATAAATAATCTTTATTCTTAACTGTCTTTTACATTTTTCTCTGCACTATGTTATTTGAATTTATTCCTGAGCTCTTTTTTTTACCATAGTTGTAAAGATGCCTGCCTAAGCACTGCTGCAGAGCAAGGCGCAAGGATGCCTTTCTTGGGGGAGGGAGGACCAAAAGGCATCCAAGGCACCCACCTTGGGGCCCAGGGTACCCATTGCTGCTGCTGGCTGGTGGTTGCCACTTGTCACTGGCATAGTTGTCAAGGCGCACACCCAGGCGTGAAGGCGGTGAAGATTGATCGCCTGGGCTGCCCGCCTTGGCAAGAGTCAAAAAAGCGTCCACCTTGTGCGCCTTGGCGCAAAAGGCGGACGCTGTGTCCACCTTGGCGGTCGCCTGACCGCCTGGCCATCAACAAGTGAACCGGTGCCAACCGGTTCAACGGCACCGGTGCCTACCGGTTCAACGGCACCGGTTCACCCATTAAATCCCCAGCCCCCGATTTCTCTCTCCCCGACCCTCGGCCTTCGCTTCGTGCCGTCAACAGAAGAATCCCGCTGCCCTCGCCACCAGCCCTAGGTGCTCCCTGCTCCACCGATGCCGTCGTCCTTCACCAGTGCTGCCTTCATCGAGGTATCTTCCGACGCCAGATCAAGCTCCCGACGGTCCCATCTTGATGTCTCCCAATGTTCTCCATCACCTGCGTATCCAATGCCACCGCCGGCCCTCCTACGGAAGAATGCCATCACCACCGCCGCTTGCCGCCACTCTCCGCCACCATCCCACCATCACAAAGGCTTCCTCCTATTGTCGATAAGTTCTTTTAAGCATGTCTCTAGACTCCACCGTCGAATTTTTAGGGTTTTTATTTTTACATCATTTTTTCTTTGTTTCCCCTAGAACATTCTTTTCCTAACATCTAGTAGACATTGTCTTAACTTCCTAACATCTAGTATGACTTTAATTAGACCGGGTATCTTGTTTTATTCTTGTCAATAAGCTGTTTCTATGTCATTTTTACTAGAGTAACAATCGAAACCCTTTGAAATGAACATCTAAAAGCATCTTTATATACCGACATATACATACATCTTATTTAATTTTTGTTTGCTGATTGGTCCATGTTTGATTGATATTGATAGGTTAACCATGCTAGGATTGGAATCCCCCTTGACGACCTCTGTTAGACTTTTTTATACTTGGTTTTAAATATGAGAAATCCCAGTATTCTCATATCTTATGTTGTTATCCAGTTATTTGTGTTGATTTAAAAAGTGCTTAATATTTACCAATTTAATTTATGTTATTTTAAGTTTATATTTATTTTTTTACATGTTATGTTCTTCGTATAAATTTGTCACACCTTCATATCCCGCCTTGCCGCTTAGGCAATGCCTAGGCGGACGCCTTGTCGCCTAAGCTGTAAAAGACCTTTCGGGCGCCTTGAACGCCTTGTCGCCTTGGCAACTATGGTCACTGGTGGTTGCTACATCTACCTACGATCATAGTGTCTGCTTTGCTCACCACTCTGTCATTGTTGACTCTTTATGGGATTTTTAGGAAGTAGAATTCTTTGCTTCTTTATCTCTATTTTAATGCTTCCTATTCTCTCTCTCTCTCTCACACACACACCCACACCCACACCCACACCAGTTCCGCTTTTAACATGCCTCTTTATTCAAGGATCCTTTGGCTGTCTTGATCACCTTGTCATCTTGACAACTAAGCTTGTCGGACAATAGATTGGTATTATTCTGATCATTTGAAAACTTTTCTTCTCTTTGCATCAGTTAGTGAATGTTGTACAATAAAGAGAAAACATATTTCTTAAATAAGTGTTGCTGAAATTAGAATGCTAAGATAGATGTGTGGTTGTACTAGGTTAGAATACATAATTAATATATTAGAGAAAATGTGGGAGTAGTGGCAATTGTAGACAAATTGAAAGGACATTGAGATAGTTTGGGCATATTAAACATAGATATGAGGAAGCTCCAGTTAGAAAAATAAAAAAATCAAAATAATAGAAACGAAAAAGGGATGGGGTATACCAAGTTAACATGGAGGAGGGTAATTAGTATTTCTGAAGAATTAACTCAAAATCAATGTGAGTGGAGAAATAAAATCCATATGGCCAGCCCGATTAATTTGGGATTAAGGCTTGGGTTGAATTCAGTTGAACATCAGTCAGTGATAACTATTTATGTAGTAAATTTTGGAAACAGCTGATGCAAAATATCTACGAGTGGTAACTTATTCTTGCCTAGAACCTCACATTATTTCCTATGCTTGCAAAAGGTGGTACTCATAGCCTTTACTGCCGTAGTCACCTTGATAAACTCTGCTGCTGGCACTCCAGTATTGCCTATTTGCAAATGATATATTGTGTTACCTGAATGTCCATAATTTTTTTTTAAAAAATGACTAACTTACGCAATTTGGGTTATTGATATATATGAGATCAATGTTTAGAGGGAATGTATAGATTTACCTGATACCACTAATTCTGTGCTGAAACTAGAAGGAAATCCTCATGTTTCTTTCCTAGGATGTAGTTTCATGGTAGCTAGGTGGAACCGAAAGGAATTCTTTTTCAGTGACGGCTATCTATATTTTGCATGATAAATCTTCAAATATTTGATATTTTCCAGATCTTTTGGTGACTTAATAAAAGGTGCAGAAACAGAACAAAAAATTGTATAATCAGCAAAAATGAAGAAAATGACTTCAATATCTGCCCTTCAGTTTTTCTGTCTGGTTGATTGACTTGCTTGGTATTTAAGCAGAAGGTAGATTTTTAAGTAAAATTTTTATCACTAAACTTTTTAACTTTGTTTCTTGTGCATTTGATTATTTCTCCTTCACAGAGGCATGCTCGTTCCAAGAAATTATTAGATGACGGCAGGCTAAAGCTGAAACTAACAAGTGATGGGGAGATTGAGGAGGAGGAAGAAACTCATGCCGAAAGGCATGCTCGAACTGTTTCCCTTGTGCAGGTTATTAATCATGAGAAAGTGCTCATTTGTATTTCTTGATGAAACTAAGCTTTAAATTTTGATGCTTCAGCAGAGGCATTTTGTGTTAATATTCTATTTTGCAGCCAAAGAGGAAAAACAAAGGGCGGCAGCGACAGAGCAAGAGAAGGAAAATGGTAAGGATCACATTTTCATGTGAATTTTGGGAATTGCATTTAAAAATGCTATAACGGTGCTTGGTGCATACATTGAGCAAATGGTTTCTGATTTTTTGTGTATAGACATGCATGTATAGCCACAAAAAGTAGAAATGAAAATCTGTGGAATAAGCAGTTCGTCACTTGTGAACAGAAATCCCAGGTTGGCTCTGATCGTGGAGAGACAAATCCTCTCTACAAAAAATGCAAATGACTAAGAACCGGAAACGTGAAGATTGATGGGTGACTTGTTGCCTGTTTGTCGTTTCCAATTTGCTTTTAACGTTCCGTTCCTGCTTTCAAGTCCTGGTATTTGTCACTTGGATTTGGTCTGCAGTTTGGCAAAATATGGTCAGATGTAATGTTCGATGGATAAACTAGCTTGGGAGGGTGGTTTCACTGAAACCCAGATTAACTTGTGCTGCTAACTTGACATCTCATTTGAGTTTGTAACCTACACATCTTTCTTCTCTTATTCTGGCGTGATTTTCCTCTAAACAGGATTGCCACTGAGAGGATTGGTGGGTTGCTTGTGCCCTTTGTCTCTGTTTTAGTCATCACCCTCAATTTCTTGAACAATACACATTGATTTTGAAGAACCAGTTGTCTTGGTGGATTGGCAGAGCGTTATGTTCCCCAGGAATGTGATGTGCGTTGGGTGCTCAGTTGCTAATAGACCTTGCTGATAATTAGGTTCCTTGCCCTGTTCTTTTATTTTTGACGGAGCAGCATTTTGATGTCATTTTACGGTTGCATCTTTCTTCGCTCCATGCTTTGAGCCGCCCGTGTTATACATAATAACTCCCATAAGAATAGCTGGTCGTTCAGCTACAAAGGACATTCGGAACCTTAATCGTCTCAATTTCTATTGAGGTACGAGTGGTTTTAAGAAAAGATGGATCGTGGTTGGGAACGGCCGAACGGTTCCGAATAGGATCTGAGCCTTCAAAATGGTTTTTCTTGTCAACAACAATTCAGAAAGTATAATTTTGGCAGAAAACATGGAATCATCTATCATCATT
Organism: Cryptocoryne crispatula var. balansae; assembly: GCA_036172225.1. Classification (NCBI taxonomy): domain Eukaryota; kingdom Viridiplantae; phylum Streptophyta; class Magnoliopsida; order Alismatales; family Araceae; genus Cryptocoryne; species Cryptocoryne crispatula. The sequence goes on along the minus strand of CM069932.1, from coordinate 11,925,282 downwards.
ATAAACAAAAAAATGTTGAAATGTTACATCGAAAGAGTGCATTTTGGGCCTCTAGCGAAAAAAATATTAACTAATAAATGCCCAATGGATTATATTTTTCACTATGATATTTTCAGGTTACGGAACCAATGGTTCAAACCAAATCAAATTAAACATTGTCATTTGGTTCAGTTTGACGATTTGAGCTGTTTAGTGCCCGCCCCTACCGGGGATCAACAAAGTGTTGCACAACAGGTTTCCAGCAGGGCTTCCATTTGCATGTCTATGAGAAGTGGCAAACAAAACAATGTGGATTTTGTTTTCCTCACAATACTGTTGCACTCCATTGATCTGCACATTTATTCAACGCCCATTATCGTCAAGACGACACATCATTTCCACACTTACGACTGTAGAAAACTGAAGCAGGGGATGGGATGATAGTACTACTGAATGACTAGAGTGGGATACTCCCCAAGGACAGGATGAAATGCACAGCAAGTCATGCGCTGGAGTCCCTTTGCCTCAAATTATGTGGAGAAAGGAAAGCTAAAATCCAAAGGAATCACCTCATGCTAATCTACAACACCCTACACAAGTGCCCTCTGAATACCATAAATAACCAATAGATAGACCCCATGTGACACATAAAACGAAGACCTTGCTATTCAGAATGTCCCTCTCCCTGGGGGAAGGCCGCAATGGGTTAAGCCTAGAGAAGCTTCTCTGCGATCTGGATTGCATTAAGTGCAGCTCCTTTGCGTATTTGATCACCGCAAACAAAAATGTCCAACCTGTAGAAAAAATGTATCAAATCAAGTCCAGAGGTAAATACAAAAATAATGTCCCTGGCCAGTGGCCAAATGGACTTTGCCGCTTCCGAGGGAGGCCACTTCTCGAGATCGAGCTTGAGACCGCCCACATTGGTGTGAAAATTTGACATGCTTAAACTAGTTTTTATCCCCCTATAATGGTTTACCCGTAGTTTTCATCCAGAGACAAATCTTGACGTATCCTTCCCACGGCAACATCATCTTTATTTGAAACCTAGTAGCCAAGGGCGTGCAGTCCTCGGTTAGTAAACATTTAATTGTGATCAGAGGGGGTGGAGAAATAGGCAGAGGTGTACCTCCAGGGGAGTAGGAAAATGATTCGATGCCCTGTCATCAATGACAACAACTCCGGGAGCTCCCTTCAAGATTTGTTTTGCACTATCCTAAAAGAATTACGTGAAAAGTATCAACACCTGCATGGTCTTCCTACAAGCACGAATACAAGTAACCCAAACATCGGACAATTGTCCATCCTCTCCTTAATAACAGGGAGCACGGTGAATAGTTGAAAAAAGGATTATGTCAAAAAAAACCCGAAAAGAACAAGACATAAGATAGTAACAGTAACAATAATAGAGAGCAACTGCCGAATGGATGACATGATTCATTGAAAGTACATATTCTAGGCAAACAAAACCATGAAAGGGACCGTTCTCATATGACACAGAGCAAGAAGTATTTGAAAGTGTATATTTTTGACTAGCATATTAAAGAGAACGACCCAAAGTTTCTGTGAAGCACATTATATACTTCTCTTAATCAACAACCTGAATTTGAATACAGTAAATGATGGATAGAATAAACACTATTAACATAAATTGTGATGATCAGGAAATTGTTGCAGCTGCTGAGCATTTCTCTTGTCATTTGCTTTGTAGAAGATTATGCACTTTTATGGCAACCCAACATTGCAATATTTTACTCAACAAAACCAAAAGGACATACTCCAAACGAAGCAGATTCTGACAAGGAGACAGAAAGAAAGAAGCCTAAAAACCAGAAACCAAGAATCCCTTTTCTTTGCAGTTTGAGAAGAGTTATCTTGCAACCACACCTTGTTTCTTTGCAACTTCTTCAACTACATAGCATGGCACCCTCCTTAATTAATGAAGATAACATCCTTATGCAAAACTCAAGCAGAAAAAAGGTAAAATACTTGTGAGGCTAAGCTGAGATAACATAGTTAACACAGAATAAAAGCCTATGCCGACAGGACACTAATTGTTAAAAAATTGCAAAGAGAAAAAAGAACTATCGACACAATTCTGCACTATTAATGAAAGAGAATGATGTTTATCTTTCATCAAATTGAACAAGAAAACGTTAGTGCTGGACATCAATCAAGATCGATGGTACCCATTAAAACTGTTTTCTGCAGTACCTCATCCAGTGGCTTTTCAAATTGGAGATTAATACTCTCCGCATGTGCCCGCATTACTGGGACTCTTATGCAAGTGGCTGTTACCCTGACATGCTCATCATTCTAGGCAAACAAAATAATGATAAATCAGCATAAATATGCATTCTTATAAACACAAATGGAGAAGGATGAACTAGTTTAATGCAAGCACCATTAAGAGGAAAGGATTTACCCAGATCTTTCTTGTTTCCTTGACAAGTTTCATCTCTTCTTCATTATAACCATTCGGTTGGATTGGTGCATTGTGTGAAAACAGATTGAAAGCGTACTTCAACAAAGAAAATAAAAATGTTGATGATATTGGAACAAATACGCCACCTTTTGCCATATAAGTAAGCAGAAAAGAAAAAAAAACACTCACTTGCTGCTTAAATATTTTACATGTAGGTGGTCTACCGTCCAGAACCTATTAATACACAATAAATCAAAATGAGCTGCCCCCTGTTGCTGAACGACAAATTAGGCAAGAAAGACATGGCGATATCACAATGCAGAATATATATTTATTTATGATAACCTCACGAGTCTGCAATTCAAGCTCCTCCATGGCAGCCGCACCAGCTCCACTAGCTGCCTGATAGGTGCTGACAACCATTCGCTTAACCTGGAGAGCTCATTCATGGTAAAAATTGAAATCAGCAGTGCATATACTTAACGAACATTACATGCATTTCAAGATACCAAAAGTCCGCAGGAGAGTATGTTTTCTCAACAAAAATAATTAAAACAAAGGAAAAAAGAAATTTGTCCAAATACCTTGGCATGGCGATGGAGCGGAGTGGCGGCCATGAGACAGATGATGGTGGAACAGTTAGGGTTGGCAATGAGGGCCCCTTTACCGGAACGCAGCTTAATGTGAGCCATGGCCGCCGGATTCACCTCCGGGATGACCAATGGTACCTCGGGGTCCATCCGGAAGGCGGAGCTGTTGTCCACCACGACGCAGCCCCGCGACACCGCGGCGGGCCCAAAGGCCTTGCTAATTGAACCCCCGGCGCTGAAGAGGGCGATGTCAACGCCGTCAAAGCTTTCCTCCCGGAGCTCCTCCACGGTGTACTCCACACCCTCAAAGCCGAGCTTTCGCCCGGCGGATCTCCGGCTGGCGAGCATCTTGATGCTGCTGTAGGGGAAACCACGGTCGGAAATCACCTGGAGGAACTCCTGCCCGACGGCGCCGGTGACACCCACCACCGCCAGGGCGGGGCCGTCCTCGTTCAACGCCATCCTGACGGAGAGGCGACCGGGTGGTCCTCCGCGGCCATTTCGGGGGCCAGCACCAGGAAAGGAGGCGGAAAGGAAGGGAGAGGAGAGGCGGTGGGCAGATGCGGCGGCCTGCATTGTGGATGCAACGCCGCTGTTGCTTGTTCCGGCGACGCCGACGCTCCCGCCGCCGCGGGGGAGGGACGGATGCAGGCTGGCAAAAGATGGGGGTTTTTCTGCGGGGGCGCGGAAGCCTTTTACAATTGCTGCCCTGCGGCGCGTGGCGACGGCGAGGGGGCTTCCGCTGTCGGGACTCGGGAATGCACCTTCACCTCCACGTGGCACGAGACTACTGGTGAGTACGTAGTCTCCTACCTTCTGAAATGCACTGGGTTACCGGGAACAGAATCCAAGTAAGACCGTCCGAGTCCGACGGCCGCCGAACAGGCTAGCTCGCACGAAGCCGCTGTTTTAAAGCTTGCGATGGGCGCCACGTGGCCGACGCTTTCCCGGGATCTTCTTTTCGCAAGATAATCATCCAAGACGTGACACGTGTCTTGATTGTCTTCTACTCGGCAAACCTTTTGTTGATCATCTGAAGATGATATATAATACTTTGCCAAATAAGTTTAAATTTTGATTCATCTTCGCCCCCCCCTTTTTGTTGGCTGAATCGATCAAAAGTTTTGAGTTTTCTTACCAAAAAAATATAAATTCAATAGTATGAAGTATGAACCATTAATTTTAACTTGTTCATTATATTTTTTATTATTTTCAAAAGTAAAAGTTTAAAATTTTATATTTTACAAAAAAAATAGATATGATATTAAAATTTCAAACATTTGATTAAGCCGAATTAAACGTCACCTTAATCTACCCTTTACATGTGACTTGGTGTCCATACATTAACGTCATGTTTGGTAACACTATTAAGTACCTCTATCACTATCAATTTTAAAATTGATATATGCATTTGGATAAATTTTCTTGCATTTAAAGCAACGTCTATTATCTAATCAATAGACGTCTATTATTAAATATATGCTGTTGGTAAGAGTTCCTTAAATATATGTTGTTGGATAAATTTTCTTGCATTTAAAGCAACGTCTATTATCTAATGTCCTATTTGGTTAGAGTTTCATTTTTGGTACTATATTAATATTGATATTAATATTTTCAAATGTTGGGGGTATCAATATCAAAAGTAATACAAGTGGACACTTGTATTACATAATATGCTTTGTTTGCAATACAAATTTTAAAATTGATATAATTAACCAAACACCTCTTAATGGTTCATATCAATATCAATTTTAAAATTGATAGTGATAGAGGTACATAATAGTGTTACCAAACAGGGTATAAATGAATCACTGACACTTTATGGCCTATTTGGTTAAAGTATCAAAAATGATACTATATTAGTATTGATATTGATATTTCTAGAAGTTGGAGTATCAATATCAAAATTGATACAAGTTGGCACTTATATTACATCACATACTTTGTTTGCACTACAAATTTTAAAATTGATACTATCAGCTAAACACTTCTAGGTGATTACCATCAATATCAATTTTAAGATTGATAGTGATAGAGGTGTTTGATACTATTACCAAACGGGACCTTAAGGTGTGAATTGATTATTTTAATTCTCTATCCCTATCTTGAAGAATTTCTGTCATCCACTTCAAAAAAGCATAATGGGGTGTTTGGTTGCATGATAATTTTTTGTACACTTTCATGATAAAAACTGTATTAAAATAAAAAGTGAACAAAGTCATGACATAAAATTATCATGTTTGGAGGGATGTGATAGCAAAAAAGAGTAACTACCACACATGACCAAATAAGGTGGGGGACCACAAGAAAAAAGAAAGAAGTGAGACCCTCTTTTTTGTTTAAGAAGAAAATCACTTTCAAAACATAAAATTGCCATGATTAACAAACACCTTTTTTTAACAAGTTTTATTACAATTTTTAAAAATTAAAATAAAAATTTCTATTATCATGCAACCAAACACCCTATAAGTAGTTTGATCTTTTCATAAAAATGAAAGTGAATAACTTTTAGAATTTGTTTTACTTTGTCAAAGAAATTGTAGGAATATATCTGGGATGAACTGTAAGAAATTTTTAAAAATTGTAAGAAAACTCAAAGAAATTGTAGGAATATATCTGGGATGAACGGTAAGAACCACTTGCCACTTTTCCTATATGATAGTGAATATAAACGTTACTAACAAGCCTGAAATAGCATCTATGCTATTGTTAGAGATCAATTTAATTAGTGAGATATTTAGTTGTATAATAAGTTGTATACACTTTGATGATAATATTTTATATTAAAATAAAATTTAAGATAGTTAAAGACATAAAATTATCATGTTTGGTGTGACAGTATGATAAAGGCACTGGGACCATGTAAAGGGTAGATGACAAGAAGAAGAAAAAAAAGAAAGATCCAATTTTCTTGTGTGAGAAAGAATTTTTATAATTTTTATAATAATAATTATTAAATAATTTTAAATATATTTTATTATAAAATATATTTTTGTAAAAAATCTCAAGTTATCATGCACCCATAAGATAGTAACAAATTCAAGCAAATGAGAGTTGAAACCTGCTATTTCCAAGTCAAAATTAGAATCAAAGTTTATGAGAAGAGCCTACTCAACTAAGGAGGACAAGGTATCTGATTATTGACCTTGATCAAAACAGCAGTTCAAGAGATGGATAAACTTAAACACATGGATTGACCTTGTTTATTTAATTATAAAAATCTGTCATAGAATGCAACTAGTTCATTCTATACTATGTTTTATTATTTGAAGTAAACGTAAAAAAAGTAACTCTTGTTCCACCTCATCATATTGTGGTATTGCCAAATTGTGCACTTATCCTCTCATCTACATTTCCCTGAAAGTAATCTTGCTCATGTAAGTAAAGATCTTTACCAATTGAGATGTAAGATTCTATACTATGTCCTAGAATGCAACTAGTTCATTCTATACTATGTTTTATTATTTGAAGTAAACGTAAAAAAAGTAACTCTTGTTCCACCTCATCATATTGTGGTATTGCCAAATTGTGCACTTATCCTCTCATCTACATTTCCCTGAAAGTAATCTTGCTCATGTAAGTAAAGATCTTTACCAATTGAGATGTAAGATTCTGTAATTCCATCCTAGCTCATATTAATCTATAAAGTTTCTTTGGATAATTGTAATAAGGGCATGGATAGAGTGCTTAGTGCTAGGTAGGAAGTCAAAGTGTGATTAACAATGAACGACCCTTAAGTTCTGAAGTTAAGTCCTAGAATGTATATGAAGAGCATGGCAAGCAAGAACATAGAGAAAGATAGGGGTGTTCACCCAATTAATTAAACTTGATAAATCGAACTAAACTTTTCCATTTGGTTTGATTTGGAAATTTTATGATTCGGTTTCTTGAACAAAATTGAACTACTATCTCATTAAAAGTTTGATTCAAAATGTTCCCTATCTAAGGAAGGAAAGAGCAAGCACTGTGGTTCAATAGACCCATCTTGGCCAATCTGAATTGCCATGGATATGCCAATCCGAATCTATCCCAGGTTCGTTCTTGACCCAAGTCAAATATGAAGATATCTTGATCTCCTCTCTAATCTTCACATCCATAGATTGAATATATGAAACTTAGAATCCATCTTGGGAATCGAGATATGATTCATATAGACATGTAGGATACAAAGATTCTTGAGATGATTTAATTTTACAAGTTTGATGTTGTTGATAATGGTTGGTTTCTTTTGTGTCTTCTACATCTTGCCTCTAGACAACATAATTGCAATCTTGTCTTGCATGAGTGTAACATTCTTCGCCCTTATAATGTCTTCCTTTATCTTAACAAAATATCCTCATCATCCGGCGGATCATCATTGCTATTTCTTGATATTGAATCATTTAACATTTAATACCTGATATTAGTATTTGCTTCAAATGTTTCTTTACTTGAATCTTCAAATATATCTAGAAATGTTTAAAGGATCAATTAGAACTTGTCTATTCTTATCCTTTTAACTCTTACGTTGCTTTAATGATGATCTAGTCTTTAACTTCTTTGTCAATCGAGAATAAATTTGGAATTCTTCAGATAATGGTACAATATCTAATTCCCTTATTGTCCAAGCTCCAACATTTGAGTTGAGCTCATGTTCTCCAGCTCATTCTTGATCATTAACCCATGCTTGTTAGATGTTTTGTCGATTGAAAATTTTATTTTAAGTCTATATATTTTTTAGCTATGATATAGTTTAATGAATTGGTCACTAATTTCATATCTCAATATTTCTTCTGTGAGTCTTTCCGTAGGTTCTCTATCTTCAACCACTTATTATAATGGCAATACAAGAATTTCTCCCCTCTCCAACAAGTCAATTTGTTCCTTTGATTTACATGGATCAAGGTAAATGTTGACCAATTTCATTCATATGTTGAAGTTGGTGGTTTGGCTCAAGACACTGACCATAACAAAAGCTAAATCTTCATATTTCACTACTTTGGCATGATTCATCTACTAATCAACTGCATATAATTATTGTTTCTTAAGACATACACAAGTATTAATGTTAAAATATAGTACTATCTTATACACATACTAGGGCTAAGCAACATGACTCCTTTATATACTCTTAATGTCTCAAAATACAATGATGTTAATCTATAATCATGTAAGTTATTGCATATTATTATTGACAAGCCATTATCTCCTAACATTATTTATAACTATTTTTACATTTTCTAAAATGTCATTTAATGTGTTAAATGAATCACTATGCATATATATTGGATTGGATTGAAAAAGTAACATGCACAAGATTTGAATTATTTAAACAAACAATTGAGACTCCAATAAGCTACATAACGAAAAATATAAAACATTATTTGTGTATATGTAGGATGATGTATTACCTGTGCTCAATGATGATTAATGATATTCCACCATCTTTGGTAGTCAATTTACCTTTCTTAATATCTCTTACTTTGCATAGTCAATTGCATCATTTAGGTATCCATATCAACTTTCTTATCATCACCAACTATGTGAAGTACTTAGCACCAACACTCTTGGAGCATGCTTGATGGGAGTCGGAGCCACCACATAAGCATCGTCGTCACCAATTTTCTTCCTCCTTTGTTGTTCAACCATTTCATCCCATCTTCATCATCCTCCAAGACACTACAAATTTTATCTTTTCCTCCCATCAATCCTCTCTAACTATCTTTTTTGCCCCTTTAACCTCCCTTAACCTCAAATATCCGTATTTTCTTTTTGAAGCCCTCATTTTCACTGCTCTCCTTATCTAGATTCAGTGGTTTAACCCTAACCCTAGTTCCCCCTAGCAACTCACCTACGGTTTAGAGTAGATTTCCAACATTGTGCTCATTGGTGTCTTTTTTTTTCTTGGAAAATAGCCAAAGCTACTAGATTCTTGGACTTGTCATTCAAAGGTAAGCTACTCTAGAAACCTTTGCACTACCTCATCATACAAGTTACAATTTTCTCAATTTTGAATCTTAGAGGTAGTTTTTGATCAGGAAGGAGGAAGATTTGTCATGATCTCCCTCCTTGAAGTTTCTCACCCATTCTAGTTCTCTGCTTAAATTTATGTTAAAGCATCCACTTTTTGTGCACTGTAGTGAGGTGCTTGCGTTATTTCCATTCATCTTGTTTAGTTATATAAGTGTGTTTTTATATCTAATTATTCTCAGGCTTCTAGGTTTTGCTCTACCATCTTGACATCTTTTAACATTGGTTTTACTAGTTGTGTCCTTAATAATGAGCCATTAGTTTGGGCAACATCTACATCTTTATGTTGTGATCATTCGTCTCATGACAAATGCCTGACTCCACTGAGAGAGTTCAAATATCCATTGAGGATCATCACCATCAAAGCACATGAGTGTGTAGTGCAGGTTTATCAAACTACGTGACTTTGTTCAACTGTGTTGAAGATGAAGACTTCGAGCAAATATGCATTTATGTTTAACCTCATGCCCTTTATGTTAGTTTTCTCTTCCTATGTTTGTGTATCTTGTTTATTGGAGATTCTCTTCCCATGTTGGTTGTTTTACTCCTTATAAGTTTATAATCTCGACTTTGTTTTAATAGTATCAAAAAGGCATATGTTATTTGTCCAAAAAAAACTATGTGAAGTATTTTTAACAATTGGCTCTGCTATAGTCTTCTTGAATGTCTATGGGTTTATGCAATGAGAGTAAAATCATCATGAGATTATGATAATGATATTTACTCTTTTTAAACACATATTTTAAGCACTCCTAGTCATAGATTACTTAAGATGGATATCAAGATAACCAAATAGACTAGTGCATTATTTACTTGTTTGTATTATGAAGACAAATTACTCTTATATTTTTTCATGTGGAGACATTTAAGGGTACAATACAATTGCTCAAGGAAGGCCAGGTCGGGGGTTAGCTTGGGGTCGGTTGGCCTCGAAATTGACCTGGGTCGGACGGAATAAGATTTATTTATTTTTTAAATATTAAAATATATAAAAATTACATAAAATAATAAAAATAGAAAATAATTTTTTATACAAAAAATATATACATAAATATAATGTTATAATTAAATATGAGTGTTTATACGTGAATACAAGTAAATATGATTTTTTGTGTGATTATGTTGTATTAGTATATATTAATAAAGAGTTAATCTCAAGTGAGATAGCAAAGACAATTACGAAACAATTCTATAAAGTTTAAGTATGTATCATATATTTATAATCACAAATCTTAACCATTTGTAATAATATAAGTGATAGTAAAATATTATTATACTATTAATAAATAGGCCGCATGACCCCGCACTGGCCGTCGCGGAGTTGCCCCAGAAATTGGCTCGGCCGCCCGACCCAAGGCGATCCCGGGTGACTCGACGAACCATGCATTGGATTATGAGTTCCCTAAATTTATCTACTATTGGGACACTCTATGATTATGTGGTACCCAATTATTAGATAGTGATTTCGTTGTTTTAGTTGTGTAATTAGTCTTTAGCTTTTAGACATCAAGAATGTCTTGTATAGGATCTCTAATCATTGAGATTAGATTATTTCAGGCTTAGTATAGCTGGTAACTAAGGAAATAGTTGAACACACAAAGACAATTGAGTGTTAATAAATGATTATCTACTCTCAAAATATTGAGAAAGAATATACCCACAAAATCTTAGCCAAAAAATCTTTTTGCTAGAGTAGATCAGATTAAGATAAAAAGTTTTTTGGAACATATATAAGTATATTTTTATTAAGACTCGTATGGGCCTGACATATTGGCCATGCCAAATATATAGACTATGAAATATTGTTTTAATGAAAGAATATGGAAACACTATAGATGAAAAGGTCCAATGGATTAATATCCATGGTACCATTTGGGGGTCATGCCATAATTACTTTGTACAAATACTTTATACAACTCCTAACCAATGAGTACGTGAATTAATTATGAAGATAATTGAATCACTAAGTTGGAAGGAGTTCCAACATTAGCTCACGATCAGTTTAGTATTACGTTTAGAAGGTCACACATAATGGACAATCAAATAAATGATAGAGAATTATGTATTTGATATTTAATTAATCCAAATTAAACCACTTTACGAACGTATTGAGTCTGATCCATTAGTAAAAAATAGTAATTAATAAATTAAATTTATTAATTAACTAATAGTCCAACTCAGTAATATGGCCCATTAGGGTTTTGAATTCTTTATATAAAAAAGACATAAGCTAATATATTACATGCAATGAATTTATCCCCTTCCCCTATCATTATTCACTGAGTCCATCATATGGATACCGCTAGAGGAAATATTTGGTGCTCTTAGGCATCACAAGAACTTTTCTGCATTAGACTATGGAGATACAAGATCTCTATGTAGTGAGTTTTGATTCTCGTAATCTATATTGATCTCCCACTTAACTCGATTTATGTAAAATTCATGTTTATATTGATTTTTAATTTTTTGGCATCTCTAATAAACCTATATCAATTTGAATCTTATTGCATCTAACCTTAATAGATCTCTCTTATTTGTGTGCTCTCTCATCAACTTCAGAAGTAGTTATGGTCAAGGTAAGGGGGGTCGGGGGTCGCGATCAGGTCGGCTGACCCGGTCTGACTGGGTTGTGACCCCTTTTTTTATTTTTTTTGAAAATTTAAAAAAAATAAAATTGTGAAAAAATTCAAAAAACTACATAAAATGAGGAAAAATAAATAAATGGCATGATTTAAATAAATAATTCATGAACTTCATTCCAATGTGACATTTTCTACATTTTGTAGGTAGTTTATATACTTGTCATTTGGGTTGAGTACAAAGTTTGATACATGTATACATAACGATCATACTCATCAGTCCCTTAGGAAATCATCCTAAGACTTGATTCAAATGAGTCACCATACCTATCGTAGCCATAGGTCGATTGGATCAAAATGTTTGATGACTCCACATAATTCATTTCATAATGCTCTTGACCATATGTGGGGAGCCAAGAGCTTTGGGATGAATCATGTTTATAGTTTGAGGCATCGTGGTATTGTCCTCTAGCTCCATGGGTATGGTGAGCTCCTCTACATTGTGGCCTTGTACCATGATCGACATCTTGGGTCGCATGGGTGTATTGCTCCTCGTCGGTAAAGCGTAGAGACGTTGTAGGAGATATGGGAGGATCTGGGGTTCCTTGTATTTATGCAACGATGGCGCCCTCGTATCCAGCTCCACTGTCGCTGCTATTCTTTGACGAAAAATCCTGAGAAGTTTGGTACTTCACTCGAATGTTTGACTCCGGCGTGTCTTCTCGATTGTCTTCAACTATATCAGCATCTGCAATATCAATAGGATCAGTCATAACTTGTTTACCTTTTCTTTTACTTTGCGTACCTCGATTAGTTCCTTCTCCGGTCCTCTATCGCTTTGCTAGGGAGAGAGGGATCTGAAATTCTTCAGCCAAAGGGACATCGTCGAGCACTCCTTCAGCCCATTGTCGGTCTTCTGAGTTGAACTCCGATTCTTCCAATCCTTCTCGGTCGTTGACCCAATCTTTCAACGAGTTCTTCTCGTAAAAGATTTGATACAAATTGATGTTCTCCTCTTCAATTGGCGGCTCCTCGACAATTAAGATACTAATTAAGTAATTAGCAACTTAATTAAGCAAATGATGAACTAGTTAATAAAATAGTTGAATATCTAATTAAATAAGTAAGTACTAACTAACTTTTAACTAATAAGCTAAGTAACTTAAACAAATAAAAGAATAAAATATTTAATGAACTAATAAAATAATTAAAGAAGGAAGAGAGCAAAAATTGAGAGTAAAAAAATTGAGATCAAAGAGCACTTAGTGAGCAAGAGTGAGGTGGCCTCCCCTTTTACTGGCAACAGTCACCAGCAAGGTGACTGTTGCTAGCCTGCAATGGTCACATGATCGTTTAGGCGGGGTCGTGCGACCCTGCCTGCGGGTCCGCGGGTCGCACGACCTGGTCACGTCTCCCCAACCCGGCCGGGACCCAGCCTATGGGTTGGGCCGACCAGGTTGCGATCAGGCTGGTCACGACCAAAACCGATCGGGTCGGGCTTGGGTCGCGACCTGGGTCGGGACCCAGTTTTCCATGGTTATGGTTGTAGATGAAAAGAAGATATAAATTATGTCATTTTAACAACTATGTTAATTTTTAGATCTTTACAAATATCATCTAATATTAAATTTAGAGAATGAGGAGAACAATGTAATCAATATAGATATGATATAATGATAAATACTTTATAGGCTGCTATATTGTTTATGACAACTTAGATAACAATGTCTTTCTCTATCTCATTTATTATATCAATAAAATAAATAATTATTATCTTTTACTTTATTAAATTACTGAGTTTCAAAGCACTATTTTGATTTGAAAATACATAACAAAGTTTGTCAGTCTTTTTAGTAATATCTGTAATACCCCGTATTAAAAAAAAATAGTTATTATTTATTAATATTTTAATCTGGTCCTCTCCCTATTTAATCCTCTTTTTCCTCCCCCGGGAGAAACCCTCCCGTACGTTTCTTCCCTCCCAGCGCCGCTCTTCTTCTCCCCAGAAAACCCTAGTTTTTCTTCTTTTTCCCTCTCCTTTTTCCCCTCGGTCGCCGCCGCCTGCAACCCCGCCTCTTCCCCTTTTTCCCGCGCACGAGACCGCGCTCTCGCCGCCGTCCGCCGCGTGGCCGCCGCGGTGACGCCGTCCCCGCCACCTCGTACCGCCTCGTCCCGCGCGCCGCCGCGTGAGCACGGCCGCCCACCGCGCGCTCGCGCCCGCCGCCGCCTCGGTCCCCGCCTCCTCGTACCTCGTACGAGCGCACCACCGCCTCGCCGACGCCGCCCGCGTGCCGCGACCGCGGCCACCGCCGCACCACGCCGGCTGCCGCCTCGGCCCCGCAGCCCGTTGACCGCCGTCTCCCGCCGCGTCGGCACCGCCCGCCGCGCTCTCGGCCGACGACCGCCGCCGCCTCGCCCGGTTGACCGCCTCCCGGTCGCCGTCGCCAGCCCTCCGCCGTGCGCCCGCCTGCGCCACCGCCGGGCAGCCCGCCGCCGTGCGCCGCAGTGCGCCGGCCTCCTCTCTCTCCCGCGCGGTGATACAACCTCTCTCCTATCGCCCTCTCTCTTATTATCTTCTATCAAGCTCCCTAGTTTATTTTTCTTCTTCCTCCGGCAGATTTTAAGGACACCTACCTGACTCAGTTTTTTGACGCCGACGCAACCGCGGCAATATCGTCGCCAAATTCTATTTCCTTGGATTTCTGTGCGCCATTCGCCGTTGCCGTCAAGGTAGGCGTCTCGGCTATCCTTAGCACTCTAATATTTTGATTAAAACGTAATAATCATGTTTAGATCACCAGGATTAGAATATTGTAGTAAATGGGCTGTTTTGGATTTATTAGCATGTTTAGATAGAATTAGATTAATTTGGTTAATCCATGCATGTTTAGATTAATTTGAATATTCATGTATGTCAGCCATCATGATAGGTTGTATATGTTTAATCTAGCTAGTTTAGTATGTTTTGCATCACGATAACCTTAATCATGTATATTCCGATTTGATAAAAAGCCGTTGTAAAGTTTAGGCATAATGTGGTTAGAATTTAGTTTATTTTCTTTTATTAGATAGATAGTCCTGTTTAAGCATGTAATTGTCATATTTAGGTTGTAAATTGCATGATTCTATGTATATGCATTAGTTTGTGTTAGATTGTGTTGTGGTATGCAAATATGTGATGCATAGAACCATGGGTGTTCATCTATGTATTTCATGTTTGATTGCCAATTTCATGTTCATGTTTTACTGTCTGAGCTTAATTATATGCTTGCATGGTGTTGAATGTGGTTAGTGCAGTGAGCTGCATTGTGGTTGTATGTACTTCACCAGACTACGTTAGTGTCCCGTGGGCAGCGGAGGTTAGTTGAATCTGGTGCATCCTTCGATCCCAGATACCGCGATTTATCCTAAGTACTCCCTTGCCTATGGATACTATGGGATTTAGTTACTATATGTTACTTCCTACTATATGGTAAATCTGGTGCTAGTTTTGTGATGTGACTGCATTTATCTGATGGAGCATGTTATTTACTCAGACAGGTGTCTAGTTGTGTAGATTGGCATAGATGGTATGTTATAGATGTGTCATTGGTTTTATGTCAGGTTTATGTGTTCTGGGCATACCTAGAACAGTTTAATGTGTAGGTTATGTTGGTTTTTAATGCATATAGAGTCTAGTCATCATTTGGGGTAGTTGAATGATCTTTGTAATCAATTAATTAAAGATATATGATTAGTTAAACCTTATGTATTAAATCTGATTTGTAGGTTTATTATTTTTAGAATACCACTAGAATCATTATTATAATGGGGTAGTTCGGGTGTAAGTCCTACTGGGTCTGTTGTGACTCACTCCTTCCGTTGTTAATATTTTCAGGAGTGCAGGTTTAGCGCAGCAGAAGCGTAGTGGTGTTGTGGAATTCGAGGAGCTAGTGAATTTCTCATTCAATGTCGGTATTTAATTTGTCTAGATAGGTGTTTGTTTATGGTGTTAATATGTTGTAAAGTATGGAATTATTTATTTGGATTGAGAATTTGGTATTATTTGGTTCCAGACCGATATCCTTTCCCGTTGCGTCGCCGGATTATCTTCCGCTGTGCATATTAAAAATCCGGGTCGTGACAATATCTATTGGTAAAGAAGATATACAACAATAAGATTAAGATCATTGAGGTGTTAGCACAATAAAATTTAGTAAAATAACAATGAATTAAAGATACACATTCAATCATGGATCAATAATGTGTATTATCTTTCATTCCATGTACCCTCGGAAGTTTTCACTTATTTTTTGACATCTTCAACATCTTGACAATTAAGTCTTGGACTATAAGTAGATTCAAGAATTCTCTTTCCAATATTTGTAATTGTGTCAATTATATTTTCATAATAAGGCCTTCTTGCTACATTGATCGGTATATTTCTATACATAAATTAACTAAATGAGACTCTTCCAATCTTTTCCTTCCAAATATTAAGTTCCTAAATGATGCATGGATACTTGATTATCTTTCTAACTTTTGTGTAACAAATGTATTTAAGAAATCTACATTTGGATCTTCATCGTTTATGAGATCCTGGATCTCATGTTGAGACTCATTGACTGATTCTTGTCCACTACTTGAGTGTTGACCTATGTATTTTCGATCTGTCTAAACATATCTTTACACTCAAATGATTCGCAACTAGTTTTCATAGGACGGATCATTCTGTCAATTAAATTTTTTCAAAAGAATTGTGATAAAGAATAATTAAGTAAATTAAATATTAATTACATATACCTTCATCAAAATATTAGGTTTTTATACTGCTTCTATTATCTAGTACCATAAATGGTGACTCTACGACTTAAAGAACGTAAAATCTCTTCTCATATTGTTTCTTTGTGCTATATACTAGCCTCTTTCTCCTTTTCTAGATATCTTTTAATAAAGTATAAAATTGGTGTTTTACCCCCAATGAAATCTTGTTGCCTGGAGCGACATTTTTTTTTTCCAATAATATGATTCTTTAGTCAAAATTTTTTACTGAATATAACCTTATTACAATATTTACATTATACATTTTTTATTACATATCTATCAAGCTACGATATACTTAAGCCGGTTTACTTTTGGTTGAACCAATAATTTGGGTATTGTGGTTATCCATTGACATTTCGATAAAAAATTGACAGAGCAATAAATAAAGTAAAAAATTGAAAAAAATAGTTACTTGAGTGCTTGAGATATATATATATATATATATATATATATAGATAGATAGATAGATAGAGAGAGAGAGAGAGGGGGGGGTTCTAGGGGACCTCATGTAAGTCACCTCCCAGTCATATGGGGCAACTCGAATCGCTTGGCAATCTTATCCGACCCAGGCTGACGTGATTGACCTAGTCAACAAGGTTAGTAGATGCAACAGAGGGTTAGATTAACCGGGTCAAAAGCTGATCGAAATTTTTTTGGTCACGAGATTTAACTATAAACGAAAAATGTACAAAAGTGTTTATATAGAATCTAAACCACTCATCCCGGATGACCTGATGCATCCCAAATCACCCGATCTATCAGATCAAGTGGAAAATCCATAAATGAAGACGACCACAGACTGGAGGTTCTTGTAGCTAGAGCCCATCTCACCAGACGATGAGCCACCTCATTCACCTACCTAGGGCAAAAGACTACAGAAGAAGCGATATACTCCATTCAACGGCAACATCGCTCTACGAAAGACGAAGCTTTCCAAAGATCAGGTCCAAGCTTGCGGATGGCGTTGACAACCAGCAAGACGTCACTCTCAATGGTGAAAACACATCGATCAAAAAAACTCCATGAGCAAACTTCAAAAATGACTGCCGTCTCCAACACCTGAGGATCTGTGAAAGGTAAAATACAAGTCTTCCAGGACATAACTCTTCCCTTCTCATCTTGGACTAAAACCCCTATAGCTCCTTTTGTAGCATCCGAGGCTGCATCAACATTGATCTTAACTTGATTAGGAGGAGGAGGTGACCAAACACGCACAAAGCTGTGATCAAGAATACATGCTTGCTTGAGAAAAAAAGATGCATCACTCTGTGCTCTAATAAGTATCCATAAAGGACCTTTTTTAACATCAAGAATAGTTGAGGCACATCGATTTTACCATAAATGCCAAATAATGAAAACATCGAGAACCCCTAAAAAAAGGTGCTGACTAGTTTCCAACAAAATCCAATCTAGAAAAATAGTGCATATATCATTGAATCCTTGTGAAAACCAGCCCTGATTAAAACCTATTTGTGAAGCAAACCAGGTTGCTCTACTCCGAGGACAAGTGAATAAAATATGCTCAAGGTTTTCTTGAGACTCTTGACATATACGACAACTATGGTCAATATATGGGCATCGTTTTGATATAGCTTTATTTGTTGGGAGCACTAAATAACTATATTTTATGGGCATTCGAGCCACTAAATGTTAATTGAATTTTAGTCTAACTACTACTCGAGTTCGAGCTCGACTCGGCTCGATTAATAAACGAACCAAGCTTGAACAAGAGTTTCACATACTCGTTAAAACTCGAGCTCGAACTCGAACTCGTGTAAAATAAACGAGCCGAACTTGAACATCATACTACTCGGCTCGGCTCGACTCGTTTGCACCCCTAGTTCTCAATATTCTGGCTACTAAGGTAGAAAGGAAATTCCTACACAGAACTTCTGAATTCCAATTCCCATCTGTAACCAACTCCTTAACATACGTCAAACTGTTTCCTAGTCCAGGTAATGGTGTAGAAGGTCGAGATCTATCTACAATCCAATGATGATTCCATATATTAACCGATGAACCATCATTGACCTTTCAAAAGGTGATCGAATTAGGCCAAGCTCAATGGATCTTACATTCTATGCCCCTATCTAGACCGAACCGAACTAGTAAATTAGTTGACATAATTGACCATCTATTTATTATATTATATTGAATTTAAATATATATTTATAAATATATAAAATAATTTCAAAAAGAAATGTTCTCTTATAAATAAAATGATAAATTTATTTTTATTTTATAAATAAAATGATAAAATATGTTGAAACGATGAATCAAATATAATCATTCAACTCAGTTTGAAAATTTATTGAACCAGTTCATTTCTATTATATTCATTTATCAATTCGATTTCTATTTGAAAAAATTGACTTCAAATCAAATATTGAACATCTCCAGAAAACATAGCTCATCTTAGATATGAGATGCCCAATTACACAACAAATCAAGTTTTTTGTTACAAAATTATACTTTTGTAACAAAATTTGATAAAAAGTGTCCGCGTGTTCATAAAAAATTCATATCACATCGAAAGTCCTCTCATTAGTAAAAATTAGAGTTTTTTTCGCGATCCCTCACATTTTTTAGTTACACATAATTCTTACTCTTTTTGTTATCACTCTAACAAAAATTATAAAAATTAACTATATTAAATTTTATTTTCATATAAACTTTTCATAAAACTATAAAATATTATTGTGTAACGAAGAATGCAAACAAACCAACACATGACAAACAAATCAAAACACGACTTGAACATAAATGGCTCAATTGTTTAATATGTTAAACAAATAATAAAAAAAACTTGATCTGTTAATGGATCAAACTCGAAAACCTTACTAGCCTGGTCGAGCTCAAAAGCCATTCAATTAAAAATTTTAAATGTTTATTTATACATTTAAATTGTAAAAGCAGAACAGTCATAATTATATAATGTTGATTGTAAATTAAACTTAAATTTAATTTGAATCTAAACTTGATTTCAAAATTCGAAAATGAAACTTGAATCGAAGTCAAACCGAATTAAATCACAGTTCTATCAGGTAAACGAGTAACTCCATGAAGAACTCTCATAATGAACACTTAACAAGTAACTCCATTGCAACCCTTATGAGCAACCAAACACCGAATGCTGCTTACCTTCGACCGGTGAAAAAGAGGGTAAAAAAGGACAATTACACAGTTGGATTGAATATCAAGAACGGTTGACATGTACAAAACGCTAAGTCTATCATGGTGTCTCTGGACGATTATGCACAGAGAAAAAAAAGAAAGCAGAATACAGAAGACAGCCATTGAATGTAACCTAAATCAAAATTGGCTCGTTCAGAGGCGAATTATATCATCTACTTTTCCATGCTCACGTCCATCTTTCTTGTCTGAGATCTAAACATGTCAGCTATGTCCATCGCCGTGCTGCAGTCCTCTGATTTCCGGTCTGGCAAGGAGCGGACAAATCTTGGGAATCTCATCGAGATACCTCGAGAAGGATGAACCAGACCTATTGCAGCATGATGTACCGGGGACAGAGTCATATCTGTCAAAGCACATGGTAAGGTAATCGTCATGCATCAAGGTCAATCTAGCTCAAGGACATGACTGGAACTTCTCACCGCACCTGCCCCCCGTATTTCCCAAACAACCTCAGGAGAGAACCACAAATCTGGTGTCTCATCTGTCCGATAGTAAGGAGGTTTTTTTGACAAAATTTTATCATCCGAGAAGAATCGCTTCATCTGTATTTATTGGAACAAACATCAGCCGTATACTGAATTATAGTGATCATTCGGGACAACATGCTTAAAGTTACGATACCTATAACAGGCAAATGAAGTTTATAAGATGAAAGTCTAATGATTCTAATTCCTAGGATAACAAGTAAATACTTCATAGTTCATTCTAAAACCTACATTTCAAAGATTATGACACAACAGAGATGCACAAAGAAGTGTCCCCCTGAAATGCGCTGAAGAAGCACTTCACCATATGTGAGAAAAAAATGAACGGAATCCCTTCTACATATCTAACAGGCATTTATGCAGACTGCAGTATAGATGTGGACGGTCATGTGAAGGTCAATGTGGTGCTTGACAGAAGCGCTGATGGCACGAAGAAGATCGAGTGCAGCTATCCCTAATTTCGCCGTCTCCAAACTTAGTGACAACAATCTAAAAGAAGCAACCCATTTCGTGGGAAATCTCTTATCTCTCAAATATAGGGATCGACTGGATGATCATATATATGCAGGAAGGGAGGGGGGACTTCATGAAATATGTGACCAGAAAATAAAATACTTCACTTGTGGGACTAAAAAAAAATTAAAAGGTCCTACTAAATAGGAGCAGAAGTTAATTTCTCCTAAACCAAGTTTATCCCCTAACTAATCTTGTACCAAATGGGCCCTCAAGGTTAGCAGATGCAGGGATAATCACAGGCCAAAAGTTCAAAGCTTGGGAAGAACCTAGTGGCATACTTATGGAGAGGTTTGCATGGAGTTGTGAGAAGATGAGGAACCAAGTAAATCAACTTTCAGAAAGCCTCAACTCTGAATATCAAAAATCAAGTTGCAATGCGTGTAGTACTCTTTTTTGCAATGGATTATTGGAGGACCATAACATAGGTAAAAGGCACTTCTTTTTCCAGTTCCAATAGCTATCATAGAATTTTTCCTATTTCTGAATCATAAACGATTTAAGGTCAGAAGCATGATAATGAATCTTTATTCACAATACTAAGTCTACTCTCGTTGACAAGCATCATTGCTACCAGTCTGAAAACTTGAACTTAGATGCTATAGCAAGTACCTTACCTCGATATAAAAAGAATCTGAAAATCCAGACATGACACGACAAACACTTTGAAACTCTTCCGTATTGGGGTTGTAGCATGCCATAAGAAATGGGCTATACCTGAGACAAGAAAACCAAATGCATCACCTCAACTACGAAACTAGAAATGGGAGATGAATCTTCCATATTTATACCATCCAGCTTTTCTCCCATTGCCATACCAAGCACCAATGGGAATTAAATCAAGGCTGTCTCCAAGCCCATCTACATAATCACGCTTAACCTTAAAAGGATGAAAATTGACTAAGATTAGCCCAAGGCTCACAACCAGAGCAACAATTTTATCTTATAACAACAATACATACTTTTAACCATGCATCTGAGCGCTTTGATGCAGCATATCCAGCATTGGTGTCTAGCAATTTCACAATAATTCCCTCACATGAGGACCTATATGCATCCTCAAGAAAGGAATTCATTTTGTCCAACGTATTTCTATTATCTATGGTGGCTTCATCAGCTTCAACCTAAAGGAAAAAAAATGCATGAGACTTAAACCTATGCATTTATAATGAAGTAAACGAGTTACCATCATTTCCTTCACGAGCTCTAAATAACCCAGCCTCTTTTCAGAGAATAATTCTCTGAGAACTGAAAATTTGTAAATATGATTATCTTACCATTGCAACATCTGTGCAAATATTAAATTTAACAAAAATGAAAACATCATACACTTTCTCCTTCGGCGCAGCGGAAGAGCTAGTAACCTACAAAGATGTGAGAAGACCAATTCAGTAAAAATTAAAGATAAATAGAGGAGTTCTTTGATTAACCTAGTTGGCATAGATGATACCAAGGTTCTCTTTTCCAACAAAACAAAAGGGCATATTGCAATTTTTAAAAATGTTTATGCATCTTTTACAAAGCAAGAAGTCCTCAGCATACTGAGTGCTAAGGCAAGGAGATAATTGCCTGCCTGAACTTTATAATGACAAGTGATGACTTACAGAAATGAAATTTTAAATTCTGTAACTTGCAAGACAAGAAACAAACAGAATTCCATAAATCATTATCTGTAGAATATCTATATTCTTCAAGTATCTCAGAAGATATTCACACAATCACTGCTTGAGTGCCTGTGTGAATCGACCATTGTCCTAAAACTAATGAGAGATCAAAAATTGTAAAAATCACAAAATCCATTGTACCAGTGCAGCCAAGGAGGATTATGGATCAGGCTTAGATTGGCGTGGTTCTAGGCATTCCAAATCACCAGGTTGGCCGATCTGGACAACTTAGATCTGACCCAAGTCCGATCTAGACCCAGGTCAAATTCAAAATTAAAAACTTAAAAAATTAAAAGAAAAAAGAAATTTCCAAAAATTGACAAAAATATAAATCTATTTCTATTCAAATCTTCCATGATGAACTTGTTCTACCACATTAATATACTAAGCTCAAGATATTTTGTTTAAGTACATTACATTATAAGAGTACACATGTTCGTTGCAAAGGTTATCACACGTTCTTACTTATTCAATTATCCTAGGATCTTCTATCCAAGTTTTACATCTATATGTTGAGTACACAGAACTCAACGACTTGAGAATTGAGATAATACAGTTTCTGATGTCATATGCTATACTACAAGTCTTGAGATGATTCAATCTCCCAAATTTATTGTTGTTGATAACCGCCGACTTCTTGTGTCTTCTACTGTTCTACACCTTGTGCCTGGACACTCTGATCACAATCTTGTGTTGCAAAGGTGTACTGTTCATTGTCGGTGAAGCATATATCAAAGGCCAACAGTGAGAATCTTCATATACCCTCCTTGGTCTTGATGAAGTATCTTTATCAGTAGCCGCATCACCACTGTTGTTATTATGTGTTGAATTGTCTGGCATCTAGCACTAGACATTAATATTTGGCTTTGGAGTGTCCACACTTAAATCTCCAATGTACCCAGATCTGTAACGTCCCAAGAATTAGTTAGAACTTGTTTACATAACCTTTATGTTTCTTACTTTATCTTTGATGTTCTCAGTCTTTTGAATCTTTGTCGATCAAGGTGGAATTTGAAATTCTTTAAATAGTGGTACATTATCCAAATTACTTCCACCCAAGCTCGATCATCTACATGGAACTTAGGTTCTCCAACTTCTTGATCGTTAACCCATATTAATAATGTGTTTTATTCATTAAAATTTTTGTCTAAATTTATATCTCCATGATTTATAAAATCAGCCAATTCTTGGATTGGATCAACCAATGTCAATTTGATCAACCATTGGAACTACTGATCCATGATAGATTCTTGGAGGAATCGGCCTGGATCCTGAGAATCAGTCTCGGATTGCCAACTTTCCAGAATTGGATCGAGAATCGGCCAATCCTATGGGAGGCTGTAACTTTCCCATAATTGGGTCTGATTCTAGACCCGATTCAAATCTGATTTCTCTTTGTTGAGGGGAGAATCAAACCCTCCTCTCTCCCCTCCCTGATTCCCCACCCTCCCCTCCCAATTCCAGGCTCCTCCCCAATTCTCCTCCCATCTCCTCTGGTGTCCCCTCTGAGGAAGGTGAAGAAGACCCTTACGAGGTATGGTTTGCATCTAACCCCCCTCCCCCCCTGCACATGATTAGAACACCCTATAAGGGGTAATCAGTCATCCCTTCAGGTGACTACTAGGGGTGATTGCACTCCATGGGTGACTTCCAGTGGGAGGGGGCCGGGGCTGGGGGAAGGCCGGTGAGGGGAGAACGAGAATGGGGGGTAGCTGGTTACTACTTCATCCCTCTTACGGATGGTTCAATTGTCCAGACTGTCTGATTGTTGGATATATATTTTTATATGAATTAGTTTATTTTTGTGTAAGAAAAATATTAGATGAGGAGTAACATGTCTTTGCACATCGTGATATTATATGGTAACATGGACACAAGTTATATGTCTACAAGAAGAGAGTTAAATGTAAATGATGTAGAAAGAAAATGAATAGAGGTGTCTATCACCTTAAAAAACACATCGATGGTGTGAGTGAGAACATGAAGAAATGTGATAAAGTACAGGTAGACCTTAAAGAATAAATGAGAACATACTTAACCAGAAAAACATCACAAAGGGATATCCGAATTGAGTAAAGACATGACTTGCACAATGAGTTTCTTGGGCGGTGAGATAAAAATCTCATGAAATGAAGTAGGAAAAAAAAGTCTGTTGCACATGTCAAGATGTCTTCATCAAGTTCTGATGATGAGGAGGCACAACTAAGAAAAGCGATGCATGCAAGTAGGGCTTAGGCCCGTGAAGATGAAGAGAGAGGGGGGTAGGAGGATCGACTACCAGACGGTCGGATGTGAATCCTAACACTCACCCTGCAGTCCTGCACCGTAAGGTAGGTCGAGAAAATGAGTTCTGTCAGTCACAATCAATTTGGTCGCTGATGGACACTATCATGTATAGGTTGTGACATAGGGTAAAAGGATTATCAAACAAGCATTGAAAGGAGTTAAGACTTCAACGAGTCTTGCAAAAAAGATAATGAAGCCCATATGTAAATAATTTTTACATGCACGTATATACAATACTTGACTTATTTTGAATGTGTCCCTTGATGTTATTGAAATTTGAAACAAATATTAACAACATTATGTTATCTTGACTTAATATAAGTATCACTGCCCATGCAGCCAAAAGTTCATACTTTCAAATGATGGTTGATGCTATCATTGAGGTTAGACCAGGATTAAAAATCCTAAGTTCAAAATACATCTAAGGGTGGGTTGGATTTAGAGGTCGATGAGTTAACTTCGTGAATAGATAAGTTCAAGACAATATGAAAGAAGAGAGGTTTCACCTAATGTGCGATAGATAGACATAAATAACTAAGAAATTAATGATCAACTTTCTCGTTTACTGTTCTAAAGGAACCACACTTTTGAAATCTATTGATGTGTTATGTCAGATCAAAAATGTATAGTATTTGTTTGGTCTTATAAACGATGTTGACAAGGAAAAAATGTAAAGATGACATTGTACAGTTTGTCACTAACACTGAAGTTTCTAATAAGGCTGCAAAGAAAAAGCTGATGGAGGCAAGACCACATTTGTTTTGAGTAATCTATGCTACACACTCCATAGACTTGATGTTGGAGGACATTGAGAAGGATTCATCTGTCAGAACCATTGCGAGTCAGAGACAATTGGTTATATCATTTATTTATGGGCATCCCAAATTCTTGCATATCATGAGAAAACATACTAATAGTCGTGATCTAGTGTAACCTATCTGACAAGATTTGTCACGCATTTTCTTGCATTAGAAAGTCTGTTGAGACAACGGCATGACTTGAAGAAATTTATATGTTTATCAATATACATCAATTACATGACTGACCTTCATGGTAAAGTGGACTAGTTTGATATCCTAGTAAAGATGGAGCACATTATTAAGGATAACAAGTGGTGGGAAAGAGTGTAATATTACTTGTTAGTGATAGATCCCTTTGTACTTGTGATGAGATTGGTGGATTCAAATGACAAAAATCAAATGAGATACTCATACGATACAATGGGCAAAGCCAATATGAAAATCAAAGAGAAACATCTAAAGGGTTACAAAAAATGATGAAAACTAATATATAACAAATATGATAAGACACTCCACCATAATATTATGTTGTATGTATTTGTTTCTTATGTAAGATTTCATGCATTCCATTTTAGTAATATGTTACTATCATTAATGGTTGTCTTCCTCTTTGCCATGATATTGCTTGAACCCAAAGATACAATATGACAGATAAGTATCTAATGATGCAGAGGTTATATGAGTCATGTTGTCTGTGATACAATATTTATGTAAGACTTTGCAAGACAAAATAAAAGCGAAAATTATTGTCAGTTATTACTTACTTACTTACATATGACTAATTGAGTTTTGAAGACCACTAAATTAACTTCTATTTCATATTATATTTCAGATGACATTATATAAACATTGAATTGGAGTCTTCGGAGATCCAAATCTATAGAATTCATAAATCAAAGTTTCTCTTGGTATATTTGATAACATTTGGATTATTGCTTACATATTTTTAAGAAGATTACACACTTACTGTCTATAATACCTATCTTATTTTATAGTTGTGTGGTGGATCCAAGTATTCAACCGATGTGGTTGAAATCCACTCGCCACTATTGTCGTACGAGTATTGAGCCAAAACACTAGTTTATCACAATGCGAGAGAAACTGAAGCACTTTCAATTTGATACACACAAAAGGAACATGTTGAATAGTGAGAGATGAGACAAACTAGTGTTTTGCCATTATAATATACAACTAAGAATCAAAAGCATCAAGGACCGGCAAAATTTTTTTGAAGAATGATTTGCAATATTTGCAAGTGGTCTTTATGAGCAAAGACAATGCAATTGGTCAGGGATTATCACAAAAGGACTTGAAATACCGCTTCCAATAATATTCACTTTTGGCATTGATGGATGACAAGGATACTAAATCAACTTTAAAGTTTGACCCCAATGATCGAGCATGTGACCAAGGAGAGCTTGACAACATAGTCGATGAGAATGAAGATGAACAAATGCAAGAACAAGGAGATACGTAAGTTCCTTGTACAACTCCAGTCCAACAGGTCCACCTCACACCATAGTTATAGAGCTTTCAGTCACATCTCCAAATCCTTCTACTTTCCATAAGAGTACACAAAATAAGGAAAAATTTAAAGGATTCAAATCACTGAAGAAGGTATACCAACACAACATTGAACATGATACACAAGAAGAGGAGGCAGGAAAGGGGAGTTAGGCGAAGACATGTGAATCCTATAGACAATACCTAGGCAACCTTCTTAAATGATGATGAGAAAGAGTTCATTCCACCAACACAATAGCAAAATCAAGGTAGTTCAGGTGTAGATGGAGGAGGAGGGGAAGGTTGTTTAGGATCCAGCAGTGCACGTATGAGTGGAACAAGGCCTAATGATTTGAGTTAGTGACAACATTCAAGTGGAAGAAGTCCCCAATTAAATTAGATGGTTTTTTAGATGAGTATGCAACAACAAATTATCCCGAACCCACTTAAGACTGAGTCAAGTTATCCATCCTCATCTCTAGCTCTAGCATTAGACATTGTGTATGATTTTAGCCACATAGCTGAGTCATTATTTTCATATGATTACGGACCAATCATGAGTGACCACTCTCAATAAGTATTCAAGAAAATCATGAAAATGACAGTTATGAGGGCCAATACCATAGATGGTGGTAATGAGAAGGTATTATTTTTTGTTGCATATAAATTGTACCATTTTAATTTTATTGGAATGAATATTGGTGTTATTTTATATCTACTTGTCTTAATATGTCCGGTAAAGAATGATAGTCATGTGAAAGTGTGTTAAATGTTAATTTTTAATTTATAAATTTTTTATAAGTACTCACATTTTTTTAAAATTTATCATATATCTTTTAGTTTTTTTAAAAGAAATTAAAAAAAATCTCAATCTAAACCGATTTTGGATTGGGATTCCTCTCAAAGAATTGGTCTGGATCAGTCCAATTCGATATAATCCAGATTAGATGGGCAGTAGTCGTTCTAGTCCCCGATTCCAATCCAATGATATTTGATATCTTCCTTAATTGTGGTTACAAGTTGATGAGACTAGCCACTAACATCATCTCCTTATCTTTACCCTGTTTTACTTCTTTTAACTTTTGTAAATTAACTTCAACCGTATGTTAAAAATGACAATATGAAAGTTGCTCTAGGCTTTTAGAAGTCAACATGTTCTTTTAGTTTGTGTGTATTAAACTAAATGTTGACTAATTTCTTTCATATCTTGAAACCGGTGTGATTTCACTCAAAACCTCAACTACAATGAAGCTAAATCTCCATATCGTGCTGCTTTGTTGTGATTCATCCACCAATCAACTGTATATGAGCAACAAATGTTAAGACATACATGACTGGTAATATTAAAATATAATGTCACGCAACATGCCTGCATTTTGGACTCTTGTCAACCCAAAATGTATTGACTTTAATTTATAGTCATGCGATATATTGTATACTATGATTAAACGGTCACATCTCCTAACATTCTTCTAATAATTATCTTCACACCTTGCAAAATATCATTTGATGTGTTGAACAAATCACTATACTTATATGTCAGATCAAAAAGTGACTTACACAATAATTGAATCATTTAAATAAATATATGAGACTCATATAAGCTACATAAAGCAAATTATAACAAACTATTACTTGTTGCATGCAATAGATAATGTAACATTCGATCTTAATAACGAATGATGATATTCCACAATTTTTATAGTCATTTGTCTTGCTTGATATCTCTTATTTTGTACATTCAATTGCATTATGCAGGTATCTCATATTGGTTTTTTATCACTATCAACTATGCGAATTACTTTTACAATCGGCTCAAATATTAAGTCTTCTTTCACTAGTTTTAAAAGTCATCACTCTAAAAAAATCTATTCTATTTTCTTCTTCTCCTTCTTCTTATAAGTAAGATTAGCTCAGTTAATATAATTTGCCCATCCCGATGCAATTATTATTTAATGCAACTGATGTCTTAGCTACATTATACTCATTGAAATATAATATGATGTAAATTTTGTTGCACCTGACCTTAATAGCACTCTCCCTTTTGTATGCTCCCTTATCAAATTCAAAATGTAGTTATGATATATGGAAAATGATATATATTGTGTTATTTTAACTACCAGGTTGATCATTGAATCTTTATAATTATTCTCTAACATTAAATATAGAGTATGTGTAGAACATAATACTCAATAGAGATGTGGCCTCTTAACTGTTAACATTTGATCAACTACTTTATAGGCAATTACATTATCTATAACTTAGACAACACGGTCCTATGTCATCTATTATACCATCTATTAAATGAAATAAGTAATCAACATTTTTTACTTTACTAGACGTATCCACTGACTTCCAAAAAAATGTTCCAACTTGACAATAAACTAAGAAATTTATCAAGGTTTTCCTAGTAATACTTATTAAGAAAGAAAACATACAATAATATAAAAATTTAAGATAATTAAGGTACTAACACAACAATGTTTAATAAAATAACGAAGTACCAAAGATACATGTCTAACCATCGCTCATTAATGTTCTTTTTTCATCCCATATATACTCAAAAGTCTTCACATATCCCTTGATATCATTGATCTCAAATTCCCTTACTGACAACTGCATTTATGTCAATCATATTCTCATAATAAGACCCTTTTATGTATTGGCCAATATGTCACTAAAGAAAAGTCACCTAGAAATGGCCATGGGTAATACGAGGGTCTAAGAGACCTACATATGAGTCATCATCTCTTGTGTGATCATGAATATCACATTGAGGTTCATTAGTCCTTAACCACTACTTGAGCCTTGACTCATATGCTTCTCGGTCCGTCTAAACATATTTTCGTCCCCAAAATGACTTTCAACTAGCTGCCGTAGCATGCATCATTTTGTCTATTAAAAAAAGACGAGAAATTAAAAATTCATTTACACATACCATAGTCAAATTTTTGTTTTTCTCTAACACTTCTAGCCGGAGGCTACTATTGTCCAATGACGTGAATGATAATTCCACAACTAGGACGGAAAATCTCTTACTGAACAATTTTCTTATGCCATTAGTTGCCACCTTCTTGTGTTCCTAAGATCTTAAATCTTACCTCAGGTAGAGCTGTGGTGCATGATGCAATATTTTCTTTCGTTACGGTGATATGATACTTCAATTGCAAAATCCCATCAGATATACCTTATTACAATACTTACATTGCACATTCCTTGCTTGCATATCTATCTAAGTTGCAATGTGCCTATGTTAGATCATTTCGGATTGAATTGGTAGTTAGGGTATCATGGTTATTTGATGATATTTTGATTAAAAATTTAATAAAATAATAAATAAAATTGAAGAAAATAATTAGTAATAAAATTTAACTTCAAAAAATTACCTTGAGAGTATTAAGAGCCTTATAAGAACTTTAGTGTCTAGGGGAAGAAATTTTATAATGAGAATTGAGAGGGAGAGGGAGAGAGAGAGAGAGAGAGAGAGAGAGAGAGAGAGAGAGAGTAGAGATGTGGATGGAAGAGGAAAGCCCCTTCAGAATAAGGCCCCTAAGGGCCTTGAGAGTGCTGGATGCACCCCCAATGGCTGGCTGTTGGGAGCTCGCATCCACCCTAACCTGGGCTGGTCCACCTGACCTAGTCTACTGGATTGGTCCATCCAACACAGTCGGATCGAATGAGTCGAAACCCAATCTAGGGTGACCTGACCCGTTTTGGCATTCCATGGTTGCAGCCACAACCCTTATGACAAAAAATTCAATATCTTCTCAATCAATCAGATTCCTACATTGCTGAAGGATTTTGTTCAAGTTATCATTCTGCTTTCCATCTCAGCCACGTGGCATGATCAATGTGATCACAAAATTGGCTCCAATATTTGGTCCATGATCATAAAATTGCATCATGGTATCCATTCTCATATGGTCTCTTAACACCCAATAAGAACACAACATATTCACCCTCATAGCCTAACTAGCACCAATAAGAGCCAATTTTTCTGGTGTAGAGAGGTAGATAGGATTCTCTCTCTCTCTCTCTCCATAAACCACCAGATGGGCACCTCACCTTGTTGGGTGGTGCAAGAAATCCATTCTCACCTGGATGTTCAACACATCATATTCATCCTCTCGGTGTTACCTAAAAACAAATAAGAGCCAAATTTTTTGGAGCATCATCATTTGTTTATAAGTAGGGAGGCACCTTATTTGGTAGTGGTGCACAAAATCCATTCTCATCTGGTTTCTTAGAACTCATTATATAGTGTCCCAGGTCCAGTCTGATATCTGAAAACCTGGCCTGTACCTGAGGACCAGCAGGATGACCTGCTAAGCACTCAATAAGTCTTGGAGCAGATATCGTAGATGTGATAATGGTGCTAGCTTGATTGACCTTATCTGTTCAGCATGAAATGCCAATGGCTGAGATCCCTAGTAGCCATTTCTTGTAAGTCACGCAACCGTTGTCTTGATCCATTAAATAGTATCTTGGAAGTTTAATTGCTCAGATTATTCAGAGTCATTTCTGCAAAATATATCTGAGAGAGAGAGAGAGAGAGAGAGAGAGAGAACCTGCTATAACTCACTGACTTCAGTAAAGAACAAGTATTGAAAGAAAGAGACCATAACCTGCTTCAACAGACTGCACCGGTAGATTATGGCTAGATCTCTTGATCTTTATCATACAGTCTAGTCATTACACACTAGTAAACTATGGGCTAAATGTGACAGATCCTCTGACCCTTATCACACACTTACCAGTTAAATATCAAGCTGAAATTGCTGAAATTTCAAAACAATTATCTTCATCAAGCTCGTAAAACTAGCCCACGAATGCACTAATTCACAGAACATAATAAAAGTAATATCACCTGACAATCTCATTGAGACGTAATGTCTGGTTGCCTAATACCTCAAGGAACGAAAAGCAATCCAGTCTATTTGCTCTGAACAAAAAAGATCTACCTTTTGAATTTTTTTCCTTCCCCCTTGGTCCCTCTACTAGAAGTAGAGATAGTCAGATATTATGCCAGAATTTTCTCAGAAATATTCTTTTATAAAGAAACACCCCAATTACTGAATCAATTTGAACAAGAATTGTCTAATAAAGTATTAGTTGGCAACATAGCTAATGGCATGTTTGGTAAGAGTATCAAAATTATATCAATTTTGATATTGACATTTCAAGAGGATTGAGTATCAATATTAAAATTGACACACGTGGACGCTTGCATTACATAAGCTACCTTCTTTGCACTACAAGTTTCAAAATTGATACTATTAGCCAAACACCTCTTGATGATTGGTATCAATATCGGTTCAAAATTGATAGTAATAGAAGTGTCTAATACTATTACTAAACAGGGCTAAAGGAGGCACATCATGAATGTTGAAGCTTCTTGGACTGAAACTGAAACCTTGGAGCCATTGCTATAAGCTATATTACTCCCTGTGGGCACATCGTTCTGAGATAAATTCTACTCAAATGCTCATAGTAACATTTGCAACCATCTCCCAAGTATTCCAAAACCACATCCTTCCTTGCAATATTACCTTAATTTTATGGAAATCAAGAATTCCCATCTTTCCTTTTTGGAAAAGAATTTCGATTTTTGTGTTTAGCTTTGACAACTATAAAATAGGTAGTATTTCATACAAGTAATGGTTGATTCATAATATATATAAAAATATACATTGAGATTTTGGGTTATTTATAAAATTTTTATTTTGACCTCTCCCCATCGATTTTGCGAAGTACCAATGTTAATAAAATCCAGCAAATACTCAAATACCCTTCATTATCCATCTTAGCAATCCTTGAACAGTAGTCATGCATCCACATAAATAGACATGCTGGAGCAATGGCCCCATGAGTCTATTTGGGATACAAGCTTAGCATTCTTTGTTTGTTTGATTTGATTTAGTTTTGCTTTCATTTTGGAGTTTGAAGGGTTAAGACTTAATGCTTCGAATTTAATCCGAGTGGATTGGCAATTCAATTTTGTTTGTTTTTATTAAGACTTGACGTCTTTTGAGAATTTGTTTTGAATTTGATTAGGACTCAATTCAGGATGTGTTTTACTAGGATTTAACTTGATTAAGACTTCGTATCTTAAAGTCTAATTAATGATTTCACTCTTTTTTTGGTTTTTGGTTTGTTTTTGAATTAGTTGTTTATTTCTGTCAAGATTTAATGTCTGTCATCTTTAGAATTTGTTTTGAATACCGATTTCTTTTGGGTTCGGCTTCATGCCTTTTTGGTGACTTGATTAAGACTTGATGTCTTCTTGGATTCAGGATATTTTGGATTTCATTCTGTTAGATTTGTTGTCATTCATAGTTAATATATTTTTGGAATATTTCAATTTGAGTTGAAGATTTGATGAATTTTCAGATTTGTTTTTTTATGAGTTTAAGTTTTTGAAGATTTTAGATTCGTATTTTATCAAGACTTGAATTTTAACGGATTTTCCGATAAACTTCAAGTTTTGGGATTTTAGGTCTTCAAATATTCAGATTTGACAACTTTAAGATTTCGGATTTTAGGTTTGGATTTCAAATTTTGAAGATTAAACTTTGGTGCTTGAGGTTTGAGTTTCCTGTTTAGAACTTTAGTTTAAGATTTTAGATTTAGAAATTTGAAATTTGAGATGTTTGATTTAAAAGTCCAGATTAAGAGATATTAGAATTTTAAGTACCCTTTGAATTGTCCAATTCTAAGGGTTTCGAACCTTCAGATCATGGTTCATTGGGTCAGTCTGGGGCTGGACTGGGTCAGCCATCCTGGTCGGTTTTCCAATTGATCTGTCCGACCAACCGTGACCTAGTTAGACCCACCTGGTCAAGCCCTAGATTGGGGTTGCGTCGGTCCGGGGCCAGACCAGGTCGGCCAACCCGGTTGGTTTTCCAGTCGACCAGTCTAGCCGTGACCTGGTCCAACCTCAAATTGGGGTCGCGTGACCCGGTCGGCCGACTGGGTTGCTAACGGTCTCATAATTTAATTTTTTTTTCTTTTGGGGGGCCTTGCCCCCTACAAGGGGGCGCTGCCCCCTTGACCGTCTAGGTGATTCCTGAACACCAATTTATACACATGTAAACATCTAACACTACCGTCCTGACCACCTAGGCGATGCCTAAGTGGCTACCTTTTCGCCTAAGCAATTTTAGCACCTTTTAACACCATGAGCGCCTTGTCACCTTGACAACTATGCGTATCATCAAGAAGGATATGAGATGACCCAACTAACTATATATGGAATACCATTCGATACTTTCATACAGTCCACGTATGATAGTTATAGTGGATCCTTTAGATCTTATCTTATAATGCTTATATGAGGTAGTGATGAGTATAATTATATGTATATATGTTTAATGTCTTGTATTCTTCTCAAATATTGGAGAGAGTACATATAGTATATAGAGCAACAATACAATGTAACATTTGAGTGAAAGTTGAATGAAATATTTTTCTAGCCATATTCCTCTAGTTCTCATAATTTTTAGATGTTTTATATTTTCCATATTTTTCATGCAATTTTCTATATTTTTAACATTTTTAAAAAAATAATAAATCTGACCTGGTCGGACTGGGTCGAATTTAGGGCTGACCGGCCCTAGGCCGACCCCTGACTCTACTTTCCTTGTTTGATCTTTTTTTGGAATTTTCAGATTTGGAGATCAGTAGGTTCTCTAACTTTTTGATTATTAAATGACTGATTTAGTTTCTCCATTTCCGTTTGCATCCTTTCAAGTTCATAGGGCTATTATAGTTTCCTGTGACATTACACATGGCATTGAACATAGAAGTTGTCATTTATCAAAGTGAATTACATGTATGAGGAAAGACATGCAAGCCATAATACCCATGAGTTGGATTAAGATGAAATCACATTAGCGTTTGATAGGTATTAGACTACTCATCCAATGACATTAACATCATCAGTTAGGGATGGACATTCTGGCATGAAAATATCATCCTCGGCCTTTCCCTTAACTTCAAAGTCGTGAAAGTATGATGTGGAATGTATGTGGGAAGGCATGAAAGAGTCATAATTCCCCTTAGCATGTTTTTGATTTCAAGATTTAAGATTGATTTGATTTCTTTTTTTTCAATAACCTAGAAGGCCTGCTAAAGTCGCCCCAGACCTTGATGGCATGTTTGGTCTTCATTGGGCTCATAAGTTTGCTTGATCATCATTGGGTCTGCTGCAGGTTGGCTTGCTGATATACACTCTCCCTCTGCATTGCGGGTATTTTCAATTCTATAACATGTGTCCCTCGAATTTTGGCAACACTTTGACTGGACCAAATGAGATTTGACTACTTATATTCAGAATAGCATGACTTGTATTTTCATGCAAGCTATTTTACTACCCCTTTTATAAAAAGGTAGAGCAAAATCAGAATTTCGACAACATTTCAACGGGACGAAGTTTGATTGGTCATTTCAATCTAAAATAGCAAATTACTTTAGCCCCCTTTTATGGAAAGATAAAGCAAAACCAATGTGCAAAATAGCAAGCTATCTTGGTCATCTTTTTATGGAAAGGTAGAACAAAATCATGATTTCTTCTCCTTTTTTTTACTTCTTCCATTCTCCATCTTCACCTTCTTCTCTTCAACTTCATCTTCTCTTTTCTCCATGCTTCTTGACAGAGCAGTATCATTAATGGGCTACTTCCCTTATGATTTTCTATTTGTTTTTCTTTCCCTTCCTTTTTTCGTGCAAGGGATGAGTAGAATCATCAAGAGGTTACTCCCCTTATGATTTTTATATTTGTCTTCATACTCCTTTCTTTTGGCGCAAGGGATGAGTGGAATCACCAAGAGGCAACTCCCTTTATGATATTTCTATTTGTCTTCATCCTCCCTTCCTTCTGGCATAGAAGATGAATAGAATCACCAAAGGGGTACTCCCCTTATGATCTTTCTATTTATCTTCCTCCTTTTTCTTTTAGCACAAGGGATGAGTGGAATCACCAAAATGCTACTCCACTTGTGATCTATCTATTTGTCTTCCTTCTCCTTTTCTTTTGAAGTAGGGGAATAGCGGTATCACTAAGAGATTATTCTCCTTATGATCTTTCTATCGGTCTTCATCCTTTATTTTTGGTGTAGGGGATGAGTGGAATCACCAAGGGGCTATTCCCCTTGTGATCATTTTATCTATCTTCCTCTTTTCTTCTTCACCTTGGGTGCTTTCCCTTGGGGCGTAGCAGTAGGAACTTGATGACCCGTATAGGGTCTGTTTCAGGGGGCTATTCAGGAACTGAACTAAGGCCTGTTTTTGAGTATTTAGGACCCATTTTGATGTATGGTATGAGGCCAACTTTTGGGTCAAAGCAAGAGGTTTTGGAGGATCTAGGATAGGAATATTTAGGGGTGAGCAGAAAAGAGAGGCCTTGAGGGCTGTTTATATGAGATTTAGAATAAAAAATAAGGATTTGTCTAGAAAGGGGAAAGGAGAGAGGGGAGAGTGACCTTGGTCTTCCTCCTCTCTTGAGGGCTGTTTATATGTCAAAGCAAGGGGTTTCGGACATCTTCTCCTCTTTTCTCACCTTTTCTTTGCTTGTTTTTCCTTGGTCTTCCTAGTGGCACAGCAACATGGAGAGGTGCAACCTTCCCCTCTTCCTCCTTTCACTCCTCCTGAGGGATGCACACAGGTAGAAGAACCTGGACAGCCTCCTCCTTCCTCCTCTCCTCTCTCCAAGGTCTGGCGGCTAGGGCAGGGCTGAGAACACGAGAACCCTTCTTCAAATGGAACAAAGCTGTTTTTATAGAGAGAAGGGAGATGAAGGGTTGTCAATTCATGCCTCTTGGCATCCCCGGTGAGTCTCTTGAAGTGGCTTGTGTGTTCTTTCACTCTCCCAATGATTGCTTTAAGAAAGACTTAATGCCATTAAGAAAAGGCTTTTGACTTTCATATGAATTTAAAGTTTGGATGGGCCAATTTTAACACTTAATGGACCTGTTTTAGAGTTAAACTTAGCCCACCTAATGAGAGTGAAATTGATGTTAATTGGGCTAATTCTTCATTGTACTAAGCCCATAAAGGACTTTGAGAAAGGGCCAACATCTGAGGATTATTTGTGGGCCAATTGAATGTTGGATTAGCACAATTCTAGTAAAAAAAATTCTTTGGTGCCACGCTGCCAACACACCTCTCCTACTGATGATAACACTTGTGGAGAAACTGAAGCCATTACACTACCCTTGCTCCCTTGCAGTAGGTGGGTAACCAGTCTCAAAGAATTGGCTTGTCTGAAGCCTGTAGTGAGTAGAAATAGAACCCATAATATCAACCAAACTAGCATCAAATTAGTGGAAACTATAAGCATGATTCATTTTCCAGCTGCCAAATAATTAGTCACCCTATGGAATCAGAGAGACAACGAAAGTTTGGAAGAGCTTCAATCTTCTGAAGAAGGCAGGATATAGCTGAATTATTCAAAGCTGGGTCATCAGGAACGTAACCAATTCAAAACAGCACTAACCAAGAGACAACTTTTAAACTCTGAGAATATCACCAGCCAAATGCACAATTCACCAGTTTATAATTTTACAAACATATACTTAAATTGCACATGAAAGCAAGGAATTCAGGCCCTGATTGGTCCTCAGATCAGCCAGTGGCCCAGTGCTGAACCTGATCTAAAGCCTGGGGACCGGATGGGATTGACCTGGGATAGGTAGATCCTATAACCCATGCATATAAGCTACTGAAACATCACAACGAGAACATTTTTATAAAGGATAAAACCACAACAGCTTCTCATTCAAAAAGCAACAACATAAAGTTTTACATCACCAGGAAAGCAGTCATTAACATTCAGCCATGAATAAATACAAGTATCAGTGTACAAGTGATTACGGTTCTCCATCATGGAACATTATGTCAAACACGAAGATGCAAATGTCAACCTGAAAAATAAAAAAAAGACTAGTGGGTATCATCTGAATTCTGAACTAATACGCTTAAAAACAAGGAGAGCTCTGATTTATCATTACAAAACTTCCACATCCTGGAAAAACGGCAATGCTCAAAAACCCAAGTATTAAAATATTGCTTGATAAAAGACATGAAAAGCTCATGGAAAGAAATTTGTAATTACAGTTCTATAAGAAAAGTAAACTTGTAGAATTGCACCACACTGCAACTAGCTAGATGTACCTTAGCTAAATCTTTTGCAAAACTGTACCACACAGCCATAGAAGTATAGCTCTGTAATTAAGATGGCCTTAAAATATTTTTTCCTTTAAAGTAAAACTCATGAAACTTATGTTTATCATACATACATAATCTATATTACTTAAGGCATGAGGCACCCGAGGTGAGGAGAGAATCACCTCGCTCAAGCACCTCAATGCAGATACAAGCAACATCAAAATATTACAAAACTCTAAAATGAATAAGAGTAATAATATTAAAACAAATTAAAAAAATGCAGACACTTAATAACCACCTTTGCAAAAGTTTTAAAATGTAACAAATAGCAACATAAAAAATTACGAAAATTTAAAACAAGAAATAGCAATAACATTAAAAAAACTGAAAAAATGCAGGGAACCTAATAATCATAAAAGTGGCTGTCGAACAGCGGACTTCTTGGTGATCTGCAGGCGGAGAAAAAACAACAGGCAACATCTGAGCTGCTGTGTACTTAGTCAACCAGTTTGGTAGCAATGGAGGAGGTTGCAGAAGAGCCAAGTTACCAGCAATGGCACGTGTAGGCAGATGGAGGAAGAACCAGGGCGCTAGAGCTAGGAGAAGAAGAAGAGAAAACCGGAGGAGAGTTGGGTGGAGCTAGGCTTACTGGCGAAGGAGTGTGCAGGTGGAGGGAGGAAGAGCCGCGATGCTAGAGGTAGAGGAAGAAGAGGAGGAAACAGGAGGAGGGTTCAGTGGCATCAACCAGCAGTGCCAAAGGCTGCAGTGGAGCTAGGCTTACCCTATCGGTGGCAGTGTGTGCAGGCTGAGGGAGGAAGAACTGCACCAGGGCTAGGAAATGAAAAGGAGAGCAGCATCAACCTGCAGTGTAGAAGGCTGTGGTGGCATCAACCAGTGGTGGAGACTAGCGCAATGTCAACCGACAGTGGAGCTAGGTCTCTGGTGACAGAGGAGGTTCGTGAATTTGGGGGGGGGGTTGATTTTCTTCAGTCTATCAAATCTGGACCAGTTAAGGTGCTCACCACGCTTGGACGAAGTTGGCCTAAGTGAGGCAACCTAGGCAACTGTCTCTAACAACATGGTACATAATGTTCTTACAACTACAAAGCATATGCTCCTGAATCCTGATAAAAAAGTGAAGCAATGACCTGGTAAGTAAAGTGTTGAGCCAAAAAATTAACAGGAAAAACCACATTGAAGGAACACACTGGAGGGAGGTGCTCAAGAATAATCCCAAGGTTCAAACAACCAGTGCCATATGAAGCCCATAAGCCAATGGAAGAGACAACCAGTATAATATTTCTTCAAAAAGAAGAAAATAAATAAGAAATCATAACTGAAGAATCAACTAGTGAAGGTAAAGGTTGATGAAACCAACCTTACTAACTCATCTAACCTGTGGTGACCACAAAAAATACCCCAATAGTTACCAAGAACTGGGATTTTTTCTGGATCCAACAGCAGAAGCAAAGCAAAAACACTGTCAAAAGTCTACCAGATGTTTGTAGGCCCCTGTAGATACATATTTGGTCATGGATCTTCTCATTTCTGTTGCTGGGCTTCACATTCTTCCCAACCCAGCTCATCCCAACCCATAGATTGTGGGGTTGGAATCGGGACCTGGATCAGTGTGTCCCAATCCAATGTGGATTGGCATCAAATTGGCCAATTTTCCAGGAGAAAAACTGGTGCGGACACCATATTACATGATAAATTTGAGTATTTTCAGAAGATGTACAAACATTGTCCACATCGATTAGGATCAATTTGGTTCGATGATTGAGCTTTGGTAGGTTTTCTGAGCAATCTCATTTTTTAGGGAATATTTCATGCAATTAGTAGAAATTAGTAGTTTACCGGTTACAAATTGGTCAATTGAATCATTTCCTATTTGTTAAGGGATTTTCAGATACATAAATACATTGCATTTTTTAACCTTTTATTACCAATGTTGCTGGAATGCTGATGGACTTGGCCTATAAATAGTTGCCTGGCTACTGTATAGACCATCGATTGATGAAATAAATTTTTCGGCCACTGTTCATTTTCGAGTTTGAACTCCATCAGAACTACTCGTTTCCTCAACTGATCTGTTGATTTCTTCAACAGATCTACTGTTAACGACCCTTTTTTTTTTTTTTGAGGAGACATGGGGTTTTCTGTCAAATCTGCCATATTTTTTCAGCCGATCCACTGGTTACACTTCAAATCTGCTGTATTCTTCAGCCGATCCACTGTTACGTTCCAGATCTGCTACATGTCTACTTGACTTTGCTCAATTTAAAGATGTTGCTGCTGTTTAGAAAAATGTTTGGAAGATCTTCATTCAAATCCACTGCCCCTGAGTTCAGATCTGCTGGTTATTAGTTTGTATCTATTTCCTTGTGCCTGAATCAGAAGGCAATCACCAGAACCGGTGTATGGAGCTTATGTTTTAAAGATCCTTTACAGTCCTAGAGGTTGGGAAGACCTTTTTCTTCTTCCAACAGATTCCATATGGTTTATATGCATTGCTCCATAAACAGTAAGTTGCTCAGTCCCTTCCTGGTTGATGAGTTGGTATTAGTGAGACGAGATGCTGATAGAGATCCCATCGGTGAGTCGTGTGTTCGCTAATTTGGTGACCTCATTATTTAATTGATCTCCATGATAGCCTATCGACTGTTTTTGGATTATGGACTTGATTTCGAACCACAGAGATCAGCTCTGTTGAGTATTTGTTGATTATCTTGCTTGCTTCGATCCGACAAGTGCTGATTTACTTGTTTGACCCAACTGATAATAAAAATAGTATGAAGCCTTTTTATTGATGTCCCTTCGTATAATGCTGGTTGTTACTCATTGAGTCAGACAGACTATGACCTGTCCTAGATTTTAACAGTACTATCAAATTCCTATTGGCTTCTGCTAGTCAATCTGACTAGTTAATCTTCTGCTGAAGTCATATTGTGTTTTCCTTCTTCGGATGAATGAATTGCTCATGTTATTGTTGGAAAATATAGTGAATGATGATGGATGCCTTAGTTTGAGTAGACTTGTAAAAGTAGAAACCATCAAGTGAAGAGTTCTTAACAGATTGGTAAATCTGATATTATCAGTCTAATACACCTTCTGTTGGGCAATTAAGCCTGGAGATTGGCCTCAACAAGTCTCATGTCCTGAGTTTATGCCTTAGTGACCTTCATTGGATGCTAGTATAAATCAGTTGATATTGAATTGCTGACATCATTATCAAAGAAGCATTCACTGACCCACTGAAACTGTGATGAATTCCTGGGCTACCTATTTTTGGATATTACTTGTTTTTTTTTCTGATCCATTAACAGTTCATTGAGATTTCATGAGAACAGGTTGCTAGACAGGGAGTGCTGAACTCTTTGGAATTGGACCACAACCAAGTAATTAATTTCTGATCCTCAGCTGAACCTTCTTACTCATATTTTGGTGTTGAGGTATATTCTGTCCTACTTTACCTTGCAAACCTACTTTGCGAGTTTATTATTCCTTTCATATATGCCATGCTCGAATAGGTTCTAGCCAGATTACATGTCTTCGCTATTGGTTATCATGATGTGAGTTAATTAGAGTATTCCTAAATCCAGTCAATTACATAATCTACTTCGTTATATTTTGAGCAAAGTTTCATTTTCATGTGATAATTTCCAAACAGTATTACCTTCTTTCCATCTCTTTGAATTAATTGAAGTGCTAATTTTCTTAATTATAATTTCTTGATAAGAAAACATTATTTAAAAGACTTGCATATGAATATCCTAAATTAGTTCTTATCTTGAGTATTTACTAGTCTACATATAGTTTAAGTCATCGTTCATCCTGTTCCGCATCATTTAGTATCAGAGCCATCTTAGGTCTTCAGTTCTAAGTCTTGGTTATGTGTATGTCCACACATAGGGGTACAATTCACCCACCTGTAGAAAAGATGTCGAGAAGCATGGATTCCGGAATCGGAATCGGCCAATTCCTGAGAAGGGAATCGATCCAGGAATCGGTCTGGACTTTGGATCGGTTTTTTTTTTAAATTTTTTTCATCAAAAAATTCAAAAAAATCATAAAAAATTATGAAAATTAAGAAATAGTTTAGAAAAAAATTTAAAAATAAGATTAGCATGCATCCACATAAAATAATTGCTAATAAATATGAAAAGATATTAAGTACATGTTGAGATGCAAAAACT
This sequence comes from Cryptocoryne crispatula var. balansae, assembly GCA_036172225.1. Lineage (NCBI taxonomy): Eukaryota > Viridiplantae > Streptophyta > Magnoliopsida > Alismatales > Araceae > Cryptocoryne > Cryptocoryne crispatula. Next base: position 11,883,092 of record CM069932.1, on the reverse strand, counting down.
ATAATAAGGTTCAACTGTATCACATGAAAACATAAAAATAGAAATATACATGTTATCAATCTTCACCAATATCCATGATATGGATCCCTGTTTTCAAGGCGTCGCCTAGGCGACGCCTAGGCGTCGCCTAGGCGACAAGGCGCCCCAGAGGGGGGCAAGGCGATGGGCGCCTAGGCGCCCATCGCCTTAAATAACTATTTTACTTATTTTAATAATAAATAATGCTAATTAAGTGTCAATATCATATAATTAAGTTGTTTTAGAGTAAAAACAACTAGTTTTAATAGTTAATTTGACTATAAATTAACATTTTGATGAATAATAGCTAGGGTTAAATGATTTTTTAAGTGTTTACTAATAGATGATATAATTTAAATAGTAATTTTAACTAATTTGTCAAGTTATTTAGTCTATGTAACTATGCAATTCCCACATTATTGATTGATTTGCATGGTGTCAAAGTTATTTTGCATCATTTTTTACATATATCTTTATTATTTTATCTATGTTACTATATAAAATAAGGCGTCGCCTAACGCCTCGCCTTATCGCCAAGGCGCCAAGGCGGTACTATGTCGCCTTGATCGCCTTGGCCGCCTTAACAACTATGATATGGATATTAGCCTTCATCCTCTTCCTGTTTCTTCCGTGACTCATCAATTGAAATTAAAACATATCTATATGAAAATAATGACATTGCCATATCCTCAAAATCGTAGGCATTGGATTGTTGCATGTAGGTAGGCTCAGGTGGAGGAATCCACAGTTGCCGAGGTTCATAAAATGCTGGATATGGTGGCTCCATAAAATGTTGTTGTGGTGTTAGCTCATCCAGCATGAAATACGGCTTTGGCCGCCGTGAATCAGGTGATTGGGTTGCTGATGGCTGCATTGCTGGTATGCACTCCTCGTCATCATCAACTGAGGAGTGAGAAGGAGCCTGTGTGTTGTCATCTGGGCCCACAGGTTGCTTGATCTCCAGCTTCATTCTCTTCACATCTTCAACTATCTCTGATGTCCCACCACAACCTAAAGATTTTTTTAACTTTGAAAATCCGCCCATTTTTCATGTTGTCACTTTTATTTTCGTTTTGCCTGGACTACGAATGGGCTGGGTAGCGGTGGCTAAGGCTGGAGCTGCGGTTAAAGTTGGAGGTGGCTACTGTATAACTGCTGGGGCAGAAGAAAGGCCTGCCTGAGTCTGAGAAGTAGGTGGAGCTGGAGCATTCTCCTCGGCCTCAACACTATCCAATTCTCCTTCAGCTCATGCATGGTCATCGAGATCAAACTCAGCTAGATGATACCTGGCTGCCCTCTCCTCTATCCAGGAAGTAAGTGCATGCACCTCTTGGAATATCTGATCCATGTCCACCTCCTCAGGTGGTGGTGGTGTGGCGGAGATATGCCTATGCTCATATGGACCACCTGTAAACCGTGCAAATCGCTTCTCAAAGATCTTCTGTCGTTCCTTGATATTCTTGATGTGCAGTCTCATATTGTAATGACAGAAGACCAGCTTCTCCAGCTGGTCTGAGATCAACATGTTCCTCCTCTTTGTATGTATCAAGTTGAATGTACTCCAGTTCCTCTCACAATAAGAGGAACTAGTACTCTGGCTGAGTATCCTGATATCAATGACAGCAAGTGAATTCCATCCACTCCTGGTGTTCATCTGAACCCACCACTCAGCTTCAAAAAAAAAACAAAACAAAAAACAAACAATCAACGCAGCATCTTTAATAACTTATAAGATAAGTAAATAAAATCATCATTATAAATAAGTACACCAGGTGACACTTTGTCGCACGAATATCTCAGATCAGTATCTGAGTATACCATAACCCTCATCTTATGCATCTGCATTTGAAAAGTATTTTTAAAAAAAATCATTAGTTGCCTAATAATTTTAGGCTCCAAAATATTGACTAAACTCCAACTTCTATCTCAACTTCTATTCTGTCGTGCTGAGATCGGCAGAGATGCTAAATAAAAAAAAGTGTACCCCGCATCACCTCGTTGTTGTTTACCACCTATTCTCCATATTGAATGCAGGGGTTCAAAAAATAGTCTGCAAAAATTTATCAATATTAGTATTAACATTATGAAGCTGACAATTATTGACTAAACTTAAAGTAGGTAAGCACATATAATTTTTTCACCCACTAATAACTAACCTACAACATCGACATTGTGGTGCAAAGTCTTGACCCATCGGTCATCTATAATCTTCTATTATTTTTTGTAACCTCTGGGATTCTTCTCTTTAATTTGTAATTTTGCCCAGTCCATAGCATCGTACAGCGTGCCCATCTGATTTCTGTCATCTGAGTCTACCAACCTCAAGACAACTACCAGTGGCTCAATGACTGCCAAGTAGTAGGCAATCATCTCCCAAAATCTCTTGTCAGTGATCTGCTTCTCAGACCTGACAAGAATTTCTAACTGATCTTACTTGTTATGCAGGCGGTCTACCATATAATTATAGTATTCTTCGGACTGCGTGAACCTAACCAATGCATGTTTGTGCCGGTGTAAACTCACCAATGCAATGAAGTTCGTGGCAAAACGTGTAGGACCGGGCCTGACAAGATCGTGCCCTCCTGTGTGTGATCTCATAATATGTAACAGACGGGGATGCGAATAAATAAATGAAGTGATCGTTTGTGCCTACCTGACAAGGGTAGACACTTTCCTCCTTGCCTATATCCTCCAGTATGAGATCAATAGAATATGCTGCACAGGGCACACAGAATAAATGCTCCCTCTTCTCCATCAACTTCTTCCCAGCCACCTTATATGAGGGTTCGTTGTCAGTGACAACTTGAACCACATTCTCCTCCCCAATCTCCTCCACCGCAACATCTATCAAAGAAAAAATGTAGTCGGCATTTTTAATCTTCCCAAAAACATCCACCGACTTCAAAAACGTGGTCTCCTCAGAACAATACACCAAGAAGTTTATCATACTCCTCTTGGTGATACTTGTCCGCCCATCACACATGATCGTGCAACACCTCTCATTCCACACCAATCTAAACCCATCCATTCACTCTCTCAACTCCTGCACCTCCTCCTCTAGCCCACCACCATATATATGCCTGCTGCTCGGGACTTGCAGACCCGGTCCAGTCTCACCCGCGACATCTATTGCAGTCTGAACGTGAGGGCTGGTGGCTGCATCTGCTGGGATGCCTACATTAAGTTTAAAAAATTGAATCAACAAAAAATAAGGTTAACTAAATAAAACACACATAAAAGCCATTTTAACAGTGATACATGCATGTAAAAACCACTTCACAGTGTGACGAACGACTCTCTTTGCAGCCGTTCCTATTGCCTTCATCCCCTTCATTGCTTGTTTAATCCCCATCTGTCCAACGCTTTGTTTCCTAAACAGATGCTCATCACTCGGTATAAACTGAGTATTGGCATAATGACGGTGTGACTCATGTCTCCATCCCTCACTCTCCCGGTCCCGGGTAGGGTGAGCCGATGCTAATCGGCCAAGAACTGGGTCAGCTCTGGACCCTGACCCTCCTGCTCCCCTCCTCCTGTCTTCCTCCACAGCAGATGCATGCTTGCCAGCGTGCCTAGCATGTCTAAATTCGGAGTCCGTGGAGTCGTCCTCACTCTCTGGCTCCGCCTTGGCTAGTGCCTTCCCCTTGCCTTTCTATTTGTATGTAGGCAAATCTCGGTCCCTCCTCCTCTCAAGTAACTCATCGTGCAACTCCTCCCTCTGCTCAATCCTGATAGATCGTTGAGAGGCTTTACTTGTCATGTAGCATCTCATCTCCTCACTCTTCTCCCTTGGCACCTTATCACATTTTTTGACATTCTCACCTGTTCCGACAATATGTTGTTTCAGCCGGAACACACCACTTGCACTGCACTTTCTTTCTGACTACGTCTACCATATGGCCGTGTTCCCAACCTACGTCAGAAGGACGTGCTGGTGGTACATCACCTTAATCGGCCATTACTTATACCTGTAAAAATTACAAACAATTCATAGAAAATTGTAAGCAATGATTGTAGAATCGGTCGATTCTCGGATCGGATCGGTAGTCACCGATCCGATTCCGGACCAAACTACCGATCCAACCGGGACTCCTGGCTGGATCGGTCGGAATCGTGCGGATCGGTCGATCCCGGATCGATCCGGGTGGATCGATCCGGGAATCGGTCGATCCCGGATCGATCCGGGTGGATCGATCCGGGAATCGGTCGATCCGGACCGATTCTCCGAAAAACTGGAAGACCCGGAATCGATCCGATTCCGGGATCGATTCTGGACCGTTTTAAGGTCCGATCTCCCCCAATTTGGGGGAGATCGTTGGGGGAGATCGGACCGATCCTCCCCCCAGCAGGCCTCTTCTTGCTTCATCTCCTTCCCCCAAGTCCCCTTGGAGATCTAGGGCACTGTTCACCGGCGATCCTTGCTTGTGAGGGCCGATCCAGGCTTGTGAGGGGCCGATCCACCCCTACAACAGGTTTGTAGGGGGGGGACCTTCGATCCCCCCTTCCCCCTGCGGCCCTGCCCCCTTCCCAGTTCCCCCTCCCCCGATCCTTGGCACTGCAGGGCGGCCCTGCAGGTTTGGGAATTAAATCCCCCGTTGGGGGGGATTATTTCACCCCCAATGGGGGTTGAATTGCACCCCCGAAGGAGGGGTGTTGAACATCGGCAAGGACCCCCCCCCCCTTGGGTAGGGGGGTTGGGTATTAAATCCCCCATTGGAGGGGATTAAATTCACCCCCAATGGGGGTTGAATTGCACCCCCGAAGGGGTGCTAATCACCCCTTCGGGGGTGTTGAACAGTCACCCCTTCGGGGGTGACTGTTCGGCCAGAACCCCCCCCCTTTGGGTAGGGGGGTTGGGTATTAAATCCCCCATTGGGGGGGATTCAATTCACCCCCAATGGGGGTTGAATTGCACCCCCGAAGGGGTGATTATCACCCCTTCGGGGGTGTTGAACAGTCACCCCCGAAGGGGTGACTGTTCGGCCAGAACCCTCCCCCCCCTTGGGTAGGGGGGTTGGGTATTAAATCCCCCATTGGGGGGATTAAATTCACCCCCAAAGAAGGTTGAATTGCACCCCCGAAGGGGTGCTAATCACCCCTTCTGGGGTGTTGAACAATCACCCCTGTTCGGCCAGAACCCCCCCCCCCTTGGGTAGGGGGGGTTGGGTATTAAATCCCCCATTGGGGGGGATTAAATTCACCCACAATGGGGGTTGAATTGCACCCCCGAAGGGTGACTGTTCGGACAGAACCCCCCCCCTTGGGTAAGGGGGTTTGGGTATTAAATCCCCCATTGGGGGGGGGGGATTAAATTCACCCCCAATGGGGGTTGAATTGCACCCTCCCTGCCCAAGGCTGGGGGTGGATTTAATTGGTCCAATATTGTGTATGATTTTATGTGCTGTAGATAAGATGTCGGACGAGGAGCATGGCACCGGCCCCGCGGAATTTTGTGACATTGGATGGCAACATGGCCATCTCCTTGATTCAGAGAAGAAGAGAGTTAGATGCAAGTGGTGCCAAAAAGATATGAATGGAGGTGTGTATCGGCTAAAGCAACATATAGCCGGGATGGGTGGCAATGTAAAGTGTGATAAAGTACCGGCTGAGCTTAGGGAGGAGATGAGGGGTTATTTAACTGGAAGGGCATCACAGAGGGAGGTGAGAATTGGTCAGAGACAAGACCTACATGAAGAGTTGCTAGGTCGGAGAGACGCCGATCTTATGGCCGGAAAGAGTAAGAAAGGGAAAGGACCAGCACATGAAAGGGTCCAAGTTGATTCTTCATCTTCATCAGATGAGGAAGAGGCTCAGGTTAGGAGAGCCGTGCACGGGAGTAGGGCTCAGGCCCATGAGGATGAGGAACGAAGACGAGGAGCAGGAGGTTCGGCTGCCAGACGATTTGATGTGGGGGCGGGCACACACCTTGTTCGAGAGCCTGAATTCCGGAGGACACATTCTGTTCGGCCGACGGGAGACACCGCCATGTATAGGAAGAGTGGTAGAGGTCAGAGGGGTATAAAACAAGCGTTCAAAGGGGTGAATGCCTCGACTGGGGCAGCAAAGAAAGCCCTAAAGCATATGGTTAAATTCTTTCTACATGCAGGTAAATCTTTGATGAAGTTGTGGTTAGCATTTGCTTGTTGATATGAAGTTGTTGTTACACGTTTTTATTAACAATGATCTCTTCTTATCTTGTTTTTGAATTTGTAGGTGTCCCGGCACATGCAGCCACGAGTCCATATTTCCAGACTATGGTTGATGCGATTAGTGAGGCTGGGCCGGGGTTGAAAGCCCCCACATCAAAGTGCATATATGAGACAGGCTTGGATGAGGAGGTCGATGAGTTGACCTCATGGATAGATGGATTCAAAACCATCTGGAATGAGAGGGGGTGCACTGTAATGTGCGATGGGTGGACTGGAATCACAAGGAGGTCACTTATAAACTTCCTTGTGTATTGTTCTGAGGGTACCGTATTCTTGAAGTCGGTTGATGCATCAGGTCAGGTGAAAAATGCAGACTACCTATTTGGGTTGATGAACATTGTGGTGGATGAGATAGGGGAAGCCAACATTGTGCAGTTTGTCACAGACAATGAGGCCTCATATAAGGCTGCAGGAAAGAAGCTAATGGAGGCTCGACCTCACTTGTTTTGGGTGCCCTGTGCGGCACATTCTATCGACACGATGTTAGAAGATATTGGTAGGGATGCTAATGTGAAGTCCTTGGTCAACCAAGGACAACTTATCACCTCATTTATCTATGGCCATCCACGACTTTTACATATCATGAGGTAGCACACCGATGGTCATGATTTGATCAGACTGGGTCCCACAAGATTTGCCACCCATTTTATTGCATTAGAGAGCCTATACAGGTACAAGGCTAGTTTAAAAAGGTTCATACTCTCCACTGCTTATCAGGAGTACATAGATACATACAGAAGCTCCTTGGATCAGTATGAGGTACTGCTAAAGATGGAGCAGCTGATAGAAGACAACAAGTGGTGGGAGAAGGTGTAATACTACTTGTCTGTCATAAAGCCATTGGTACAGGTACTTAGGTTGGTGGATTCCAATGACAAAAATCAGATGGAGTACCAGTATGATGCTATGGATAAAGCTAAGTTGAAAATTAAAGAGAAGCATCCCAAGGGTTACAAAAAGTGGTGGAAAGTGATTGACAACAGATGGGACAAAACCCTACACCACGACATTCATGCTGCAGGTATACTTTAGTAGTGTAATTTGATTTATACTAATGGAGTATTAATGTCGTTACAGGGTACTTCTTGAACCCAAGGATACAGTATGGTGGCCAAGTATGTAATGATGGTGAAGTATTATCAGGCACACTATCTGTAATTAAGTGACTCTGTAAGACCTAAGAAGACAGAACTTGCGCTGAGGTTGAAGTAAGTAATACGTTTAATATCAATTAAACTTAAAACTTTATCTCAAGAAGAAAAGATAACTGATTTATTTTGGATTTTCAGATGACTTCATACAGGCACAAGATTGGGGTGTACGGAGATCCTGATTTGCAGTACTCACATGATAGGGTCCCCCCTAGTAATATGCTTACCCGAATTAAAGTCTTTTTGCTTACCTGAATTTTTTAAATAAGTTACTGATGCATGTAATTGTCTTCTTTATGATTACAGTTGAGTGGTGGATTATGGTGACCAACAGAACTGGATGGAATCCACTCGCATCCGTTGCAATTCGGGTGCTAAGTCAGAGCACTTCCTCATCTCAGTACGAGAGAAATTGGAGCACCTTCAACCTTATTCACACGAAGAGGAGAAATAGGTTGAAGACAAAAAGATTGGAGAAGCTTGTCTACTGCCATTACACTATAAGGCTGAGGATCAAGAATATCAAAGATAGGCAGAAGATATCGGAGCAAAGATTTGCACAGTTTGCAGGTGGATTGTACCAAGAAAGAGCACAAGCCCAAGCTACTCAGGGCTTGTCCCAGGCAAATGTGGACTTGGAATATCTATTCCAAGAAGAACATCCACTTGCAGCATGGGTGAAAGACAAGGATGCTGAGGGAGAGCCAGAGTTCGACCCGAATGACAGATCATGGGCCGAAGGAGAGCTTGACAGCGTCGTTGGTGAGAATGAAGACATGCAGGAAGGTCAAGAAAGTCAAGTTCCGTGCACAGCTCCACTTCCTGATCCACCCCGGACTACAGCTTCTCCAGAGAGACATCCAGCTCCCCCCCGGCTGTTACAGCTCCGCTACAGCTCCAGCTCCAGCTCAAGCCTTAATCCCAAATTATTTGGGGTCGGCTATATAGATTCTTTTTCTCCGTTCACATTGATTTTAAGTTACTTCTTAAGAGATATCTAAATTCCTTTCTCCACTCCATCATATCTCATGAGATAGACTCAATCAACCCAATTACCAAAGCAAATAATTTTTGTGTGACCTCGCTGAAAAGGAGGATATATATGTTCCAAGTTACATTTCAATAGTAAGGCTCTGCTCAACAGTTCTGTAACACCTACCCTTCTCCTTCTCATTGCTTAGACAAACAAAATGACGCCGACTAATAAAAGTATGCTCCGTGAAATGGATTTGCACATGTAGACAACCATGAAAGGCAAACAAATTTTCTGCATTATGTTTTGCAATTTGCATGGCATAAACTATATTGAGGATTATATTCTCAGAGGAATGTAGAAAGGGAAGTTCTTATCTATTGTTAAAATGAAAAGAAAAGAGCTTATCCATAGATGTTGACATGAGAGCAACTACCTGTTGCCTGTTCAGCGAAAATATGGCCCCTAGGGCATAGAGCTCCTCACAATGAGGTAAGAGCTCACATGCAAACTTCCCAGTCTCATGCTGGCCGTGCATGCCTGTGCATGTACGAGCCATCTGATTTTCATTTATATCAGGTCACATGTAAAAGCATCAACCATGAGGTATGGCATATGTGTGATATTCAATTCCCCAAGCTCAATGCCCTGTAATACTTTGTCAGAAATTTCAGACAAATGTTTGTCCACAATTGACTGGGACCTGAACTTGGGTCATTAAACATATAGCTTAGTAACTAATGAAGAACGAATATATAATCCATCATCCAGCCATGACACTAGAAGCTGAGTTCGATAAAAGTCAAAACAGTGATTCTACAATGACTTCAAGTTATAAAATAAGAGTTACCAAGTTGGATATGCACATGCCTATGTCCTATCGTATAAAATTGCGCAAAACCATAAAACAATAAATGGAGAACTTGAAAAAAACTTTAAGAATAAAAGAGGTACTTTTATCCTTTCCAATGAAACAGCAGAATCCCTGCTTCCTTTCTCTCTTGAAGATAATTCTTGGAAAGTCATAAGCTTGTTTCCATTTTTTCTATCAATTGCAACAACCTGAAAAAATGTATCCTGTTATGCAGAAATACAAACAAATGAAAATTCAACAAGCATCACACAAGATTTTTAGAACATAAACTTGAAACTAACTAAGCTTACCTCTGCATCTAATATAAACGTGCTCACTGCAGGTTTACATAACTCCTGAATTAGCTGAACCAAGTCAGGAAATTTAGATGTTGTCTCGCTCAGGTTACGTGAAAATACACGAATGGATCCATCTAGCAATCTATGAATCTGAGCTCGTTGACCATCATATCTGATGCAATAGTATCAACATTGAGTAACAAGAACAAATATAGTAGTAATTCCTTTAAATACAGTATTTATCCTCTCCTCCCAAAGATCAAATCTTCAGAATTTTCAAACATTCAGCGCAAATGAAAGCAAGCTATCAACATGTTCAACTAAAACAAACCATGGTCACTAAGTATGCATGGTTCAAACACAAAGGAAAAGACTGAGTGTTTTTGGTATACTGCTTGCCAGAAAGTTAAAAAGATGCAAAAGACAGTATCTCCAGGGCTTCTTTGAAAACTCTTTTAGAGAGTTCATGATGGTATCACCAATAACATTTAAGGATGAATAATGTCCCACCTTCACAGTATCAGGAAAACCCTGTTATTTGAAGCATCATTTTGTACATATTTCATTAAGAGTAAGAACCATGTGTTATGTTCCTTCTCCACCTCATAAACGCAGAGCCTGGTACAAGCATGGATTGCAGAATCGGTCGATCCGGATCGGGATCGACCGATTCTCGGATCGGATCAGTACCTACCGATCCGATTCCATTCGGAATTAGCGATCCAGCCGGGAGTCCCGGCTGGATCGGCCGGAATCGGTCGGAATCGGTCGATCCCAGACCGATCCACCCGGATCGATCCCAAAATCGGTCGATCCGGACCGATTCGCCGGAAAATCGGAAGACCCGGAATCGAACCGATTCCGGGATCGATCCGGTCCGGTTTTAAGGCCCGATCACCCCCTATTTGGGGTCGATCCGGACCGATTCTCCCCCCCCAGCCCTCCTTCTGCGTCCTCTCCTTCCCCCCAAGCTTCCTTGGAGTTCTAGGGCTCCAAGTGCCGGCGATCCAGCTGTTGGAGGGCCGATCCAGCCTTCCCCGCGGCCGATCCACCCTACACAAGGTTTGTAAGGGGGGGGGACCTTCGATCCCCTCTCCCCCCCCCGGCCATGGCCGGTTGCAGGTTTGTGATCCCCCATTGGGGGGTGAAATAATCCCCCAATGGGGGTGGAATTGCACCCCCGAAGGGGTGCTAATCACCCCTTCGGGGGTGTTGTACAGTCACCCCCGAAGGGGTGACTGTTTGGACATGTCCCCCCCCCTAGGTGGGGGGGGGGCTGGTATGAAATCCCCCCATTGGGGGGGATTATTTCACCCCCCAATGGGGGTGGAATTGCACCCCCGAAGGGGTGCTAATCACCCCTTCGGGGGTGTTGTACAGTCACCCCCGAAGGGGTGACTGTTTGGACATGTCCCCCCTCCCCCCTAGGTGGGGGGGCGCTGGTATGAAATCCCCCCATTGGGGGGGATTATTTCACCCCCCAATGGGGGTGGAATTGCACCCCCGAAGGGGTGCTAATCACCCCTTCGGGGGTGTTGTACAGTCACCCCCGAAGGGGTGACTGTTTGGACATGTCCCCCCCCTAGGTGGGGGGGGGGCTGGTATGAAATCCCCCCATTGGGGGGGATTATTTCACCCTCCAATGGGGGTGGAATTGCACCCCCGAAGGGGTGCTAATCACCCCTTCGGGGGTGTTGTACAGTCACCCCCGAAGGGGTGACTGTTTGGACATGACCCCCCCCTAGGTGGGGGAGGGGGGGGGGGCTGGTATGAAATCCCCCCATCGGGGGGGATTATTTCACCCCCAATGGGGGTGGATTTAATTGGCCTAATATTGTGTATGGTTTTATGTGTTGTAGATAAGATGTCGGACGAGGAGCATGGCACCGGTCCCGCGGAATTTCGTGACATTGGATGGCAACATGGCCATCTCCTTGATTCAGAGAAGAAGAGAGTCAGATGCAAGTGGTGCCAAAAAGAGATGAATGGAGGTGTGTATCGGCTCAAGCAACACATAGCCGGGACGGGTGGCAATGTAAAGAAGTGTGATAAAGTACCGGCTGAGCTGAGGGAGGAGATGAGGGCTTATATAACTGGAAGGGCATCACAGAGAGAGGTGAGAATTGGTCAGAGACAAGAGCTACATGACGAGTTGCTAGGTCGGAGAGACGCCGATCTTATGGCCGGAAAGAGAAAGAAAGGAAAAGGGCCAGCACATGAAAGGGTCCAAGTTGATTCATCTTCATCAGATGAGGAAGAGGCTCGGGTTAGGAGAGCCGTACATGAGAGTAGGGCTCAGGCCCGCGAGGATGAGGAACGAAGACGAGGCGCAGGAGGTTCGGCTGCCAGACGATCTGATGTGGGGTCGGGCACACGCCCTGTTCGAGAGCCTGAAATGTGGAGGACACATTCTGTTCGACCGATGCTGACGGGAGACACTGCCATGTATAGGGAGAGTGGCAGAGGTCAGAGGGGTATTAAACAAGCATTTAAAGAGGTGAAGGCCTCGACTGGGGCAGCAAAGAAAGCCCTAAAACATATGGTCAAGTTCTTTCTACATGCATGTAAAGATTTGTTGAAGTCCTTGGTTAGCATTTGCTTGTTGATATGAATTACTTGTTAGGTTAGTTATTATTAACAACCCTCTCTTCTCTCTTATCTTGTTTTTGAATTTGTAGGTGTCCCGGCACATGCAGCCACGAGTCCATATTTCCAGACTATGGTTGATGCGATTGGTGAGGGCCGGGCCGGGGTTGAAAGCCCCCACATCAAAGTATATATATGAAACAGGCTTGGATGAGGAGGTCGATGAGTTGACCTCATGGATAGATGGATTCAAAACCATCTGGAAGAAGAGGGGGTGCACTGTAATGTGCGATGGGTGGACTGGAATCACAAAGAGGTCACTTATAAACTTCCTTGTGTATTGTTCTGAGGGTACCGTATTTCTGAAGTCGGTTGATGCATCAAGTCAGGTGAAAAATGCAGATTACCTATTTGGCTTGATGAACAGTGTGGTGGATGAGATAGGAGAGACCAACATTGTGCAGTTTGTCACAGACAATGAGGCCTCATATAAGGCTGCAGGAAAGAAGCTAATGGAGGCTCGACCTCACTTGTTTTGAGTGCCCTGTGCGGCACATTCTATTGACCTGATGTTAGAAGATATTGGTAGGGATGCTAATGTGAAGTCCTTGGTCAACCAAGGACAACTTATCACCTCATTTATCTATGGCCATCCACGACTTCTACATATCATGAGGTAGCACACCGATGGTCATGATTTGATCAGACCGGGTCCCACAAGATTTGCCACCCATTTTATTGCATTAGAGAGCCTATACAGGTACAAGGCTAGTTTAAAAAGGTTCATACTCTCCACTGCTTATCAGGAGTACATGGATACATACAGGAGCTCCTTGGATCAGTATGAGATACTGCTAAAGATGGAGCAGCTGATAGAAGATAACAGGTGGTGGGAGAAGGTGCAGTACTACTTGTCTGTCATAGAGCCTTTGGTGCAGGTACTTAGGTTGGTGGATTCAAATGACAAAAATCGGATGGGGTACTGTATGATTGTATGGATAAAACTAAGTTGAAAATTAAAGAGAAGGATGCCAAGGGTTAGAAAAAGGGGTGGAAGGGGATTGACAATGATGGGACAAAACCCTACACCACGACATTCATGCTGCAGGTATACTTTACTAGTGTAATATAATTGTATTACAAGTTTTATTTTGTGTATTACACCCATTGTTTTTATACTAATGGAGTATTAATGTCGTTACAGGGTACTTCTTGAACCCAAGGATACAGTATGGTGGCCAAGTATGTAATGATGGTGGAGTATTATCAGGCACACTATCTGTAATTAAACGACTATGTAAGACCCAAGAAGACAGAACGTGCGCTAAAGTTGAAGTAAGTAATACGTTTCATATTAATTAAACTTTTAACTTTATCTCCAGAAGAGAAGATAACTGATTTTTTTTGTGTTTTCAGATGACTTCATATAGGCACAAGATTGGGGTGTACGGGGATCCAGATTTGCAGTACTCACATGATAGGGTGCCCCCTAGTAATATGCTTACCCTCATTAATGACTCTTTGGTTACAAGATTTTTTTTACATAACGTTACTGATGCTTGTAATTGTCTTCTTTACAATTACAGCTGAGTGGTGGATTATGGTGACAAACAGGACTGGATGGAATCCACTTGCATACGTTGCAATTCGGGTGCTAAGTCAGAGCACATCGTCATCCCAGTGCGAGAGAAATTGGAGCACCTTCAACCTTATTCACACGAAGAGGAGAAATAGGTTGAAGACAAAAAGATTGGAGAAGCTTGTCTACTGCCATTACAATATGAGGCTGATGATCAAGAATATCAAAGATAGGCAGAAGACATTGGAGCAGAGATTTGCACAGTTTGCAGGTGGATTGTACCAAGAAAGAGCACAGGCCCAAGCCACTCAGGGCTTGTCCCCGGGCGGATGTGGACTTGGAATATCTATTCCAAGAAGAACATCCACTGCGGCGTGGGTGGAAGACAAGGATGCCGAGGGAGAGCCGAGTTCGACCCGAACGACGGATCACGGGCCGAAGGAGAGCTTGACCGTCGTTGGTGAGGAAGAAGAGATGCAGAAGTCGAAGAAAGTCAAGTTCCGTGCACGGCTCCACTTCCCGATCCACCCCGACTACGCCTTCTCCAGAGAGACATCGAGCTCCCCCCGCCGCCTACGGCTCCGGCTCGGATTCCGATTCTTGGTCCATCTACCACCACCACCACCAAGAAGAATGGTGGATTATTTAGGGCTTTAAACAAAGTATGCTTACCTTCACAGCAAGCAAGTCAAGGAGATCCTACATTGAAGGGGAAGAAATTAAGTATCAAACGGCGACATCATCTCCTTGACACCGAGACCACTCAGCCACCTTCACCAGATGAGGATGAAGAAGAATTTGTCCCACCCACACAACAACAACGTACAGGGGGTGGAGGTGGAGGTGGAGGTGGGGGTGGCGGAGGTGAGGGTGGCTCTACTAGTAGTGCACGCACGAGTGGAGCAGGTCCAGATGATTTGAGTGATAAAAGACACTCATGTTCGAGTGGCAGGGGCAGCGGACGCTGGACGAGGATGACCGTTTTCGACGAGTTTGCATCTTCCTATCCGAGCCTCGCCTCGGACGGTGAGCACGGCTATCCACCATCTTTTCTAGCTCCACCTCCGACCGATCGTGAGTTTATGAGTTTACCGACATGGCCCGCCTTTATTTTCTTATGGATACGGGCCAATTATGACTGACCCTAATCAATGGAGATTTGCAGAAAATCAGAATGACCAGGACAGAGATTCAGATCCATCCTACTCCAGACATTACCATAGTTGGTGGTGATGGCATATTTATAATGTATTTCTTTGTTTATTTCACGCAATGTAATATGACTATATGAGTGGTACAAAAAATATGTGTTGTACAATTGTGTGATTGGATATGATATGTGTTCTACTTCTATATGATTGATTGTTAATTTGTTATATGAATGAGTGTTCCCTATATTTTTTTCACATTTTTTCTGAGTCCTATGTTTTTTTATTGATTTTTTGGCGATTTTTCCAGATTTTTTCATAGAGCAAAAAAAAAAAAACCGATCCAGACCGATTCTGGATCGGTCTGGCTCCAAGAGAATTGGCCTGGATCGGTCTGATCCGATCCGGATCGGATCGGACCCCACCGATCTAGGATCCGATCCCGATCCTGCGATCCTTGGGTACAAGGCACAGCTGCAAATTTTCTTTGAATCATTAGATCCACATTATTGGTTCATTTGCAAATTTTCCTTTGAACTTTTAGAAATTGTAAATGTAGTTTTCACATTTTTAATTAGGCCTTTATATTTTCTCCTTACATCATTCTCACCCTTCTAAATTCTTAACAGATGAGTGATCATTAAATAGTTCGTCAATCAATGCCAATGAGAACCTACATTTAGATACTTCTTTCATTAGACAAATTCTCTAGAACTTGGATACACATGCAACCAATGTAATGAATCAGAAACATGAGGCACAGAATTCAATCTAGCATCACTTGTACATACTAGAATTATTCCCAGGGACACAGTGTAACAGAATATGAAGAAAATACCAACTTCTCGTACCATAATACTGAAAAGAACATCTCAAATACAACAGTCTCAAATCTATTATCAGAATTCAAATAACTATTGGATTCATAAGCAATTCACATCAATTCACGATTTTCATCAAATAAATTACCTTCTCTACTGTCCAGAATGTTTTCAACAAGATTTGCTCTAAACTAAATCAACACAATGAATCATCTTTCTACAAGAGAAGAAACTCATCCAAAACTTCATCAAGCATCTTTAAATCTCATCTTATCTTCAATCATCACACCTATAACAAAATTTCTTTGACAAAATGTCCCCTATTTCCCTCTTTTAGATCTTACTTTCACAATTAATTATTTCTCAACCACGCTTACTCTTTCAGAGTCAAACTAGGGTTGCAAATGGGTTGAATTTGGAAGCCAAATTGTTTGTTTCCCATGCCAATTCAAATGAAAGATAAGGTATTCCAATTAAGTCAGAATCATTATGATGCAGGACGAGTGCTAAATTGAAATTATAGAGACTAAAACCAGAATTAAATACTGAAAACAGAATTTAAATGCTGTAAAAAAGACTCAGAGAACCGGCTTGGATAGGTCAGATCAGCCTGCTGGACTGATGGTCCAGATGCTGGCTTGTGCATGCTTGCGTGGCATGCATGAAAAGGCCGCACGACTTCTTTTGGCTCGGTTCTGCCAAGCCAGCAGCACACATGGAGAAGTGTGAATCATGTGAGAGACGCAGTAGCAGACAAAAAGAAGCCTCATCCCGACACCATAGTTCCGATGGGCGCATGTAGAAAGTTTCTTCATTCACTACTGTTCATCCTTCCACTCAGCGGAAAACAACAAAAACAGGGGATATAAAAAATAAAGAGAAATCGGAGTGATTGTTGTGAAAACAGAGATGGACAAAGCAGAAAATCGGAGTGATTGTTGTGAAAACAGAGATGGGCAGAGATTCTTCCACAGGAACTGACAACGTGCCTGAGAGAAAGAAGTGGATCCCGTTGCTGTTCAAATGTATGCTTTCATTGCTGCCAGACTCAGATCTGCAACCGTCATTGAGTGTGTTGTCAAGAAGGAGACGGAGGTCGCCAAGAGGAGGAAGAGCAGCCGTCGTAGCAGAGTTGAGGCTCGAGTCGAAGTGGAAGGAGGAGAACTTCTCCGAAGGAAGAGACTATGGCTTTGTCACCTCGCTTGGGAAGAAATGGCACTGTCCACGAGCAGAGAAGTCATTGGCGTCGTTCATTCCAGGGAGTGAAACGGCGTCAGAAGAAGCAACATCGACTAGAGAGGAACCTTTTGTTGAGGTTTCCTTGAAGACCACGAGGATGACGGTTTGGGACTCCAGGAATCATCAGAGACCATCACACATGTGAAGGGGAAGGGAGGGATGAATGGGGCAGAGGCCGGGTTGAGAAGAGGAAAAGAAGGCCCGCGGCTAGAAGGTGGAAGAGGAATGGCCTCCTTGGCCAATCGAGGAGGTAACGAAGAAGGAAATGGAGTCATGCCTCTTTTCTGGAATCAAGAACTCCAATAAAAAATTTATTCCATTTTCTATCTCTTTTCAAAGGGAGTACATGCTCCTTTTATAAAGCAAGCTCTATTTACAAAAAGATCTCATAGTACTGGTTATTTACAAATTTACCCTTCTAATGGCAGATAGGTAAAATGAACTCAAAACTAATTGAATGGATTCTCTAAAATCAGCCCCGTCACATTATTTTCCAGGTTGCACCAAATTTGATTCTTTCTTGGGATATGACTACTAAATTTTGATCTAAGCACCTTACATTTTTTATTTTTACTTTTCTTATCATTTAATGACATAATTTTTATAATTGAACTATTCTTGGTATCATTATAATATTAATTTTAAATATATATGATCAATTTCATCAAAATAAAAAAGATACAAATTTGAATGGTTTGGTTTCTGATTCCAATAAACTATACGAATATCCAATTCCAATAGTTCATAGGATCTTACAAACCCCGTAATTTTTGTCGAAATTGAATCGGAATTTCACCGTTTACAACCCCAAGTCACATGCATTTAACTAATAACAACTTTCAAAGTCAAAGGTGAACAAGAAGAAGATGAATATAAAGAAACCTAGGTTTGATGAAAAACCACTAGATTCCTTCCTCTCTTCCTTCCATAATCACCCTCCCTCTCCCCGGCTGAACCACAGGAGAGACAGCAAGAGCAGTTGGGCTTGGATAAAGGAATGCAAGCGCTAACACCTACATATGCAGGGTGAAGCTGAAGAACCCACCAAGTGGGATTTGACAACACATATGGATGATCAAAGCGAGAGGACCTGTCACTACTAAACGATATTGATCAACATTGACTTTATAATATTCAATAGATGTTATGATTTTATCTATGCATTTCCTTTATTTATGAACATTTTCTACTTGTCAATGGCGTCAAAGCAAATTCTAAAGTTTAGATGTTTAGATAGGTCAACTTTTTGTAAAGAATAAGGTGGTTAAAATGTAAAGTGGGATCTCCTTAAACCCTTCCCATAGTGTATCCCCAAGGAGTAAAGAATGAAGTTGAAAATTTGTGAGGTGGTGTGACACCCACCACCTCCTTCCTCGTCAGCCCATGCATGCTGACCAATGAGGCCTTCTATCATCTCCCTCCTCTCTTCCTTTAGACAAGGTGATTCCTCCATTCTTCTTCTTCCCTACCTTGGTGGTCGTGTCATTCCTCTTAATCTCTTTCCTTTCTTGTAGCTATGGCAACTTGTGTGAAAATCCTTGTCACTAACAATTCCAGTGAACTCTCCTCAAAATGCTTGCCCTTCTCTCTCGCCCATTGTTTGTAGAATCGGCCAATTTGTATTGAAATCGGCCTATTCCAAAATCAGATCGGCACCCATCAATCCGATTTCGGTCGGAGATCTGGTCCAAGCCGATCTCCAAGCAGAATCAGTTGAAATCGGCAGAATTGGGGTGGACCGGGACCAGAATCAATCAAATCAGCCAATTTTGAACCGACTCCTTGTTGGAATCGGCCCCCACGGCACTGTTGAGCTGATGCGGCAGCCATTCTCAGCCCATTTTGGGACCAATTTTGGCCTCAAAAGAGGCTAGCTCTTATTTTGTGTTTTTTTAGGACTTTTTGAAGAACTGATCTAGACCTATTCCAGAACAATTTTTCTCCCGAATAATCAATCAATCTGGATCGGATCGGATTGGAATTGGGACACACCAATCTGGGTCTCAATTATGATCCTACAATCAATGCTCCTACCTCTTCCTCCTCTCTGCAACAGCATCAACTCTTCCCCTTTTGGTCCAATGCTCCTACCTCTTTATTGCTTTTCACATTGGAACCCCTCTACACAACCAGCCTCACACTCCCCACCACAAACCCTACCAAAATCCCCAACCGTCTCTTCCAACCTTGTGCAAATGTTATACTATGGCTCTCCATTCTTTCTGCCTACAAGTTTTCCCAAGTGGTCTTAGACACTCCCTTCAAGCATAGTGTGCATCTGTGGCCCGATAAACAAAACCACAACCCTCATGCTCCAAGTCTGCATCCAATGCCAGCCTAAACATGCCCAAACTCTGTGCTGCACCTCTTGCTTTGTACTCCAGCTCCTCGGCCTGTGGCATCCTCTGCCATTTCAAGTACCATTTCTCAACCACCTTGGTCAAGTGAACTTCCTCCCATCTGCCTCACAAGTGCCCAGGATTTCCGGGTTCGGATAGGCCCCTTGATCGGCCAGGGCCTATCCCGATCCCGATCTAGATTGGGATTGGATTGGCCAGCTCAGCCAATCCACAGGAAGGAAAACTGGTCCATCATCCGCTTGAATTGGTTCTCTAAAAGAATAAAAATAAAGAAAACATCATTAATGTGTTCAGGGTAGAGCAGCCACCAATGGGAGGCAATCTCTGCCAATTTGCAGTGGATAGGCGGTGACACCAAGATCCTGCATCTTCCCTGCCCTATGACCGTTCAGGTCTGAGAAACCTGATAAATCTTGATCTAGTAACTTGCATTACCAGATTCAACCATATTGGGTCTTCTGGCACTTTGGAGCCCAATTCTCCTATAAGTTCCTTTTGGGATTGACCCCCCCCCCCAATCGGGTCAGTACTGGTCAGCTTTGCACACCTAGAGTCATGTGCCATCAGTCTCCACCACCTGGGTCAATGCATGCTGCTGACCTGCGCTGCACATCCGGTTGCCCCAGCAAGCTTGTGCTGTTGTTGTATCCTTGTGTCCTATCTCCCTGTCCTCACTCCCCCATGGGACAGATTAGTACTTCAGTCAATCTGCCCTGCCTGGTCAAATATCTCCACACTAGCCTGCCCTAAGCCACTTCATGGCACTTTCTTTTGGGTTGCACATCTGGATGCTAGATCCCTATAGCCTGGCCACAAGGGTCCTTGCATGGCGTCACCAACCAATGTTGCTGCTGCCCAGCCTCAGTTGCTTCACCAGTCTTCTTGTGGCATCTTTTTCCTCCCACTTGCCACCTCCGTCAACACTGCAACAACCTGCTTGACAATTTGCTCGAGCTACAGAATGTCCACAACACTATTTACGAGCATGACTTTGGACTGCAGGAACTGTTATGTGAGACAAACTACAAGAAGGTACTGTATTCTCTTGGTGGATGTCTATGCACTGTTTCATTTGGTTTAACTGAAACTTAAGAATGGATGACCACAGTATATGTACAATGTTTGATGATTCTTGCTTTTCATCCTGCATTGCTCACCAATAGAAAAGGATGTAAACCATCGTACCCTTGTCCAATAAGGTGGCAAGACACTGTGCTTAGAAAAATTACAAAAACCCTATAGTATCTGATGTATGATGCAATAAATTGATGCCCTTGCATTTAC
This sequence comes from Cryptocoryne crispatula var. balansae, assembly GCA_036172225.1. Classification (NCBI taxonomy): domain Eukaryota; kingdom Viridiplantae; phylum Streptophyta; class Magnoliopsida; order Alismatales; family Araceae; genus Cryptocoryne; species Cryptocoryne crispatula. The sequence continues at coordinate 11,862,572 of CM069932.1, read as the reverse complement.
TTTCTGTTTTTTTTGGGGGGGGGGGTCAGACAATAAATGATAAATTTTCAGGGGAGAAGATTGTGCCATTGTTCAGAGAAACGAGATGGACCAAAATATCCATAGAAGAAAATGCAAAAACCCAATAAGTGCCAGTAAGGGACAATCATCCACCATATCACAATCAATGAAAGAAATATATTCACTCATCTAAAACCAACTGTCAAATAATTGGCGAAAAGAACAGAAAACTATGTCAAATGGAACTAAAAGGAAGAGAATACTTGTATTCACAAGTAAACGCTTTGGCTTGAAATGATTTGAGTGCTTGAGGAACCCCATTTGTAACTCTGAACGTGTAAAGCCATATGGAACATCAGACGTATATGATGCTAAGAACAAGAACACAGACAGCATATCACTTCCCACTTACCTTGCAAGCATAGGTGATATAGGTGAGCCAGGTACCATCTGCAAGGTCATAGAAGAGAAATCAATTCCTTTGCTCAGCAGTGCAGGTACAAGCAAATCCTGCATTGCACAAAATGACATTAAATGTGTAGTAAAGGATCAATTGCATAACTGTTCTATTGAATATTTAACTTGTCATATTGCTTTACTTTGTCATGACAAGAAAAGTGGCACCAACTAGAAACTTACTCAGTCCATATCCAAAGGGCCACCAAAGTATGGCTTGCACCAAGTCCTGGCTCATTAAGTCAAAATCATTGAGTCGATCTTACTCAAACTTTTCAAAGTTTCAAGGTTTAGCTAGCTTGGTAGATAAAATGTCTCCTTGACATACTAAATTACCAATTAGGATTCTTGTAACCAAATCATTGAATGGGTCTCGATTAGCCAGTCAAAGGGAACCAGTGCAACAAAATTTCAATTGAGATCTGAATGATATCTAATTGCACATGTCAAATTTCCAAGCACAAGGCAGAAGAAGAGTAAGATGAAGATCCGGTGTATGAAAATACTTGCTAATTGACTGATACATCATAAAATAGTCTTGAAGAAGAAAAATAAGCAACAATTGATTGAAATAAGCTAAATAAAAAATTGAAGGATGACTTCCTCTGTGAGAAGAGATGAACAAGAACATAGGAATAAGAAAAGTGCAAAATGAATAAGTTTGGAATAGGAGAGAGAAATGAGTAAACCATTATAGTTTCCCTTGCCCACAGTTGCAGGAAAATTCTTATTTTCCTTATATTAATCCTAGAGGATTTTAAGGTCCATCTTTTTTTTTTTTGCTTGTGTCTCATGTTTTGCTTCCCGCTTTCATTTCCCATGTTGGCAACTATGATTATGACCATAGACATCATGTCAATTTCCAGCAGGTGAAGTCTCCATTGTCCAGTCCACACTTCACAGATGTCAGGCCCTCCCTACATTATCCAAATAAAATCTTCACTTTGTACCAGTTACCCAACATGTGGAGTATGTGAAAAAAAAAGTACCACTAAAACAATATGTGCTTCCAGATCAATGAAAATCCTGTAAGTTTCCACACTAGCTATGCAATAATTTATATTTTTCCATGTTTACAAGCAGAACCTATAATTAAGCATAATCAGCATGTGAGACAAAAATTATAAATTTTACAAACAAGTGCATACCAAATTAGGAAGCATGCTATAGGCCTCAACAACAGCTGATGAAATGACCTGTAAAAGGGTATGTGCTTATTAGGTCATGACAAAACAATGAAAATCTAGCCTTAGAATGGAATGACTGCCAGTAAATTTCCAGCTGGTAATCATGCTTATGATGCTATGCAGTAAAAAATTATTAATGAAATCCCGGCAGAAAATGTAAAATTAAAAAAAAATGAATTCATGAAATATGCTAGTTATCGTTGTAAAGTGAGTTACAAAAGCTTTATGCTATCTAAATCAATAAAGATCGAACCTGGAGATCTACTTTTAGCATTTCAAAGGATTCTTCAACAAGCATAGATGACTTGTTCCATAGAACTGCTTGTCCTAGTGCCGGCAAAATTGTTTTCATCATTGCTCCAACCCGCAAATTTTTGACCTAAAAAGAACAAATTAAGAAGCAATTAGATGAAAGAAACAAGCAATAACTGGCATCCAGAAAAGGTATGTCGGGCACACGTATAGTGGGTCTCACAAGGTGTTTATTCTTACAAAAAATATTATATGTGAAGGTGTGAAACCTCATTTTTCAAAAAAACATATAAAAACACATGATATCTCATAGAAAAGAACCTTCCTTATCTTTTGTTAACATAGACTATTAAGCAAACACATAAAATCTCGTAGAAGTATTAGTCATCAATTAGTCCTAAGATATCATCTTATAGCACAAGATTCAAAGGTACTTAAATAGACATCAATTTTACATTTTAACCAGAGCCTTAAATGAATAAGTTTAGAATAGGAGAGAGAAATGAGTAAACCTAAGATCTCATCTTATAGCGCAAGATTCAAAGGTACTTAAATAGTCATCAATTTTACATTTTAAGATCATCTAATTAATGTTATAAGGAAGCATAAGATGTGATGGGATCCAGTTCAGTAGGTTTTAAAGATCATTTTCTATTTCTTTCTTTTCGGAACTATTTGTAAATATCTGATGTCCTTTTAGTCCTTTTTTAACTTTTTAGTTCTTACAAGGATATATTTGTGAATAGTGTTTTAAGTGATTCCTTTTGTAATATGGCTCCTCCTATATAAGGAGACTCCCCAATGTAGGAATGAGAACAGTGGAAATTTTTTGGTCTCACTCTAGAGAGGCTCAGCCTCGGTAGGATTTTCACTCCCTCCGATGGAGGTTCTCCGGTTCCACCTCTGATGATAACTGGTTCATCCTCAACCCTCTGGCAAGACATCTTCTCCTCCCATCTCATCCCTAGTAACCTCCGCTCAATTTCCTAAACCCTAAAACCCTTCCCCTTTCCTTGATTCTCGGTTACAACTTTTGTCCGACGATCCCCAAACCACTCCAAAGACAGCACAAGAATCCATCTGGAGACTGGCGCCCTCTCCCTCCATCAACCTTCCCTTCCCAGTTTCGAACACTCGAACTCCATCACCGAAGCCCTGGCTCAAACCCACGACCCCTCCTCTAGAGTTCGACGATCCAATGAGGAGATGAATTTCTAGCGCCATGAAACCGTCAAGCCGACAAGAGCACCACCGCGGTAGAAGCCACCGTAAAGCTTCCTTGACATCGTCTCCTCCATCCCACACCATCATCTCCTCCTCCATCATAGTCGTTGACGTCACCCGTCTCCCCCCTTCTGGTACCGTCAAGCGCTGCCACCGCAGCTTTAGCCTCCAACAAGGCAGGCTGAACTCCGCGGTGCAGCTACACAGTTGTCTCAAAGCCCTCACCTCCATCTAAGATGCGCAACCACACACTGGAGCAACCCCAAGGTGCCATCAGACTCTGCCAGAGCTCCACGATTGCTCTCCAATTTTGTCTGCTCCACCCCTCCCCCTGCTCTCTACTTCTCATCCAGACAGAACTCTCACGTATACCCCCATGATGGCCAACATTTCCACCAGTCAGTTCCCATGCACTCCCCGATGTCCTCACCACCTCTGCAAACCACCCCCTGTTTGGGACCAATCCCCCATCCAATTCTCCTTCCACTCCACGGAGACTCGACGACTTCCTCCACATACCCCGACACCCCCACACCCCCCCATCTCTGCACTCTGAGGGATCCAACCTCCCTCCGAGCACCATCGCACACCCTGGCCTCCTTTGGCTCCTTCTGCCCCGCTTTGCCCTCATGCTGCTGCCGGACAAAGAAGATGGTGAGGGAGACAAAGAGAGGAGAAGGCCTACCCTGCCGCCTGCTTACTCACCTTCGGGATGGACACCGTAGCACTGAAAAGCATCTGTGCCTGGCTCTTTTGCCACACCTCAAAAAGGGCCTCGGTCTCATCAGACAGGACTATCAGCATCGGCCATGAGCCCCCTCTGTCCTCCTCTCTCTTCACACAGATGCCCCTAGGACTCCATGTAACCCCACAATGCTAAGTCGCTGCCATGGAAGGCAGTTACTGTACTGTTGTTCGACAATACAAAATGGGGCTAGGCACCAAACTACGCACTTGCACACCTGCAGAAGTTGCTCAACCCTTACACCAATTGCCTCCACCGCCTTCATCCCATTCAAACCTAAGGAAGCCACCGAGGATGAAAAGCCAACACCACTAAAAGCTTTACAAAGTCGCCTCCTGTGGCCCCTCTACACACTTTCTCGAGCATTTAAAGAGACCACAAGCCCCCCTTTGCCCGGATGCCCTAAGAATCCCCATGTACCCCGACAATTAAAAGAACCAGCTAGCGCTGGTTCATCTCTTCAGCTGGTTTAAGGCCGGTTCAGGCCAATTTTGACCCAGTTCAGGTCAATCCGACCCAGTTCGATGGTTTTCAGGCATACGGTGGCATTTGATGACTTGTTTAAACTCATTTATGCGAGAGGATGATAAATAATTTCTTTCTGTCCTACATCAAGATGGACCATAATTAAATGCCAAATGGACCTAATTTCTTGTATTCTTTCAGCCTCTCAACCTAGGCATAATAATGGTGTAAAACATCACTGCCATTTGATTTAATTCTCATAATTCAGTATCAGCCCTTGGATCTTGAGAAAACAATGTTCTATCAAAAAATCTTGCTCTTCCATCGTTGGAGCATGACCTTATTGGTCCCTATTTGGTCATTATGTGCTCAATCATAGATGTCGACATCCTTATTTAACCATGTGAATTGAAAACTTTGAAAAAAAATCCAATACTTGACATTCTTATGCATATCAAACCATAAATCTTCTGAATTTCTCATTTGGGCCTGACGTTCATCAATAATGATCCATTAAAACTATGTGTCATCATCAATCTGATATTGGGCCTGATTTATGCCATCCGAAGCCCAAGAAATATGGAACATGGAATTTTGTTATCCAGGTTTATTTTCTGTTATTTGTGACCTGATAAACATGAAAATGAAAATTTTGACATTCAAACCCACTTTCTAATATGTATGATGAGTCAACGACTCAACATGAAATATGTTGCATCTGACATATGGGCTCATTTTCTACCATGTGGCCCCATATTAAGAAAACATAATAATTTTGTCATCAAGGCCCATTTTCTGACATTCAGGGCCCATTAAGCATAAAATATAACAAATCAGCTATCTGGGTCCACTTCTTAACATCAGTGACCCAATAAGCCAGCGATATGTTGAATTTGCTATCCAGTTTTGTTAAGTTTCTTGGGCATTACCATATGCAAATCAGCCCCATAAAGGAACTGGCCTTGGGCCAATTCCATTTAGTTGCCATTGGTGCATCATTATTTGAATACTACCAAGTCCAAATCCAATTAGGACTAAGTGGTTCCCATTTTGGGCGTAAGTGGGATCCGCATCCTAACAAGGATCCATTAAATATAAGATCCCTCACATAACTCAACATAAAATATCATCCATTAGATCTAGTACCAATCATTGCCCTATGAATATCTCATCATTTAACATCATCAAATCATAACCATTCACTACTTAGGTGGAATCCAGATGTAGCCTCAAAAACCTAAATTTTTAATCTTTTACCTTTAAAGCTTTAACAATTAGAAAAATATGTAATATTTCATAAGAGTATTAGCCGATTCATGATATGCAAATATATATATATTAAGGTTGTTGAGTTTTTTTTAAAATATTTTTTTTATCTCTTCTCGTTAGATTTGCGAAATATCGATGTTAATTATATCAAGCAATGACTCGAATACCTTTAATTAACTGTCATAGCAATGATAGGGGACTGAAATTGTATACGATTCAGTTATGAAAAATGGGGAGGAGCTCAACCCATTCAGTCTCATCTTTCTTTATTTGAGCATTTTATTCAAAAAAACGGTTTAGTGGAGGTCAGAGTGGAAGGATCAGCCTTTACTTGGTCAAATAGAAGAAGTTTTGCTTTCAATGTTCGTGAAAAACTTGATCGTTGCTTGGCTTCAATGGATTGGTTTACTTTGTTTCCCAACGCTAAGGTTAGTTTGCTTCCTTCTTATTACAGTGATTATACACCTCTACTTCTCATCACTGATCCGGCTATTGGTAGAAATAAAAGGAGGTTTAGAATAGAATCAGCTTGGTATCTACATGGGTCTTTTAGATTAGTTGCTAAGGATGCTTGGGTTAGGAGTCCAGATATCTTTATTAAATATGAAAGTAAGATGAAATATGTTAGAATGGAGTTGCTGACTTGGAAGAGGAAAGTGTTTGATAATATAACTCAACAGATGTTTATTATCAGAATAGAGCTTAGCAATCTTCAGAATGCTCCTAGTGGGCAAGAACATATTGATCAAGAGATTTCTCTGCTTAACAAGTTAAATAAATTAGAATTGATGGAAGATGCTTATTGGAAGCAAAGGGCGAAATCTTTTTAGTATAATCTGGGTGATAAAAATACTAAGTTTTTTCATATGAAAATTTTAAATAGAAGAAAGTTTAACAGAATTGTAGGGGTGTATAATAGGGCTGGTTGTTGGTCTGCATCTTGGGATGATATTCAGCAAGTTTACTGTCATTACTTTGAAAGTCTTGTTCATTTAGACAAAACACCATCACTACATTGGTATAATATTTTACCGATTAAGCATTTGACTGAGGAACAAAGAGTTGTCTTGCTGCTCACTCACAGTATATCTGAAATTCAGGAAGCATTGTTCTCAATGTATCCGGACAAAACTCGAGGACCAGATGGTATACCGCCAAGTTTTCTACAGCTAATGTGGTATGACATTAATAGGGATATAGTTCATCTGGTATACTCTATTTTTTCAGCTCACTCTATTCCCCAGGGGTTGAATCATACTATTATTTCTTTAATTCCCAAGAAGGAGAATCATATGTATCCTGATCATTATCGGCCAATCAGTCTATGCAATGTTCTGTTTAAAATCTTCACAAAAGTCTTGGCTAACAGAATTAAGCCAATGTTGTCTGGGATTATATCGGAGAATCAGGTGGCCTTTATTCCGAGAAGGTTGGGATTAGATAATATTATTATCGTTAATGAAATTATAAATACTTTCCGGTTTAAAGTAGGGAAGGTGGGTCAATTCATGATTAAGTTAGACATAAGTAAAGCCTATAATAGAATTCATTGACAGTTTATTAGGTTTATGTTGGGTCAGTTTGCATTTCCGGAAGCTTTTATTAACTTGGTTATAAAATGAGTGTCCTCGGTCACTTATTCTCTTAATTTAAATGGACGAAGATCCAAGATGATAACACCTTTCTGGGGACTTAGGCAGGGGTGTCCATTATCCCCTTACTTATATATAATGTGTACTGAGGCTCTCTCTAGTATTATAAAATTGGTAGTGGATCAGGGAGCATTTAAAGGAATCAGCTTGAGCCGTGGAGGTCCTAGAATTACTCATTTGATGTTTGCTGATGATATTGACATTTGTGGTTTGGCTACTATGGAGGAGGCTCTAGCAATCAAAAATATTTTAAATTTATATCAACACACTTCTGGTCAAACCATTAATGTTGATAACTCAAGCATTATATTTAGTAGGAATGTGTCATCAGAGGTGTCTAAGCAAATTTGTGATGTTATGGGTTTTTCTGTAGCCTCTCTTTATGAAAAGTATTTGGGAATACCCATAGGTATTTCTGATAATAGAATTAATCATTATCAATGGTCGATTGACCACTTCAGGCAAAGATTAGAAGGTTGGAAAAGAAAACGTTTGTCTACAGCAGGTAGAACAATTCTTATTAAATCGACTTTGAGTCAATTATCGATACATATCATGTCTTTGAAAAGGATCCCAAGGGTTGTAGTTCACCAATTGGAAGTCATGGAAAGGAATTTTTGGTGGGGCCAGCAATATACTTTTAAGAAAAAAACCTATTTTAAGAGTTGAGAGTTTATTAAATTACCTAAGAGTAGAGGAGATTTAGGAATTCGTGATCTTATTTCTGTTAATAAGGCCCTTTTGTTAAGGCTAGCTTGACATTTTCTTCATGATAAGGACAAGTTGTGGGTAAAGATCCTGCAGAGTAAATATATTAAACAAAACAATTTTTGGGATCTTAAAATTCAATATAATAGTTCTCAAGTTTCGAAGAATATTCTCAATGCAAGGAAGGATTTGATTAGCGGTTGTTTATGGAAAATAAAAGATGGTACTGTTATAAACATTTGGAAGTATCATTGGATATTGGATGGACAGAGACCTCCTATTCCTCTTTCATCTCATAGAGAGAAACCACTATTAGTAAGTGATTTAATAGAAAATGGTAGGTGGAATCATAAAATTCCCAATGCAGTTTTTGAATTCTCTTCGGTGGCAAGGATTTTAAGAACTCCGTTATTTAGTGGAGAACAACAGGATACTTTAGTGTGGAAGTTTGTTCAAAGTGGTTTATATAATACAAAATCATGTTATACTTTCTACTCTTAAGTACAGTATCATCCGGGTGTTTTGGATATGTCAGGTTGGAAGAAGTTGTGGCATCCACGCATGAATAAAATTTTTTCGGCCAAAATTATAAATTTTCTATGAAAAGTTATGGTGAATGCTTTACCAACAAGTCAAGCCATTGTTAAATGATGCTTTTATATATCCAATACATGCAGTATCTGTCAATCAACTGAAGAAAATACTGAGTATCTTTTCTTTACATGCCCTAGAAGCAGGGCGGTGTGGTTTGGTTCTCCTATCAGATTCAATGAGGAGCGATTTTATAAGGATTCATATCAGATTATACATTTCTTTATTGATTGGGTTTTTTGCAAGGATAGCAATGTTTTCTTTTTGAAAAATTATAATTTTTCTATGAAAAGTTAATACATGCCCTAGAAGCAGGGCGGTGTGGTTTGGTTCTCCTATCAGATTCAATGAGGAGCGATTTTATAAGGATTCATATCAGATTATACATTTCTTTATTGATTGGGTTTTTTGCAAGGATAGCAATGTTTTCTTTTTGAAAGTGTTGGGAATATTGATTACTTGGCAACTCTGGAAACAAAGATGTGATACAGCATTTCAAGCACTGTACAGAAAGCTAACATGGATTCTAAATAGAGCTTTATACGATGCAAATTATTTTGCATCCCAATCTAAAGTAATGCTTAAATTCAAATATTAAATGGCATCCGCCGTTACCTTCTCATATTAAGATGAATGTTGATGCAGCGACAGATTCTCAAGAGGGGGCAATCGGTGTGCTGATAAGAGATTCATTTGGTTGAGTACTTGCCTAGAAAACACATATTTTAGATTTTACTAATTCCATGATTTTGGAGGCGTAAGCAATATTTGAAGCTTGTTCGTGGGAATTTCTTGACCAATGGCCATCTTTGATTGAAAGTGATGCATTACCTGTGATCAAAGCCATCAAGCAAGAGGGGCCGAACATATGGATAGCTGATGCCTTCATCACCTGGTGCCGAAGCCGATTGAGCTCCTCGCTATCATCTATCGTCTTCAGCCCTAGGGAGGCCAATGGCGCCGCTCACGAGCTTGCACGGTGGGCACTGCGGATAAATAGGGCACAAGTGTGAACTTCCTCACTATCTGACTTGTCGGAAGGGGTTTTTAGGTGTATTTTGTCTGATGTGCTGGTTGAAGTTGGACCGGATTAAGTTATTGTACTGTATTATGTTTTGTTTAACATAACGGTCATGATTTGTGTTCAAAAAAATTTGTCATAGCAATTCGCGAATAGAAGACACATATCAGCAAAATTAAACACACGGAAGCAATGGCCCTATAAAGTTGATGGAATGCAAAACTTAATGTTTTGATTTGATTTAGTTTGAGTTGACTTTATGTTTATTTGGATGATTGATTTGTTTTGGGTTAGGACTTAATGCCTTTTATATTTGGGATTTGTCTCAAATTCGGTTTCATCATGTTTTGGTTGAATGCCTTTAAAATTTTTAATGCTTCTTGAATATCAACTTGTCAGATTGATTGCCTTTCAGATTTCAGATTTCGAGGTCTAGAGTTTTAAATTTTATATTTCCATTCTGGGACTTAGCATCTTGAGATTTTGAATTCTAATGAGTTTTAGTTTGAACTCCATATTTGAAGATTTTAGGATTAAATTTAGGTTTAGAATCTTTTGGAGTTAAAGCTTTTGGATTAAGTTTCAGATTCGAACTTCGTGTTTTGGGGTTTTGAAATTGATTTAGAATAGTTGAAGTTTTAAGTTTGAAGATCTTAAAGTTCTTTGTTTGAGTGTTGTGATCTGATTTTTTTATCTCATTGATGATAACCCCTTTCTTCTATCTTGAGATTCGTGGGTCCGAATTCTCGGATCTCGGGTGCTCAGATCTGAATTTTATGATTTTGGTTTTGTTCCTTTGTTTGCTTGTATTCTTCCAAGTTCATAAGGATGTTCATGCTAAAATAGTATCAAACATACACCGGACAAGTATTTCTCATTGCCCAAGTCAAAATAAAATATAGATACATGAAGGAGAAGCATAGAAACCATAATTCCCATAAATTTTGACAAGTTAAGATTAAATTCCTTTTAACCTTAAACAAGCATGCGCGAGCTTTCCCATGATTGATGAACCTCATTAGCTTGTGGTTCAGCATATTTGCATGCTAAACACCCCCAGTCTCCCCTGTAGCATAATGGGTATATTCCTCCCTTAGTAAAGAACATGGTATAACATTGACAACTTTATCACTTTTGAATATCAACCTTAAAGACGTATGGATGTGCCCGGCCCCCATCCAGCTCATGTGTTATAGTTCTATTAGGTTCCGGCCATGATCATATGTTAATTGGCAGTATATGCATGCCAATTAGCCCTATCTGGGCAACTGTGAAGCCAACAGAATTCCGTTTGCACAAAACTTTAGCATATGTGCTAAGCCCATAGCCGAACCTGTAGAGATCCTTGTTCTTGATGCTAAGTGTTAGCATGGTTCGCCGGGTCGGCGACCCGGTCGCTTTTTGGGCCGACCGACCCCGACCCGGCCCCGACCTCCCGACCCGGCTATTATTTTAAATTGAATTTTTTATTATATTTTTCCCCGACCCCGACCCGACCCCGACCCGACCCGGGTCGCGACCCCAACCGACCCGGGTCGGTTTTGGGGCCGACCGACCCGGGGCCGACCCCCGACTATTCCTTCCTTGAGTGTTAGCATTCATATACCATGGCTATTGGTAGTCCGATCAATCTATAGGGCATCCCATGGGTTAGAAGTATGTAGATCCTTATTCATTTAGGACCTGGATCCACATAGGATCACATATTTTTGCATGCAATTTTTTAGGTGCCAAGAGAAGGTTTGCTCAAGTTCACACACACAAATCTCCCCCCCTGGGCATCCAAACTTTTCACATATTTTTATCTGTTTCCAGGGGACAATTTTAAAAATCTGGCCACTTCACACAGGAATCCCGTGAAGTGCTTACAATTTTTTTCAACCTTATTCCACCCATTTAATGTGTTTGTAGCCTTGACAACCAGATCCAGCTGCCTCATAAAAAAGTAGTCCGTCAGAAGTCGAAAAATGTAAAGAGTAAAAGTTTTCATCTTCGGAAGAAGGCTCAACACTGTAGAGTTCAACCATGATGTCAACAACCGAGCAACCTAAGTGCATGTGAGAACCATTTATAAAATTTTGGTGTCATAAAAATTTACTCTTTAACCATTAGCAAGTCAGTGAAGGACTGAAGGTACATCACGAAAATCACTCCCCAGGAAGAGGATCTAGGATTTCTTTCAAAAAAATTTAAAAAAATGATATGTTATTTGGTCCTTTTTTAAAGATAAACTGATCATTTAAACCAAATTTAACTAATGACATTGGTTGAGTGACAACACAAACTTGATCATCCATCAAGGATAGACCCACTACAGAAACATGAAAACAGGTTTAAAAATAAAAGATTGAGGCACAAATTGACCATGAATAACTACAGTCCCCAATAAGAACTCAACAGTGTTTTGAACTGACTTTTAACTGTTTGAATTGCATCTTACAAAAGTTAGGAGTAATTAGATTTTAGTTATATTTTTATCTTTTAAATGGCTTCAGTCTGAATTCAAGTTGAATTAAGATTTCAGGCAGTCAAAAGGAAGAGAATTACAAAGGTAAGGACCCAAGTAAGAAAAATGGTAAGAAGTACAAGAATAAGAGAAGATTAGTTAGCGGTAAGAGAGAAAATCCAAGGATATTGGTATTGCGGTCTCGGCAACTCCTTTAACAGCTATATAAACTGACTTCCCATCAGCTTCACTTTTCCAGAAAACATGGGGGTGACAATACACTGGGATCCTATGAGCTCCCATAGACCCATGTCCCCATGTTAGGATCCTAAGCTGAGTTTAGCCTTAGGTGGCATTTGTTTTGGCATAGTCTGAAAATCTGAATTCTAAAGTTCATTTGTTTGTGATAAAATTAAATAATTTGATTAAGATGTTTGTATGTAAATCAATTTAATGTTCACTCAAAGATATCGTATTGCTGACACCAAAATTTGCACAAGAAAAAAGGAGAGGAGAAAATTCTACTTCAACTAGGATTCCAAATTCTACTTCAATTGGGATTCATACCTCAATTAGGATTCCAAATCCTACTTCAATTTGGATTAATACCTCAACAAGGATTCCAAACCCAACTTCAATTAAGATTCCAAATCCCATTCCAATTGGGATTCCAGTTCTACCCCAATTGGGATTTCATCCAATCAAAATAAGAAGGTGATAAACAAAAGATATTTCCACAAACATTCATAAAAATCATAAAATATCATTTCTGGAATTTTCGTATTTTAAAAATTTTTATTTATAAAAATTACATAAATTTAGTTTTCTATCTCCAAAAATCATAATATTAGTCATAAATTACACAAATATAATTAACATTGTTTTCCCAACACTCTGAATTTTCCTAAAATTCCCATATTTTTGGGATCCCTAAAATCACTTCTTTAGAATTTTCAGCCTTTTATTAAAAATCAGGAAATATAAATAAATCCCATAAAATTCCTGAAAATTTAGAAAATAGCTTTAAATTTCCTAAAATGCCCTTGAGCTTATCCTCCCACGCTGAAAGTTGTTAGGGTGGGGTCCACCACCTAAGGAGCTAAAAAGTTGATGATAAAATCCTAAAAAATAAAAAAACATGCCTATTTGAACTCCAACCAACCTGATCAGTGGTTGGAGATCAGATCTATCCATCTAAAGCCCATTGCACGGACAACTGACAACTCCTAAGCTTTCCTCTATAAAAATCCACCCAACAGGCCTAGGAGAGAGTTTCCACGTCCTTCCCAAACCCTAGCCGCCAGGAGAGAGAAAGGTGAGGAGAAGAAGAAGGCTGCTCCAATCTACCTCCATGCTGCACCACCCCTAGGAGAGGGGAAAAGCAAAGAGAGGAAAAAAGGAGAAAGAATGAAAGGCACTCTCTGCCCTTCCCTTAATGTGTCAGAAGAAAAGAAGAAAAGGAAAAAAAAAAGGAAAAACAAAGTAGGAAGAGGCAGCCCTTGCTGTGCCCCCACTTCAGCCTCCTATTCTCCATCAAAGCTTGCATTCCAATAAAGATGTGGAAATGCCTCCAATGTGTCTTGTGGATGAATGGCTTATGTGCACAATGTTATGACAGATAATCAAGGGTGTCCAAGTGTTTGTTCAATGTAATTAACACCAAAATATTAGAAGTTCAGTGGAGAGAGAAGAAATTTCCAAAAGAACTCAAAATAACCTCAAAATAAAAATGTTGTTTGAATGTTCTAAGTGATGATGTCATCCCTGTGTCAGCACTCGGAAGATTCTCTGAACACACAATGTGAGCTCTTATCTATTTATACCACACCTGATTAGCTATTCTCCGATGGTTTATCATCTATTTTCGTAGCCATGGTAGTCAAAGCTAGCAAACAACAAAACAATTTCTTTTCCAAAAAAGAACAGAGTTTAAATATTTTTAAAAAATGAGGTTTCATCACTTATATATGTTATTTTATCCATGGAATGCCAGATCGGGATCTAGGTCCCAACTCGGTTAGTTTTTGGGCCAATCAACCCAATCCCGACCCCAAGATCCCGACCCCATAGATGTTTTTAAATTATTATTTTATTATTTTTTATTCTGACCCCGGCCGACCCAAGTCCCGCCTCTTGGTCAGTTTGGGCCCAGCTGACCCACTCCCGACCCGCGACCCTACCTTCCTTAATTCTATCGTCTATTCAGGATTACATCTAAAAAATAAAAAACTTCTGACTAGTACCATTGTCTAAAAGTCCGAACTAGATGTTGTGTGGATGGGACATGACATGACATATGAATATGTATTGGTATTAATAACCTAAAATCAATAATGAGTTAGGTTGCATGATATCAATATGCATATAAAAAGAATTTGCAAATGTGTTAACAATCTATTTTGCAACCTTAAATGTAACTTCAACACCTTCGAAAGCTTGATTAATTGTTTGTTGTGATGAATTTTGCCTTCTAAATAAATGATTGTTCATAGCTTGAGTAGATTATGAACAAACAAAAGTAGAACCTCCAATGGCACGTTGATTGGGTCGAGAGGTTTTAGCTAATGAACATCATGCATCAGATGACCATGCACACTTCCCACACTCTTGATCTTCCCTCCATGACAATTTACTTTAATGCAATGCAACTCTCGTTTCCACATCCTCCTCATCTGAATTGAATAATTTATCATCACCTTTGCCTTTTACTTTTGATTTATTATTATCTCTCATCTCTTTTGTTAACTTAGTTGGGACCTTGTTACATTCTTTACATTGCCACTAATCTTAGTAATATGTTACCTCAAGCAAAATAAACACATCCACTCATCTATTTTTGGCATCATTTATACTCCGCCTTCCATTTGGCCACATCAACCATGAAATTGTGATCTCATTTGAAATCACGAGATCCAATAGATCCAACACCATCATATTCTTATTCAGTCTTTACTTTTACAAAACATATTTAAACAATATATAAATTAAACATATGAAAATAAAAAAAAATTTAAAAAGAAAATATGGATCCAATGGCAGTTCCAACAAGATTGGATAGCTAATCAGCGAGTTTAGGCAGCAGGTCAACAATATCCAGCAAGGAAGCAACTGTTGGCGGGTGGTGAAATTTGAAGGCAGGGATGAGATTGGGCAGCTAGGGGAAAACTCCAGCTACGGTTGTTCATGGCGCAGATTTTTTTTGAAACAGAAATCTGAAGTGAACTGGTTCAGTTAAACCTCAAACTGATAGTGAGTTCTATTCAGTTCAGTTCGTTGATTCAACATGTATTATTTATTTATAAAAGAAAAATAAAATAAAATTAATATAAGAAAAAAAATAAAACAATATAACTAACTATGATCAACCCTAAGCTTAATATTTTATTTGAATGAGAGAACTATCTTTATTTAATAATATTCTATATAAATTATAATATTTTAAAATTAATATAATATAAAAATAAATTGAGTCAACCAGGTAAACCGATTTATTGGTTGAGTTTGGGTTAGAGGGTGACTAAACCGAACCAAACTAAAAATAATTTAACAGTTTGGTTCAAGAAATTTAACAGTTTCAAGTCCCAAATAAGTCCATTCATTTAGATCGAGACTATCCATTTGGATCAGCTCAGATCAGGTCAGTCCAAACTTGTCTGGTTTTTTCCCATCGGAATGCCTAGGATTGGGCAATCCTGATCTGGATTGGCCTGAATTGTGAACCATGCTTGCGACTGTCTTTTCTTAACTCATCCGGGGTGTTCTTCCTCTAAGAAGATGAGGTCTGTTCATGTCTTGTTGGTTTCTGTTTTCTCGTCTTCTCTTTTCCTTTTGTTTCTTGCTTTATTATCCATTCACCAGGTAGATTGGAGACTGGTTGTTTCCTCTTTTATCTTTTATGTTCAGTTCTTAATGATATTAAACCAGTTTAGTCTCTTTAAAAAGCATGCTAACAACAAGAAATTTGAATCTCATCATTTAATTCAGGAGCACATCGATCATATTGTTAAAACTATTGAACCATCCAACCCAAAAATCTTATCATGATGAATGGTAAATGTGCCATTATGTAGAGCATAAACTAATGGTAAATGTGCCATTATGTAGAGCATAAACACAATGTGCGCATGTAAGAACCCAATTAAATTATAGGCTCTATTCCATGACAAAACTTGCAAAATCATCCGACTCAAAGTTTCAAGGTTATAATTGTGAAGGGCCTCAACCATTTAAGTATATACTGTATTTATTTTTGTGACTACCAACATGTTTTACCAAGCACAAACAAAGCACATAATACTTGGAGGGAAATTTAGATTCATATCAAGGAAAGCAGAATCAGAATCAAACACCAGATTGGCAGAATTGGTCGATTCCATAGAAGAAAAACCGATCCAGAATCAGTTGCGTCTTCCTGCCCAACTAGAAGGCTCTCATATCCTGAGTTAAAAACTACTGGATATGATACATTGGTTTGCCTCGACCTGATATCATCAGATCCTGGTCCTATTAGGTCTGGCCATCTTTTCCCCACCAGGCGCTGGCAGCCGATTCCAGTAAGAAGTCGCTGGAATAGGCCCAGGATCAGCCGATTCAAGCCGAATTGGTCCAAATCCGGGCTGATTCAGTCTATACTAACTGATTCCGTCTAGAATCAATCAGCCGATTCTGCAAACAATGATTCATATTAACCATCCTTCACATCTGGAGACAAAATGAAAGCTATATCCACTTAAATCACAATATATAGGAAAAGAAAAGTTACACAATATTCTTACCAAAGTGCGCACTAAGAACTTCATTTCCATTTCTCTACAGGAACTCATAAGAAATGCAACCATGTTTTTCTTTCTAGTAATACCTCCGCTGCCACTTTCAACACTAGCATAAACAAGTACGCATCAACATAGAGAAACACAAGAAATTATATTCAAACCATGACAATGCAGCTAACAGCATAAACAGAATAGTCTTATAATACCACCTAGGAGTTTAACAGCATCACGATTTACAACCCACCTAAAATCCAAAAACAAACTTTTAGACAAAAAGCTTGCTGGAAAATTCAAAGTGGACTGTTGGATGAAAAGTTCGACCACCAGAAGCAGAAGCAAGTCCAACCAGAGCTGCAAAAACTGGCATGGCCTTACGGACACGCTGGACCCTGCCCTTGAGATCACTGATTACAGAATCGGTGGAATCGGTCCGGAATTGGCCGATTCCGGAATCGGATCGGTGGCATGCGGAAGGACCGATTCCGGCATGAATTCCGCGGAATCGGTCGGAATCGATCCGATTCCGGCGATTCCTTGTAGAATCGGTCGATCCCGACCGATTCGTCGGAAGACCGGAGGACTTGGTCCGGTTCGATTCTAGACCGGGAATCGAACCGATTCCGGACCTTTTAGGGCCGGAATCGACCACCGCGGTCGATTCTGGCGATCCCGCGGCGGCTACCTTCGATTCCGGCGATCTCCAGGGTGATCTGAAGCTCAGAATCGACGATTCCGGCGATTCCATCGTCGATCTCAGCTGCCAACACCGATTCCGCGGCGATTCCAGCTCTGCCAGCACCGATTCCGGCGATTGCGGCGATTCCAAGCTACTTCTTCAAGGGATTCCGCCGATACAAGCTCCGATCGGCCTCGATTCAACCTCTTCTTCGATCTTTAGAAGGTTATTTGTAAGATTTCTTCGTCAAAAACTTCGTACGTCCATTCTTACGTGTTTCCGACGAGTCCGAGCGTCGTTAAACTTTGTGATTTCCGACCGAACAAGTCCATTTAAGTTTTGAACTATTCAATTGGATGTTGTTTGCACGGGAAAAAATCCAGATATCCCGTACGCCTATTTTTACGCGTTTCCGACGACTCCGAGCATGGTTAAACTCGGTGATTTTTGATCGAACAACTCCGCTCAAGTTGTTTGAACATCGATTGGATATTCTTTGTACGGGAAAAATTCCGAATACCCCATACGTTGATTTACGACCATTTTCGGCAAATACGTAACCCTTTAAACATACCGAATGGTGTGTTACTTGGGCTGTCTGTTTACCGAACAGCGCCTAAAGCAATTTTTATGTTATCTAATCATTTTTAGTGCATTGTTTACAATTTTTGCAGGTATAAGCAATGGCCGATCAAGGTGATGCAGCACCAGCACGTGCTTCTGACGTGGGTTGGGAACACGGGCACATGGTAGACCCGGTCAGAAAGAGGGAACAGTGCAAATGGTGTAAGAAGGAGATGAATGGGGGGGTGTTCCGGCTGAAACAACATATTGCCGGAACAGGTGAAAATGTAAAGAAATGTGACAAGGTGCCGAGGGAGAAGAGTGAGGAGATGACAGGCTACATGACAGGTAGAGCCTCTCAACGGGCTGTTAGGATTGAACAGAGGGAGGAGTTGCACGACAAGCTACTCCAGAGGAGGAGGGACCGCGATTTGTCTACCTCGAAAGGGAAAGGCAAGGGAAAGGCACCAGCTGAGCCGGAGCCAGAGAGCGAGGAGGAGTCCACAGACTCCGAGCTTAGACGTACTAGGCATGCTAGCAAGCGTGCATTTGCTGAGGAGGAGGACAAGAGGAGGGGAGCAGGAGGGTCTGGGTCCAGAGTTGACCCAGCTTTGGGCCGATCAGCATCGGCTCGCCCTACCCGGGATTGAGAGACTAACCCCAGGACACAGGAGCCATACCGCCGTTCTACTTCTACCAGTACTCGATCTACGCCGAGTGATGAGTATTTATTTAGGAAACATAGTGCTGGGCAGAAGGGGATTAAACAAGCAATGAAAGGGGTGAAGGCAACAGGAACGGCTGCAAAGAGAGCCGTTCGCCACATTGTGAAGTGGTTTTTGCATGCAGGTATCACTTTTAAATTGGCATTTATGTGTGTTTTATTTACTTAAACTTAATTTTAGCCTAATACAAATTTTTTAAACTTGATGTAAGCATCCCAGCACATGAAGCCACCAGCCCCTACTTCCAGACGATGGTGGATGCCGTGGGTGAGGCTGGACCGGGTTTGCAAGTCCCGGGCAGCAGACATATATACGGCGCTGGCCTGGATGAGGAGGTCCAGGAGTTGAAGGAGTGGATGGATGGATTTAAATTGGTGTGGAATGAGAAGGGTTGCACAATTATGTGCGACGGGTGGATAGGTATCACCAAGAGGAGTATGATAAACTTCTTGGTGTATTGTTCTAAGGGGACCACATTCTTGAAAACGGTAGATGCTTCTGGGAAGATAAAAAATGCCGACTTCCTTTTTACTCTGATGGATACGGTGGTGGAGGAGAACGGGGAGGACAATGTGGTTCAGGTTGTCACTGACAACGAACCTTCATATAAGGCAGCTGGGAGAAAGTTGATGGAGAAGAGGAAGCACATGTTCTGGGTGTCCTGTGCGGCACATTCTGTTGATCTCATATTAGAGGATATAGGCAAGGAGGAGAGTGTATCCACCCTTGTCAGGCAGGCGCAGACGATCACATCATTTATTTATTCGCATCCCCGTCTGCTACATATTATGAGATCACACACAGGAGGGCATGATCTTGTTAGGCTTGGTCCGACTCGTTTTGCTACGAATTTCATTACATTGGAGAGTCTACACCGGCACAGACATGCATTGGTTAGGTTCACACACTCCTGGATAGAGAAGAGGGAAGCCAGGGATCATGCAGCTGAGTTTGATCCCGATGACCATGCATGGGCTGAAGGAGAGTTGGATGGTGTTGAAGCTGAGGAGGATGCTCCAGCTCCACCACCTACTTCTCAGGCTCAAGCAGGGCCTTCTTCTACCCCAATAGCTATGGAGTAGCCACCTGCAGCTTTAGCCCCAGCTTCAGTCCCAGCCACCGCTACCCAGCCCATTCGTAGTCCAGGGAAAACGAAAACAAAAGTGACTGCACGAAAAATGGGAGGATTTGCAAAGTTTAAAAAATCTTTGGGTTCTGGTACTTCAGAGATTGCTGAAGAGGTGAAGAGAAGGAAGCTAGAGGTCATGCGTCCTGTCAGCCCAGATGATAGCACGCAGGCTCCTTCTCACTCCTCAGTTGATGATGAGGAGGAGTGCATACCAGCGACGCAGCCATCAACAGCAGCCCAGTCTCCTGATTCACGGCATCCAAAGCCGTATTACATGCTGGATGAGCAGACACCACAACATTATATTATGGAGCCACAGTATCCAGCATTTGGCCAGGCTCACCAGCAGTGGATTACACCACTAGCTCCACCAGAGTTTGCTTACGTCCCGGTCGTCCTGCAGTCCGATCCATACGACCTTGATAGCATGGCATCGGCATTATTTTCATATGGATATGGTCCCGGACAATATACAAAACTGAGCACAAGAGAGGAGCATCGACAGCAGCAGGGAGAGGAGGAAGACCAATATCTATATCATAGATATTTGTAGTAGATTGCTATGATGTAAATTTATATTTTTTTTATTTTCATGATGTATCAACTCTTTGGTTTTTGAATCAATGGAATATGTACTTAACTTCAAGTGGAGTTCATTAGTAATTATTCGATGTGGTCCTGTGGATGAATGCTAATCTTATTTTTAAATTTTTTTCTAACTCATTTCCTGTTTTTTAGAATTTTTTCTGAATTTTTTAAATTCTTTGATGAAGAAAAAAAATAAAAAAAAAACAATTCCGGAATCGATTCCCTTCCCATTCCGGCCGATTCCTGGAATCAGAATCGTTCCGATTCCGGAATCCTTGCTTGAGATAGATACCCAGAGGACACCCAAATGGACACCAGTATAAATAGTGATACCAGGATATGCCCTATAGGGCATCAGTACCAATATCAACACTTGAAACGTATGATTTCCCCTAAATCTGCATCAACACCATGGAGATGCCTCATTGGACCATGTCACAAAAAACGACAACCAGGAGATGCTAGATTGGCCATTGGCATCAACTCCAATGACTAGGAAGCAAGAATATACACTCATCAGCCACAGGTCAAAATTTCCCTCACAGGAACACAACCTGACGGACACCATCATCTGCTTCGATTTGTGAAGCGAGAGTTAGACAGCATCTGACACCGTAGATAAAAGAAAAGACTGAGCGATGCCACCATTGTCACCTGGAATAGTTTGGATCAATTGGCATGCGTACTCATGAAAAAAATAAACCTAAATGGGCCTGGCGGCATCCCCATGAAGAAGCAGTGTTTTTCTGGCTTTAGAGGTTAATAGTATAGTTTTATGATGATGATAAAAATTTTTGCAGTAAAATAGAACGTTTATGCAATTTCATATATTTTCTTAAGATATAAGCACATTTAGCTGTCTTTTAAATCGGACCTTACCAACCAGTGCATGAAAGAAATTTTTTACTAAATAGAAGTGATCAGCCAAATCAGCAATCCATAGTCGGTATGTGATAATAGATTGAGTAACTGGTGAAGCCAGCTGACAGGGGGGGGAGGATGGGGGGATCGGGGTGAGGGCTGCTACATCAACCAATTTCTTAGATCAGAATTAGGCCCAATTCCAGTCTTTCCGGATTCCTGGATTCCCTATCCGATTCTACCAATTCAATCAGATTCCTCCAGGAATCAACCTTAGATCAGTTGTTCAAGACTAAAATTAGATAGACACCTGCCGATCTGATCCAAGAATCAGTCGATCCGGATCAAGATCGGCCGATCCTGTGAATTATTCCCTGCACACCTCATAAACCTGTCAATGCCCAGGTCTGGGAACCCATGGGATTGGCCCCATCCACCACCCCCCCCCAACCCAGCTCTGCACACATACCCTAAACCTATTAACTCCCAGGTTCAAGAGTTCCATAAGACATGCCCTATATGTCCCATAAACCCTATGCATAAAGCCTCCACATACCTCTCGTGCAATAGGTCCCATGCAGGACACCAGAACGACACAACCTCATGTGCAGCCCTTCAAAACCTCTCTACAGACCTTAAACTTGTACATGCCTAGGTCCAAAAACACCAGGCACCAGGCCCTGTCAAGGCCTCTATATGTCCCCAAATAGGCACTGAATCTTTTACCCATGCACAGGCCCTGGGGCCGCATTTATTCCAAGTCCCGGCCACCTCCATATCCCTCACATATCCCTGAAGCAAGTGACAAACTTTCATCCAAGTCAGGTGTGGAATCCTAACAACTTCAGACCAATGAATATCCAGCAAAGCCCCATGCCCAGCCTCCAAAGAAACCCCATAAACCAAGGACCCCTAAACTTGTAACCAGTACATACAAAGAACCCAGAAACCTGGAAATCTGAACATGAAATCAGTCCAGACTATCCCAGAAACCAGAGAACCCAACCTGGAACAGGTCCTAAATACCCAAGAAATCTGAAAACTTCTTCCTGGAAACGGTCCAAAAAAAGTTCTCAAGTCCCAGTCCAGGAACAAACCCAGAACCTGGAATTCAATACTGGAATTAATCCAGTGGGCTAGAAATTCAATCCAGAGTCTGTCTCCCACACCTGGAATCAAGCCAGAAACCAAAAACAATGCAGAAACCAGTCCCAAAAAAAAAATTTGGGGGCATGGAAAGCTAAAGGCACTTCAAATGACAGAAGAGCAAGCAAGAGGCAGGCCTATCAAAGCTTATATGAAAATCAAAACAGGACCTTGAGGCCATGAACATTAAGTTTAAAATAAACAATAAAATTCTAAGGCTAATTAGGTGTTGGTCCTGGATTGGCTCTACACCTTAAGACAATTTAAATAAGAATTTACACCAAGGCTAATAGGGGATCGGTCATGGACTGTCTCTAGGTGTTGGAAATGAACAACAAACAAAGCTAATTGGGAGTTGGTCCTGGATTGGCTATACGCTTTGAGAAACATAAAAGAAAGAAAATAAAGGCTAATTGAGAGGTTGGTCCTAAACTGGCTCTCTTACAAGGATGGCAAGAAAAGGGAGTCAATCCAACAATGAGAGATCCCATGTCATCACATCTTCTATGAAGAAAATCAAAAAATGAACATGATATGGGGAACCCTGTCAAAACAGACCCTCATACCGCTCAAATCCGCACCCTATGCATGGGGTATATAAGTGTGACACTGCCAGTTAAGTCTAATACACCTCAGGGCAGGCTGGGCAGAAGGGTAGTTATGGAAGTAGCTAAGCGCTGCGGTTAAGAAAGAAAAGAAAGGGAACCACGAGAAAGAAGTTCCCTCCACCTACGGTAAATCAACTCTATCCCCGGCTCTAGTACCTCTAACTCAATGCAGGTACTCCATAGCCCATGGCTTATGGCATTTTGCAGTCAATCACTAAATTCTTCACATAGAGCGATGTGGGAACAATAAAAGAATAATGCCACTTAAGGGTAAGAAGACACAAATGAAAACCTATCAAGCGATTGAGTCCGATCCGAACTACACCCCTAATGGAAAAGAAGACTAGTTGGTCCAGACATTTGGGATGACGAATGGAGCACAAGACCCCAATATCTACCCAACTTGGACTCAACCAGATCTGAGCAAGGACCATCAACCAGCTCAAAAATGTAAAGATGCAAAGAAAACACCCATCCCCCAAATATATATATACAAAAAAGAGAATCCGAAAAGGATGTAGTGCTCATTCTGTCACACAAGAAGCACAAATACAAGTTATTTTATGCATTTTGTCTCGTCTTGCATATAGATTGTTATCATGACAATTAATCTAAGGGTTGCTGAGTTGCCACTTGACGTGATTAATATCGAATCCATCAAGGATTGATGGAGAGAGGTCAGACCGTAATTCAAAAAACCAACATCATAACCTCACTATCCATACCATGTCAAATTCATACATACCCCCAAAACCAGATCATATCATTATATTTATATTTTCTTGAATTTTGAGGTTTCAACAGGTATGGAATAGGAACTATCTTCAGCTCCTTCGGTGTTTCTAACAGTTGGAAGATTTTTTTATGAACTTCTTTTCTGTTTCTTTTCTTTTATGTATTTTCCTGTAGTCATGATAAAATTTGTATATTCCTTTGCAGTTATTAATGAATTGTGGCAAGTTCTTGTTCACCTTCAAGAAACAGAAGAATCAAGCAATACTAGTCAATGAAAAAAAATATAGAATATCAGGAGTGTATTGATCTGCTCCCATAAAATATTTATTGGCTGATACAGATCCAAAGTGTGTCTGATACCAGGTTCATTCATAAGAAGCCTATATTTTGGTGCAAAAAGAATCAGAAAACATATGAAATCAAGAAAAATATAACCACTTGTCTATTTTCACTTTGAACAAAAAAGCAACGACCGAAAGAATACAATGTGTAGTTTTTACATTTTATGCAAATATATCTTTGTTTTAGCTTTCTTAAATAACATATCTATAAATACTGTAATTATGCAGTTGGGGTAGCTTTTGTTGTATTTACTATCGTAGCAGCATAACTGTAACAGTGAGATATACAATCTAATAAGTATTTTAAAAATGTATCTACAAATATAAACACTTTCAGAGAAACCATTAAGAATTATTATAGTGGTAGAGCAGTCTATTAGCATTATCTTGACAAGTCAAACAGAATTTAAATTGATGATGAATAAACAAACATAATTTTTGTATATAATAAAATGAATATATAATGATGATATAGTAACATCTTTAATTATATGTAAAAAACCTTCCTTTCCAAA